>OX465293.1:43397705-44597705 GCA_949987695.1 Merzomyia westermanni | reverse complement strand
CCATAAGTTACCGAATGTGACGAAATATCATATATATTATTTCTGTAAGGTCTTTTTGTGTTATTTCCTAATTTTCTGCTCTCATTTGGAACCAATATTTATAAATAAGGTATCGTTTTGAAGGTGGGGGTTAGCTCTACATGCGAAACCATGTTTTAATTAGCGGAGTGCTTTTGTTTAAGCGTATTTTATAAAAATGAATTCTTAAAATAAACGATTGTGAATGCACAAAAAAATCAATTTGTACTGCAACGCTATTGTGACTGACATTCACATGCCTCGCGACATCTACATTTGAATGCTAAGACTGAACAGTGCGCCATCTACACTTGAACATTGCTAAAATAAGTGAATAAGACTGCGTTCACATTGGGTCATAAACTCGAGTTAAAGGGACATTTTTTGAGTTAATTCATATTGATGTTGTCAATCAACTCAAGTTTATGGCTCAATGTGAATGTAATATAAGTGGTGGAATTTCAAATAGTTGTTTGCGCATATTTGTATGATTTTTTAGGGTCTCACAACAAGTGTAGCTGAAAATCTTTTTTTATAATTTGAGAAAAAGGTTTGAAAAATCCTGGACCTGGACTAATAAAAGGTTTCAAACCATTTTTGTTTTTTTTTTGCGCAAGGAGCGCACGGGCCCAGCTAGTAGTTTCATAAATGCCTTCAATTTCTGATATACCTATTTCGACTGTGTGATCCATAACTGTAGGCAACGATTCCCGCAACAGCCGGTTCTATCGCACCGGAATGACCCGGGTTTTTTCACCCGGCCAAGGGCTGTTATTTCAGTGTAACCCTGTCCAATCTGGGGCAGGGCAAAGCACTGTTAACAACAACAACAACAACTTCCCTGCTTTTCGATCATAAACACATAGTTTTTTGGTGGGTACCTTGTTTAGGAAGTTGTAATATGTTAAATGATAATACTTTTAAATATAAACTGAATCCCTTTCTCCTCTGCTAAATGGCCCATTTTGATATTTTTATTCATTTTTATAAATTGGGAAATTAATTGTTTTGTGGAATAAAACACAACCATGTGTCACAATCAGCTGATTTCCTTGATTGCAAATTCTTGCTGGCCCAAATCATGATCCAATAATTTATATGGTCGCTTCAAATGACGGGTAAACAATGATCATGGCCCAAATGTATCCAGAATTCGTAACTTCTCCCAAAATCAAAGGTCATTTTGCTCTCTCAATTTCCTCTCACTTTCAATTTTTTTTAGACATCAAGGACGCGATTTAAACACACATCGGTAATTCTATACGACAGCACGTAACTGCTAATACACGTCGAAAGCGGAAATTAAATAATTTGTTTCAGTGAAAAGTTATTAGCAAAAAACCCAAAAATTGCCTAGGTCCGATCCCAAATAGGGTGCTTGATCCAAGGTTTTTATGTGCACAACACCTTTTTGCGTAGGCGGCCTTGGGCCGCGCTTCAAAAAAATAACCCTTAGCCGATCCAACACCGGCTACGCGGTCCACAGTATTTCTGCGCAGAACACACTTTTTGTACTTTTCGATCCACCCTAATCTGTGATTTCAACAACCACATGAAAATGACAGAAAATTTTCAACTTTGATGGCAAATATCTCTTCACTGAATCAAAAACTCGAAAATTCGCTTCCGAATTATTGTTACCGAGGTCAAAACGCTTCTTTTGATACCTTCCCCATAATTTCCGACGTGTTTTAGCAGTTGTCTCCTAAAGGAAACAATTACCAGACAAATTACTAACACTTCGATCTTGGTCGTTTTGCTCGCTTCTCGCGACACAATTTTGATTGTTGTTTTGCACATAACTCAACACATTTTGTAACATTCCACGCAACTCATTCATTTGTTGCCGTAATGATTTTTCTTGTTCATCTTGACTTTGATTGTTATTATCTTCACTGCCCGACGTTATTTCGTTTTCTTCAAATTCTATTTCGTCAGAGCCGACAATTTCACCCAATCTACTAATAAGCGTAGCTCTTGTACAAGTTGAAGGAGAATTTCTCTCTTGCAACAACAGTTTCAATTGCACTACTGTCAACGATTTGATGCTTCTCATTTTTACGAGTGTTTAACCGAATAGACAAAAAGTAAAGCTAAAAACTGCAAAGACACGCAGGTTTTCCGTTGGTTTGAATTTTGTTTTAGGTAAAACATGTTAAGCGTTGAACACTGAAACTCACAGAGGCATTGACTTTTTGCATTTATGCCTTTCTACCACTTAACATTTTCTTATAAAATTCGAAGATTATACGTTTAGCGAAATTTCAATGCGTTTGTAGTCACACTCACAATTTATTGCTTTTTCAATATTGGCACTTTTTTTAAATATGTGTAGCCGGGCCTCTTTTCTTGTAACAATTTTTTTTCTATTGCCGATATATCTTCTTATTTAAAATCACAGGTAGACGTTTAGCATATTTCGCTTAATAGATTTTCGACACACGTTCAATCGCGTAGCTTCTTTATGAAAAATGTACCCGTAAACGTTTAGCACATATTTCTACTTCTTGTACGCGAAACCTGACTTACTTCTGAACTGAAAGGAACCGAGATGTTTTTATTTAAAGTTTAAAATAGTTCAAGTAATGTTTATTTAACAGTAGATCGAGCTTTAAAAAAAATTCATAAATCTGGCTAGGTATCATTTTTGATACATATTGAAATCTATGGAGAAAAAGTATTTTATTATTTTTATTAACTCTTTTATTGAAAATATTTTTTTAAATTTTGACAAGTCATTACAACATGATTTTTTGCACAAGTAGCAGAATCATGATGTCCATTTATTTTTATTTTCTCCGGAATGATAACAATTTTGACATCTTGCACGGTTTGTTTTTGGCGAATCAATTTTTCTTTTCTTGGATGGACCTGCTTCGCTATCATCATTATTGAGGATGTTTTTGTATTGCATTTTCGAAATTAATGTTTCTAGGGCCTCTCTTTCGTTTTTCTATGTATGGCATTGCTAGTTCATGCAAATAGCATTTACGCTTTGTATGTTTTTGAGTAGGCATCCAATTCGGATCTATTTCGTTATACATAATATACGAGGTGTGTTCAAAAAGTATCGCGAATTTTGAATTTTCGCTGGTTACGTATATTCGAATTTTTTGTGGCGTTATGTTGGTACTCATGTCTCTCACTTATGCCGACAAGCTCGGCCATTTTGAATGTTCAGTTAATTGTTGACAGCTGCTTTGCTTGCACGTGTTTTGGATCGTCTTCGATTTTTACCATTAATTCGTACCAAAATTGCTCAATTGTGACCAAAAATAGCATCGCATGAACATTGCTAATGAGATGTTAAACTCTGTCCGCGACGACCCAAATTTGCTCCAGAGGGTCATAACTGGTGACGAATCGTGGGTTTATGATTATGACGTGGAAACCAAAGCTCAATCATCTCAATGGAAGGTGCCGCACGAACCAAGACCAAAAAAAGCGCGCCAAGTTCGGTCGAATGTGAAAGTTTGCTGACAGTTTTCTTCGATTGCAGGGGCGTGGTGCATCATGAGTTTTTGCCACAGGGAAGAACGGTCAACAAGGAATATTACCTGCAAGTTATGCGCAATTTCCGCGAAGCAATCCGCCAGAAACGCCCGGATTTGTGGAAGAACAAAAATTGGCTTTTGCACCACGATAACGCCCCTGCTCACGCATCGTTGCTTGTGCGCGACTTTTTGGCCAAAAACAACACACTAATGATGCCGCAGCCACCGTATTCCCCAGATCTGGCCCCCTGTGACTTTTTCTTGTTCCCTAAACTGAAGAGGCCCATGAAAGGACGACGTTACGCTTCTCTTGACGAGATAAAGGCGGCATCGAAGGAGGAGCTGAACAAGATACAAAAAAATGATTTTTTGAAGTGCTTCGAAGATTGGAAAAACCGTTGGCACAAGTGTATAATATCTCATGAGGATTACTTTGAAGGGGACAAAATAGATATTCATGAATAAATAAATAATTTTTGAAAAAACACAAAATTCGCGATATTTTTTGAACACACCTCGTATGCATTCAAAGCAAATATATCGATTATTTTTGCCTTTGGAACTGTAGCAGCTGAGCATTTTATCAACAGCATCTACACCACCCTTCGTTGAGTTATAATAAGAGATTATTTCAGGTAACTTTTTGGAGTCATTGGCAACATTAGGTGTGTGATGCATTGTGCTCATAACAATTGTACATTTATTTTTGTGACTAATGTTTGAAACGAGACTGGCATCAGACGTAAATGCAAACGTTGATTCATATGATGTTTTTACAGATCAAAATTTTTGGAGGAATAGAACTTTTATTTCTACGCACAGTTCTAACCATCGTCATGTCCTTTTGTAACAACTTTTGTCCAAGAGAGTGTGATGAAAAAAAGTTGTCCATGGTTACGTTATGTCCTTTTAGTCCATGAACTAAATCAAGAACTACTCGTTCCCCTTGATTTCTTTCGACAATACCTGTCACATTTTTTCCCAAATATGGCTGTATTTTCCATACGTAACACGTTCGCGAATCCACAAGTAGTCAAAATTTCAAGCCATATCTCTCTGGTTTCGATGGTATGTATTGACGAAATTTACATCGACCATGAAATCCAAGCAATTGCTTATCTACAGTGACAATATCGTTTGGATTGTAGAATGTGGTAAGCCTCTCAGACCACTTTTCCCAAAGGTTTCGAATTGGTGAAAATTTGTCATCGGTTCTTTGACTGCGTCGTGTAAGCACATCATCATTTCTGGATCTGAAACCACAAGGTAGATATACACGAACTTTATTTCAAAATTTTTGCCACTACCATACTCACTTGTCTACACCGGCCAACAATAAAACCGCGTTACATACATTCTGTCCTATGAACCAAATATACTTTTTCGGAGAAAAAATAAATATACACGTGTATCGGCGATTGTCATGTACACGTCAGTTTTTTTTTTCTTTAGTCGTGTGCGACTATTGCTATAGAAATTTATGCAAGTTTACCGATGGAAGGTCAACAATAAAGTACGCTGTACCAACAATTTGGCTACCACGTTAGTCATAGGACAGAACTAAAGCTCGTTTTTGTAACGCAGTGTAATATAGCTAAGTACGCATGAAATAGTTCCTCATCAATTTCGATATGGTTGGTGCCATGAAAATGTCTTCCATAGTTTATTTTGTTGTGTTGATCTGGACGTAACTATAGGGATTGACAAAATAACAAATAGGTTCAACTACGGCATTTATAGAAAACCGACTGCCACGCACACCATTATACACTCTACAACGAACCATCCGCAACAGCACAAAAATGCAGCATTGAGGCACTTAGTGGATAGGCTTCAGAGAACGCCGCTCATACAAGAAGCATACTGGAGAGAGCTTAATACAATATATAACATAGCGGCAAATAATGGATACAAGAAAGCACTTGTGGATAAACTCAGAAGTAGCCATGGAACACAAAAAAAGTATACGTAGAGGAAAATCCAATGGTTTGGACGGCAATGACATACACTGGAAAAGCGACGTACAAATTAGCAAAGTTCTTAAAAAGATATAACATCAACACAGCATTCAGAACATCTAACAACGTCGGACAAAAATTAAGAACCGACACTAGTTCTGATGACCCATTCAACAGACACGGAGCTTATAGGCTTACTTGTGAATGTCAATACAGCTACATAGGACAAACAGGAAGAAAAATAAGCACAAGATTCCGAGAGCATATCAGGGACTACAACAAAAAAACACGAAAACCCACCATAATACCAGAATCTAATTTCGCGAACCACATGTTTGAGAACAACTGCACCCCAGCTAACATAAAAACAACGGCTCGAATACTTCACGTACAAGGAAAAGGCCGGCGGCTTAATGTACTTGAGAACATGGAGATATATAAGTTAAAAACATTTGACGGCAGGATCATAAACTAACAAACCAACACTATCTCTGACAAAATATTTGAACCCTTAAAACTAGTTTACAAAAAGCAGCCCAAGCCAGCAGGTACAGCAACAAAACACGTAACAATGAACAAGCAAAAACGAAATATGAACCAAACTGCAAAAATCACCGATTTCTACCTACATCAACCTACCGCTTAGCTAACAAGCGGTATGTCTACATACCTACAAAAACAACCCTTGGGACAGATAACAATTCGGACGTATCAATATCGCGCACACACACACGCATATTAACGTTACCTACCACGAACACATAGATTGACATTACCTGCCACAGCACCCACGGACTATAAAAACAACGCAGCGGATAGACACAGACCAGAACGAAACTAGGCATTGAAACTGGCAGAACGCCGAAACCGGTTTGTCACAAAACCAAACTTGACAAGGGATGACGGAAAATCGTTCCAACAAAAATCTTCCATAGTTGTTAGAACTGTCAATTATAATTGTCGATAGCGTCGAAGGAAAACGAATCGCGGATGTGTGGAAACGAATCGCGAATGTGTTTCACTCTGCTTGATGCATATCTGGTTACACCTAAAACCAACAGACTTCATTTCATATCATCAAACAAAAATTAACTACCAACCTGGACGTAACTTGAGGACGTTTTAACCACCCAATCTACGAGTGACGTAGGGCTCACTGCGCTAATTAATTCCATCTTTTGAAACAAACAATGGATCACCATCACAGTTATTGCCAAAATTATCATCCAACTCCGATAAATCGCTTTCAGAAGAATTGCTTTCTATTTCTGCACCAGATCCAGAACCATCGTCATCTTCTTCGCCGTTAAAAACGTTTCACGTGACATTAGTTTTATTGATGACCACTAATTATTTTACAACAACTGTGAAAGTACCACAATAACTGAAGCACAAAGAAATTTTCACAAATCGCGGTCCAAACGGTAGCAACGTAGCAAAAACACATACGAAATATCTCATGTATCAAAAATGATACATGTCTTGAATTATGAATTTTTTGATTTTCTCATACCCTATCTGTTCAATTTTTTCGAAATATGTTTTAAAATAACAGCAGCAGCAAGCTAAAAAAAGTAATGAAGAATGAGGTAGATAAACTTCATTTAACGGAAGTTATGGCCTCACAAAAAATGAAATGTATCATATTTGATACAAAGCTCGATTAACGGTTAATTATTTAGGTTAATAAAAGATAATGATAAAATAGTATGAAATTGAATGTTTACGAATACAAGGCAAAGATATGTCAATAAATAACACCGACCCTTTAAGAACACGATGAGTGAACAACCAAGAAACTTCTAGGTGCGTAGCGTAGCACCCTGTGGAACTGTATAAGGCAGTAACCAAGCAAGGCAAGTTAATCAGTTTATTTTCAAGTGTTGTTCAGTTAAATAGTACTACTCTTAAATTTGTATTGCGTTTATTACTACTAAATAAAACTAGCTATTAGTTACAATATCTGTGCGTGTGCTTATTTGACTTTATACTGATGGAACCCAGGATTGACACAATTGGTGTCAGAAGCGGTATTGTTAAATAAATGCCTCTGAGGTAGGCTCAGAAGTTCGTTGGGCACGACACAGTCTTTATATAATTTTTTGAAAAGCCCCAGGTTATATAAAGCAGCAATTCGGTAAAGCCAGGAATTTGTTTGGTTCAAGTTAATGATATTTTATACCAAAAAAAAAACCTTGGGAAAGGTAAGAGATACCAAGACCAAAAAAATTGAAACACTATATTTTCGAAACTATGTACATATCCGAACCAGAGGAAAAGGGGGTAGAAGATGAGTAGGAATAAAGAATTTGATAATTAGAGGAAGTGTTAGAGGAAAATGAAGAAGGTAAAATAAACTAACGGGATATGGGGGTATGGGAAAGCAAAAGTAGATATAGGAATAAATTACGAGGAAGCGCCAGTGGGGAGGGAAGACAGTACAATTGGTTAAATATAAGCAACTCAAATTTTAGGCAGGACAACGTCTGCCGGTTCTGCTAGTACTTGAATAACTTATTTAAATTAAACATTTGAAATTCGTCACTGCGTAAGAGAACCATTATTCTTACTTTCAAATGTGCTAAATAGATGTGTTCGAATCGCTGTCTCTTTTACGTACAAACACCTGTCTCCGTATTGAGAAAGCTGCTGCGAGATGTTTTTGGCGTTTGAGCTGGGCTGAATAAGCAGTATCGAAACTATCGAATGTCTTATTTAGATCTAAACGGGGTTCACTATCGAATAGCTCTTACCCAGTATCGATAGTTACTGTGAAATAAAAGGTTAGTAAATACTATTCCGAAAAATAACTAAATGTATGGCGCGATATACAACAGGTATATCATAACCTCTTAAGAGGTTTTTGCGCCGAGCTTCTCTTCCAATTTGTGGTGTACTGTAGGTCCCGCCTACAGCTTTTTGCCGACTACGAACGGCATCTACAAAGGAGGTGAATTTTTGCTGAGAAGCCTTTCATGGCAGGAATACACTGGGAGAGTTTGCCAAAGCCGAGAGGCGATCCCGGTTTGAAAAAACCAAACCACTTTTGATGTTACCAGTCCCAGGACTCAAACCTTTGACATTCGGTGTGGTAGGTCGGCAACACTACCGCCACACCATGGCGGCCGCCAATTCCGACACTTTATTTAAAACTGGAAATTTATTTCGACTAGGATATGTCTTATATGTCTTGTACATACCTTCTTCGTTTATTTTATTTTTTAAGTTTATTTTTTCTTAATGAAAGCGAGTTGTTTTATTCGTTTTTTGTTATAATGAGTTAATAAACCTTATTTTGTTAAAAAAATATTTTCCAATACTATCGATTGTTTCGATTCGAGCTATCGAAGCTCTACAGAGAACGTCAATGATATAGAGAAGGTCCATGAACGAATTTCAGTGTGAATTGTCAAAACTCGTCAATTCACGGCTAGGGAATTCACCACCGGCTGGCTGGTTGGGCATGTTAATTTAACAGAATTTTATGTGATCAATGTTGATTAACATGAATTAATGTTGCTTAGCATGAATACATTTCTGTAGTATAAATTCGGCACTGTTAATTTCTGTGGCTTTCAGTTTTTATTTCAAGAAAGCAATAATGCAGTTCAATAACAAAAAATTGTTATCTCATATATTTATACCATAAAGAATAAAAAATATTTCCCTTGAACTCCATTCGTTTCATGTTCATACAAATCACAAACAATTTTTAATAATTTTAATAAAACTTAAATGGAAGTTGTTAAAAATCCAACATTTGTTGGTATATGAGCAAATAAATGATTTCGATGTTTTGAATCTAGTCTTTTAGTTTCCTAAATTTTAGTTTTTTGAAGTCGAAATAATCATATGATAATATACAAAAGGAATTTTGCACGTATCACGTGATTTTGTGCAAAAGGAATAATCACATGATAATATACAAAAGGAATTTGTATGTGTTGTAGAAAATCGATTAAATTTTACAAAACGAACAAATTTATGTAATAAACGTTAATAATGTTTTATGTAGGTCTCTTTATAAATTTCCAGGTAATATTTTTTATCATCTTATAAAAATATTTCCAAAAATTCATCAAATGACATAAAGTGTTTTGCCGACGGCAATTACGCAAAAATTGCTAAATGTATAAATGGTATCCAATGTAATGAGAGTTGGTTATTATAATATGTATAAGTGAATGTCTGAAATGTAACACAATTTCGTTAAATATAAAACATTTTAAAATATATACATATACATACATAATTAATAAAAATATCTGCTCCAATAAATATTCTACAGTATAGAAACATTAATAAATTTATGGAAATGATTGTATACTTTGATACGAAATAAAATAATTTTCAAAATCGGAAGCAAATAACTTTACCAATTCAATTATCTGTTATCAAAAGCCCAAAGCATCCTTCGATGCACATCCATTCATCTATATGCATACATCACATATGCACATATATTTAAATGTACTACCAGCTGATGATCCAAATTAGATCAATGCACATGCACATCTGTTTGTATGACACACAAAATGGGGACGCAAACCAAATTTATCAAACCCTAGAGGAAAAAATACCAAATAAGTTATGTTTTATGTGTTAATATGTTTTTGTTTTTATATGCCTTTCAGTCCTGAAGATGATTTCAGTTTGAAATCGAAATATCGATAACAATAAACTTAACAAACATATGATGTATATTGTGACGAATTCGATGATTCCTTGATTATCAATCCTGGGTTCGATCACTATAAAGTCGAATAAACACACGCACAGATAATGTAAGTAATAGCTAGTTTTATTTACTAGTAATAAACGCAAAACAATTTTAAGAGTTTGATAACGTTACAGTAGTTCACTATTGAACGCTTGAAAATAAACTGATCCCCTGCCTTGCTTGGTCACCGCCTTATATAGTCCAACAGGGTACTTGCCTACGCACCGAGAACTTTCTTGGTTATTAGCTTTTCGTGTTCTGGAAGGCTCGGTGTTATTTATTGGAATCTCCTCTTTGCATCGTATTCGCAAACACTCGCGCCATCTCTCTTCCTCTTCCTAGTTACACGCTTACATGCATAAGCGTAGCCATCGTTATCTCTGTTGTGGTTTAACTAGCGGTGGGAGTGTTATTGAGTTAGGGATGGTACATGCTTGAGAATAATCGCCACTCTGCCCTCCATCTAAGTCTGATCGTCCCGATCAGACACATTTCCCAAACCAAACGCTGCTAGACGCTCAATGGTTGGCACTGCTTTACTAAACCTCATTTCCTCCAGGGATTGAAACTCCGACATCAATCCTCTCCTGCAGAGATTCCCACAATGCATTGCAGTGTCACATATTCCAATCACTTTGTCCGTTCTTAATCTCGAATAGATTTGTGCCTTCACTTTCGTTCCCAATGGTACATTCCTGCAACTCGTTTCTTCAGGATTCCGTTCCGTTCTCTCATGCCCATTGCACTGTTTCACATTATCCACTAAGTTGCGTTGCCTCCTCGTAACATGACCACCAGATGTTCGTCTTTTATTCTCAGCACATTCTGCACACTTAGTAATCCATTTCCTCACAGTTTGCTTGCAACCGATCCAATAGAACCGCCGCTTTACCTCTTGCAGCGTTTTCTTTATTCCCACGTGCCTTCCATCTGGGCACCTATGCGACGCTTTGATAACATCTGGAATTCTTGCCTTGGGAACAACAATAAGTGATCGATGATTCTGGCCATCTTCACTTTCCCATATCCGATGCAAACAACCAGATATTAGCTTCAAACTACTCCATTGTGCCCAGTATGCTTTTGCAATACGACTCTCTGCTACCATCTCTTCTCTTCCTGGCTGTTTGTTTTTCTTTATTTCTTTCAACACACGTGCCAAATCTGGCCCCCTACGCAGAAAGGAGTTGTGCACATAAATACCTTGGATCAAGCCCCCTATTTGGAATCGGATCACTTTTGGGTTTTTTGCGAATAACTTTTCACTGAAACAAAAAATTGAATTGTTTTAGCAGTTGTCTGCTAAAGGAAACAATTACCTAAACTCCGCTTCCGGATTGTTTTTACCGAGGTCAAAACGCGTTGTTTGATACCTCTCCCGATAATTTTGGGCTTGTTTCAGCAGTTGTCTCCTAAAGGAAACAGTTACCAAATTTAGAAGTGCATGGACGATTTTTATACTTACCGTATCAGATATTTCCCAAACAAAAACTTAACACCAATTATAATTTTATATGATTAATGTACCATATTGCCAATTTGTTAATATCACATGCACATAATTTTGAAATATAATTATAATAAAATATACATAATGAACCATAATTCCGCCGTCTGTAAAATGTAACCATCCCCTATGTTAGCACAAGAATTCTGTTGTTTGTGCTAGTTCCCTATGTAAGCAAAAGAATTCTGCTATTGTGCTGCTAAACAAAAATGCCATGGTGAATTCCCTACCCGTGAATTGATGGTCTACTGCTTCACACCAAATTCGTTCATGGACCTTCTCTATATCATTGACGTTCTCTGAGCTCTAGCTCATGCTTTGCTCTCGAGAGATTTTCATGCAGGTGGATGCCCGCTGTACCTTCAACAGAAATATCGCGTAAGGTAAGAGCTCTCTTATTGGCTTTGCAATAGCCAACTAGCGACTTGAAGAGTTTAATATAATAGAAGGCAACTTGCCAGACTATTTAAAGAATAAAATCAAATATGTAAGAAATGTGCATTCTGTAAACACTAGAAACAAAAATGATTTCACTCTACCTGCATACAGAACTGAAGCAGATAATTGTAACTTATATTACAAGGGCTTAAAATGTTATAATGAGCTCCCAAACAATGTTAAATCTTGCAATGTGAATGAATTCAAACGGAAATTGTATAACTATTGTAGAACTCTTGCGATTTAAAGGCTATATTGTCTGATTTTCAGAATACCTTACACAGTGAATACGAACTATATACAGTACGATACAGCACCACACGTCACACAAGCTGCCGAAACTCATACTGGTACGCATCGCTCCCATATAACAATACATCGCCGTCCAGATGTTGTATTCCCGCTTCACACGCGTAGACGGCCTCTACTCTGCAGCCAACTGGGGCTAGCATTGTGTTTGTCTGATCTGAAAGCCTCAGAACAGTGAGCCCTACAGTTGGCAATCTCATTACCCATCTCTCCTTCCTTACGGACGGAGGTTGGACATGGCCTTGAAATTTCCACTGGTCATACCAAATCGGTACCACGACAGTCTGGCAGTACCGCAAGGGAGTACCGGAATTTTCGGAGAAGGGGTCTGGTACTTAACATATAGGCTGAATATGTCAGGTTTCAAGGTAGCTACCTGAAAATTGGTATGGAGATATACGGTATCAATACTCCCGCGAAAACAAATGGAAGTTATGGGAAAAGGCGCGTGGCACCCCCCTTTCAACTTAAATTTTAAGCTGAATATCTCTAAAAGGGTTAAAGGTAGGGATCTGAAAACGGTTATGGAGATATTAGATATTTATTTATTACAGCTTATCTTGAGCCTAGCTTATACCTATTTACATTATATACTAATCTGAACTATACTATAAATTCTAACCTAGTTACTTATCAAACTACCATATATTGCGAATCGGTGGCAGACTTCCATATTATACCCACACAGGGTTTGTGCTAGTTCGCTGTGGTATGAAGGCCATTTGGGCATGTAAAGCGCGAAACCAACATCTGAAAGGCGATGCACTGATTTGATGGAGTGATGCGTTTCAGTATGGGTTTCGGCAACTTTTTGTATGCGTGCGGGAATACAGGAGCTACATTACAGAATATTTGGCACGCATGCACTGGGATTGATGCTATGGAAGCCTGCCTATGCCGCAATCCGTAATAATTGTACAATTTTTGTTTGAATATATTTCCATTACAGGTTTTGACATCATTTGAAAATTCATTATAAAATTTCAGTCATTTATAATACATATTACTCTCTCTCTATGGCGCGATATACAACAGGTATATCATCATAAACCTCCTAAGAGATTTTTGCGCCAAGCTTCTCTTCCAATTTGTGGTGTGCCGATTTGAATTTTCCCTACAAATTGGTGGGACCTACAGTTTTTTGCCCTTGTTAAAGAAGTATTAAGCAATGCAACCTTCTTTTCGATAATCAGATTCTCAAAGTCAGAATAGTTGAACTGTCTTAACTGGTTAACAAGACTTCCACTAGATTCTCCCCCTTCGTCAATGAACTACTAGTTTTTTTACTTTCGATTGAATAACACAATACCATTTTATGCTTCTGATTTATAATATTCTTATTTTACTAATTGCAAATGGCAATTTTAGGAATATATGAAATTATCGGTTAGTGGATTATGCGTTTGAATATCAAGCCTATATACATATATGCTTCTTTTCAGACCTTCTACAAAATTCACAAGGCTTTCAAGACGATCAAACTGGTTTCCAAGGTATGCGTACACATTGGCTCTGGTAGTAATCAAATAATAGATCGAAATAATACCGTAATTTTCGGGGTCTGATATTTGCTGAGCTAACACTCTACTTCCTTATCTCTCACGTCTTTAAAAATTCGAATTCAGGCGGTCTGAAAATACTAGAACAAGGCGGCTCAATAATTTAATCAGAGCACACAACCGCGGAAAAATAGATAGCGACGAGAATTGTTTACACGTTTTTCTTAAAAGTAGAGACCATCTAATCTAATCAAAAACATTGAAGAACAAATTTCAAACTGTGTTCAAAACTAAGGAAAATTAAACCAAGTTTTATCAAAATTCTACACTTTTTAATCCGAATTTTATAAAAAAAATTGGATTTGCAGTGTATGACCTATGTAATTTTAGGTTTATAATAAAGTGGCAGTGAAGTTGGAAGAAAATAACGCCAATTATGGGCATTTCTTGATAAATTTATGGTGTGAGTTTCGTTATGCGAAAGGCGCAAAATTTAAAAAATTTCAATATTTTCTCTAATGATTAGTATTATAAAATTCTTAGGTCAACGTTAAAAATAATTTTTTTTTTTAAATAATAAACGCAGTCCTTTAGCATCTTTGTTAACACAATTCGTTCTGCTTTTGTGTAACAAACTTCAACCAATAAAGATGGTTGCAAAAGACTAAGTACTGGAGTTACGAAGTATTCGTTCAAGATTACTGTTTTTATCCATTCATGTATTGATATTCAGCCTTATTGTAAACTTCATGGGAATAAACCAATCCGCCGTGGTGTGAAGGTAGTGTTGCCGGCCTACCACACCGAAGGTCCATGGTTCGAGCCCTGGTACAGGTAACATCAAAAGTGATTTGAAAAAAGTTTTTCAAAACGGGGTCGCCCCTCGGCAGTGGTTTGGCAAACTCTCCGAGTGTATTTCTGCCATGACAGGCTTCTCAGCAAAAATTCGTCTCCTTTGTAGATGCCGTTCGGAGTCGGCAAAAAACTGTAGGTCCCACCAATTTGTAGGGAAAATTCAAATCGGCACACCACAAATTGGAAGAGAAGCTTGGCGCAAAAATCTCTTAGGAGGTTTATGATGAAATACCTGTTGTATATCGCGCCATAGAGAGAGTATTGATATTCAGCCCTATTGTAAACTTCATGGGAATAAACCAATCCCATGCATTTTTTATTTCCCACGAACAAAAAATTCGTATCGCTGATTTCGTGTGAATGCAAACTTGTATTCGAATTTAGAATATGCTATTGTGAACATCGGCGGTCTGTCATTCATGTTTTGTTTACATTTATTGGCAGAAAACATTTGCTGTTGTGTAGTAAAGTATTTTTATTTTAACGTTTATTATTGGCTGAAAGGGTGTCCAAAAAGATTTTACGCGACAAGTGTTGAATTACCCAATACAAGGTAAACGTGAAATGAATTATGCTCGTAAAACAATATTTCGTTGTGAGCGGACGTGTTTTCACTGTGTCGTGCGGTGCGCGCTTTTGTTGATACGATTTTCATTATAACAACGATAACAAAATGTCTTGTCCAAAATGCAATGACAAAGTTGATCGCTCGGATGTGTCTGCTAAAGTCGCGTTTGCGGATTGTGGAAGCTTTTTCCACGCCTCTTGTGCCAATGTTACTGTCGCTGACTTAGAGTATATGAAGGCGAATATCAAAACAACAAGCACAAAGTACGAACAACACTAACAGCGCCAATGCCCAAAAAAATGTAAAGCAACAAGGTAATATGCAAAGCAACAACACCAACGCAAACAAAACGGCACCAATCCAATGTACTCAACAAGAGCAAATTAGCAATCATTGTACAAATATAAATAATACGAATACAAAAGAGATAACTTTGCAGTTGCTCTATTATGAAATTTTGAGTTTGAAAAAATTGAACTCTGATTTCATAGCAACAGTAGTGCAGCTAAAAGAGGAAAACACCAAACTGAGTGAGAGAGTTTGCAAGCTAGAGAGTGACAAGTGAAAATGCGAATGAGTGCGCAATGCAGATTTTAGCCACTGCCTTAAACTTACATGTCACTACAGGAGATATAAGCAGATGTTATGTTCAACAGCTAAAGAAAACAAAAGTGATCCGTGTTTACTTTGCTTCTGCTGAGGTGAAGAGAAAAGTAATGTCGCAAAAACGCAAAGCTAAATTGACAGGTCAGGGGTCGAATCGCCACATACGATCACGGATCGAAATTTATACGAAAGACAATTCCGTGATACGTCAGACGTATGAACTAAATGGGATCGCCATATACGAAAGCTAACGTATCGTAATTTATTATTAGTTCACAATAGAATTCGAGACAAAAACGACTGTGAATTGAATTTTTGTGTCACAATAGTTGTAAAAATGTCAAAAGATTCAAACTTTTTGAATAAATATAATAAAATTTAAAATGGACGTGAATTTATTTTTTTATTTAAGTTCTAGCGAAAGTGAGGAAGATGAAAGAGTAGCAAGGAAACTACTTAGAGATAAGAGTAATCCTTTTGATTTGTCGAACACAGCGTAAGTACATAACAAATAAAGTTTTTCAACAAAATAACATTTGCTTGCCTTGCAGATTCGTGAAACGGTTTAGGTTGTCCAAAGAGGCTTTCAAATTCGTTATAAATATATTGGATTTAAAGCAGTCGGATGCGAAAGAAGTGACGCCAGTATTACAACTAGCTGCCACACTTTCTCTCCTGGGATGTGGTGGCTATCAGCATTGTGTTGGTAGTGACTATTTAGTTGGTATGTGCCAGAGTACTGTGTCCAAGGTAACATCCCACGTTCTTCTTGAAATGGAAAACAAGCTATGCTCACAACACATACGATTTGAACCAAATGATTCGTCCAGATGCAAGGAATGGTTTGTGGAGAAATATCGGATACCTGGAGGTAGATGAAAGTTAATTTACATTTTAAAATTAATTTGTTATACTTTAATACTTAAATTGCAGTTATCGGTTGCGTTGATGGTACACACATCGGTTTGCAAAGGCCCTCAGTAGACGAGCATATGTACTTTAATAGGAAAGGGTACCATAGTATAAATGCCATGATAGTAAGTTGCTGTTGTACGTGGTATAATCTCAATTCTAACTGTAGACATATTTTTCATGATATGCGATCATAATATAATCATACGGTGGTGGGGCCCATGACTCATTTGTTTGGAGGCATTCAGATCAAATACGAGTTTTGCAAGAACGATTTGAGGGGAATAGGCGTGAAAATGCTTGGCTTTTAGCTAGCATACCTTTTTTGTGTGTTGTATTGAAAATAATGTAAATTTATATTTTAACAGGCGATTCTGGGTATCCACTTGAGCCGTGGTGCATAACGCCTTACAGGAACCCTGCCGATGGTTCAGACGAATCCACATTCAATGACGTTCACTCAAAGGCAAGATGTATCATTGAACGAATAATTGGTATATTTAAAGGGTGTTGGAGAGTTTTAGGGTATGGTAATAGAGGAAGGTACCACCCTACAAAAGTGGCAAGGTTTGCCAATGTGTGCGTAGCGTTGCATAATGTCTGCATACAATGCAAAATTAGTTATCATTTACGAAATGAACGGGTGAAGCGAATCAGTTAACCACAATTGGTGAGGCAATAAGAGACCAAATAAAGCACTCGCTTGTCAACTCCACAGAACATAAGTACAGTAAATCTTTAATAACATAAAATGCTGAGCCAACAAATTAAAAACCATTTATAGATTTAAAACGCATATTTTTACTTGGATGTAAATATATTCATTTTAATTTCAATGCCACTAAAATAGTATCACCTTTTTCTGGTTTTATAAGGAAAATATGTAAGTCCACATTCATTATATGTATATCAAAAAAGTAATATAAATGCAATTTTCATAGCGTTTCTTAGGACTTAAAATTAAATTATATAAAAATTCAGGTACCAATACAAAAAAAAAAAATACTTCGTCACATTTTCTTAAAACTAACAATTACAGGTCACATCATTTTTTCTTATTTACACTTATAGATAATGCCTCTAACTCCAAATTCTTAATTTCTAAATCTTTTATTACAAGCATCCTCTTCTGCACCGCCAACAACCTTTCTTGGACTTCCACTAGCCTGTCCAATTTTTCACCCAAGCTGCTCTGAAATTCGGACACCTTGATCATATTTTGTTGGAGCAATTCCAACTTTTCGTTTCCACTACGCTGTCGCCTTGGTGTGTAGCACCGAGAGGCTGGACGCTGAGTTGGCGTTGTGGCTGGTCTTGATGGGCCCGTTAATTCGCTGTGGGATGAGCTGGACCCGTCATCACTGCCGCTGCCGCTGTTGCTGGTTTCGCTGGCGTTTCTTATATCCGCTTGGTCATTCCCAAAAGTTCGCACGGTAGAATTTCCTGCTACGAAGGCCTCTAGCCCTGCAGGTTCTATAATGAGCTCTTCGGTGGCACTTATAGCTCTTTCGAAGTATGGTCCTCTTCCGGTCTTTTTCTTGGACAGTTTATTGTCGGAGAGTTTCTTCTTTGCCTGATACTTTTGATCAGCGAAAACCTACGAGCAATTAAAGACATTATCTACTATAATTCAATAATTGTTTCACCTTCTACCACATCTTGGCATCTTTAACAGGTGGTCCTACAGCGTTCAAACGCTTGGCAAGCTCTTTCCAAAGTTTATTAGACGCGTATGCTTTTTAGCCCGATTTGGGTGGTCCGCTATATATTGCGCAATTATTTCCTTTTGGTTTGGGTTTAGTTTATTGTAATTTGTCCTAAAATAATAAAAAAATGTTCAAGTGCTTATTTATATACATATTTTTAAAATTAACTTACATTTTGCACTAAATTCTTTCGTTTTCGTTTGGCAGTTTGTGACATTACGATAGAACGCTCGTTCACGGCTGTCACAATGCCGAATTACGATTCGTAGGGTACGTTCCCGTATGTAACAATCCAAAAAATGCCATTTTACGTGACGAGTTATACGATCACGTATGTAACAATCCGAAAACCAAGTTTTTACGTGACGAATGATACGATCACGTATGTGGCCTCACGACAGCCTCACCAGCTACAACAGAGTTTTGCTTACAGCAGCAACGAAAACCAAAAAGGCTAAAAGTTATAAATATCTACAGGTGAAAAATGGTAGAATTTTGTTGAAAAAGGCTGATGATGGCGAAGTAGTTTTATTAATAACCTTTGACGACTTGTCAAAAGTTGGTTAGACTATGCAATTTTATTTAATACTTAAATCATGTTTTCCTTTAATTCTATAGATACAAACAACCACGCCAAAATCAAGCCTATCAGCGATTTAAATTTGCTGTCTAATTTGAATAATTGTTTAACTGTGATTCACCAAAATATTCGTAGTCTTCGGCAAAACTTTGACTTGTTGCTCTGCAATCTGGAGGAGTTTAAAAGCCCTCCGGATCTAATTTTCGTTTCCGAAATCTATACTCCAATGAAACGCAAGTTTTTTCCATACCTGAATATAATTTATTTGCAAATACCAACGACCTTTATTCTCCAGGTGGTGTTGGCGTTTTTGTTCGTAGTGCGTACGGGTATGATTTTTTTTAAATATAGTGTCACAAGCGCTGATATTTTAAAGGTTACATTAAGTATTTCCAGCAAGGTTTTTAGTTTTATATGTGTATACAGGTTACACGCGGTTTCTATGCAAACGTTTTTGGAAGAGAGGTATTCTTTGCAGGAAAAAACTTGTAATATTATTATCTTAGGGGACTTTAATTTGGATCTCCTCAGCCTGAGTGCTACAGCAGAAAGCTACCAAACCCTTATGGCTAATCATGGCCTGACGTCTTATTTGAACGAACCAACTCGTATTATTTCTGAAAGCTGCCTTGACCACGTTTTCTGTCGGAGTAGTTGCAATACTCTTAGTTTTAACAGCATAAACCTTGATTTAAAAATTACAGACCACACAAAATACATGTGGCAAAAGCAGTAGTAAAAGAAAGGTGAACAGAATCTTAACCAAGATAGATTTCGGCTTATTAAATGAGAGATTGCGGTTAGAATCCTGGGACACAGGGTATGCAGCGGAAAACGTATCCCTTGCCTACAAAATGTTTTTAAATACTTTGCAAAATCACATTAAGGCTGCAAGTTGTTCTTATGTCCCATGCAGAAAACGAACAAAAATAAAACCTTGGATTAGAAGTGCCGTAAACACCCGTGCAATACAAGTCTTCATAGCCGCTATCTCAACCTGTGCAGGAACTTGAGAAAACAAGTACGTATGGAACGAGATAACTACTATCGTAACGAGCTTAGGGCTTCGTTTGGTAACCCAAAGAAGGAATGGGATATCATAAAAGGTCTTCTAAACTGAAAGTGTACAACGAATGACACAAAAATTAATCTTCGTTATAGTGGTGGAATCATTTTTGACGCTAAAGTAATAGCTAATCTTTTTAATGGTCACTTCTCGTCAATCGGGCAATCAGATATTTCCTCACATCCGTGCGAAATTTTGTCTACGGCAACAGCATCTTCATATGAGGGGAACAGTTTTTCTTTGAGGCTTTTTCTTTGAGGCTATTAAATCTTTGAATAACTCCAGGTTGCGTGGCCCTGACGGAATTTCCAATCAGGAACTAAAATATGTGGCATTCAATATAGCTGATATTTTAACGCATCTTTTCAATATAAGTGTTTTGTCGGGAACTTTTCCTGCCGATTTGAAGTGTGCTGTTGTCATTCCCTTATTTAAAAAGGGTGACAAAAAAGATATGAACAATTATAGGCCAATCTCCCTACTTTCTTCCATTTCAAAAGTTTTCGAGAAACTCGTAAAATGTAGAATTCTTTCTTTTCTTGAAAGTAAGAAAATTTTCAGCCCTATGCAATTCGGCTTCAGATGCGGGAGGTCAACAGAAGATGCTCTGTTGGACTTTTGTTCCTTTGTCTACAGGGAACTAGACAACAAGAAAATTTGTGCTGGTCTCTTTGTTGATATCACGAAAGCTTTTGACATGGTAGATCACGAAATTTTACTAGAGAAATTTTTCTCTGCCGGTTTTCGTGGTTTCTTCTTTGACTGGCTCAAATCTTACCTAGCAGGAAGAGTGCAGAGAGTAACACTATTACAATTGGGTTAGGAGTACCTCAAGGTTCTGTTCTAGGTCCAATACTATTTTTGATATATCTGAACTCGATATTTTCTTTACCTTTTTCTGGGAAAGCTTCTGCTTTCGCAGATGACCTTGCTATTGCTTATGGTTCATCGAACTATGCGGCTATGATAGCAGGGGTTAATCATGACGTCCATTTATTAAGGGTGTGGTTTGCTGCTCATAAGCTTATAGTCAGTCGGAAAACGAAGATGATGCATTTCAATCTACATCTAAAAATCTCACCTGACATAGCCATTGTATTCCATGCTACTGACTGCAAGCGGTTTGCTCTAAACCATATGTTGTTTTCTGGCACATCATTTACATCTGATATAAACTGGTCGGAAAAATGCTTCTCGATTGAAGAAGTAAGCGATTTTCAATACCTGGGTGCCTCCGTTGATCAAAACTTAAGTTGGTCTACGCATATATCCCGCTTAAAGTCATACATGCGGTCTACCGTTCGGTATTTTTATAACCTGAAAAGAATTTGTTCAAGCGCAACTCTTAAAACTATTTATTACGCTTTGGTTCACTCCAAACTCCAATATGGCATAAGCTGTTGGGGAGGTGCATCTTATAGTAAAATTCAGCAGCTCTTAACCACTCAAAAATGTTTCATAATAATAATATGTAAAGTAAATCGTCTTCATCACACCAAAGACCTGTTTAGGGTTCTGATTCTGATTCTCTCTGTAAGACATTTGTATTACTACAAAACGTTAAAGATATTTTTCCTTCCCTGCGGGTACTTACATAGCCTGGTCTCAGATAGCTATAACTTGAGGCAAAACTCCCACGGACTTGTTTATGTTCCCACATCTCGTACAACTCACTTCAAAAACTTTTTTACTGTTGTTTCTTGCTAAATGTTCAACGCGTTACCTGCGTCTATACGAGCCATTCGGAATTTACGAAAATTTTTAGTAAAGGTTAAATCATTTCTGTTGGAGAAATCACATAACGACATCAAAATTTTGCTGAATTCTACCACTTAAGAAATTTAAGCTATGTTGTTAAATCTGTTTTTCTTTTCTTTTTCTTCGTTTTATGATGTGTAAATATAATTTGCGTAGTTTGATTTAAAATTTATAAATTATACTGAAACTCACCCCACACACTTTTGTAAAAACACTTTTGCAAAAATACTTTCAGCTGTTTAGAGATGGCATTCAATACTAAACATTAATACTTTTTACAGAATGCCTTACTTTTTCCTTCATTTTATTTTATTTTAACGGTCTTTATTTTAAGTTACCATCGGAATATACTCATGTATCTTGAAAGAAAAATGAATAAATCTAAATCTAAAATCTAAATCAAATAAATACGTGCGTTTTTTTTTATAGTTTTCACCAATTGTATAGAATAAATAAGTCTGCGTTCAAATAATTGTTGGATGTATTGCACACTGGTCTGCCAATAGCACGTAAACGTTTTGCAATATACACCATCGTACAGCTTTCAGCTTCTCTTAGATTTTTTGGTGAAGGAGCATACCAAAAAGGAGTGGGGAGACAAGTGGATGTTGGATTATCGCAGGCAAGTTTTAGCCACGTACTGTCTGAGGTGTTGAATGTTTTTGAGGAGTGCCTTTGCAATCAGTGAATAAATTGGCCTGCTAAAGAAGAAATGCGAGAAATTGTTTTGGATTTTTATCAACAATTTAATATCCCTGGTATTATTGGCTGCATGGATTACACTCACGTTAAAATTATAGGCCCAAAAACTAATAAACACTTATTCTATAACAGGAAGGGTTACTATAGTATGAATGTCTAGTAGATTGATTACATTTTTTACGATTTTACATATGCTAATATAAGTTTATCTGCAGGTATGTGATAACAAATCGACAATAAGATACGTCGATGCTACACACCCTGGAGCCTGCCAAGACTCATTAATTTGGGATGCAAGTGAATTAAGGGTTTCAATGGAGCAGGATTATTTGGGAGGCAGCAGAAATGTTTGGCAGCTAGGTACATTTTTAATGAAATCTGTAAATCACAACACTTACACCGCGTTACACACATTCTGTCCTATGAACCAAATATACTTTTTCGGAAAGGGGAGAAAAAATTAAAATACACGTGTATCGGCGATTTTCAAGTACACGTCAGAATTTTTTTTTATGTTTTAAAAAATAGATGGAGGTATTAGGAGCCAGGAAGCTGCATTACTCTCCTAAAAAAGCCGCTCAAATTATTAATGTCTGCTGCGCGTTGCATAAAGTATTCGGTGCGTTTTATTTCAAATAGGGCCCCGCAACCGGAAATTTCTGAACAGTTTTCCAAACGAACTTGTATGCTCAACAATCTGGAAAGTCCTACATTCCCACAAATGCGTCCGAAATTCGTGTCTTTTGTGGAATAAACTTTTTGATGGGTATAAAAGCCTACAGCAGTTACCGAGACTATTGGTCATGGTGTCCAGGATTGAACGAAAGTTATGTATCTAGACTAATTCCTGTAAAAAGGTTTGACTGGATTCTAGGCAACCTACATTTGAAGGATTTTTCTATTATAACACCGGAGGTTAGTAAACTCTACAAAGTTCAACCATTTTTGGATATGTTGCAAGAAAGGTTCAAACTGTGATTCAATACGGAAGAGTATCTTGCTGTAGATGAATCAATGATAGGATTCAAGGGTACTTTCGGGTATACAACGATATAAATTTGTTTTCTATAGGATTTTAAAGTTTTATAGGTCGTTGAACTCTTATCCAGTATATTCCAAGGAAACCGATAAAAAGGGGATTCAAAACTTGGATGTTGTGTGATAGGAGCGGTTATGTTCATCGTTTTGAGATTTATACCGGCAAAAGAAGAGCGTGTTGTTATTGGCCTAACATCAGATTCTGGGGGAAAAACAACGTCGACGACTTGGATCAACTACAAGAATATTACGAACTAAATAGAAAAAGCCGCAAATCGTCTCAGCGAGTATTTTTTCACTCTCTTGATGTCCCAGTAGTGAATGCATTTAAAGGCCCAAAGTCGACTAAACAGCCAACTAAAGTTCGCTTCAAAAAAATAAGCCGTTTGTAGATCCAAGCATACGATCCCCATCATCCCACCAACCAGTCAGAACCACTTTACGTAGATGTGCATAGTGCAGCAAAACAAGACACCAAAGAAGGACTCAATGGATGTGCTCTACTTGCAATGTGTCGCTTTGTCTCAGGAAAAAAAACCTGCTTCAATGAATTTCATAAATAAACCGTGCCCAGCATGGTCAGTGGCAAACAAATTGTACCACATCCTTGAACAGAATCCTGCAAAGGATAAAATTTGCCTTTTTATATTTTCTTAAATAAATCTAACAAATGAATGAAATAAAATATAATTTGTAATTAATTTTTAGGAATTTCTTGCAGTGCGCCGGAAAGGTTAATTGTAGTCGAGTTACATTCTTTGCTATCATGAGATCCAGCACATTTGCTACAAGCCACTTTATTTGTGCAATCAATTGCTTTGTGCTTATATCCCGAGCACTTAAAGCACCTTAGGACATTTAAATTGTCATAAGGGAGACACAGGTTTCCCACTCAATATACAGCTTTTTTTGTTTGCAAAATATCTTCGAATGTTACTGCATCAGTTTCTACTTTTACTTTTTCAGAAACCTGATGGAGGTTGGACATCATCCAGCGGCGAAAGTTTCGAACTCCTAATTGACACGCACTTTTTGGGCTGTTCCACGGAGCCACCAACAGCCGACTACATTGAAAGAAATTAGCACTCTATGGAGAAGTTAATTACTCCTCAAAAAGTCGAATGGGCCATCAGAACCTTCGACCCATTTAAATCTCCGGGACCCGATAACATCTTCTCCGCTGAACTTCAAATGGCGAGAGACATTCTCTGCCCTGTTCTGTCGAAAATCTATACAGCATATCTAAGGCTATGCTCCGTTCCACAGAGATGGACCGAAGCGAAGATAGTCTCCATACCCAAAGGAGGAAGAGCTTCACACTCGAATCCAAAGGACTTCAGGCCTATAAGCCTTACATCTTTTCTTCTCAAGGTCTTGGAAAGAATATTTAATGCGCACATTAGGAATAATCTGTGCTCACAAAGCTTCTCGAAGGCTCAACATGCATACTTCAAGGGCAAGTCAGTGGAAACAGCACTCCATGCTATCACCGTAAAGATAGAAAAAGGACTTGCCGACAAGGACTACACTTTCGGTATCTTTCTCGACATTGAAGGATCCTTCAATAACGTAAATCCTCAAGCGGTCATCGAGTCCCTTCTGAGATTGGGACTGGAGCTTTCGCTGGTGAAATTCGTTAGACATCTCCTGTCAAAGAGAACTATCCAAGCTAATCTGGGAGAGGCCTCAATAGTGTGATATGCATCCAGGGGCACTCCTTGAGGAGGAGTTTTATACCCTCTTCTATGGAACCTAACATTAACACCCTACTTCTAAAGTTGGAAAACACCGGCTGCCAAATCATTGCCTATGCAGAAGACATCGCTCTTACAGCGACTGCATCTTCAGATTCTAAGCGAACTGCTCCAAACCGCTTTGAACCTCGTGGAGGACTGGGCCTTGGAAAGTTCCCTTAGTGTAAATCCGTCTAAAATGGAAATGATTCTTTTCACCAGAAAGTACAAAATACCAGTTTTTGTACCACCACGCCAGCATAGGGTCAGGCTCAAACTCTCTTCAGAGGTCAAGTACCTCGGCGTAATCTTAGATAGTAAACTCAACTGGAACAAACACGTTGAGGACAAATCCAGGAAGGCTATTACTGCCCTATATGCATCCAAAGCAGCCGTGGGGAAGAGATGGGGCTTGAACCCCCGAATCATGCACTGGCTGTACATCGCGGTAGTTAGACCCATCCTCCTCTATGGCGTTGCTGTGTGGTGGCCAGCACTCGAGCGTAGCAACAACATAGGCAGGATGGGCAAGTACAGCGATCGACGGCGATGCTTATTACGGGTGCACTTCCGTCAACACCCACAAAAACTTTGGAGGTCATGCTCAACCTACTTCCGGTTGACCTTTACGGTAAACTTCAAGCAAGCTTTCTCGCAGTACGACTGAGTGCCGTTCAACACTGGAGCGACACCAGATTTGGACACACAAGCATTCTGGAGACCACACCCAAAAATCTGAAGGCTGTGGATTAAACTACGCCTACCAGCTATGAGCTAAACACCAAGTTCTCCACCAGAATCCCTAAGAGGCACGAATGGGAGGACGTGCACATTCTAAACATACAATCAACCTCCATTTCACAGACGGCTCAAAGCTCAACGGCAAGGTGGGCACCGGACGTCTACTCGGAGGAACTTTCACTCTTTTTAGGCATCAGACTGCCTAGGCACTGCAGCGTATTCCAGGCTGAACTTAGAGCCATAGAGGAGGCTGCACGCTGCCTGTTCTCATCAGTGCCTATATACAGCGAAAGCCAAGCAGCGATCAAAGCCATTCAGGGTAGTAACACTGATTCGAAGGTAGCACTCGACTGCTGGCAATCGCTCAATGAACTGGCCTCACAATGCCCCACAGCAGTGATATGGGTTCCTGGGCACAGGGATATACCTGGAAACTGCGCTGCTGACGAGTTGGCAAGGAAGGCCACAGAGCAATCAGCGGTAAACCAAACAAAGAGCATATCGCCCTCTTGCCAAGACTAAGCTCTGGCTCTGGTCTGAGGTGTCCAGGCAAACGTGGCCCTGCATATGTAAGAAACCGACCGAGTCCATACTCAATCTAAAACGATCCTTCCTAGCCCCCTTGAATCTGGTACTCACTGGACATTGTCCAATGGGAATACATGCTGAGCGCATAGGGGCCCCTTCAAATGACTTCTGCCGCAGCTGCAGGGACTAGGAGGAAATAGAAAATCTTGAACACTTCCTCGGCAGCTGCCCTGCCCTGCCCTAGCCAGGACTCGTTCGGAGTGCCTAAACAGGTGCCTATTTACTAGTTTAGCGGAGCTGGGCTCAGCCGAAATCGGAGACATTCTGCGCTTTATTAAGCGGACAGGGTGGTTCGTCTTTAAGAATGCTTAGCACAGGAGGAAGGGTCGCAACAATGGGCCATTCGGCCTAAGTGCTCGGCGATGCAGAGAGGCAGCCACCATAACCTAACCTAACCTACTTTTTGTTTTTTCTGTTTTGTAGTCATTTCCTATAGCCTCTAGAACTTTATGCTGTACTTGTTCGCAAGCTCCTTATTCTTACATTCGACAATTATAGCTTCTTTATTTACTGCCTTTACCCTTGTAGGATCTATTCCCTTTTTCGACGCTTTTTTCGTTTCCTTTGCTTTCTTACTTTTATTTTCAGGTTTAATAAAAATCTTGTTCTCATTTGATTTAACGGCTTGAGAAAATGTAATTTTCTTACTATTATTCTCGTTGGCTACTGGTAAATTAATATTATTTTCCGTACTCTTGTGAAATTCTTCAGATATGTCCCTAATAATATCGGTTTTCATTTCATTTATTTTAAGTTCTATATTGTGCTCCAGAAATGAGTTGAAGTCTGTTAGGATGTTGCTTTTTAGTTGGGAACACTTATTTGCAAATATCTCCTCAACTATTTGCTTGCCCTCAGAAACTTTAATTTATGATAGCTTACGTTTGCTTATTAGGTGTTTAATTTGAATTAACTTTGTATTGCTATCGGACAAAGTGCATTGGTTACATAACTATTTCAAATTTAAGTTCTTTGTTAAAATTTGTATCGCATTTCTTTTAATATTGCTACATTTAAGACCAAAGCTATAACCGTACCCACCACAGCAGGCTATCATTTCATCTATCTGAAGAAATTTTGCGGTACATTCTTACACTCCGCCGGAATTATGAATGTTTGATCCGACAAAAAAATTCAAAGACAATAATAAAATAATAATGTTAGACTGTAAATACTTAAAAGGCGAATCTACTAATAATTATATATGTACGTTAGAGCGGGTCAAATTGTATGGATGGATTTTTTTTCATCAGGAGTATAGCAAAAACGTAATCTACAGATGATTCTAGAGAAACTGCTGAAGACACCATAGCTCTAAGTCCGATTTCGAGTCCCCCACTTTTGCAAAATAGATATTTTGCCATATGAATGTAGGGTTTGGCCAAAAAATCTTTATAGCTTCTGATAGAATTATAGGAAAAATATCATATTGGGCTTACTTTCAAGGTATTTTACGTACATTTCAGAATCTGTATTAATATCTAATAGTGTTTTTGTATTTTAGTTGAGATATCAGGCTTAAATTATGAGAAATTAGCCTAAAATTAACTTTTAACCACTATATTATCATTTTTAACAAATTACAGCTAAAATAAGTTCAGAACATTTCCAAAAACTTTCATTTAGACAGTTTTTCTTTTTTCGAATTCGTTTTAGTAGAAAGAAATTAAAAAAAAACCTATATCTTCAAGTAATAAGCAAAAAAAACACAATTTTTATAGTTTTAATGTAATTTATATAAAAACTATTTTTTTACTTAGAATTGACCATTTTAACGTATTTTTCAAAATAAAAGTAATGTTATGTTATTATTTTTTAAAACCTTTTTTGCTCTCCATTCGTGTTTCTTTTTCACGACTTTCTGCTGTAACAGCCATAACACCTTCACGCGTTTTTACTATCACACGTTTGGAAACAGATGTTAACTGTACATATCTTTCTGTTCCTTGTATATGCTTTGGAATATTAGGATCATCTAGTGTTGGATCATCATAATCTAAGAATTGTACCAAGTGATCGTATGGAATATTTCTTGTGAATGCCGGTTCAGATAGTAAATTATCGTCATTCAGATCAATCATATCAGTATAATCTGAAGCATTAAAATTGATATTATTTTTTTTGTAAATTCTGAGTTTAGTTGGATCAAGTATTTTTTCTCGATAGTATACAATTTGTTTGATAGCTCTATCCCGTATGGCTTTATATCATCAAAAAACATTGTTAATAAAATGTTTTCTGGATGAGCGTAATATGAATTATTTTGGATTACACCATCTACAATATTAAGTAAATTACGTGGTAGGTATCGTGTCCAACGAGTAAACTTTGATAAAAGTACACTGCCGTATACAACAGAATTATAGTATTTTACATTAAAATACATTGGTATATAAATTATAATAATATAAACTGCTAGAATTTTCAAATTTTCCGATGGTGTATTAGTTGTTGTATATAGACGTAATACAATGCTTGCTTTGGTTAGCCATCGAGAATGTACAACTGGTCCTGGTTTTATGTTAGCTAAATCAACCGAAACAGCACCATTTGAAATTGCTTTGGCCATTTCATATAAATATTTAACATCTGTAGATAATTCTCGTTCTTGTTTATCACTAATCATACCAGGCCTATTTTCCAATGCTATTGGTTAAAAATCACTGACAACCTGAAAAATAAATTTTTTAGATCAATTAAAATTAGTACAATTTTCCTATTTTAATTTGATTGAAAAAGTATTATAAAATAATTTTAACAAATGCATACCTGAAATTTTTCACAGTCTTGAATATCTTTGAATATATTTCCACTTGCTGCTCCTTGTCCACTCGTGACTGTTTTATCTAATGCTCTGAATAAATGACCAAATGGTAATTCATTGAAATGAAGCAAACATATAAACCAGTGCAGTGGTCTATTTAAATGCTTTTCAAAAAGTGTTGTAACCCCATTTTCTATTCCAGTATTAGCTGGTTCTCCATCGCTGCATATGCCAATTAATTGATCTATTGACAGATTTTTGCTATTGAAGAATTCATTTAATTTTTTTAATTTGTATTTTGCATTTTCTTCTTCACCCAAATTAACAGATCCAAATAATTCAGCACTAGGCTCTTTTAGAACAACTAAATGGGGTTCTTTTACCATATTTGTATGAAATTTCTCATTACTTTTCTCTCTAGTTAATGAATCATTTCTGTCATCGAAAGAAAATGCAGTTATGTTGGAAACTATGTATCGTTTACGAAGCACTTCATCTCTAGCTTTAATTTTTTCTCTTGCAAATATAGATTTATCAATTATGACAAGTTCACCACGAACATCTGGAAAATTTATATCTTCGAAAAAGGCTGTTGCTAACATGAACCAACTCTATCTGAAACACCGAATCTGTCACACATCATAGCAAAATTTATAGCATCGTATCTTTGAGTATAATGCCCTCGTTTCATTGTAACAGATACTTGTGCAACGGCTTCATTTGCAATTTGTGCTTCACCTGTTTCCATATCTGTTCCAAGTGGTTCGTATGTTGGACCATCAATAACTGTTGGCATTACTGGTATTGTTGTAGGTGTTTCTTCTACAATGTCATCCATATATTCAGGTATCGTGAATTTTCAATCATTATGTTGGTCTCTCATAAATTATTTTAAATGGTTTGGTAATAAACCACATCAGCATTCTGTTGTTATACCTAGTAGTGCTACGCACACAAGGTATATTAATTTTAGTCGCCTAACGGCAGTAAGTAACTTATATATATCAAAATGTTCAGGAGGAAAAGAGAAATTGATTAAGCCATGTCCGTCCGTCGTCCGTCCGTCCGTCCGTCGGTCTGTGAAGACGATAACTTGAGTAAATTTTGAGCTATCTTAATGAAATTTGGTATGCTTGCCATTTATCTCCGAGCTCTATTTAAGGCATAAAATAAAATTTTTTAATAAATTTTTGAAAATGGGCTTGGCACCGACCACTTTTGATTAAGTTAAATTAAGAAATAATATTAATCATAAATAAAAAACCGTTCAAGATATCGAAGCGAAATTCAGCACGCAGGTTTCCAGGTATGCAAGGAATGTTCCAGGAAAAAATTAGCGGGTATACGCCCACTTTTATATGAAAGATTTTGAAGAGGATCGTAGATATATTAAATAGGCAATAACTTTGCGTAAAATAGCTTTACATCATTTAAACTTCACTTTAAAGTTTCCGTAAACAAAAAAATCCAAAAATTTTAAGGTTTCGAAAATGGACGTAGCCCCGCCCCTTTTATAGTGGACTATTACACAAAACTTGTTATGCCATAACTCCGCCAAAAATTGATTTGTCGAAACGAAATTTGGTGATAATGGTCTAAATATAAAGGTAACTGTTTGCTGTAAAAATGGGCGAAATCGGTTAATGTCCACACTCAGTTTTTTAACATAGTTCTGAAAAATTTTGTTGTAAAATTTAAAAAGCGACTATTTTCAAAGGCAATCGCTTATAATTTAATATTGATATTTCAATGAAAATTGGTCAGCTGCTTCTCAGTAGTATGTATTATACTCCTGCCAAAAACTGCGAAATCGGAAAACACACAAGCAAAATATTCTGGGACGTAGTTAATAGCCCACTGCAATAGCGAAGTTATATATCTTTTTTGATTTTCATACCTTTCATAAACATTAAATGTATGTAAGTATGAGAAGAAGAAGAGAAAAGTTCACTAAAATGATCAGCACGATGAGCGGAGTCGATTTAGCCATGTCCGTCTCTCCGTCCGTATGTCTGTCGGTCCGTCTGTCTATTTGAACGCAAATACGAACTGAAAGTATTTAAATAGACCTGCGTAAATTGGGATGATATAATAGATCACTACTAGGTATATAAGGTTCGGTTCCACCCGAACTTAAACTTCCTTACTTGTTTTTACTTTCATTTACATTTTCCAATGTAAAACAATTCATTTGTTGACTGTACGAATGCTGTAAATTCCTGAACTTTTTTTCTGTGTGTAATGCTTTCGTGATATTTTTCAATTAAAACACTTAGTTTTCTTAGAATAATACGTCTATCAATTAGTTGAATATTCAATTTATTCCAAATTTCAACCAAATTATCAATTACATGAGAATTTTAGCATGATCACTTAAAAAAAGAAAATTTTAAAAATGTCACGACCAGACGGTAAATTCAGATTATTTAATTCACTTGATAAACCAAATGCAATAATATCGTGTTCAAGTATATGCGATAAAGGGGATTCAGATGATGTAGAAGGATTTGGTCCATCCATTTTAAATTCAAATATAAAAAGTTTGCTGTCTGAATGAAAGTTGTTGGAAATATTCTGAACTTATTTTAGCTGTAGAGAAAAAAAATTTCCATACGAAATTTGTTAAAAATTATAATATAGTAGTTAAAAGTTCATTTTAGGCTAATTTCTCATAATTTAAGCCTGATATCTCCACTAAAATTCAAAAACACTATATATATTAATATAATTAATTCTGAAATGTACGTAAAATACCTTTAAAGTAAGCCCAATATGATATTTTTCCTATAATTCTATCAGAAGCTATGAAGATTTTTTGGCAAAATATCAATTTTGCAGAATGATGTTGTGATCATTTTCGTTTGGTTTTCGCATTTATATCGTTGAGCAACAATTAACACAACCGTCCCGTTCTCTTCTTTCTTCTCAACACCATACTACCGGGAAATGGGAATTATCGGAAAATGGGGCGTGGTACAGACTTAACTTTTCAGGCTGAATATCTCTAAAAGTTTCCAAGGTATGGATCCGAAAACTGGTATGGAGATATTCGATATCAATACCATACTCACGGAAAAACTCGGGAATTATCGGAAAAGGGGCATGGTACCTCCCATACTGACTTAACTTTTTAGACAGAATATCTCTAAGAGATTTCAAGGTAGGAAATTCGGAAAAGGGGACGTGGTACCTTTCATACAAAGTTAACTTTTCAGGCTGAATATCTCTAAATGGGTTCAACGTAGGGACTTGAAAATTGGTATAGAGATATACGATATCAACACCATACTCACATGAAAAGGTGGAAGCTATTGGAAAAGGAGCGTGGTGCCCCCCATACAGACTTAACTTTTCACGCTGAATATCTCTAAAAGGGTAAAAGGTAGGGACCTGAAAGTTGTTGATATATTTATTTATTTATTTATTTTAATAAAATCAACAAACAAGATGTTTACAGACTATGCGCAAAATACATTCTAATATGCTTATATAAACTAAATGTAAAATATAAAATACATGTTATGGTAAGTGCCTCCAGATAAATACCTAATACTCCAACCTAGACCGCACAAAGATAAGTACAACAGTTTAAGAGTATAAGGGTCAGAAAACGATGAACAGTTCCTGAGAATAAAAGCCAGCATAGCGTATGCTTTGGATATAATAAAACTTATGTGCTTCGTAAAGCTGAGCTTGGAGTCAAAATAAACACCCAAGTCTTTAAACTCATTTAGCATTTTTAGAGCAACATCCGAGAAACAATAAACAGAGGTAGTATTACATACAACTCTAGCATAAAAGGTATAGTGACACTTACCAGTGGTAAGAAATAAGGGATTACGTGCACACCACTGATACAAATTGTCCAGCACATTTAGAAAAGTAAGAGGATATATCATTTATAAACAAAATAAATAGTAAAGGTCCGAGGACACTTCCCTGGGGAACCCTAGAGGAAGCTATGAAAGAAAAAGAAGACGCACTCTCAAGGCGAACAACATAACGTCTGTTATGTAAGTAAGATGCAATCCACTTTAAGAAATCTGTGTAAACCGCATCAATCTGTAATCCTTTTTGGAAAGATTCCAAACAGTCTTCCGTAAACACAGCTAAATTGGTTAGGGTAGACCTACCCGGAACAAACCCATGCTGTTGGGGACAGATTAAGTGTTTTACAGAAAAGTATATTTTATCCTTAATTATGCACTCAAACAATTTCGACACAGTTGTTAGTTTTGAAATTGGCCTATAGTTCTCAATGTTATTTTTGTTATTTTATTTAAGGATAGGCGTAATAAAAGTTAGCTTCCAGGCATCTAAAAAGACACCAGAAGACAGGGACTTGTTGAAAATATACATTAAAGGAGCTATAAGTGAAGAACAATTTTCAATAAAACAGCTGATAGTCCATCGACGTCAGTTGTGGTTGACATCTTCAGCTGATCTATGCCATTAGCAATATCCATTTCTGTCAAACTTAGCATTCCAAAGTTGACGGAGGTATCAAAGTTTGACAGAGAATCTTCAGAAATTGAAACATTGTGGTTGTCAGTAATGAAATTGGAAGAAAAAAACTCAGCAAACATATTAGCTGCTTCGAATATAGAGTCAGCTGAAACCCCACGGAGATGCACCGATGTAGGTATGTCCGAACATTTTTTCTTTGACTTAATGTAACCCCAAAAGAATTTCGGGTTACATTTAATATTACCTTCGACGTTTCGGATATAACGGCGATACAACAATCTATTTAGCTTGTTAAATTCAGCTCTAAAATATATGTAACGCCTACGAAAATATTCATTATTAGATAGTTTATGCTTTTTAAAAACTTATTTTTCAAATTCCTCAATCGTCTGAGGTATTTCGTAAACCACGGCCGTTTAGTGGTTTTCGTACTAAACCTTGGGATGTGACTTAAGCAAATATCAAATATTGTTGTCATAAAAATATCATAGCAGCCAGTTACATCCACGTTACCAAAAAGCTGAGGAATATCCAAATCAAGCAAAGTATTTAAATCAAGAAAGTTCCAGCGTGAATAATTAAACAAAACTGGTTGTGAACCCGTAGGTATTTCAAAATATTGATAGAATTCTACCTCCAACACCAAAGGGTTATGATGTTGATTTGGAGGTGAGACGTAGCCAACTGCTTGTGAGAGCTTATAATTTGTATTATCGCTTACAAATATGTTGTTGAATTTCATTGGAACGTTGTTTTATGTGGTGGGTCCCAAACCCAACGCACAACCCGTTTCACGGGAGGTTGAATTCTATTACACGTTTGTATAGCGAGCCGCTTGATTCAAGACAGACGCCCGCTTGCAGCCGCACCACATGGTGATCAGACGCTGCTGTTTGAACCCCCAGCAAGCCCTTAAACCGATTATGTCGGAGTGGCCTTACCAGGTTGTCGCCTTCTCACGTTTAGCTCACCACCAAACGGGTGTTCGGTGGTTACCCAGAGGATACTTGGGCACAAAGCCCGGAAGTAGTGAGCTGCTTGAACCGCATGCAAAGGAATCGCTCTGGCCATTCCCAGGTGAATGGCGATCAGAAACTTTCCCCACTTGCGTTGAATTCTGCACACGAGCCCATCCTCCGGCATATGCTGACGATAATGATATCATTGGCCTTAACAACCGCGCCGTAACTTCTGCTTACTCCAAATAAGAAAAAGAAGCGGAGAAAATGGGATTGGTGGTGAACGAGGGCAAAACGAAGTACCTTCTGTCATCATGCAAAGAGTCAGCGCATTCGCGCAACCAAGCCACTGTTGGCAGCAATAATTTCGTAATAGTAAAGGACTTCGTTTACCTGGGAACCAGCATTAACACCAACAATAATGTTAGCCTAGAAATCCGACGAGGAATTACTCTTGCAAACAAATGCTACTTCGGACTGAGTAGGCAATTGAAAAGTAAAGTCCTCTCTCGACGAGCGAAAATAACACCCTACAAGTCACTCATCGCACCCGTCCTGCTATATGGTGCAGAAGCGTGGACACTAACAACATCTGATGAGGCGGCTCTGGGAGTATTCGAGAGAAAGGTTCTTCGAAAGATTTGTGGACCTCTACGCGTTGGCTACGGTGAGTACCGAAGAAGATTTAATGATGAGCTGTATGAACTTTACGCAGACGCCGACATAGTTCAGCGAATTAAAACACAGCGGCTTCGCTGGCTAGGCCACGTAGTGCGAATGAGCGAAGATGCTCCAGCCCAGAAGGTATTCTTATCGGCACCCGCCGGTGGAAGCAGAGGAAGAGGGATACCACCACTCCGATGGAAGGACCAAGTGGAGACCGATTTGCGATCCCGCGGTGTTTCCAATTGGCGCCAGTTGGCGCAACGAAGAAACGACTGGCGAGCTATGTTGGACGGTCAAAATCGCCCAGGCGGTTAGATGACCATTTAAAAGAAGAAGCTTACAAATATGAGATCAAGCAGCCTATTTAATACATTAAAATGACTATTAACTTGCAGTAATTCAATGCATTGCAAACTATTAATTAAATAACATTCTGGAAGAGTAGTAACATTGGATGGTGTGAGAAAGATATTATCGTCCAAAAATCACCAGGAAATATTATCCAAGTTAAAATCCCCAAAAACACAAAGTTGATGGTCACCAAGTAAGTTCTGAACAGCCAAAATGTTGTCAACATGCGCCTTGTATAATGCATCAGGACTACCAGGCCGAATATAAGACAAACCAATGTACAACAATCCACAAGCGCCATGCAGCTTTATACATAGTTGATCCAGCAAGGAATCGGGATTGTACAGCTGATGATTTGAAGCACGTAGATACTTGCGCACAGCTATAAGTACACTGCCGCCCCTGCTAAGACCAGTTTTAGCATAATCTCTATCCTTACGGAACACATCAAAAAGTTTTGGATTGAAAAACTCCGCATCAAAGAAATGTTCGTTGAGTCAAGTTTCAGTTAAGACGAAGCAGTCATAATCAAGAGCTGAGCTCAAGGTGTAGACGGACTCAGTTTTTGGTTCGAAGTCCAGATGTATTTTGATAATAAATATTAATTTTACGGCCACCGGTAGAACTGGGGCCTTTTATTTCTTGGGCTGAACCTGGACAACCTTTTGAAAAAAATCAGCGTTCTTTATCAGCTGCATTCTCCCCTTCTTCGTTGTCGTAGAGAGTAGAATCAGAAATAACATGCACAGTATTCTTACCAGCTGAGTCGTTGTTAGCAGCATTATCAACAACAATGTCAATAGCATCAGAACTAGTCAAACCAGTATTACATCCACCCGCCTAAGAGTCAGAGACAGCAGCAATATTAGCAGTAAACCAGCATCAGCATCAGAATACATGTTGTTGTTGTTATTGGGCTCCACAGAAATTTTTTGCGAACAAGAACCTTTCGCAGCAGCAGCATCAGCATCAGCATATTGTACAGGTGGACCGCGAGAGTGCTTATGTACTTTGCTAAGTGGAACAACAATGCTATTAGCTTTGGCTTTTTTTGCTTGACGGGTGATACGCTTTTTTTCGCTGGCATCAGGCCCGGGCGAGACAGAGTCAACGCACGCAGCGTCAACAAATTCACTTAAAACACTTTTTATCCTATCCAACTCGGAGATCGCGCTTAGGATTTTATCTTTAAGCCAACTATGGGCAATACAATTTGTGCAAAACGACATTTTACACACAAAAGTAGCAATAAAAGTTTCAGTTAAGACGAATAAAGCAGTTAAAAATAAATTAAACACAGAGCAACAGAAAACACGTCCGTACTGCACAACGTTCAATATATTTTGGCACCAATACCACAGTCACGAGAAAACAAATGGGAGTTATGGGAGAAGGCCCATACGAACTTAATATTTGAGTTTTCATATCTCTACCATACCAATACCATACTTACGGGAAAACAAATGGAGGTATCGGAAAAGGTGCCTGGCATTCTCTATACATGAACTATTCTTACTCCATTTTTCTAAAGCTATTTGTAGCAGAATATTAAAGCTTGGTGAAGGTATACTACAAAGCAAAAATTGCGACGGAGTTATTGAAAGTGCCACCTTCCATACAAACTAAATTTTTTGTGATATATAGTCAAGAAAAAGTATTTGTATCATGATTCAGAATCAAGAAAAAAAACCTGATTTCTTCCTATTGATCAATATTGACACTTTTCGATTAAAAAAAATAGTACTGTAATCGTGAATTTTTAAAATGAACTCAATAAAAAATCTATTTTAGGCGAAACAAACTTTTACGGGGCCACCTGGTATACACATAAACTTATACATTTTTTACGTAATATATTATTAACGAGTATGGTTTTGTATAAATTTACATATAATAAATAAATAGTATTTGAAAATTTAAATTTGGAGTTATTTAATTTTTTTGGAATTGGGTGCACATAATGGAATAGGTAACTCCCAAATATTGGGACTTATTTCATTTCCTTGTTTAGGAGTTATTTCATTTCTACAAGTTGGGTGTTGTTCCATTGGGTGTTATTTCATTAGGACTTATTTCATTTGGGACCTCATTATTAATTTAAAATATTTGTTCTACATGGAACAGGAAGTGGAGGGCACCTTATACGATTCGTATGGATTCATTGGAGGCGAGTTACAGCCAAAATCCTTTTTATCGAAACTATCGATTATATGGGAGCTATATCTTATGTTGGTCCGATATAGCTGACTTTCACTAGCCACCTTACCTATATAATATGTACCAAATCTTCAAGACTTTACGTTCCTAGCGTTTTAATTGCAAGAGTTATAGGCCAAACCCGGTAATCGGAACAATCGGTTGTACGGGGCCAGGCGTTGTATTGGTCCGATTTAGCTGGTTCCGACCGATGATTAATAGACTTCAAAATGGCCGTCCCATACCAAATTTTAGCGAGATATCTTCAAAACTACTTTGCGTTCAAACAGACAGACGGACGAATGGGCAGACCGTCATGGCTAAATCGCCCTGATCATTTCGGTATACTTATTGGTGGGTCTATCTCTTCTTCTTTTCATACTTACCACTATTGGACCAAAGTTATACCATTTTACTTTTATGCAAGATATAATTGCAGCTCTTGGTCAAGTAGAAAACCCCGATGGCATGCTTTGATACGCAAGGTCCTACCTCATTCGTCTTATCATCTTTTCCTTCTCTTTATAAACTTATATTTTATTTAATTGGGTTTTTTTTTGCAACAGTTCGCCAAACACTACGTAGAAGGACAAGTAAAAGGTGTAACATTTAAGGCGCTGTTGGGGCCTCTATCGGCATTCACTTCGTACAGGTGAGTATAATTTAAAATTAAATACAACTGTAAGTGCGTATTTAAGGTCCGTCAAATTTGACACTCCAAGAATTATGTGCTATTTATGTGCTAATTTGTTCCCAAAAAATAAAAATTGTTTGCTCAATTTTTAAGTACTTTTCTTAAAACTTCAAAAGTGGGGGGTCCAGCTGTGGGCTGTGGGCCTCTGTTAAAATTGGCTTTCAGCTCAACAACTTTCAACTATTAATATTTTTTTTTTAATTGTTTTAACTTATACTTTTTTAAAAAATTAAATAATTTTATAATAATTTTTTTTTATTATATAACTTTACAATAATTTAATTATTAATTCTTCAAAGAGTTGTGAAATCTCACTTCAGAGATTTCAATAAGTTGATTTTACCATTTTTAGTAATTGATTTATAAATATTTTATCATTTATATTTCTTTAATTAATATTTATTAAATTTATATCTTTAATCATTTACACAAATTCGTTTTTAAATTCAAGATTTAATTTACGTTTTCCTTCCTTAAAACACTTTAAAAATGTATCGTTCACCCATAAGTACACGCAACTTCACACCAACAGAAACTCAACAAGAAGACCCATCACAACAAAACACAGATTTAAATTTTACACAAAATTTACAATCTAATTTTCTAACACATGGAGGAAATAAATTTAGGTAAGATTTAGTTAAATCTATTAAATTACCCCCATTTTGGGAAGATTGTCCTCAAGCGTCGTTTCTTCTTATAGAAGGATAGTTCGAAATGAATACTATTTTTGATGATAGTACCAAATTCCGAAATGTACTCATTTCTCTTCACAGAGAACCAATTTCTAAAATTTTGGACATTACTGACCCTCCTCCTTCAACTAATAAGTATACAACTATTTAAAAAAAAAATTGTATAAAAGACATTTTCTTAGCGAAAAAAAGAGAGTAGAACAATTTTTCAAATACTGAGATCGTTCACCTTCAGAGCTATTCAACTACATGAAATCTTAAACTGGATCTGACTGCATTGTTAGTCAAGAATTATTATTTAAATTATGGATCAGAAAATTACCTCAACAAATTCAAGTTCACTTAACTTCAAGTAATATCCAAAATAAAGATGAAAGTATAATTCTTGCTGATAAACCTTTTAATTTGTTAAATAGACCTCAAACTTCTAAATCAACCTCAATAGCTAGCATCGAAAATAAGATTATTTTACAATGCGTTCTAAATTTATCTGAATTAACATCCACCATAAATAAAAATTTAAATCAAATAACTTCAGATATCAAAACATTTGTTGGTATCACAAAAAATTTAAACATAATGCCAACAAATGTATTCTACCTTGTGATTTTAACAAAAACAAGAATAAACTAGTTTCAACTGATTTGAACTGAGCAGTTATATTATGTGTTTAGGCGAGATGCCTAAAGTCTTAAAAAATGGGCCACCCTAATGTAACTTTAGCGCCCTTCCAATCACTCACACCAACCCACCCACCTGTGTGGGCATGCATGCATATTCGTGTTTTGTCAGCACACATATACATGCACCTCCCCTTAAAACCGGAGGATAATTTTCAGGTTCAACGGTTGTCCTCGATTGCAAAACCGTCTACTTTTCCAGAGACAGTCGACACGACCACATCACAGCCAGCCCAGGATTTTTCGACCGCATCAATTATTCGTCAAGGTAAACTAATTGTTTATAAATTATATTTTATATAAATATACGGCCACTTTTTTATAACGAGAATTCTCGTTTCTTGTTTATTTTCTATTTTCGAGCACAAATTCGACCGCCGTGCTTTTGAGCCACCGCCGCTCCAAGTTAGCACCACGCTCGAATTTACATGGTCCATCTCCCCGTCTAGAGGAACCTGCATACAGTCCACAACAACAAAAATTGGAGGAAGAATCTCAAAGAATCTAATTTGGATCAAACCACCAGAAGCTGCCACACAATAAAAGTAGAAGAAACTCAGTATTGTTCACGCACTGCCGCAATTACAAACAACAAACAACTCTGCCATACACTCTGCCGCAATTACACACAACAAACAAATTCGGCCAATCACCGCATCAAAGAACGTAAGTTGTATATTTCTTGGCACTTAGTTTTTTTTTTGTGTTGCATAAAATTGTATAAAAGTGCCGCCCGCGAGTGTAATCAAACGTAAGTGCGATTAGTGAATATTTAACAATAGTGATTTTTTTTGTTCAGTTAAGTGCTTTATTTTTCTTTAAATTTTAAATTAAATTAAACGCTAAAGAATCCTTGTGACTATCCGGATTATCCCCCCACCAGTGGTAAGGTTTTTTGGACACAGCGCAAGGCAAGAGGTAACATAACCTCATTTTCACAATTAGTTCACTTAGCCTTTCGATCTTCAGTTTGTTTTTGTTTTTTCCACTTGTTTTTTTCGTAATATATAGAACAGAATTTTAATCGAAGGCTAGTTTATTATTTTCTGATAAAATTCACTATTTTTATAGCACTTTTCTTTTGTTTTCACATTTCTTCATTTAATATTCACTTTCGCTCGTTTGATACACCGCGCACTTTATCTGTGTTTGTTGTGTATTTCTTTATTGCGGCAACACATACACACATTTATATATACATATTCCCCTTATACGTGTGGGTGGAGAGTAAGTCACAAAGATTTTGTTTAAATTTTTTGCGTCTGTAGCAAACAAGCCAAGTCTGCAATATAATTCAAAAATTAACAATAAATAAAAATAATTGAATTAAATTATACATTAATTGAGTTTATTACAATTTTATTGAGGTTGTTTTGATTTTCCTGGGTAAAATACTGCCTTTACCTTTTCTATTCAGCATTTTTCTTGTACGGTTGAGCATTTCATCGTACCTTCAGCTTTCTTTTTTCGGTTTTGTTTTGATTCTACAGATCCTCTAAGTCTAAAATATGGAAAGTTTCATTAGGCTGGCTGATTCGTTTTTTGAATTCGAATCAGACTACAATGAATTAGAGGATTCAGTCCACAGCAAGTACACTCTTGGGCTTCAACAAGAGGACTTGAAAGCAATGTGGAGGAAAACCAGAACGGCTTATGACGACTTACTTAATTCAGATAAGTTAGAGGCCAGTGGTATAGTTTCTGTCAAACAGAAATATAAGAGATCATATGCAGTATATTTACGATGCATGTCAGACATGGCTACACGCCAAGCGACATACAACAAACCAGAAAATAAATCTGAAGAAAAGCCCGAATTTGAACACAGTATCCGCCTGCCTCCATGTGATACTGAAGTTTTCAAGGGCGATTATCTGTCATGGCCAACATTTCGTGACATGTTCACGGCCATATATATCTTAAATAAATGCCTAACACCAGTGGAGAAATTGTTCCATCTGAACAATAAGACACACGGTGAGGCAAAAGATATTGTGAAAAAATGTCCGCTCACGAAAGAGGGATTTGATACGGCCTGGAGAAATTTATGCGAGAGAAACGAAAACAAACGTATCCTAGTAAACTCGCAACTCCAAATTTTATTCAACTTGAAAAAGGTAGACAGTGAATGTGGTAGCGCAATTAAAATACTTCAGCGCGAAATAAATAATTGCCTTTCGTCCCTGCGAAGTCATAAAATTGACACTTCGAACTGGGATGCAATTATAACGTATTTGTGTTGGACGAAATTGCCGGAGAGTACGCTTGGTCTATGGGAGCAAAGCATAGACCACAAAGTGGAAATATCCAAGTGGGAGGATATAGACAAATTTTTGTCCAACCGCTTCCAGACACTCGAAACAGTGTCTGGGTTCATAGGGAGTTCTTCGAAAGTCCAAAAGCCGCAAAGTACGCGGATTGCCAACGAAACCCCTGCAAAAAGACTTGGTACATACCAAGCAAACGTGACTAAACTACTGTGCACAAAGTGCAAATCGAATGCCCACAGATTGCGAAACTGTCCCCGTTTTCTCAAATTAACTCCGGTGGAGAGAATTAACTTTGTCAAATCCACCAAGGGCTGTTTGAATTGCCTATCCCCAGGACATACTGTGTCGAAGTGCACCAGTTCTTATGACTGCAACAAGTGCCACTCTCGACATAATACGCTCCTGCATGCGGAGTCTCTTCAGACGCAGGAAACCACCAGCCCTAATCAGAATCATGCTGATAATGCTGCCTCAACTTCAAAACAGGCACAAGAGAGACGGGAAGCTGAAAAATCTGTTTCGGCCATAAACAGAAACGTTAAATCCTGCCATGTGCAGTCAAGCGCAGGTGTGCTGCTAGGGACAGCTCGAGTAAACATTCACCATAATGGTACAGACTTCCCAGCAAGAGCACTGATTGATTCTGGTTCAGAGTGCTCGTTTATGACAGAACGACTCAAACGCAGAATCAATTTACCGTCAAAAAGGATGCATGCTCAAGTTTCGGGCATCACTAATGTCGTGTCCGCTGAAGTCAAGGAGCCTCCAATATTGAACTCCGTTCACCAGTGGACCCTTGCTTCAGCTTAACAACATCAGTTCTAATTCTAGCCAAACTAACTGGGAATCGGCCATCCTGCCATATCGATGCTACGACTATGCAGGCTTTCCCAGACTTAGTCTTGGCAGATAAGCGATTCTACATCAACGAGGAAGTTGATATTATACTTGGCGGAGACGTATATCCGCAAATTATATTGAGTGGGCTGAAAAAGAATGTACTTAGTACACTTCTCGCCCAAGAAACGGTGTTCGGTTGGATATTAACCGGGCGCATAGAAGCACCGAATCCAACCAGAAATATATTGTCCTTCTACAGCGAAGTTGCTTTGGACAAAAAGCTTACAGCGTTCTGGGAGTTGGAAAATCTTCCAAGAAATAAAAGCCCAAGCGCAGATGACAAGTACTGCGAAGATTTATATAGAGAAACTACGAGTCGTAGAGAGGATGGAAGATATGTCGTCTCTCTTCCATTCAGACAGGACTACCCAGATAGGATAAACATAGGAAGGTCTCTTAGGCGGGCGTGTTCACAATTTTTTAGAAATGAGACTCGGTTAGCAAAGAACCCGGAATTAGGAAAAGAATATATAAGGGTCCTGTCTGAATACGAGACATTAGGGCATATGCGAAAAGTTACTGCCATTGTACCAGCCGATTCGGCGGACAATTACTTTTTGCCCCCTTAACGCCGTAGTAAAGGCGGAGAGTACCACCACTAAGGTACGCGTCGTATTCAATGCGTCGAGCCCAACGGCAAATGGCACAAGTTTGAACGACATTCTCCTGCCAGGCCCAGTACTACAATCAGATCTTCCAGTACTTATACTGCGATGGAGACTATATCGCTTCGTTTTCAATAGTGACATCGAAAAGATGTATAGGCAAATTTGGATGAGCGATGATCACGTCAAATTCCAACGGATTATTTACCGAACATCGCGTCAAGAACCCGGTCACTTTCGGGGTTAATTGTGCGCCTTATCTGGCAATGAGAACCCTTTTACAACTAGCAGATGAAGTAGAGAGTTCTCACCCTACAGCATCTAGCATATTAAGGGAAGGCATGTACGTAGATGACGTACTAGCGGGGGGACACACACTCGCATCGGCCATTAACGCGAGGAATGAGATTCGACAAGTCTTACTCTCCGCGGGCTTCCCACTACGAAAATGGACTTCGAATGCTGAGGAAATTCTCAACGACATCCCAATATCGGATCGGCTGACCGAGGACTTTCTGGCATTCGAAGATACCAGCACCGTTAAGGCATTGGGCATAAGATGGAATGCCAATTCAGACCTGTTTTACTTTAAAGCAGGGTCACTAGAAGAAAGTGAAAAGTTAACAAAGCGAGCGATTCTATCCGCCATCGCCAGACTCTTCGACCCTTTAGGATGGCTTGCACCAATGGTCATTGTGGCCAAAATTTAGATGCAGAACATCTGGTTAGAGGGCACCGATTGGGATGAACCAGTTTCGTCCAATACATTGGAACGATGGCAAAACTTCAGACATCAATACCACGAAATCGACAACATAAAGATACCACGATAGGTAAACTTTTCACCAGAAGATGATGTCGAAATACATGGATTCTGCGATGCTTCGGAAAAGGCATACGCTGCAGCTGTCTACATGCGAGTCAAAAGGAATGATGATATCTTCGTGAATCTACTCCTTGCCAAAACCAGAGTAGCACCAGTGAAGACCATCTCACTTCCGCGCTTGGAACTTTGCGGAGCAGTACTGTTAGCGGAGATGATGGAATCAATATTCCGAAACATCAAACTGGGACCAGTGAAACAGTATCTATGGACGGATTCCACCATCGTTTTGGCATGGATAAGGAAACCACCCTGTTCCTGGTCAACATTCGTCGCACACAGCATTACAAAAATCATCGACCTAGTCGGCAGCAAGAACTGGCTTCATGTCAATTCGGAAACGAATCCAGCAGACTTAGGAAGCAGAGGACTACCGGCATCGGATTTGGTCAACAATTCTTTCTGGTGGCAGGGACCTTCTTGGCTACAAGAAGACAATTCCCAATGGCCAGTAAAAGAAAAGGAGTATAGTACATCCGTGGAGGAAAAGAGAGCGCAGGCCTACGCAATATCAACGCAAAAAGAGATCGAGATTCATGACCGGTTTTCGAATTTACCGAGGACTTTGAGGGTACTATCATATATTATGAGATTCTTTCGAAGAACTCATCCCAAGACAAAAGCTTCCTTTCAGTAAAAATCGTGCCTAATCTCATCCGGTGAGATCAAGACCACGACGCAACTCTTGATTAAACTCTATCAGAAGCAACATTATAAGGAGGAATATGTAAACTTGAAGAAGGGACAGGTAATCGATAGGAAAAGCGAGATATTGCCACTCAACCCATTCATCGACAAAGATGATATTATTAGGGCGGGTGGTCGTCTTGGAGCGTCTCAAGACCTCGCTTATAACGAGCGCCACCCAATCATACTGCCATACAATTGTAGGTTGGCGCGTCTGACTGTACAAATGATACATCAAATCTCTCTCCATGGGGAAAACCAACTGATGCTCCGTCTCATCCGCACCCAACATTGGATTCCTAATGTCAAGAACATGATTAGGGCCACCATCCATAACTGTAAGGTCTGCACCATTTATAAAAAAAGAGCGCAAACCCAACTTATGGGTACACTTCCTTGCGAACGCACTACGTTCACCCGCGCGTTTACCAATACCGGGGTGGACTTTGCCGGGCCTTTCGACATTAAAAGTTACCGCGGTAGAGGATGTCGATTATCAAAGGGCTACGTTTGCCTCTTTGTTTGTTTCACGACTAAAGCGATCCATCTGGAAGCGACCAGTGATCTTAGCACCCCATCCTTTCTAGCAGCGTTTTCACGTTTTATCGCTAGACGAGGATGTCCGAGAAACATTTACTCCGACAATGGTACCAACTTTGTCGGCGCTTCACGATCTTTGAGATCTGAATTTAAAGCATTTATCTCGGAAGCCCGAGACAAGACTATCTCCAAGTATAGCCATCAAGCCATGACATGGCATTTCATTCCGGCCGGGGCTCCACATATGGGGGGACTCTGGGAGGCGGGCGTGAAGAGCTTCAAAAACCACTTCAAGAAGTTAGCCTCGCCTCATAAATTCACGCATGAGGAATTCCATACGCTATTGTGCCGGATTGAGGCATGCCTCAACTCGCGGCCACTTAGTCCAGTCTCAAATGAGCCCGCGGACCTGGAACCCTTGACCCCTGGGCACTTCCTGACTGGAAGTCATCTCCTGGCTCCGCCAGAACCCGAGGTGAATGAGAGCCCTGCCTCCATTATCAATAGGTGGCAGAAGCTCAAGGCTCTTCATCAAACCTTCTGCAGGCGATGGAAGGTGGAATACTTATCCGAACTTCACAAACGAGTGAAGTGGAAGCATCCGAAACAAAATATTAAGGTGGGGGATCTCGTTGTCATCAAAGAAGACAACTTGTCTCCCAATGAATGGAGGCTCGGCCGAGTTACCCACGTACACCCCGGCGAAGATAACCGAGTGCGTGTAGTGGACCTCATGACCGAGAAGGGGCAGATCATAAGACCGTTGGTCAATCTGATTCTGCTCCCTATGGGGGGAATGGCTGGCGAGAGGCCCGGGCCTCATCTTAACCATCCCCTTCCATCACCTCCCTGCCGTTTTAACCGCCCCTATCCCAAAATTTTCCACCCTTCACTCGCTACCCTTAACGAGGACAACAGACAAGCCTAACGCAGAAGAAGATCCATTCTGCCATAGAAAACGTAATGGCTCTCGATATCGAGGCCAAAGAAAACCTAACGCAGAAAGGCGAACCAATCTGCCACTGAAAAGCTATCCATCTGCCACGACAAGTTGGCAACAGATGGACCCACCCTCGTATACATATACATATACATATGTTCATTTTTTTCAAATGTACATATGAAAGAAAAAAATATTTTTTTTTTCTCACTCCAACAAGCAAAGTAAACGTAAAATAAATCATGAAATTTTTTGCGACCTTTTTCCTTAAATTTGTATTTCTTTGCTGGCTTGAGGTCCGTGTTCAATAATTATAAAAATTAAAAACACATTTTGATTTTTTTCTTAAAATCGATATATTTCGATTGCTCAACGGCAATCATCTTCAGGATTGTAGCAACTAACAAAAATAAACAATTAACAATAAACAAATTTTGCACTTTAAATATCACATAAATACATACTTTTATTAACACGTCTGCTATCTGTGACGTGGAGTATGGTACTGTTTTTTAGTGAGTAGGTGTTTATAGATATGTGCTGTGTGATCAACGTCGTTCTTATAGTTGAGTCTTGTGTTAGTCGGAGTATTAATAATGTGTAACATTTCTAGTGTGAAGCGTTTGTTATAGTGTTGTTCTTGTTGCAGTATTTTAGTCTCATCAAAGTTTGGTGTGTGGCCGCTATCTGCACAGTGGGCCATGAGTGCCGTTTTTTGATTATTTACTTGATGGCAAAATTTAAAATCAGACTTATGCTGGGAAATTCTCGTTTTGAGCTTGGACTTTGTAGTACCTGTATATATATTATTGCACGTTTCATCTCTATTGCCTTTACATGGTATCTTGTAAACTACGTTATTTTTTTCCATGATTGGTATTTTCGATTTTGTTTTGTTAAATATGTTTTTTAAAGTGTTCGTAGGTTTATGCGCAATTTTTGTGGTTTCTTTATCATAGCAGTCAGATTTTGCTAGACGCTCTGATAGATGCGGTACATAAGCCACCGACTTGAAAATAATTGGTTTATCGGGGGTTTTTGGACTATTTGGATTTTTAGTTTTTCGTAATAAAGTTTTTATGGTTTTTTTCGGAAAATCATTGTTTGTTAGTAATGTAAAAATGTCTTTTGTAACTTCTTTGTGGTATATTTCATCTGAGGTCTGCAACATTTTCCGTATACAGCCCTTTGCTGTATTCATAATCATGGTTTTCGGATGTTTTGAATTAAAGTTTATAATTCGTCCTGATGCTGCAGGCTTTTGATACCACTTCAGTTTTAATTGATTTCCTCGTCTGTTTATTATGGAATCGAGGTATGGTAATTCCTCATCGTTCTCTAGCTCTATAGTAAATTTTATATTTTTGTCAAAGGCGTTTAGTGTGTTAAGTGTGTTTTGTATTTCATTTTCTTTTATTATCGCGAATAAATCGTCGACGTATTTTGTAAGTATTCTTGGCTTATGTCGTAACTTCAGCATGGTATCATCTAATAGCTTTTCCATAACTATATCCGCTATTATTGGGGATGTGGGTGCTCCCATCGGCATTCCTTTTAGTTGCGTATAGATAGTATCATTAAATTTGAAATATCTGCTTTCTTGAATGCAGAATTTAATTATTTCCATGAACAGCTGTTTTGGTATTTTTGTGTATTCTTTAATTGTTATCCATTTTTCTTGTATGATTTCAAGTGCCAGCTGTATCGGGATGCTAGGGAAAAGCGAAACTACATCAAAGGAAATAAGCTTTTCATCATCAAATATATATGTGTTGTTTACTCTTTCTTTAAACTCAATTGTGTTTTTAATATTGTACGTAGAACTTGCCGTTACGTTTTTTAAAATTTCTGCCATATATTTGGACAGTGTGTAAGAAGGTGACCCAATTGCTGACCATATTGGTCTTAATGGAGTTCCTTCCTTATGAATCTTCGGGAGGCCGTAGATTCTGGGTGGCTGTGCGGTGGTTGTTATCATTCTCTTTCTCTCTCTCTTTGTGATTAATTCCATTTTGAACAGTTTGTCTACTAGTGCATTATTTTTGCTTTGTAAACGTGATGTTGGATCCTGTCTCTGTACTCTATATGTTGCTAGATCCATTAATATATCCTCCATTTTCGAGGAAATCAATTAAAACTGAAGTGGTATCAAAAGCCTACAGCATCAGGACGAATTATAAACTTTAATTCAAAACATCCGAAAACCATGATTATGAATACAGCAAAGGGCTGTATACGGAAAATGTTGCAGACCTCAGATGAAATATACCACAAAGAAGTTACAAAAGACATTTTTACATTACTAACAAACAATGATTTTCCGAAAAAAACCATAAAAACTTTATTACGAAAAACTAAAAATCCAAATAGTCCAAAAACCCCCGATAAACCAATTATTTTCAAGTCGGTGGCTTATGTACCGCATCTATCAGAGCGTCTAGCAAAATCTGACTGCTATGATAAAGAAACCACAAAAATTGCGCATAAACCTACGAACACTTTAAAAAACATATTTAACAAAACAAAATCGAAAATACCAATCATGGAAAAAAATAACGTAGTTTACAAGATACCATGTAAAGGCAATAGAGATGAAACGTGCAATAATATATATATAGGTACTACAAAGTCCAAGCTCAAAACGAGAATTTCCCAGCATAAGTCTGATTTTAAATTTTGCCATCAAGTAAATAATCAAAAAACGGCACTCATGGCCCACTGTGCAGATAGCGGCCACACACCAAACTTTGATGAGACTAAAATACTGCAACAAGAACAACACTATAACAAACGCTTCACACTAGAAATGTTACACATTATTAATACTCCGACTAACACAAGACTCAACTATAAGAACGACGTTGATCACACAGCACATATCTATAAACAACTACTCACTAAAAAACAGTACCATACTCCACGTCACAGAGAGCAGACGTGTTAATAAAAGTATGTATTTAGGTGATATTTAAAATGCAAAATTTGTTTATTGTTAATTGTTTATTTTTGTTAGTTGCTACAATCCTGAAGATGATTGCCGTTGAGCAATCGAAATATATCGATTTTAACAAAAAAATCAAAATGTGTTTTTAATTTTTATAATTATTGAACACGGACCTCAAGCCAGCAAAGAAATACAAACGTAAAATAAATCTTTAAAAAGGCTTTTGGAAATAAGTATTAACCTAACAAAATTCAGATTTTTCGTTTATAAAACGTTTGAAAATAAACGTTGTTCAATTAAAACGACACGTTATTAGAAGGCTTATTAATTTAAACCTACAAGAAAGCCTTTAAAGAACGCTTTCTAAAAGTTTGTTCAACTTTATTCAAACCATATTTTGTATATTAGTTGGATATTGCAATAAAATCAACCAACTATTATTAGTTTTCAGAAGTGATTAAGATGCATCCATGATTTTTTACCATCATTCTCTTATATACAATCTTGTTTGAAAAGAATTGGAAATAATTTAAGTCGAAAAGAGAAAAAAATACTGATAAATAGTTTTTTCTTAATTTTTATAAACATTTGCATTTCACTTTAAAATTGAAATAATCAGTAAAAGTTTTTCTTGAAAGTTTCTTGAAGTTTATCAAGGTTTACTTGAGATTTTCAAAGAAACTAAAACTACAAAAGCCTACATATCGCTTATTGCAGCAAATTTATTTTGAAAAATATTTACAGAAATGATTGTTGGGTGCACATATTTCTACGTAATAATCTAACTGACTTACCCTCTTCCTCCGGTGCGCATCGCCTATAGCGCTAATCCCATATGGCCCAGTGGCGCGCCAAGCCACCCTCTGTACTGCACGTTGCTCACGTACCTGCAAGTTGGACAAACATTAGTATACATATTTCAAGGGGACAGATATCTATATGCAACAACAACGTCAATATTCATCGTCAGCTGAAAAAATCGTTCGGTAAGCCAGGATATGGCGAACGTGAAGTGAATTTTGGTAATTGTTCCTTGAGGAGACAACTACTGAAACACGTTCGAAATTATCGGGAAGGGTATCAACGCGTTTTGACCCCGGTAACAATAATCCGGAAGCGGACTTTCGAGTTTCTGTCTCAGTGAAGAGATATTTGAAATCGAAGTTGGAAAATTTCGGTCATTTCATGTGGTTGTTGTAATCACAGATTAGGGTGTACCGAAAGGTGCAAAAAGTGTTCTGCGCAGAAATACTGTGGACTGCGTAGCCGGTGTTGGACCGACTAAGGGTTATTTTTTTGAAGCGCGACTCAAACAATACATCTGAACGATTGTAATTCTGGTTTGACACATACGTTCGTTAGGAAGTTTCCATTTTCGAACGGCTAGTTTTACAAAACTACGCTTGCAAAAGCCAAAGCCCTATAATTTGTATAAGAACACAGAAGGCGTTCGAGTTCTAATGAGCTTGGGTATTTATTGTTGTTACGGATGATAGGGAAAGTGGATACTATGCATGTATAGAGTTAGTTAATTTAAACTTGAAGCAAAACACAATTCACGAAACGTCTGTCAACATATTAAAAACCGGCGCTCAAATCTCAATTACGTGTTATGCATCGATTTTGTATATGTTCTAAATGTTTACCTACGTGCTCTATGCCTATTTGAATACTTTACCCTGATTGAATTGGCGTCCACCCTTATCGGTACCAGTCCATGAGAAGTACTGCTGCACTAATTGTTTAGTCTCTTCCGATTTGGCATCCAATTTTTCTTTAGGTTCCGCAACCTCCTTTCCCCCTTTAGCCTTTTGATCGTTCTTCTGCCTTGGTTGCTGCTGATTCTTGTCGCTATCGCCACCTGACTTGCCAATGAATGCGGCGTATTCTGTGGAATCATATGCTAGCGCGGTCTCGCATAAAGCAAAATTCTTTACAACTGCTTTAGCTTGTGGCTGATTTTAAACTTGTTACATACCAACGATTAAAATGACCAAATTCTGCACGTATTGATACTTGTGGCGAGCAGATATTTACGCCTGGTCCACATTTGATCGCTGTCATTGGCGTTACTGGTGGTACAGTTGCATCTTTATATGGTGTGCGTGTAGAGGAAGAGCAGCCAGCTTCCTCTGGAGTACCAACTTCTTTGTCCAAAGCGATAGTTGCTGTAATTGGTACAGCGGGCATTGATTCAATTGTTGATTCGGCACGTATAGCACCATTGCCATCTTGCGGTATTGTAACTTTGGTAGTAGCTCAAATGCGATCCGCCCCTGGTGGCACATCCAGTGTGTGTTGTTGTACACCCACACCACTGTGACGCGTGGAACGTCTTGGAGCTGATTTAGGTGTTGGCAAACCCGCACCACTAACACGCGAACGCTTACCACCCACGCAGGGTATTTTATTTTTAGGCAATGACGGACGATGTTTCTGCCAACCAGTTAACGGACCTACATCGAGAAAATCATCGTCGGATGGTGTTATTGATAAATCAGATAGAAATTAACCCGTAGAATTAATATCATTGCCGTATCTTTCCTCAATGCGATTCATGGATTTACGCTTGCGTGGCAGCGTCTTTAAAAAAGCTAATTTGTCGCGTGTTTCATTATTTTGAGTGGCAAGTGGAAAGATTGGTGTCGTCTTTGTGCTAAAGCTGATGCTCAGTACATCAATGTAATTGCTGGACAGCACCAGGAGGAATTTAAGTGAGAATCGTTTAATATTCCATAAATATTTGACAAAAGTTATAATCCACTGTTGTTCCCACCTGAAAAGAAAGAAAACGATTAATATTTGCATACAAACTATATGTACATATATGTTCACACATTTTTTTGGTTCCTAAGTAATTTGCGCTGCTACCGAATCGATACAGAATTTCGGGCAGCGCTAATATATACTTACCAATCCACGTCCATTGTCCATGCGCCGGCCAGGCGATCTTCCACAGCCGCATCCCCATTTGCCCATGTGCACCTGAAAATAGAAGAAAAAATTAGGTTCAATACATTTTAACAATAAAAATCTGCAATTTTACTTACCTTGCAGAGCTGCTGACCCACGCGTGCCGGAAACAAGAAAATTATGAATTGTTCCAATTCAATGAATTTTCTTTGTTTCTTTTTCACGACTTTGCACATATATGTATGTGTGCAAATCTTCAACCATCACGCCATGCGAGCTCTCATTTACTCGCAAAAAATTTGCTAGCATATGTATATATGCATAATTTTACCATCTCGTTAGTGATGCGATATTTTAGTCAGCGGGTACCGAAATCCCGATCTGCCAAAATCGGTACCATTCACTGCGGGATCAATAGGGTAACGAAATCTACGTTCGTACCCGACCAGTGAAGATGCCGATTATGTTAAAATACAAGACTAATGCGGCTCGATAAGTTTTCGAAAAAAAAAAACTTTTTTTTTGGAAAAAAAAGGATTTTTAGTTTCACGCTAGGGAAATTTTTTTGTTGTTCCTTTTTCTCGGGTTTGTTTGTTTTCGGAGGGGCAGGACTGTTTTGCCCACAAAACAACAAAACCCGAACATTTACCACATTCGCACTCTCTACCCAGTTCGGTACCGAAACCAAGTACCGAAAAAGGCGAAAATGTCGCTGTGTGCACGGCACTAACGCCACTTATGACGGCGACCATGCAAGTAAGAATAAATCTCTGCATGAGGGCCAGTGGCGAATCGGAATACAAGGCGATCAACGTAATCAACTTGTCGCTACCGTGCCGTGTGGGAAAAAAATAACCAGTTCCCATGTACGAATCATATGCATTGTAATTCTAAAATTTCATCATAGATCAGAATCATGCCACATTATATGGCATTGATAAACCCCGAACGAGGTCGCTCGCCACCCACGTATATGGGCGTCCATGCAAATATACAAATATTCAAAGGGGATTTTTTTTTGTTTCTTTCTTTCTTTTTCGGTCATATGCAGTATGACTCGCTACGCATCCTTGCGCAAGAGGGCCGAACGCCTAGCCGCCCGGTACCCAAAGCCATGCCCGCTGTGTGGCGACAGCCACCCACTACGTGCGTGCACCCGATACCAGGGGATGGAACCTCTGCAGCGCCTCAAGGAGGTTATCCGGGCGGGCTACTGCGACAACTGTTTGTCGATGGTCCATATTGCCAGGGACTGCACAAGCGACGTCAGGTGCCGACGATGTGGTGGAAAACACCACACCACCCTCCATCTGCCCATGGACGATCGATCAAGCACGCGCGCCTACGCCCTATAAAAGCTGGGCCCAACAAGTAGAAGAGGCCGAACTGGAAGCAGCTACATTGGACGCGATGGAAGAGGAGATGCTGTCCCTCCATGCATTGGAGACAGCTTGGTCGCCAGAAGGCGAGATCACCGAGCCGGTAGCGGAACCACGGCCGTTCCGACCGGCAGAAGGGGTAGCGGAGTCACTGCCGTTCCGGCCCCTTCTAGCTCACGAGCGGCGCGCCTTCCAACGGCGCACCCCGCCGGCACCGCAACGCAACACCCACAAAGCCAGCCATCATAATAACACGGGCAACCGTACTGCACGATGCGCCCACCGAAATAGCGGCAAACGTCGACTGGCCACTCAGCCGCGCCAGCGACTTCTCACCAATAATAGACGCACACCTACAGACGAGCGTAGACTGGCCTCCCAGCCGCGCCAGCTCCGCACCAACGATCCCATCGACGGTAGACTGGCCCTACAGCCGCGCCAGCTACCTCAAACTACTGGTTTCCGGTACGGTCTCAGCCGCGCTCTCGCCCGGGTGGGTCCACCGCTACGCCCCATGATTGCTCTTGCGCCAACCGCGATCGTGAAACTGGAAGCCGGGGGGGGGGACTACGGCGCATCCGTGCGCTTCTCGATGCATGCTTCCCTCGCACAGTCATCGACCGCGGGCTGGCGGAAGAGCTAGGGCTGCACACCACCTACTCGGGCGGAGAGCGCGGTTGTTTCCTCCGAATCCGCGGCAACCACGGGAACAATAAAACGGTCACTGCCCATGCATTGTGCGTGAACCATATGCACCGAATAAGTCCGGTGCACAACGCGGACGCCCAGATTGCTGTTCCGTGCCAGCACATCCGGTTGGCAGATCCAAATTTCTACAAGGCGGCGCCGATACAAATCGTGGTCGGGGGCGACGTCTATGCCGACGTCGTAGCCTCAGGCACGCTTCCACCGTCGTTTGGGCCACTGCTTGCCCAAAGCACTATGTTTGGATTTGTGCTATCGGGAGCCGTTAGCATGTAAGGTTAGATGTAAGCTAAAATAACATTTTGTTTTTTAAATTTTTTTCTTGTTTTTATTTAAAATAAATAATACCAATTATTTCCTGGCAAGAAATATACAGCGTTCTTATTTTCTAAAGTTTCGTCCTCCTATCTCTTAGCTCTAGGTGCGATACGATGGAGCCGTCAAACTTCAAACGGCATTTCGGAGGCAAACGACTGGGACAGCGCCAGCCGGCACTCACCATCCTAGTTTAAGTCCTTAGCTTAAGAGGATGCGCGGCGAAAAATCCTGGGGCGGGGTAAGATGTTGCGTATCGCAAGGGGGCCGGCATGTTTAGGCGAGATGCCTAAAGTCTTAAAAAATGGGCCACCCTAATGTAACTTTAGCGCCCTTCCAATCACTCACACCAACCCACCCACCTGTGTGGGCATGCATGCATATTCGTGTTTTGTCAGCACACATATACATGCACCTCCCCTTAAAACCGGAGGATAATTTTCAGGTTCAACGGTTGTCCTCGATTGCAAAACCGTCTACTTTTCCAGAGACAGTCGACACGACCACATCACAGCCAGCCCAGGATTTTTCGACCGCATCAATTATTCGTCAAGGTAAACTAATTGTTTATAAATTATATTTTATATAAATATACGGCCACTTTTTTATAACGAGAATTCTCGTTTCTTGTTTATTTTCTATTTTCGAGCACAAATTCGACCGCCGTGCTTTTGAGCCACCGCCGCTCCAAGTTAGCACCACGCTCGAATTTACATTATGAAAGTGGCTAATAATGGAAACGATTTCAAATCTGACCGCCGCCTATTTTTTCATGATAAATTCAATAAACTAAATTTCTTAATTGATACAGGTGCTATAGTTTCTGTAATTCCATCTTCAAAATTCAAATCATATAAAGGAAATTCTGATATTAATTTGACTGGAGCTAATGGCTCATTTATTAATACTTTGGTACAAAACTTTTTAAAGTTAATTTAGAATTAAGACGTGATTTCGTATTTCCATTTATGTTAGCAGACATTTCAACGCCAATTATTGGTTAAAATTTTTTTAGAAAAATTTGGAATATTAGTTGACATTAAGAATAAAGAAGTTATAGATTCAATCACTAAATTGAAAGTTATGGGATCTTCTGGTTTTTGCGATGCTTTTTATAAGTTTTTGAAAATAAGTTTTCCAAAATTTTAAATGATTTTCCTGCCATTACCTGTGAACCAGATTACACTAAACCAGTGCAACACCAAACGGTTCACAGAATTGAGACTAAAGGCATTCTACCTTTTTCGAAACCTCTTGATCTAATTAAATAAAAAATAGCAAAAACGGAGTTCGAATTTCTAGTTAAAACAGGTATATGTAGACCGTCTCATTCTCACATAGCATCTCCTCTACATTTAGAAGATATTCACAAAACAGCGATCACTACACCATTTGGAATGATACGAAATAGCGCACAAACTTTTCGACGTTTCATCAATGAAGTATTTTCTGGTTTAGATTTTGTTTTTGTTTACATCGATGATATTCTTAATTTAAATATTAAACCTTCTAAATGTATTTTTGGGACAAATAAATTAGATTTTCTTAATTATAAGATGCCATGTGAAGGAATAAGACCATCTACAGAACGAGTTGAAGCAATACAAAAAAAAATTAAACAACTTAATTGGACGGAACATACTACCAGAACTTTTGAAAATTTTTTGAAAAAGATAGTAGTTTGTCCCTTGCTATAGGAACAGTTTTAAAACAAAAAAAAGAACCTCTTCCTTATTTTTCAAGGAAATTAATTATTCTGCATTTGATAGAGAACTTTTAGCAATATATAATTCAATTAAACATTTTAAACATTTTCTTGAAGGAAGACAATTCACTGTATACACTGATCACAGACCATTGGTACATTCAAAAACTGATAGATCACCTAGACAAATTCGGCATCTTGAATATATTGCACAATTTACCAATGACATTCAATACATATCTGGAAAAGAACACGTGGTTGCAGATACGTTATCACGTATTCCAGATGTTAATTCTATTTTGGCACAAGATATTAACTTTCAAACTTTATACGAAGAGCAACAAAAAGATCAAACAGTTACTAATTTAATATCGGATCAAAACTCCAACAACAACCTTAAAGAAATCAATATTCCTGTATTAAATATAAATGTTTTGTGTGATATTTCACAAAAACCTTTTAGACCATAGGAGCAAATGAGAAAAGTAATTTTTGACCAAATTCATTCATTATCACATCCAAGTTTTCGGACAACTAGACGTTTAATTCAAAATTAATATTTTTGGCCAAACATGCTTCAGAATGTGTTGCAAATTGGACTTCAGAATGTGTTGCATGTCAAAACTCAAAAATTTCAAAACATACAAAAACACCCATTCAAAAAATTGACATTCCATCTGGGCGATATGAACACATTCATATGGACCTTGTTGGACCATTGCCTGTGTCAAAAGAAAATCGTTTTATTTTGACAGTTATTTATAGACATACATGTTGGGCGGAGGCATATCCACTTAGAGACATGTCAACAAATACTGTTGCAACAACATTTGTTTAAAATTATGTACCACGTTTTGGTATTCCTCTCAACATAACAGTAGATCCAGGTTCGCAGTTCACTTCTAAATTATTCAGTGAATTAACAAAATTACTTGGAGCTCATAAAATTCATACCTCTCCATGTCATCCACAATCAAATGGGATGATTGAAAGATTCCACAGATCATTAAAAACAGCTATAACAGCTTCTAATGATTCAACTCATTGGTCTGAGATCTTTCCATGGATATTACTTGGGTTGCGTACATCTATTAAAAAAGATTTAAATTGTTATCCAGCTATCCAGCAGAATCAGTTTATGGTCAAACTTCGCGGTTACCAGGTGAATTAGTTGTATCTGACAATAATAAAAATGAGTTTGAAAATATTACTGAGACTCCTCTTTCTAAGCTAAGGAAACATTTTACACAAATAAGATCAAGAGTTTTACATCATATCAAAGAATATTTATTTCTTCCTAAAAATTTAGATACTTGTGAGTAGGTTTTTGTTAAAGTCATTCACAAGTCGAACTTACAACCACCTTATGAAGGACCATTTAAGGTTATTTCCAAGCACACAAATACATTCAAAATTCAATACACAAGAAAATAGTTTCAATAGATTTACTCAAACCTGCATATCCAACTATGACATCAACACAAAATACTAATACATTAAAAAATCATTGTTTTTTAATAATGTCATTGTTTCATTCTTTATCTCATTGTGGTAAGTGTCATCTGTATCATGATTTACCGGATAACATTAAAAAAACTCTTTTAAAAAGATGTATAACACAAAGAAGTCAAGAAAAAACTGAAAACTGGAAGATATTTAAGTCAGTGACTTATGTACCTAAGTTATCCGAGCGCCTATCTACATCGGATGTTTATAATGAAGAAGATGTGAAAATAGCACACAAGCCCATGAGCACGAAAAAGAATACTCGTATGTTTAACCAAACCAAGTCAAAAATGGAAAAAAATAACATCTATATATATAAAAGAAAGTGACGTTAGCTCCAACGCGCATATCTCAAGAACGCCTGCACCGATTTGGATGATTTACACTAATTTAGATTGTTCTCGGACCAGAATAGGAGAATACCCAATCAAATTTCCGAAAAATTCCTGAAAAAAAATTGTGCTCTATGAATTTTGTCTATATATTTAACCCTAAGGACGGTTATCGTGTATAACCGAACTATATTGGTTCAAAATTAAAAACACCGTGTTTCTTAATTTTGTATGAAAAACATCGGACCTCAAGCCGGTAATAATAAAAGGTTTAGGAAAATAATTTGTTTAGGTTTTGGACACATTTAGACAGAGTCTATTAAATTTCGACCATGAAGAAATAGATGCTAGGTCTTCGTTTATTCTGAAAACGAGATCCTCAGAAAATCCTAACGATGCAGAGAAGTATGGTATTGCATCATCAGCGGTGTAAAGACACGTTTTTACAGCAGCGTTCAATGTCATTAATATATAAAGGAAATAAGACAGGATCAAGAATTTAACCGTGCTTTACCCCGGATGTTATAGACAATAGTCGGGAGCGGGTTTCATTGGAAACGACCTGCTTCCTTTTCATTAGATAACTTTCCAATAACAGAGTTTTACATGTAGGTTATATATCTACACACTTCCGAATTTTGTAGTTTATTCGCGCATTCGCTTCTAAATTGTGAAGTATTCCACTATTGTTTATTTTATTTTCGTTTGTCGTTTGTTATATTTCGGTTTGTCTCAAAACCAAATTTGACAAGGGATGATAAAAAATCGTTCCAATATACATCAAATATGTCACTATTATTTATGTAAATTTTTTTTGTTTTGGATTCAGCTAAGAATATATTTTTGAAGTTGCTAAATTGGGGTGGCTGGTCAGACCATACAGTCCTTTAGATCCCTTTAACTTTTCTGTGTGTGTCTGCGGATGAAAAATCGCAATAGCACGGAACGAGTTGATGGTGGACTTGGACCCTTAAGTACGGATAGGCGGATAACACGAAGTGCTGCACGTGCGCTGGAAAACCAGGTAGTAGGTCCGATCTTTTTCATACAAAATTAAGGGTTAACTAAAACAAAAACCGTTTTTATAATGGTATCCGGAAAATCATTGTTTTTTAATAATGTCATTATTTCATTCTTTATCTCATTGCGGTAAGTGTGATCTAAATTATGATTTGCCGGATAATATTATAAAAACTCTTTTAAAAAGATGTATAACAAGAAGTAGTCAAGAAAAAACTGAAAACCCGAAGATATTTAAGTCAGTGACTTATTTACCTAAGTTATCCGAGCGCCTATCTACATCGGATGTTTATAATAAAGACGATGCAAAAATAGCACACAAGCCCATGAGCACGATAAAGAATATGTATGTTTAAGAACTCGACTAGCACAACATAAATCTGATTTTAAATATTGTCACCAAAATAAAATAATCACAAGCGGCACTCATCACCCACTCTGCAAGTAAACACCACTGGCCAAGTTTGGACCAAGCAGAAATACTTCAACAAGAACAATACGGAAAGAGATTTACTCTGGATAAACACCCCGACTAACGTAAGAATTAAATTTAAAACGGGCGTCGCAAACTGCGCGCTCTCATACAGACATTTCATAACAAACCAAAATAGTTAACAACTCCACATAGAACAGGGAGGATGTGTTAAACAATGTATGTGATGAATGTTTAAATTTATAATTGTTTATGTAAATTATATTGTTTTGTGCTTTATGGATTTTGTTTATAGTTAACCATGAGGACGGTTATCGTGTATAACCGAAATAGGGTAACTGCACTAGTTTCCGGACAGCGCTAGTGTCCGAACACTATGTCAATATTTTGCGATTAATAGGCAAATCACTGTCTTAAATAACAACGCAAATGGAAATGTACATGTTGACTGAGTGTACGTGGAAAATTTAAGATGAATCAAAATCATAGTTTAAAAGTTACACATAATTTTAGTATCAGAAGTCTGAGCATGAGGTAAAACTGATGGTTTTGGTAAAAAAAAAATTTGTGGGAGCATTTTAGAAAAGTAAGGGCCTAAACAAGTATTTATTAACATATTACAATAAAAGTTAATAATATGTGTTTAGAATATAAAAAACTTTCATTTTATAAATAAAAACTAAATTTAATTTAATTCTCGGCCTAAATTATTACTGTCCGGATACCAGAACTAAAATTTGAGATGATTTTCAGTTTGAAAGGCGAAAATTACGAATTACCATTTAAATGCCCCTAAATGATAGTTTATTATATAATATATATATTACAAAAAGAAAAACATATTTTTTCCTATGTTTTCTGTCTTCGGAAACGTTTTTTCAAGTACAAATATTGCAGTCCGGATGATGAGAAAAACGTTTCAATGTCCGGACAGTTAGCATTTTGTACAAACGTTGTTGTTTTTATCGATATTATTATTTAAAAAATGAAAGCAGACTTTTACCTTAGCCCTTTGAGGTTATAAGATCAAACCAAACAAGCATCAGACAAGGGGCAGCTTAGGATAGCTGTGGAACTCCTAATAGTCGGAGCCTTAATCTGGCGAGCGACAGGATCACAAAATATGTTCAAGCATTACTTGTACAATCTATAAGAACATAATATTGCAGTCTTGCTGTTTTACGGACAAGAATTAGGTTGTTAACCCATACGACATGCATACGGCCTCGGAGACTTTGCCATCCCATGTTACTTCTAAGCCGTTTTTGTGAAGATATAATCCCTTTCGCTTCCATCTATGCCCATATGACCCATGACCAAGTATAGATGTACGTTCCCTTCTGGTAAATTTTTCCTAGCGCCTGTTGCTCTTGAAGACACTTTTAGTTGTTGTAATTTAGCTCCTTGTAGGATTTGTTTAACTTCAGATAAGCACAGTATAAAGCAGATTTGGAGAAATCGGTGTAAATGTGTAGGGTACCAACCGAACCTTGCGCCAATCCTTCACATCTATTGAAGCTTCAACACATATTTCGAAGTGCGGGCAGGACCATATAGTCTGTCCCTGGCGCTCGTACAGGCTACTGCCACGAGGCATTGGGCCTAGTTTCAGTTGTCATCAATATGATTTTGCCCACTAAGTCTACGGGTGCACTCAAGCCTCCCATTATAATGAATTTGTTAATCAGTGTTATACTAATTATTGATTATGTGCATACTCTCTCCAGCTTGCTAACAAAAGTTCTTCTTCTGTGTGGCTGGTAACCAAACGAGGACGCCATAATTATTATTAGCTCCACAATCGCGGTGAATATCCAATTAGAAAGAGTGTGAGAAGACTTACGTGCACCCCGCCATGACTATGGGCCGGTTTCACCAGCTCGACTTAACTAAGTTAAGTCGAGTTTTTCACTTTTTCAATTTCACCATCTAACTTAACTAAGTCACAACTTAGTCAGCCTGCCAGCTGACTTATTCTCGACTAAGTCAGTGTTGCTGTCGTTCAAAACCTAAATGTCAGCAATGCTCCTAATTTGTTTTGTACAATGTCCCAGCCGGAAAATTCGCAAGCATAACTTTGACGGCGTATGCGTAGATGCATGTGAAAGCTTGTTTTCTAGCATGCAACCATTACGAAACTATCGTTTTTAATTAAGCGCTAAATTTAGTACCTTCCAACTAAAGATAAATGGGTGCAAGATCAATACATTCGCACTGGGGTATTGGGATGGGCAGAGTTGTCTGGTATGAAAAAATACTACTATGCATAAAACAGCTGTTCGGGTTGTTGTGTTCAAAATTATTTAAGTCGCTCAGTTGGGGAAACCCAAAAGTAAGTTAGTCTCGAATCTGTGCTAACTTAAGTCATGACTTAGTTTTAGTCTTAGTCGCGTTGGTGAAACCGGCCCTATGTGTATTTTGCGATTAACCCAACGTCGGATGCCCAGACAAGGATCTCCTGAAGTTCCTGGACCTTCATATATGCAGCTAATTGTTGGAAAAACTCTACCAATTATGACAAATGAAACATCAACTGCGTACGCCGTAAGTTTGGCTGATCTCTCGAACACCGTTCGAAAAGTTCGTTTATGACAGTGTCCAAATCAGTGAGATGTGCATCCAGAGAGATGTGAATATGATTAAGACATATATATTGTATTCAAAGTCCTTCTTTATGTTTCAGGAATATTTTACAAAAATATAGTGTATATACAAATTTTATACAAATTTCGAGTTTCCGGAAACTAAAACCAAAGTGTCCGGAAACTAAATTTTACTGTCCGCAAACTAGAGCAAAATCGAATTTTTTTGACTTTTTACTTTAATATATTAACAACATTATATTTTTAAATTATACAGACGTCATATTGTTAAGCAATATTTATGCTATTATAAACAGTATATCTTTTCACTGTTAGCGTTTATGGTGAGCAAATAAGTCGAAGTCAAAGCTGAGGAAAACATTAACTGTCCGGAAACTGTTGCGTTTACTCTATATTGGTTCAAAATTAAAAACACCGTGTTTCTTAATTTTGTATGAAAAACATCGGACCTCAAGCCGGTAAAATAAATATTTAGGAAAATAATTTGTTTGGGTTTTGGACACATTTAGAAAATTTCGACCATGAAGAAATAGATGCTAGGTCTTCGTTTATTCTGAAAACGAGATCCTCAGAAAATCCTAATGATGCAGAGAAGTATGGTATTGCATCATCAGCGGTGTAAAGACACGTTTTTACAGCAGCGTTCAATGTCATTAATATAAGACAGGATCAAGAATTTAACCCTGCTTTACCCCAGATGTTATAGACAATAGTCGGGAGCGGGTTTCATTTGAAACGACCTGCTTCCGTTTCATTACATAACTTTCCAATAACAGAGTTTTACATGTAGGTTATATATCTACACACTTACGAATTTTGTAGTTTATTCGCTTCTAAATTGTGAAGTATTTCACTATTATTTATGTAAATTTTTTTTGTTTTGGATTCAGCTAAGAATACATTTTTGAAGTTGCTAAATTGGTGTGGCTAGTCAGACCATGCAGTCCTTTTAGATCCCTTTCACTTTTCTGTGTGTGTCTGCGAATGGAAAATCGCAATAGCACGGAACGAGGTGATGGTGGACTTGGACCCTTAAGTACGGATAGGCGGAAACCACGAATTGCTGCACGTGCGCTGGAAAACCAGGTGGTAGGTTTAACTTTCACCCAAATCGATACAGGAGTTCCGCACACTGTCGACTTCATCCCTACCGACTTTTTTAATGGGTGGACCGCCCAGATTTTTAGCTCGCTAAGAGAAGATCAACTAAGAGTTGTCGTTAACCACCAACTGTCTGTTCACCAGTAAAATACTACTCTAATCTTTTTACTTAACTCCATATCAACAGCAACTAGGTAACCCTAGCACGAAAGGATGAGCTCCTCCCAATACATTTACATCCAAAAATTGTCCAAAGTCCACCATCTGCTCGTTTTATCCATCACCATTCCACTTCATGCTTTTTTTCATGTGGTATGTCTGTCTTTTATTTCGTGAAAAACCCTTCTGAAGCGATAAAAAAATCCCGCTGCAAGTCGTCCTTTCACAACATGGTGTGTTTTGCCTGTGACGGTAATATGTCCTTTTGCGTTTTCAAACCTAAAAAGGGAAATTGTGCGCTGGCGCAGATTGCCGGGAACTCTTGCCAGGTCAAGGAGCACCCAGTCGACAGGCACCCTACAAACTATTGAAAAGAGAAAGGAGAGATTGAAGGTGGTGTAAGTCTTCAGAAAAGCGAAATAGAGGTAGAAATTTTGAAAAAATACAAAAGTTATAGAAAAGAGGAAAGTTTATAAAAGAATTTTGAATGAAATACTGTCAACAATAGTAACAGTAAAAGGTGATAGTAGATTCTTTGCGCAAACTAGAAAAGGAGGTGTTTACACTATTGGATTCGGGAGCAGGAGCTAGTTGCCTAGGCGAAAACTCGGAGGCATTGTTATAAGAAAAAGAAGACCAAATTTGACAAATTTCAGGGCAAAATATTAGAACGGTCCAATGGGATGATATAACGAGACCCCTTGAATTTCTGATAGTGCCGGGATTACAACAAGAGGTATATTTAAGCATTGACTTCTTGGAGACCTTCGACCTGAATATTGGAAACGGCGGCAGTATAAAACCGAGGGAGACCTGTCGTTTGACGCCGTTCAACACGATCTCACATCCGCAGAAACTTTAGAATTAAAAAAAGTGAAGGCACAGTTCCCATCCTTCGCCATACTGGGTCTAGGCAAAACCGATATGGAAGAACACCGAACAGAAGTCGTGAACGAAAATCTCGAGGTTAAAAAGCGTCATTACCCCATCTCACCAGAAAAACAAAAGTTACTGTGCCAAGAGCTAGACGGAATGCTAAGTATGGGGGTAATTTAAAAGAGTAATATTAGTTGGAACTCATCGGTTTCGCTAGTAATCAAAGGAAAAAAGAATCGTTAATGCTCAGATGCCAGGAAGGTGATCGAACGAGCTGTGAAAGATGCATATCCTCTGTCGCACATCGATCCTAAAGACGCTTTGGGGAGCCGATCAAGAGAAAAGATGGCATTCACAGTGCCCAGACGGCCTTTATACCCATTTGGGGTCATGCCTTTTGAGCTATGCAATGCGGCTCAGAGGATGTGCCGGCTCATGGACAAGGTCATACCCGCTACGTTACATGAATCTGTTTTTGTGTATTTATTTGAAAAGGTCGCTCGTTGTTTACGTTAAGCTAAACTAACCATCAATGCGTAAAGACGTAAATTTTGTTACAAGGAGGTTGGGTACCTGGCAGTGTTGGGCAAATTATAATTGTTAAAATAATTAATAATTAATAACTAATTAATTGTTAGTTGCAATGTCTACAATTAACAATTTTTAAATGTTAATTGCAAAAATGTACAATTAATTTGTTAATTACAATTGTTTTATGAATTTAACAATAAACACGCTACCCAGTATATTATTAGCCGGGCACCGTGGTGTTTTATTGCGACACGCTTCTATTGCAAGAACATGTAGGTTATATATACGAGTATGGCAAAAAATTGCTTGATTTCTTTCAAATATCACTTTCGTGAAAACTCTTTGCCCCTGATAAATTGTATTGAATATTTGAATGAAATCAGTCAAGAATTACCCAGGTAATTGTTATAATAAAGTGGTTAATTATTATTAATTGCTTCATAATACAATTAAAAAATTAATTAGCATTTTTGTAATTAATTTAATTTTAAATAATTTAATTGCAATTAATTTTAAATCAATTGATTTAATTGCAATTGCTTTCAACACTGGTACCTGGGTTATGTAATGGGCGACGGATGCAAATAAAGTTGCGGCTGTGAGATATTTCCCAGAACCGAAAACCCGGAAGCAGCTCCGAAGGTTCCTGGGCGTCAGGCTGGTACCGCCCTGTTTATCCAGGACAACGCGACATTTAAGGCTCCGCTGCATGACTGCGTCAACAATGACAAAGTCCTGAAATTTAAAATGATGGACGAAGTAGAGAGTCCTTCGACAAATTTAAACAGAGCTTCACATCAGCACCCGCACTGACGCACCAAGACTTTGACCGACGGTTCAATGCCCCGCATCTACGTTTGGAGTTGAGAAAGTCTTATTCCAGTTGAATGACAAGGGCCTTAAATGGCTGATTAGTCAAGAGGATTTGTCTGGCGCCCACAATATTGTACCTGACAAGCTTTCACGGATGTATATGTATGAGCTTGAATGTTCTAACAGATGTAAGGACGCACATTTGGACTCTCCATGTTTTACGATGGAGGAGTACCTCGAACTGATAGAGACAAACGAATGCAATTTGACAGGGAGGAAGGACTTCAACAGGACCAGCTCCGAAAACTTTGGTTTCCTTTGGAACTGCGGCACGTATTGGTTGCATCCGCGCATAACTTCGCTTCTTCCGGTCATGGTGGCATACACAAAACTCTGATGCGGCTGCGATAAAGATATTACTGGCAAGGTATGGTTGTCAACGTACAGAACCATATAAAAGATTGTAAGATATGCAAGGGAAACAAGACCCAAAATAGCTTCCACATACCAGTGATGGGGAACAACATGTAACAGACCGTCCTTTTCAACGTTTGTTTATTGATTTTATGGGCCCTTATCCTCGTACTAGTGATAGGAATGTGTTTGTGTGTCTTGACCATTTCTCCTAACTTGTGTTCCTATAGCCTATGAAAAGAGTAACATCTGCAGACGTTATTAAGCTCTTAGAGGAACAAGTATTTCACTTTTTCGGTGTGCACGTTTTCACTACTTTCATCGCTAGATACGGAACAAAACATATCAAAACCGCTTTCTATTCACCACAATGAAATGCTGCTGAACGTGCAAATCGATCGGTGCTCCAAATCGTCCGCTCATATATAAAGGAGAATTACAAAAACTGGGAAAAACACATAAGCGATTCCGTATTTGTGCTGCGCAGCGGGGTACCTTCAGCCACAAATTGCGCAACATACTTTGCAACGTTTGGCGTACCAATGGTGCAACATGGAGCTTTATATGAAGCATATAGAAAGGTGAGTACAATCAGGGACGCAGATTATTCGATAGACTCGAACTAGAGCAGAATGCAACTTATCCGAAACCAAATTATGTAGAAATTGAAACTGGCCCATGAAAACAGTGCAAAAGTTTACAACACCAGGAGCCGAGAAGTCAAGTTTAAACTCGGGCAGGAAGTGTACCGAATGAACTTCAAACAAAGCTCACAAATCACCAGCTATAATTCCAAACTAGCACACAAGCAAGTCAGGTGTATCATCCTGAATGTGATAGACAACTGGATGTATGTGGAGACCTAAGCGGAAACAAGATTGGTATTTAGCATGCCAAATCCATCAAAATCTTACAATAATCCCTTGAACAATCCTGAAATTACCACGAAAAGAACTAAGTAGTCCCTCCAAAAGCCTTATTTGATCCAGCAATCATCCCGAACTTGAATGAAATCACCTCAGTAAATCTCAGTTTATAGAAAAATAAACAAAAAAATTTTTATAAATACACATTTTGTATATCTGCACATATGGGTATAATTTTGATATATGTATATCGATGTGCTTATTTTTTATTTTCAAAAGCTTGAATAGAAGTTGAAATTTTATTCTATATTCAAAATTTTTTGAATAACCAGTTACATTTCACTCATCACTCAAACTTTTCTGAGTAATAAATAATATTGTATTTGTTATTTTTTCGTCACTCGTCACTCACGTTTTTTAAAACGCCCATACTTGATCTATGATATATGATCTAGGCTGTGATGTAGTTGATTGGTTTTAAAGACGGGCGAAAATAGATAGCTGTGTTAATAATAATAATAATAATTCCCAAACAGATTACCCTCCATAGCGCATCCGCATAACGCGCGGATTGCTCGTTCGTCCCGAGTCGATATCTAAAACTGCTCAGCTACAGAGAAAACCTCAGCAGCTAAGTAAAGTAAATATAAGATAGATTACACATTAAGAAATAAATAGTTAATAGAATAAAATTATTGTTAGAAGTTAATACAAAAGTCAAAGAATAAGAAGCAATAAGTTGCTATGTATTTAGAATAGAAAGAATTGATTTTTTTATGCTGAAAAGCGAGTCTGATACTTCAAATCTGCCAAAAAGAGAGTTATAATCTTGACACAAACAGCAATGGCTCATTTAACTGAAAATTGGTTCGGCACTGTTTTAAGACTAGAGGTTTAAAATGCCTTGATGGACGAGACGGTAAATTGTAGTTCACTTCACTTAGAAGAAATGGGCTGGAGAGTGAACCATTTAGCAATTTAATCATAAAAACAATTCCAAGCATTTCTCTCCATCTAGAAAGTGTGTGAAGATTAATGAGTTTTAAACGATTCGTATAGGGTGGCAGATTATACAAGGGATCCCAATGAAAATCTTTTAAGGCAAATAGTAAAAATTGTTTTTGAACTGATTCTATGCAATCTACATGAACCTGGTAACGCGGGTTCCAAATTATAGAACCGTATTCAAGTATCGGTCTGACTAATGTAGTGAAAAGGGGCTTAGTTACATAAGGGTCGCTTAATTCTTAAGACTATCGTTTAACGAATGCTAGAACACCTCTACCCTTATTGACGGTTGTGTTAATATGGCGGTTAAAACTGAGCTTATAGTCCATAGTAGCCCCCAGGTCAACAAAGTCATACACTTGCTCAAGACTATAATTTTTAATTGTATAGGAAGCCGGCTAAGAAGCTCCACTCGAAAAACCCATGTATTTACATTTTTTAAGGTCAAGTGGCATATAACTTAAATCGCACCAAGTAACTAGTATATCTAGATCTGATTGTAGCTCATTTCTATCTTCAAATGACGCTAGTGATATGAAAAGCTTTACGTCGGCAGCATAAATTAACATTTTTGAAAATTTTATTATTGTAGAAATATCATTTATAAACAACAAGAACAGAATCGGGCCAAGATGGCTGCCTTGGCGAACTCCTGAAGTGACATAAATGATATCCGATACTAAATTTTTACACACTTCTCTTTGTGTCCTGTCACTAAGGTAAGAGAGATCCAGCGATTGAAGTCGTATAAATAACGTCGGTGTGCAGATTTTTTCTAAAGCCACTTGAGACATGACAGGTAAATTAACTGTATACTTTCCCTTACTGAATTCTTGTTGGCAGTCAGTAATCAAAGTAGAGATCGGGCCCGTAAGTTGATTTGTAACAATAACTTCAAACAATTTTGGGATGGCAGAAAGCTTTGCTATGCCACGATAGTTCTCTATAGAAGACCTACTCCCGCTTTTGTGCAGTGGTAGAAGAAACGATTATTTCTACGCTGTTGGAAAAACACAACGCTTTAGTGATAGATTGAACAAATTGGTAAGGGGCTGGTAAATATGTTGTGTACACTTTTTCAAGAAACATGTGGCAATCCTATCAGGACCGTATTTAAAAGATTCTTTTAAGGGTTTAAGGTAAATTAGAACCTCTTTGGCGCATATAATTGGTGAACTATAGCTTATAAGGATAGTTTTAGAAGTTTGAATTGGTGACGGCAGAATAGTTAGAAGTAAAAAATTGAGCAAAGAAATTTGCGATATCTCGATTATCGCTAGATATAATGTCTTGATATTTCATGGCCGAGGGAAACCCTGATACTTTACGTTGAATTTACGAAACCGTAAAATGACTTTGGATTGAGAATAATGTCTCTTTTTGTTTAAATCTATGTACTTTTTATTTAAATCTATGTACTTCTGACGTAGAATGGAATACAGTAAGTAATGTTTGTTTAATCTGGATTTCGTATATAAATTATTTAAGTGACCGCGTTTTCATATTTTTCAAGGTTGCGTAGGATGATCATAAGTTAATTTACGTTTAGGAATAAACTTCTCAAATAAGCAGTAAACAGTTTGATTGAATTGTGAGACGTTTAGATCGATATCACTACTAAATTCAGATCAAGTTAATTTAGATAGTTCTTTATTTAAATTCAAAAAGTTAAAATCAAGCTACTACTTGAGTAGCATTGGGTGCCTTGGCCATTACTTATGGTTTCCTAGACTATTTCTGTAGCAGGGTGGTAAAGGTCTTCTGGTAAAATCAACGGATAACAACGATTTACAAAATTTGTTTATGCCATCAACATACACTAAACCTAATGCCATACCAAACTTGTTAGCGGTAACATTTATTTGATCAAGTCAGAGATCGGAAATTTCATCTAAAAAGTCATTGTAGCCCAGTTTGGATGGATTTGAAATAATTTTTTCATCAGATATATTGCACGATATATAAGGTAGGATAAAATCACCCAAAACAAGCATTGAGTCAAAAGCTTTAGTCAATAAGATAACAGTTTTGATCAGAGAAACTTGTTGCATGTATACGGAAAAATCTGTTACGTGTAGAAGTAGTGTAAAAATACCTGTTGTACAAGCAAACCCAGAATGTCTAAATATTAGCAGAATAAGGTACGAATTTCGTAAGCTCGGAATCTGATCGTGGGTCCAGGTGACACCCTGCCCCATACTGTCCCAGTAGATAACAGCATGTGTCTATAGTAGCGCAACATCCTGCAATATAGCTGCGAAGGCCTTAGCAACATTACAGTGGTGCAACAACATTTACGATTCATAGCTACTATGTTGCTGAAGCCCTAGCAATATTGCGGAAAAGACACTAAACATATGTGCATGGATCTGTGTTTTATGAGTCAATAGTGTGTGAGTGTATAGGCAGAATACGCCCTACCAACCATGGCTAACCATGGTCAAACACTGATTCCACAAATTTCAAAATTTTTACCATCGCACATTTTTGGAGTTTGTATGGAAAACAGCAAGTGCCTAAAAGTATGCACTCACACCTACACGAAAAACCATTTTTCACATGGTTAAAAAGTGAACCTCGCCGAACAAAATTGCCCACTTTTTTTATCCAGTTGTTTGGTAAGCGCGACTCGCTGTTTATCCAGATTTTTATCCACTGCTGGTTGGCAGGGCGGGAATGCCGAAACAATTATTTAAAGGTATGCGTGGTAATTTTCCACCGTTGGTATACTTACCCTGCCACGGTGGCAAGTATAAAAGGGGATCGAGTTAGGCAAGGGGCCAAAGTTGTAATAAAATGTGTGCAAGTCAGTTGCTGTGTTTGCCAGTGAAACTCTAAATTTTTTATCTCAAGTGTTTTTGTAAAAGTTGAAAAGTGCAATGAACTAATTGATTACGCCATAAAAAAAAAATAAACAGCAACCAGGAATAAAGGAAACAAGTCGGAGGATAGGTGCACGCAACTGGTAGCGGCAGGGGTATCCCCAACACCCTCAAAAACTTAGTTATAGCAGAGAATTGAAGTAAAGGGAAGTGAGTAACATTACGTCAAAATTAATAATAGAAAGTTAAAAATTCCTTAAATTAAAAACTACATAGACGATTAAAATAAAAGCTAAAAAGCAAATAAATCAAAAGTCAAATTTACGTAACTTACCACTTTTTACAAATGAATAAAATAACTACATAAAATTTTAAAACACATATAAAATGAAACGAAACACGCATATAAACAATTAAACAAAACAAAGTTCATAAAAGAATAACCAAAAATAATACACTCATATATGCTCACATATAATAATCAAAACTTCTTTGCTCCTTTTAGACATGCAACATTAGATGAATTGAGACAGGCAACAACTATAAAAGCACACCAGCTAGCAGAGCGAAAGTGATCCACCACCGAAATACAACAAACTCCGAATCCAAACAAAAACCCAAAAGAAAAGGGCAAGGGCATAACATCACCAGAGTGGAGAACTGGTGCAGCCGCATATTAAGTAGCCGAGTGTGAGAGGGGAAGCAGGGAGGCAGCAGAGGAATGCACCACCGAATTTTGTTATTTTTTTTTTTTAAGTATATTTTCAATAAAATTTTTAGTTTTTTTATAAGTTTCGTTATCACCGAACCTATTATATTTTTCTACCTTTTTTTACTCACTTTTATGTCCAGTGTTTCTGTTAATTTAGTTCGCTTGTGTTTATTTCGAATACTGCCTTTGTAGAAGACGATAACTGACGGGACATGAACTATTTCAGTTTATATCAACTTTTAATTGCCGTTTAAAGAAACATTGAAACATTAGATTGGTTTTGCAGTGACTTCACAAATTTACGTTTTTATTGACTTTGTGACGTTGACGTGGACGATGACGATGTTTTAAAATTGCTGTGTCTGCTACCGTTTGCTGGTAACTATGTGTCTGCATACCAATGTCAGCTCTTGAATCTATATAAAGAACTATCTCCGTTTCTTTTCTCCTTCTTCGTTGGAGACTACGAGCAGGGTTGCATTGTTGCTGCTCTGTCCCAACGCAGTGTTAGCAAACGACATCCGACGCATCGGTGACTCCTTGCGGGGTTAGCTAATACGTAAGGCGTCTAGCTTACAGCTGCGGCAAATACTCAATCGTCCATTTTTTTCGCAACCTGTCTTTCAAATTCGATACGCCACTGCTTACGCAGTCATACCTTTTCGTCGATTAGACCGGTTATTTGCGTTGAGTTAAGACATTCCAACTGGAAATGGTTTGGCGTCAAGGGTTCTTCATCCTGAGGCGTTAGGGCTAACGCTGTTAGATGACGACTGTTAATGATCAATACGCTGTATCCTCTTCACGCAATACCTCTTCACGCAATACCCTAAGCAACAAAATTGCTGTGCATTGTACGAGGTGTTCACAGCAGCCACCAGCTGACGGGTTTGCAGTACAGTTGAAGACCCAATCAATGTTACGTTTTGCCATCTCACCTTTTCTGCCGTTAAAGTCAAACATACGATTTTCGGCTTTTAGTTCCTTCGGGGTGCCAACATAATTTATGCCATTATCACTTCTAATTTTTACGGGTATGCCTTTGCGGTTGACGAAATTGCGCAAACTAAGTATAAACGAGTCAGTCGAGGGATCGGTGGCTACCTCCAAATGTACTGCTCTAATTGCAAACACGTAAACAAGCCAACCCACCGTAATAGGCGACTATATGCACAAAGGCAATGACGTGCAACTCGATGGTTGATCTACGGATATGATGCCTCTCACCTCTCATTACCCATCATCTCCTTACGAAAGGAGGGATTTCATGACCTAGAAGGTTGAACTGGTCATACCAAATCGCTACCACGACAGTCGGGCAGTACCGTAAGCGAGTACCGGAGCCTACCGGGTTCATATCCGGCAAAGGACTGTCAGTTTCGACAACAAACCTTTGGGAGTGTTTTTGTCGTTACAGACAACCACCCACCGCTTTTCTTCTCCGTCCGATACCAACGAAAAATTTTCCACAATAATCGATGCGAGTATAAGAGACTGGACGAACTTATGGTTTAAGACCGTCAGTCGACAACTGGCCCAACTGCTGGTTGTGCATTATTATATACACACACGGTACATTCTCTCTTCTGACTTAAGTAGCGCACGCGCATGAGGCACCCACAATTTGTTTCGCATTTCGTTGATCGCAAGGTGTGTAAGAAAATTGGACTTTGGGAGACACCCTTTCTCTGTAATGGTCTGGATTTCATTCGCAAATGACTCCAGTTGAATGCGTTGCAAGACTACATTTTCGGCTGCTGCTAGCTCAGCGGAACTCAGCTTCTGTTTCCGAGATATTTCGCTTTATGCACAAAACGTACCATCCAGGGAATGACTCGTATAATCTTCGAGAAAGAATAACAAATTAGTAAATTTTATAGGATACTCGCCTGTTTTTACTATGATGACACGTTTCGCAACTTTTTTTCCAGTGCAACTTCATCTGAAGTCAGTTCTTTGGCCTCCTGTGGCCAACTTAATGCATCTTCATGGAGGAACTGTGGTCCTGAAAACCACCATGATATAATGCTACATTAAAACGATGTTGAGGCTGGAGTTGTCTCGTCACATGTAGTACTTAATATATCAGCTATACGGAATTCCACAAACTGCTTGTAGCACCGGCTGGTAGAGCGAATCCAAAGTATAACAGTTTTAGAGTCGCTCCAAAGTGTGGTTCTTTTTTACTCGAAAGTCGTGAGCTCGCTCGAGTGACTCCTTCAAACGACAGACTGCTGCTTACAATTCACGGCGTGGAATTGGCAAACCTTTAAATGGCGCGTACCTTGCCTTGGCGCAACACCATCGCAAAGTCGACTAAATCACCCTTTTATACGCTTAGGTAAGCAACATCAGCATAAGTGGAGGTGCTGGCGTCAACGAAATATGAAGCCGAATATCATCAGCATTGCGGAGTTGGACGTTTTTCCACCACCTAGACCACTGGCTTATCAGTTTTGCAACAATATGACCGTTGTCGCTTGGTGTTCCATACTAATAATTGTCTTGTCCGTGGGTCCACGTGCATCGTTCAATCTTTGTTGTACAGATTTATCATTGGAAATAAAGCTACGTAACTTAAAGTTGGCGGCGGCATTGATTTTGATTGCTTCCTTAATGACCTAACAGCTTCTTCGGTGCTATTAAAACTTATGACCAAGTCATCAACGTATGTATACTCTGTAGCGGCACGTGCACCGCTTGGCATTGTGGATTGAAACTTCACGGCATTTTGGCTTTTTATATACTCTGCACAGCACCACCAACAAAAGGCACCAAAGATCATCGTGGTCATCTTGTTCACTCGTATCGACTTGTTCGGGTCACTATCCCGCCAAAGAAATCGGTGTGAGTCTTGATCGGACTCACGAATCTGAACCCTCGAAACCATCTCCTCGATATCACCTGCTAAGTTGCCTGGCATAGCCCTTGCAAACGTGTTGGCCATGGATTAGTTTGGAGGACGATTGAGCCTCTCTCCGCGCCAAAGCAACACAGCTTCATACTTTCGGCATAGTTCCTGTGTGGTATCGGCCAATATCTTTCTAGAACGCTTATCAGCTTCTGCTTCCAAAGCAACATTACTTCTGTTGCCGAAATTCTCTACGGAAAAATATTCCTCTATAAGCTTGTGCAAATGACCCAAAGCGTCTGCTTTTCGAACGTGAAGAACTCTTGTCAAGTAAGGTGACTCATGGCAGTATGGACTGTAAGTGACCCAACACAACGTCGTATTGATGGCGTCTGGCTAATCGTATCTGGCTAAGACTGAGACTGACCATTAGAATTGACCACATGTCGCTACGTTGGAAGCCATGATTGATGAACACGTAGTGAAATGTAGGCGACACCAGGCATAATGGAAACGACCTTCGCTAGGTCAGTCAGCCACTCGGAGAATGTGCCTACCGATGGCAACGGTGAAACTGTACAGACTTTTTGACACCAACTGATCTAAAAGTGTAGGGGTTCGCAAATGGTGTTCGAACTTCACCGACTTAAAAAACGCAGATATGTTGCGTACTCGATTTGCAAACTCGAGAATTTGTTCTATAAGGTTATCATGGATGACAGGAAAATGTTGTATTGTTGCAATTTGGCTCGAATGAGCAGGTCTTTACAAACAAAACTGAATTGCAACTCATCTATTACCTTTTGCACGTCATCTGGATGGGTCAACATTAGGGCGGGTCGATTTAAAAATCGCTCATTGCTCTGTGAAAATCGTATTCTAGGGATCAAAATAAGAAACTTTGCCGAAGGAACCATACCTCTAAAACGAATTCTGATGTTCCCCAATTTGGGTCGAACTTTTGGGTAGGGGCAAATTTTGAAAAATCCCACTTTGACCCATTTAGAGTGCTCTAATCGAGTCCAAATGTATGACCCCACTAACTTTGGAGGCCCGACCCACCGATGCCAGTGGCACACCCCCTGGAACCCCCTGGGGGCTCACCATGCCTATGTTTTTTCTTTATTTTTTTATAACGTCGAAGAACGCCCCTTCAAAAACGTCCACTAGGAAAAACCCGGAACCTCCAACTATTGCAATGGAGTCTGAACCAATCGTTGGTAAGCTGGTTGTGGTTCCTCGCAAAAAATCTATTTTTGTGTGTAGGTTCCATCCAGACACTACCGAGGATGATTTGATGTACCATATTTCTTCTAAAGTCAAAGATCAAAGCGTAACTGTTAGAAAATTTAATTTCACATATCAAAGAAGTATGTCTTACTTTAAGATTGATGTATCTGGGAAAGATTTCGATACTCTTTTGGACAGCTCTTTTTGGCCTCCCGGGGCTCTTGTGCGGGAGTTTGAATACAGACCGAATAGGAATGTTCAAAATGTAGCGAAAATTTCTCGTAATAACGTTGAGTCAAAAAACTGAGCACTAAATCCGTGAATATCTTTTATCAAAAAGTCAGAGGCTTAAATACCAAATTAACTGATCTCTTTTCGAAATCTTTTTATTGTGAATATAGCGTAATTGCTTTTACCGAAACTTGGCTAAAACCTCATGTTTTCAATTCAGAGTTTTTTTGTAATGAATATCAAGTATATAGAAATGATCGCTTGAACAGAGTCGGGGGTGGTGTTCTACTTGCCGTTCATTCCTCCATCCCTTCAGAAGAGGTTAATATTCCTAACATCGATTTCATTGAGTTCAAATGCATCCACCTTCAACTAGACAACGTCTCTATGTACTTATATGTTTGCTACATCCCTCCAGCATCAGATTTTTCAATCTACATGCAACATGTCTCTCTGCTCAAAACTGTTAACTTTATGACTAAAGCTTCAGATTCAATTATTGTTTTGGGTGATGTTAACTTACCTCATATATCGTGGAACATATCTGATGGTAACATTATTCCAATTCCGTCCAAACTGGGGTACAATGACTTTTTAGATGGAATTTCCGATCTTTGCCTTAATCAAATAAATGTTACCGCTAACAAGTTTGGGAAAGTCTTAGATTTAGTGTATGTTAATGATATAAACCAATTTTCTGTAAATCGTTGTGATCCGTTGGTTTTACCAGAAGACCTTTACCATCCTTCTATGGAAATAGTCTACAAAACCATAAGTAATGGCCAAGGCACTCAATGCTACTCATATAGTAGCTTTGATTTTAACTTTTCCAAAGCAAACTACAATAAATTAAATAAAGAACTGTCTAAATTAACTTGGCCTGAATTTGGTTGTGATATCGATCTAAACGTCTCACATTTCAATCAAACTATTTACTGCCTATTTGAGAAGTTTATTCCCAAACGTAAATTAACTTATGATCATCCTACGCAAGCTTGGTTTACTAAAGAGCTTAAGGCTCTTAAAAATAGGAAAACGCGATCATTTAATTTATACAAGAAATCTGGATTAAATAAACATTACTTACTGTATTCCAGTCTACGTCAGAAGTACATAGATTTAAATAAAAAGTGCTATAAAGCTTATATCTCTAAAACCAAAAGAGACATTATTCTCAATCCAAAGTCATTTTATGGTTTCGTAAATTCTAAACGTAAAGTATCAGCGTTTCCCTCAGCCATGAAATATCAAGACATTATATCTAGCGATAATCAAAATATCGCAAATTTTTTTGCTCAATTTTTCACTTCTAACTATTCTGCTGTCACCAATTCAAACTTTCAAAACTATCCTTATAAGCTACACGGGACAAATTCAATTAATTCACCAATTATATGCGCCAAAGATGTTCTCATTTACCTTAAAACCTTAAAAGAATCTGTTAAATACGGTCGTGATAGGATTCCTACATGTTTCTTGAAAAAGTGTGCGAACCATATTTACCAACCCCTTACCAATTTGTTCAATCTATCACTAAAGTGTGGTGTTTTTCCAACTGCGTATAAATAATCGTTTCTTCTACCGCTGCGTAAAAGCGGGAGTAGGTCTTCTATAGAGAACTATCGTGGCATCGCAAAGCTTTCTGCCATCCCAAAATTGTTTGAAGCTATTGTTACAAATCAACTTCCGGGTCCGATCTCTACTTTGATAGCTGACTGCCAAGACGGGTTCAGTAAGGGAAAGTCCACAGTTACGAATTTACTTGAGGTTACCAATCATGTCTCAAATGCCTTTAGAAAAAATCTGCACACCGACGTTATTTATATGGATTTCAGCAAAGCTTTTGACAAAGGGTATCACTAATTACTTATTCATAAACTCGATCAGTTGGACTTCCAGCCGGGTCTCAAGCGCTGCATCTCTTCTTACCTTAGTGACAGGACACAAAGAGTAATGTTTAAAAATTTAGTATCCGATGTCATTTATGTCTCTTCGGGGGTTCGTCAAGGAAGCCATCTTGGCCCGATTCTGTTCTTGTTGTTTATAAATGATATTTCTACAATAATAAAATTTTCAAAAATGTTAATGTATGCCGACGACGTAAAGCTTTTCATGTCATTCACGTCATTTGAAGATAGAAATAAGCTACAATCAGATCTAGATGCACTAGTTACTTGGTGCGATTTAAGTTATATGCCACTTGACCCTAAAAAATGTAAACACATGGGGTTTTCGCGTGGAATTTCTCAGCCGGCCTCCTATACAATTAAAAATTATAGTCTTGAGCAAGTGTATGATTTTGTTGACCTGGGGGTTACTATGGACTATAAACTCGGTTTCAACCGCCATATTAACACAACAGTCAATAAGGCTAGAGCTGTCCTAGCATTCGTTAAACGATGGTCTAAAGAATTTAGCGACCCTTATGTACCTAAAGCCCTCTTCACTACATTAGTCAGACCGATACTTGAATATGGTTCTATAATTTGGAACCCGCATTACCAGGTTCATGTAGATCGCCTTGAATCAGTTCAAAAACAATTTTTACTATTTGCCTTAAGAGATTTTCATTGGGATCCCTCGTACAATCTGCCACCCTATACGAATCGTTTAAAACTCATTAATCTACACACACTTTCTAGTCGGATGCTTGGAATTATTTTTATGATTAAATTGCTAAATGGTTCACTATCCAGCCCCTTTCTTCTAAGTGAAGTGAACTTCAATGTACCGTCGCGTCCTTCAAGGCATTTTAAACCTCTAGTCTTAAAACAGTGCCGAACCAATTTTCAGTTAAATGAGCCTTTTCGCTGTTTCTGTCAAGATTATAACTCTCTTTCTGGTAGATTTGATATTTCAGACTCGCTTTTCAGCATAAAAAAATCAATTCTTTCTATCCTAAATTAATAGCTACTAATTGTTTTTTATTCTTTGACTTCTATTTTAACTTTTAACAATAATTTTATTCTGTTAACTAGTTATTTCTTAATGTATAATCTATCCTATATCTACTTTACTTAGCTGGTGAGGTTTTCTCTGTAGCTGAGCAGTTTTAGATTTCGACGATTAACAAACCAAAGCCTTTCAACGACTCGGCACGAACGAATAATCCGCGCGCTATGCGGATGCGCCCCTCGCGCCGGTTTTATTATTATTATTAATATTTATTATTTATTTATAATAATATCTATTTTTTCTCTTAAGAAATTTATTTAGTCAGAACATATGTAAATGAAAAAATTAGCCGCTCTGACAGTTTAGGTACATATGCTACCGACTTAGAGGTAATGGGATTTTTTGGTATATTTTCACTGCTATTTTTCTTATTTTTATATCTCCTTAATAAAGTTCTGATTATTTTTACTGGGAAATCGCTATTCCGTAATACTTTCATTACTTCCTTTTCTATATCCTTATGGTACATTTCGTCTGAAATCTGCATCATCCTACGTATACAGCCCATTGCTGTATTTATTATCATCGACTTTGGATGCTTTTAATTAAAGTTAACGATTCGTCCTGATGCAGTCGGCTTCTTATAGCATTTTAATTTTAGTTGGTTGCCATATCTATTTATAACCGAGTCCAAATATACTAATTTTCCATCTTGTTCTTCTTCGATTGTGAATTTTATGTTTCTGTTAAAGGAGTTGAGAGCCTCGAGTGTAATTTGTATGTCATCTTTGTTCACTATAGCGAATAATAGTCGGGGTTTTCGGCCTAATTTTCCTAATGATGTTTCTAGCAGTTTTTCCATTATGATGTCGGCTATCACTGGGGATGATGGTGATCCCATCGGTAGGTCTTTTAATTGTGTTTATATCGTATCTTTGTATTTAAGATATCGACTATCTTTAATGCAAAAAATTACTATTTCTATAAACATATAAATAAGAAAAATAGCAGTGAAAATATACCAAAAAATCCCATTACCTTTAAGTCGGTATCATATATACCTAAACTGTCAGAGCGGCTAACGGAATCGGACTGCTATGACAAAGATGGAATACAAATAGCCCACAAACCTACAAATACTCTTAAGAATTTTTTCAACCAAACAAAAACAGCGATACCTCCAACAGAAAAAAGCAATGTGATATATGAGATTCCATGCAATGGCAATAATAACGAATCATGCAAAAGTTTATATGTAGGTACAAAAAAGTCGAAACTAAAAACTAGAATATCGCAACATAAGTCTGACTACAAACAATGTCACCAAACTAACAATCACAAAACAGCACTCATGGCCCACTGTGCAAACAGCTGGCACGAGCCAGATTTTAATAACACAAGAATTCTCCAACAGGAACAACAATATAGCAAGCGCTTCACACTAGAGATGCTACATATTATAAACACTCCGATAAACATACGAATTAACTACAAGGCAGATTCCGATCATTGTGCTAGCTTGTACAAGTTCTTACTTAAAAAACAGACAGTACACAACTCCACGTCACACGGTGCGGACGTGTAAATAAATGAATGTAAATAATATATTTGATTTTGATGTTTAATTTTCGATATTTATTAAAATTGTAATTTTTGTTGTTTTTATATGTTGTCAATAGTCTGCCCTGAAGATGGTGACCGTTGAGTTACCGTAATATATTGGTATTAAAGAAAGAAAACAAATGAGTTTTTACTTAATTTTGACCTAAAGCCGGCAAAAACAACAATCGTAAAAACTAGTTAATAAGGAAAACTTTCAATAAATAATTACAAATATGCAGAGACACTTTTTCTGAATTATTTTTTTATAAGAGTTAAGGTCTGCTCTTGGACAACAGCTGCGTTTTTATTTTTTCTTCAACATACCTAGGTCCCTAGGGCAAAATAAAGTTTTTTCCTGACTTTTGTTTGCAAATTAGGGACCGTAACTGTTGTGAGTTTTATTATAAAGATTAAGGGTAATATAAATTTTTTAAGTTTTATTTTTCTGTTCAAAAATAAAACTTAAGTTCGAGTTTTATTTTGTTGACGAAAATAAAACTTATTACTTGAGTGATATTTTATCCTTCAAGAATAAAAATTAAATTTTGAGTTAACATTTTTTGCACGGATCAGAAAACTCAAAAAGCCGCTGCGCCTTTTTGGCAAGCAATGGATCATAAATATTGGTTGGTATAATCTCGTCAACATATGTGCTGCAGAATTCACGACTTTGCTTAGCCCGGTTGGAAGTGGGTTGCGCTGCCTATGTGGGTGCTGATGTGGTGATGGGGCCGGGATTAGTCCAGCGAGGTGGTTGAGGTCTGGGTCGTATATTGTTGCTTGAAGGCGGGGACACGGGGGCGCTACGACTGGAGGTCCGGTGCAGTAGACTATGATGTGGCCGGTCGCACAGTTTACATAGTACACTTGAGGTACACTCATCCGTGGTATGCGACAGTGCCAAGCAATTAAGGCAGTACCCGTGGGCCTGCGCTACCTTCTGAGCATCGTATGCCATGTGCGGCGACAGGATCCCTTGGGTAAGGATCTTTTCGGTGCCGTTGCATAGGAGCTGGGTGCAGTCCGACGGGGTGGCTGGCGATGCCGTGGTTGCTGCTCGTGGCGCATTGACGCGAGGTGTTGCAGTGGGTGCTGCTCGAGCTCGTGGCACAGTAACCGCCGAACGAGTGGCTATGAAAAAAATAATAGATATTAGTGTCTCATAAAGTATGGGATGCTTGATTTAGGCACTTTAGCAACATATGTTTTTCAAATGTGATGTGACTATTTTATCTTTTCTGTGGGTTGTCACTTGCGGTGTAATTTCACGGTTTATTCGAGCTTCTTTAGGAGTGAGGTATTTATGTCGGGTAGCAACATCGTTTGGGTGGATAAATTGCTTCACATTTTATTTTATATTATTGAATTTAAATATTCGCGCAATCGGTATTAGACTCGGTTGGTGGGAAACAAAGTTTGACGAGCGGTGGAGTTAGTATGTCGTTTTGTGTACGTAGGTCAACTACTCGTACCTTTTCAATCCGGGCAAGCCGCCATTCAGTAGGAGGAGACATTCGTCGTGATTAAGACACATTCTCCAATTTTTGGTGCTTCTTCAGTGTTTTTTCACCGATATCGTTTGTGAAGGTTTTAAGATATTCTTCCTTCCATCGGCGACTAAATTCATGATGGGAAATTTTGATTCGTTCCCATCGATTTATGAGGGAGAGTGAGCTCACGTTTGGTTCTGGTATAGCCGTAAATTTAAAACGGCTTCAACTCGAATAAGTAGCGTAGTGAGTTAGCAAAATAAAATTAATTTTTGCCAGCGGTTTTCTTAAAATGTTATTTGTAGCTTGTTGCGGTCACCCTGTGGATCGAAGCCAAACGAGCAATGTTGCAGGCCGATTTTTCGAACGCCTCCCTGCCACATCATCGATAACCAAACCTCAAACGAAAGCACTTCCGTTGGCACGGCCTTTTTATCATCGACAGCCGAAGCGACCACAAGCAGATTTTCTTAGCACTATTCTAACCCCATCGGTTAAATGGTCAAAACAGCGTCGCTAATTTCATATCCCGAAAATCTGGGTGAGTTAGGGGAATTATTCCCCGGAAATATTCTGTTTTGGAAGCGGGAGCAACAAAGAAAGAAGGAAAAACACAATCATTGTTGGCTGCGATTCAACGCAGTGGTTGATAAGCAGCAAACACAAGGTAAGTTGACACATGGGTGCAGGGAAAACGACATCCTCATGCAAATTGTCTTATTTCTTACGGAAAACCCGCTCAAGCTGGCATCAGATAGTGCATATTACCCACAGTGTGGCGAACCAAGGCCGCCACAGACCCCGACTAAAATACACAGTAAAAGAAGCGCCAAATTGCGTCATTCCACCTCCGCCTCAGCCATCATTGCAAAGCGGCAGGCTGTGAGCTGGCTACAGCCGCCACGTCACCTATCTTGATCAACCACCATTGTAAAGCGGCAGGTCGCTCAGTGGTATCACCACCACGGCCACTGCGCCACATGCTATAGCTAGCACGGCACGAGCATTACGTTGCGCAGTGCAACTAAAGTCTCCGAGTCACTCATCAGTGCACCACTACCACCGCCACAGCACCATTGCGAGGTGCCAAGTTACACACTGATACCACAGCCACCATTGGAAAGCGCAAGGCGGTGCAGTAACATAGCTGCCAGCGCGTCAAGCGGGCCACCACCACCATCGCACCATGCATCAGCGCAATCACCCTTAACCCAGGGAGGGGATAAAAAAGGGAAATTGTCCCAACAATAGTTACCACCCGATATAGTAAGAGGGGAGTCAGACGCTAGCCGGTGATGTAAATTTGCCATCGGCTGTCCACTCGTTTATTTTGTTCTTTTACATATTTTTCCATTTATTGATATTCTAAAATAATATTTGCTATCACACTCTTAGGAGCGTAGGCATGTAGATGCAGATGGACATTCATGATTGACGTCCATCGGACCAAGAACGGACATTCCTGCACATACATGCGCACACTCCCAATCTAATTAACACATCACTATAGTGGACACAGTTATTTAAGCATACACATTCACATCTATCTTTTGGAATTGACATGTTAGCTTGTAGGCGTTAAAAGCCAATGAGGGGCACAGGTACAGAGAAAATAGTTTTTTTTGGATAATGTATGAATAAATATCATGTATTGTTGATTTTTTGAAAATTAAGTGTTCTTTTATTTCAGATACGGTGCAGACAGATGGGCGGGAAATTCCGAGGGGGTTAAGGGGGTTCGTTTTTGGGCCGGAAAAATTTTTTGCCACTGGCGGCCATGGAGGGTGGGTACCGAGTGGCTAGAAAATAACATCTGTGGCCAAGTAGGGAGCCCAAGGGGAGCGAACGCGTCAACCCTGACGCCCAAGTGAAGCAGTCAGGTATGATTATTTGTTGTATGGTGCGGCTGGTGTGCCTCGGGTCTCAAGAACCACCCCACAGTCCGGCGAGCTAGTTCGTGCTTAAGCAAGCATACCTGCAGGCGCTGCGAGGCAAGCGATGCTAGCGTGAGGGGGGAGGGGGGGGGGCGATATTGCGGCTCCCACCCAAAGGCCAGCACGTAACAAGCTTTTCACATCTAATTCCCACAGCCCACCCATGTGTGGAGCAATTGGATTGAAAATTGCCAATTAATGCCTTGAGGTGCGTATTTCCCAATGATATGCGGCGAGCCTTCTTTACCGAACTGTAAAAACTCCTTTTCCGTTGTCGCTAATGATTATAGAGGAAAAAACCTTGCCCTCCGACAAAGCGTGCAAATTCCGCGAGAAAACCTGCCGTTGTCAGATCTAAACATAATTCTAAGTGAGCGGCTTTTGTCGTAAAGCATCCAAACACAGAAGACCTTAACATCGAGGCCTTTAGCTGAACAGTGATGGCGAAAGTCATTGAAAAATGGCAGCGTTCAGGAGGTAGAACTGCCATGATCTGCTTTGCTTGTGTAGCGTACAGACTTTGCATGTGAAAATGCATTTTTTGATCAGGGGCTTAAGTCGTGGGGTATAAAATTCTTGTCGGATCATTTGTTGATTTAGCCGGTGTTCGGAGCCTAGCATTAAAAGGCGAAGATAATTAATAAATATGGTGAAAAATGCGGATTTTCCCGATATGATTATAGGGGTTAAGCTTTAAGAGTCTGCTCTTTTTGTCAATGGGCGTTGATGCCATTAAAAGTGATCATTCACTACTATAATAGCGAGTCTGCGTGAAATCGATTAGGGCTTTTTTGACCGCTGCAAGTCTTGATGCGTTAGAGAATAGCTTGCGGTGTTGGGTATACCTTTCACTTTATTCTTATTCTTAACATATACGCTGTTACTCTTAAGGCTCGGGGGAACGACGAAAAGCGCTCTAAGATGTCTGTGTCCTCCAGAGTTGTAGGAGAGCATGCGATTTTTCAACTGTCTGGGGTTATGAGATTGCGGGCCTTGGCGATGCGTTTACCAGACAGTTGGGGCCATTCCACCAAAGTGTGGTGGGGGTAAGGTGCAGGGGTTTTGCAGCCTCTTGTGCCGAGATCAGCAGGGTTATTAGCACGAGCAACGTGTCGCCAAGTTGCTGGCCCAACTAGGTCAATGCTTTAAACTGTGCTGTTTGACGCGTACTTCTTCCACGTGTGTGGTGGTTTTTCTAGCCAGGCTAGCACGATTTCTAAATCGGAGCATAGATATAATTTCCGATTGCTCAGTTTTATATGGGTTGGTACGGTCGAGGCTGCTTTCGTGAGCAGGACTGCGCCGCATAGCTCGAGCCGTGGGCGCCGCATAGCTTATGGTCTTAAGAGGTGCGACCTTGCCTTTTTTGCTGGGTTTGCACATAAATAGCTGCGCAGTATGCTTTTTCAGAAGCCGTAGAGTTCGACTTGATGGTCGGGTGAGAAACTTAGCCATCGAGGTATCTGTATCTCGGACATAGTGTGCAAGTTGTTTGCAAATTTGGACTTATCTTTTTAGCGGATTAGTTTAACCACTTCGTTCCAATCGGTTCCATCTACCCATAATTCTTGTATGATGATTTTTGCTTGTATCATAATTGGCGCAAGTCTTCCTGCGGGGTCGAAAAGTTTTGCCACAGACGACAAAATTTGTCTTTTCATTTTGCGGGTTTTGCAGATATCGACTCAAGAGTGTATGTCAAACTTTAGAAAGTTTCCTTTGACAGTATTTCTGGATGGTTAGAAGTTTTTTTTTTAGTGGAAACCCTGCTGCATCGAGGGCTTCAATAACTAAAGCTGGTGACTTGCACGCTAGAGGAAGGCTGTGGCTTTCCGACAGTATATCGTATACGTATGTTTGAGAGCTTAGCACCGGGCGGCTAGTGATAGTTTTGATTTTGTGTCCTCTGCTAGTTCGTGTTAGATTCAAAAGGCTATTAAAGGGGCGCAGTTTACGCCAAATGTCACCGTTTGTAGTAGCGGATTGGACTACTCGTTGAATTTTGAAATATAATACGCTGGTAGTCTTGGTCGTCTTCATGTACTAGGATTTGGCTGTACGTTTTCTCGATGTCACCATTGAATACGTATTTATACATGCGACACTGTAGGATAAGTAGCATTAAATCGGGTTGTAATGTTGGACCAGTGTATAAAATGTCATTTAGGGAATAACCTGAGCTCGTGCATTTAAATGCGTTGAACACTACTCTTACTTTGATGTTAGTTTTTCAGGTTTGATAACCGCGTGGTGTGGTAGATAAAAGTTTTTAGCTCACTCTTGTTGAAGGCATCTATGAAGATCTATTTCACTTTGATTAATATATACTTACCTTAAATTGTTGAATTTACACTTAAATCTGAATTGTATACTTACCTTGTATACATACAAATACTCACCCTTTTGAATTAAATACTTACCTTAAACTATGCTTACCATTTATATCCATACTTGCCCTAAATTATACTTACTTTTGAATTCGAACAACCCTGATGCGAAACTCTAAAAACAAATTGGAAAACTACCGCTTCTTAAGATACTTACATATGTATGTATGCTAACTGCACAGCTTAGCGGGCGGTCATCGTTAAAAAATAGACACATTTTTTAAGTAAGTTTCTTCCCATACTTGACAACTGATGTAGCGCTGAGATTCGGGAGTGACTAAGGCGAGTGTGTCGGGAAATTGTTTTTTAAATGCTAGTCGAACGAAGTACCGACCATTCTCTGATCTCGTAGCTGTGGCTTCGTAGTCTTTACAATACTTGTCGTCAGGTGTAATAACGGGTATTGGGGGAAGTTCTTCTACCTCCCAGAATTTATTCAATTGTGAGTTAACATAGTCATTTGTAATATTTTCCACTTGCGTTGTGAAGGTAGAGATTTTCTCTTTGACTTGACCGCTTAAAATCCATCCAAAGATGACATTTTGGGCTAATAGGTTGTTGGTAATTTTCTTAACACCTTGAAGTATTATTTTGGGGTTTAGATCTCTTCCCAATAATATGTCGATATGGTCTTGTGTATGGCAGTTTGGATCGGTTAGTTTAAAATGCGAGCACTTTTGTCAGTGTTTGCTATTTATGTTATAGCTTGGAAGCATATGAGTAAGTCGCGTCAGAACAATAGCTTGTGCTTCTGTTCTTTGATCTGCGCTTGATTGGCTTGTTTAGTTGGCAAATCTATTAAGGCCCTTACTTACATAGTTCTCCTTTGTGTTCGAAGGAGACCATTGCTGTCGGTAGCAATATTTTGCTTTCATTTTCTGAATGAAGCGTTTGTATTCTGGCTGCGTTAGGGATTTTCTTTTTCGTGATTTTCCAATCTATCTATGGCAGCTAGCCCCGCGGTTCTTTTAGCGTTAGGATTAGCATTATAATTATTATTTGGAGCATCGAGTTATGTCTTCTATGGCAATATGAGCAATTGTATTTACTCTGGCATCCCTGTATAGTGCGGCTAGCTGACAGACAGTTTGTGCAGAGTTTTTTAGTTTGGACTAAGTTATTTCTTGCGTTTATTTTTAGATTTCTCGAAAGATCTTATTAGATGACCTCCGCTGCGCAGTTCGCATGACATATTTCTATGTTGTTCAGAGGTGAACTATTGGGACTTGTTGAAACCAGGGACCCCCCATAATGATAATTTTTTATTTTTAATGGAAAAATCAAAGGCTTCCCAGGATCGGAGGGCAGCTTAAAGTATTATATGAACGGGCATGTCTCGTCATCTATCTCTATGGCGCGATATACAACAGGTATATCATCATAAACCTCCTAAGAGATTTTTGCGCCAAGCTTCTCTTCCAATTTGTGGTGTGCCGATTTGAATTTTCCCTACAAATTGGTGGGACCTACAGTTTTTTGCCGACTCCGAACGGCATCTACAAAGGAGACGATTTTTTGCTGAGAAGCCTGTCATGGCAGAAATACACTCGGAGAGTTTGCCAAACCACTGCCGAGGGGCGACCCCGTTTTGAAAAACTTTTTTCAAATCACTTTTGATGTTACCTGTACCAGGGCTCGAACCATGGACCTTCGGTGTGGTAGGCCGGCAACACTACCTTCACACCACGGCGGCCGCCATGCCTCGTCATCCTCAACGGAAAAATGCATTGACTGAAGAAAATTTTACCGAAACTTATACAAGGTGGCGCAAAAGTAAGCTTCCGATGTTTAGCATATCGGTTGTGGCAAGTGCAGTGTGTGCTGTTGCACCGTCTTGTTGGAACCACATGTTTTCCAATCCCAATTCATCAAGTTGCGGCAAAAAGAACTCGTTGATCATTGCTCTGTAGCGCTCACCATTCACAGTAACCGTTTGGCCCCGACCGATTATTGGTCAAATAAATAGTCAGCAATATTCCGCGTTCTGGAGCAGTGTAGCGTAACATTGTTTATTAGCATGTATTTCGCATGTATTTACTACACAAATGTCAAAACAGAACTGACTTTAGGGGCCAATCGCAAAATTTATAGCATTTTCTGATAGGAGGATTACTTTTGCGCAGTAACCGTTTTTCACCGACCGATTATTGGTCACATAAATAGTCAGCAATATTCCGCGTTCTGGAGCAGTGTAGCGTAACATTGTTTATTAACGTGTATTTCGCATGTGTTTACTACACAAATGTCAAAACAGAACTGACTTTAGGGGCCAATCGCAAAATGTATAGCATTTTCTGATAGGAGGATTACTTTTGCGCCACCTTGTATAAATTACATCCAATCAATCTTTTTTGAGTTTTATTTTTATGATAATTTTTTAAGTTTTTTTTTTTTGCTTTGAAAATTAAATTTTAAGTTTGAACTTTTTTCACAGTTCAGAAAACTCAAAAAACCTTTTTGGATGCCAACCTATGTACATATACATATGCATTTATCTATAAATATCTTTTATTTATTGAGTACATATGTTGACAAGATTATTTACCACCAATTAATTGCCAAAAAGGCGCAGCGGCTTATGATTATTTTTGGTCATATAAATAAAGCTCAAAAAAGATTGATTAGATGTAATTTATATAAGTTTCGGTAAAATTTTCTTCAGTCAATGCATTTTTCCGTTGAGTATGACGATACATGCCCGTTCATATACTTTAAACTGTCCTCCGATCATGGGAAGCCTATGATTTTTCCATTAAAAATAAAAAAGTTATCATTGTGGGGGGTCCCTAATTTCAACCAGTCTCAATAGTTCACCTCTGAACAACATAGATATATGTCATGCGAACTGCGCAGCGGAGGTCATCTAATAAGATCTTTCGAGAAATCGAAAAAATAAACGAAAGAAATAACTTAGTCTAAACTAAAAAACTCTGCACAAACTGTCTGTCAGCTAGCCACACTATACAGGGATGCCAGAGTAAATACAATTGCTCATATTGCCATAGAAGACATAACTCGATGCTCCAAATAATAATTATAATGCTAATCCTAACGCTAAAAGAACCGCGGGGCTAGCTGCCATATATAGATCGGAAAATCACGAAAAAGAAAATCCCGACAGTTGTCCGGAAAAACCATGCAGCCAGAATACAAACGCTTCATTTAGAAAATGAAAGCAAAATATTGCTACCGACAGCAATGGTCTCCTTCGAACACAAAGGAGAACTATGTAAGTAAGGGCCTTAATAGATCTGCCAACTAAACAAGGCAACCAAGCGCAGATCAAAGAACAGAAGCACAAGCTATAGTTCTGCCGCGACTTACCCATATGCCTCCAAGCTATAACATAAATAGCAAACACTGACAAAACTGTTCGCATTTTAAACTAACCGATCCGAACTGCCATACACAAGACCAAATCGACATATTATTGGGAAGAGATCTAAGCCCCCGTGGTGTGAAGGTAGTGTTGCCGGCCTACCACACCGAAGGTCCATGGTTCGAGCCCTGGTACAGGTAACATCAAAAGTGATTTGAAAAAAGTTTTTCAAAACGGGGTCGCCCCTCGGCAGTGGTTTGGCAAACTCTCCGAGTGTATTTCTGCCATGGCAGGCTTCTCAGCAAAAAATTCGTCTCCTTTGTAGATGCCGTTCGGAGTCGGCAAAAAACTGTAGGTCCCACCAATTTGTAGAGAAAATTCAAATCGGCACACCACAAATTGGAAGAGAAGCTTGGCGCAAAAATCTCTTAGGAGGTTTATGATGATATACCTGTTGTATATCGCGCCATAGAGAGAGAGAGATCTAAGCCCCTGTAGAGTAGTCAAAGTAAATGCATACACAAATAAAGGGTGTTTTTTTTAGGGGTATAGAACTTCGAATTAAAATAAAACACAAGAAAATCGTTTTAAGGTCCATCAATTTGGCTTTATTGGAAGGATAATTTTATGCCATTAATGTTTAAATATGATTTCGGGCATGTGGCCGCCGCGGCTGGCTCGAATAAAGCCAATTCTACAGGTCCAATTTTCAACCACTTTTTCGAGCATATGGGGCCGTATGTCGGCAATAACGCCACGAATGTTGGCTTCCAATTCCCCTAACGTTTCTGGTTTGTTGGTGTAGACGAGCGACTTCACATATCCCCAAAGAAAATAATCCAATGGTGTCAAATCACACGACCTTGGTGGCCAATTGACAGGTCCATTCCGCGAAATTATGCGCTCATCGAATGTTTCCTTCAATAAATCGATTGTGACGTGCGCTGTGTGGCATGTAGCGCCGTCTTGTTGGAACCACAACTCATCCACATTCATGCCATCCAATTCGGGAACAAAATAGTCGGTTATCATGGCTCTATACCGGTCTCCATTAACGGTAGCTGCCTCTCCAGCATTATTGCGGAAGAAGTATGGCCCAATGACTCCACCAGCCCATAGAGCACACCAAACAGTCAGTTTTTGTGGATGTAATGGCGTTTCAAGGGTCTCATGTGAATTCTCTTCACTCCAAATGCGGCAATTTTGCTTGTTGACGTAGCCATTCAACCAAAAATGAGCTTCATCACTGAACAAAATTTTGCGATGAAAATCAGCATCGAAATCAATCTCATTTTCGGCCCATACACCAAAATCACGACGCATTGCATGGTCTCGCGGCTTTAATTCTTGCACAAGCTGGATCTTGTAAGGTCGCAAGCCAAGATCTTTGCGCAAAATCTTCCATAAAGTTGATGCACAAACCTCCAATTGCTGTGCACGGTGGCGAATCGATTCATTCGGGTCCTCTTCAACACTTTGCTCTACAGCGGCAATTGTTTCTTCGGTGCGCACTGTTCGACGTCTCTGCGGATGCGTATTATCACATAGAGTAAACGTAGTGCGAAAACGATCCATGGTTAACCGAATTAATTGCTCTGATGGACGATTATGTCGACCATAAAATGGACGGAGCTCACGGTAAACTTCGCGAACTGAACCATTATTTTCGAAATAAATTTGCACGATTTGCAAGCGTTGTTCTTTTGTCAACCTGTTCATGATGAAATGGCAAACCAAACTGAACATAAATGACATTAGAGTTGCCAGATTTGACCACAAAAGGCCAGTTTTATCTCTATTCGAAAAACAAACCTGTAAAAAAAACACCCTGTACATGCATACTTACAAACAGTCGGCACGCAGCTATTAAACACTGTCGAATACGCTTTGTCAGCAAAGCCACACGCTATGCGGCAATGCCCACAAGTGCGTTGCAATCAAATGAATATATGTATGAACATATGTGCGAATGCACAAGCAAATGTTTGTGTATGAATGTACCAGCGATCGTTTGCATACGCTGGCTTACATACTTTGGTTGAGCTTAGAATTGAGGTAAATATGTATTATGGTAAATAAGTAGTATATAAGAATTATTTGTATAAATAGAACGAAACGATGTTCAATAAAGGAATTCATATTTGGTGCCGATTGAAGGCACAACCCCAATCCAAATTATTTCATTACATGGCGATCGTGCCAGTCTTGAGCTGCTGAGATCCGGCAGTCTCATTATAGAATATTCTCTTGAATTGAATTGGGGAGTCCTTTAAAGTCCTTTCTTTAAAGTCACACCAATGGCTGCTGATTGTAATACAGGCAGACCAAATTCATATTTTTTTTGAGTCCGTCACAGCTCTCGTTGTTGTGACCACATTCATACCCACTGTACGAGCCAAAAAGCGAGCCATTAAAATTCTTTAATGTACACGTTTGCCATCAACTGCAAATACGCTCATCTTCATACTCAATGCCACCAAATATCGTAGCGGCTCAGTGACACCAAACAAGGACACCTGTATAGAATTTATCTGGAGACCTTATTTGACAATAGTTAATGCAGCAACACCATATAAGCATAACAGGGTGATATATAAACATCTAATCCGGCCCGAAAAATAAACCCCGCAGCAAGGGAAGGACACGGAGTCTAACGTCAAGAAAAAAAAAATATATAACTTAAGTATTTTAGTATTATAAGCCTATAGCAACCTAACGGCTGCTGCGATTAAGGGCAATAAGTAGATTTTTGCTGATAAAATAAGAATTTTTTTTTCTCTCCTTTTTGGTTTTTTCCAAATGAATGAGGAGTCAGATATTATAAGTCAGGCAGAATTTGACGCGATATTCTTGCGTTACAGCAGATTGATCGTAGAAGAGGAGGATAAGGTAGAAATAGAGGTAAAAACAAAAGAAGTAGCTGAAACAGTAAAAATAGAAGCTGTAGAAATAATTAAACAGGGCCCTAAGGCAATCACTATAGAGAAATATAGGCGTAGGAGAAAACCAGTAAAGGTAGAGGAACCTAAGATTCCCAAACCTATTAGGAGCAAAAGGAAAAGAGGAGAAAAAAGAAGATTAAGACCTTACAGTGAGGAGGAGAGGAAAACACTAGTTTGGCTGAAAAGTTATTGGAAGCATATAGGAATGACTAGGGAACCAACTCTTTAAGATGTTAGGTATAACACAACAATAGAAGGAGTAACAGTCCAAGCCTTAATAAAATATGGCCTATAAGAACTATAATTGGAATAAGGAAATATATATGTAACAAGAAAATTTTTTTTTTTTTCAAATAAAGAAAATACCAAAAATAAAATAAATCTTTGCATTTATAGTTTTTCTTACGATGGGAGGCCAAGAATCCAAAGTGGAAGAGCCTGATGCTAATCCAAATAGCCGACCACACTGAGGCACTATAGTTTATTAAAATCTTGTTAATAATATTGGCAATCTGCACTTGCCTCAATTTGTTTCTCAAATTATACTCGGCTCACAACAAATTTTTAAAGAAAAAATACATGAGCCGAGCAGATGGTCTAGACAAGGTCTAAACCCAAAGGAAAATTATATACCCCAATGGACAAATGGGAAACCATTCTGAAAACACTAGTGGAAGAGAAAATTTTGGCGGAAAGGTCATAAAGGGTGTTTTTTTAGGGGTATAGAACTTCGAATTGAAATAAAACACAAGAAAATCGTTTTAAGGTCCATCAATTTGGCTTTATTGGAAGGATAATTTTATGCCATTAATGTTAAAATATGATTTCGGGCATGTGGCCGCCGCGGCTGGCTCGAATAAAGCCAATTCTACAAGTCCAATTTTCAACCACTTTTTCGAGCATATGGGGCCGTATGTCGGCAATAACGCCACGAATGTTGGCTTCCAATTCCCCTAACGTTTCTGGTTTGTTGGTGTAGACGAGCGACTTCACATATCCCCAAAGAAAATAATCCAATGGTGTCAAATCACACGACCTTGGTGGCCAATTGACAGGTCCATTCCGCGAAATTATGCGCTCATCGAATGTTTCCTTCAATAAATCGATTGTGACGTGCGCTGTGTGGCATGTAGCGCCGTCTTGTTGGAACCACAACTCATCCACATTCATGCCATCCAATTCGGGAACAAAATAGTCGGTTATCATGGCTCTATACCGGTCTCCATTAACGGTAGCTGCCTCTCCAGCATTATTGCGGAAGAAGTATGGCCCAATGACTCCACCAGCCCATAGAGCACACCAAACAGTCAGTTTTTGTGGATGTAATGGCGTTTCAAGGGTCTCATGTGGATTCTCTTCACTCCAAATGCGGCAATTTTGCTTGTTGACGTAGCCATTCAACCAAAAATGAGCCTCATCACTGAACAAAATTTTGCGATGAAAATCAGCATCGAAATCAATCTCATTTTCGGCCCATACACTAAAATCACGACGCATTGCATGGTCTCGCGGCTTTAATTTAAGTTGATGGACAAAGCTCCAATTGCTGTGCACGGTGGCGAATCGATTCATTCGGGTCCTCTTCAACACTTTGCTCTACAGCGGCAATTGTTTCTTCGGTGCGCACTGTTCGACGTCTCTGCGGATGCGTATTATCACATAGAGTAAACGTAGTGCGAAAACGATCCATGGTTAACCGAATTAATTGCTCTGATGGACGATTATGTCGACCATAAAATGGACGGAGCTCACGGTAAACTTCGCGAACTGAACCATTATTTTCGAAATAAATTTGCACGATTTGCAAGCGTTGTTCTTTTGTCAACCTGTTCGCGATGAAATGGCAAACCAAACTGAACATAAATGACATTAGAGTTGCCAGATTTGACCACAAAATGCCAGTTTTATCTCTATTCGAAAAACAAACCTGTAAAAAAAACACCCTTTATAAGTGTATTAACAAAAGTACACCCATACAAAGAGTAACTGTGTTGAAACATCTCACGGCAATATTACAGTCGTTGAATAATATAGGAAAAGCCACACAAAAGGCGTATAGCAAGTTGACAGCTAAGCATCAGCTAGAAGTACAACAAATATTTGCCAGTGTCAGGGATAAATTGGTATCCTTACTAGCTAGATATAACATTGAGGCATTGGTCCCAAATTCATTTGAAAAAGAAATAGAACTAGATTTTGCCATCTTATTGCCGGAGGCTCAACCCAATCTGGAGGAAGCCGTAAAAACTTAAATTACTGAAAAAGAATCACAAACAGAAAACACCAAAATGACAAACAAATGTAGATTTCATTAAAACTGCATCATCGATCTTACCAGATTTTGATGGAAAATCGGAAAATCTGTCCAGTTTTCTGGATGCTCTTGATATACTGGAGCAAATCAAGGATAGTCACGCGGCTATCGCGGTATCGATGATAAAAACAAAACTCAAAGGGACAGCTAGAAACATAATAAGTACTGAATCCTCTATTCAGGAAATTAAACAAAGATTAAAGTCAAAATTTAAGGGTGAATCAAATTATCGGCAAAACTCCTGAACATCCAACAACGCAGTAAAACTGCAAATCAATACACTGCTGAGATTGAAAAGCTCACAAAATCGTTGGAAGGAGCATACATATCTGACGGACTAACACCGGATTTAGCAACCAAGTATGCTACACAGTCAGCTGTAAAAGCTATGTGTAAAAATGGCTCCAACGATAAAGTAAAAACTATAATGCAGGCTGGAACGTTCACCACAATGAACGAATCCATTTCAAAATTCAACACCAGCAAACTCCACCTCAATAAATAAAAAAATTATATGTTTTCAATTTACACCTAAATAGCTACATATCTTCCAAAACAACTCTGAATGATTCCATTTCAACCCTCCTAATCGATACAGGAGCGGATATTTCAATTATAAAAAAGGGTCAAATTGACAGTCATGTCACTATTAATAATTCACAAAAAACTGATTTAAGAGGAATTGGTCAAGGCATAACAAGCACTATTGGCACAGTTAAAACAGATTTAAAGGATGATTACCTATTGATTAGACACAAGTTTCATGTAGTAGAAGACAATTTTCCAATCCCTTGTGATGGAATACTAGGTTTGGATTTTATTTAAAAATATAATTGCCTTTTAGATTACCAAAAAGATGGGGACACCCTAATAATAAGACCATATGATTATCCAGAAAATATAATAATTCAAATGACTAAAAAACCGACAACAAATAGTATATCAATTCCCGCAAGATCGGAAGTAGTCCGACAAATCCACATTAAAAATAAATATTCTGATTTACTAATTCCACAACAAGAATTATCTGAAGGCATATTTGTTGCAAACACCCTAGTAGATTCACAGCAAACATTCGTCAGAATTATAAATACAACAGATGAAAATGTAATACTTCATGATTTTAATATAAAAACAGGAAATTTGGATAATTATTCAATAGTTAAAAATAATAATCTAGAAAATGAGCAAAACGGTAAAGAAAAATTAGAAAGATTAAATAAAAATTTTCCACACTTTGCCCATAAATCACTTTCTCATTAGAAACAGAACCAATTACCACTAATAATTTTTACAAACAAAAACTTCATATTAAGGACAATAACCCGGTTTACTTAAAAAACTACAGAATACCAGAAGCCCACAAGAGCGAAATAAATAAACAAGTAAATAAATTAATTAAAGACGACATAATAGAACCTTCAATATCAGAATTTAATAGTCCAATTTTATAAGTAAAAATATAAAGTTATAAGTTAAAAATTCACTCCCTAATCACCAAGAAAAAAGATGGAGAATGGTTGTCGACTACAGACAAGTAAATAAAAAATTAACCGCAGATAAATTTCCGCTGCCAAGAATTGATGACATACTAGATCAATTAGGAAGAGCTAAATATTTCTCCTGCTTGGATTTAATATCCGGTTTTCATCAAATAGAACTCAGTTCAGAGTCAAGGGATATGACATCCTTTACAGCAGATAATGGCACCTATCGATTTAAAAGATTGCCTTATGGCCTTAAGGTTGCCCCAAATTCATTTCAGAGAATGATGACATTGGCATTCTTAGGCTTAAAACCTTCACAAGCATTTCTATACATGGACGATTTAGTCGTATTAGGATGCTCCGAAAAACATATGATTATAAACTTACGGGATGTATTCGAAACTTGTAGGAAGTATAATTTAAAATTACATCCGGATAAATGCATATTTTCCAATCAAGAAGTAACATACCTTGGTCATAAGTGTACAAGCAAAGGAATTTTGCCAGATCCCAGTAAATTTGATACTGTTAAAAATTATCCAACTCCTAAAAGAGCGGATGAAGCGAAACGATTCGTCGCATTTTGCAATTATTACAGAAGATTTATTCCAAACTTTGCAGAATATTCTAGGATAATAACAAGGCTTTGCAAAAAAAATGTAGTTTTCGACTGGACAGAGGATTGTAAAAAATCCTTTGACTATTTGAAAGCTGCGTTAATAAGCCCTAATATCTTACAATACCCTGATTTCAGAAATTTTGTATAATAATTTTGTATAACAACTGACGCAAGTGGTTACGCCTGCGGAGCAGTGCTATGCCAAGAGTATTAAGGAAAACAATTGCCAATTGCCTATGCATCAAGATCGTTCACAGAAGGAGAAATTAACAAAGCAACAATTGAAAAAGAATTAACGGCCATTCATTGGGCCATAACATATTTTAGACCATACGTTTATGGTAGAAAATTTTTAGTCAAGACAGACCATCAAACCCCTCATCAAAATTAACTAGAATCAGACTAGATTTGGAAGAATATGAGTTCGAGGTGGAGTATATAGCAGGAAAACAAAATTATGTAGCAGACGCATTATCACGCATAGATATCAAAGATCTTAAAGAAATTTCAGTAGAAGCGTGCAAAATATTAAAGGTTACAACCAGATCTGAAACAAAACAAAAAACCAGTAATAATACAAAAGAAAACCAAAGTCACAATGAGAACCCTCTAATATATGAAGAGCTTAATAAATATGAAGTTAAAATACATGTGAAGCTCGTTTTGAATTCTCCGAAATTATATTTCAAGAAAGGAAAAAAAATTTGTAGTGAAATAAATATAAAAAACCAAACTGTTGAGGCGAAGATTGACTTAGGACAATTCTTTGCCAGGCTAATGGAAGAAGCCGGCAATTTGAAGATTGTAAAAATACAGTTGTCCTTAGGAGACAAATTGTTTAAAGATAAATTTAAAGAAATAGGTACCAAAGTTCTCAAAAATCTAACTATAGCATTAGCTCCGGAGGTTATGCATGTGACAAATAACAAAGAAATGAAAGAAATTCTTTAAAAATATCACGACGATCCTGTTTTTGGTGGCCACCCAGGAATAAATCGTACGTCAAATAAAATAAGACAAAAGTATTACTGGAATCATATGAAAAACGACATGAGAAAACATATCAAAAATTGCATTCACTGCAATAAAAATAAAACCAATAAACACCTGAAAGAACGAATGACTATAAGGGAGACGCCACCAAAGGCTTTCGATATAGTACAGATCGATACAATAGGACCATTACCAAAATCGATACAGGGAAATGAATATGCAGTTACTATTATATGTGACCTAACCAAATACTTGGTTACAGTACCCGTCCAAAGCAAACATGCTGTAGCAGTTGCTAAGGCAGTATTTGAACATTTCATTCTGATTTATGATTGTATGAAAACAATTATAACGGATATGGGAACCGAATACAAAAATAGTTTATTTGAGGAATTGTGCAAGCTCTTAAAAATAGAGCATAAAACCTCAACACCCTACCACCATCAAACTTTAGGTACTGTCGAACGCAGTCATAGAACATTCAATGAATATCGGCGTTCCTACATATCCATTGACAAAGACGATTGTTACAATACAACACCTTGAACAGTTCACGGCTATTGTCCTTTTGAACTAGTGTTTGGAAAGACACCTCTGACTTACGAATTTTTAAAAGAAATTGTAATTCGCCCAGTATATAATCGTGAGGCTTACGATAAGGAAATTAAGTATAGGTTACAGTTAGCACAAGAAAAAGCTAGAAAATTAGTACAGGAATCTAAGCAAAAACAAAAAGTTAGCTATGATAGGAAAACACAGTATAAGGAAATAAATATAGGAGATTTAGTATTAGTCAGAAAGGAAGCAGGTCATAAGTTAGACAATAGGTATAAAGGGCCCTATAAGGTAGAAAATATTGATAGAAACAATAGTTTTACTCTAGTTCCTTATAAGGTAGAAAGCATAGATAGAAATAATATGTATATTATAAGTAATGAGAATAAGAAAATCTTAATACACAAAAATAGACTTAAATTGTTAGAATAAATACACTGCATTTTGACTCACATGTTTACTCATAAATTTTTATTGTACACTTACAAACAAACCCATAAATTAGGAAATTTATTGTATACAAATAAAAACTTATTAAAATAAAATCGTTTCATTTAATTACCCTCAATGTAACGCAACACTTAAGAAAAATGATCAAAAGAAAAGTCGTAAAAATGCATCAATGTACAAACAAACATTTTACCGAAATAAATTATTTAATAGTCCACTTGAAAATAAAGAAAACAAAGAACAAAATTTTGTCACTTAAACAAACCAAAACAAAAAAAAACTGTATCAACGTACACTTAAAAAGTAAAGTAAATAAACACAAAATCTCAGCAAGTTATAAAAATTAATCGTATTGGAGTTTTACAAATTTATATAAATAAAACTATTTGAAAAGGTAGATGTAGTGTAGTCAAAGTAAATGCATACATAAATACATGCATACTTACAAACAGTCGGCACGCAGCTATTAAAAACTGTCGAATACGCTTTGTCAGCAAAGTCACACGCTATGCGGCAATGCCCACAAATGCGTTGCAATCATATGAATATATGTATGAACATATGTGGGAATGCACAAGCAAATGTTTGTGTATGAATGTAGGTATGAATGTACCAGCGAGCGCTTGCATACGCTGGCTTACATACTTTGGTTGAGCTTAGAATTTAGGTAAATATGTATTATAGTAAATAAGGAGTATATAAGAATTATTTGTATAAATAGAACGAAAAGATGTCCAATAAAGGAATTCATAATTGGTGCCGATTGAAGGCACAACCCCAATCCAAATTATTTCATTACACCCCCAAATAATACTTCAAGGTGTTGAGAAAATTTCCAACAACCTATAAGCTCAAAATGCCATCTTTGGATGGATTTTAAGCGGTCAAGTCAAAGAGAAAATCTCTACCTTCACAACGCAAGTGGAAAATATTTCAAATGACTATGTTAACTCACAATTGAGAAAATTCTGGGAGGTAGAAGAACTTCCCCCAATACCCGTTATTACACCTGTGTAAAGCGTCGCTAACTCGCTACATCAGTTGTCAAGTATGGGAAGAAACTTGCTTAAAAAAGGTGTCTATTTTTTAACAAATGAGGGGTAGGGGCACTCACCACTGGCACTAACACTATTGCCTTTGGAAATAAGAACACTATTGTTTTTAGTTTTAATATTTAATAATTAATTTAATGTAGTTTAATTTCTTTATTTTACAATTTCGGTTCTTATTACAATAGTTTCTTTTATTTTGTTCACTATTAGTTTTACTTTTATCAAAAGTTTTAATTTTAATAATTTATTACAAGAGGTGATGAAACCGCGCGCTCAACGACAACTAAAACTTAGCGGCCGCCGATGACCGCCCGCTAAGCTGTGCAGTTAGCATACATACATATGTAAGTATCTTAAGAAGCGGTAGTTTTCCAATTTGTTTTTAGAGTTTCGCATTAGGGTTGTTCGAATTCAAAAGTAAGTATAATTTAGGGTAAGTATGAATATAAATGGTAAGCATAGTTTAAGGTAAGTATTTAATTCAAAAGGTTGAGTATTTGTATGTATACAAGGTAAATATACAATTCAGATTTAAGTGTAAATTCAACAATTTAAGTATGCAATTTAACAGGTAAGTATTTATGTATAAAAGATGAGTTTTAGAAGCTGTTTAAGCGACATAAGCTATAACGATTTATTTCGCCTAGTTTATTTACGCTGCACTCTCTTGTAATTCGCAAGCAGCTTATGAAATATCCCAAAGATATAGTTTATGTTTTGTAATCCCAAAGGGGGTTTTCACAACGAAAATAAGGAAGCCAATCCCGCGCAATGCCTCAGAGCCAACAGTGCTCGCCCCCAATTAATAAATACAAGATGTAAAGGTGCCCCACACCCCTTGTTCTATATAGAAGAAATACTCAAATAAAAATTCTAATAATTAAAAATTTTATATTCCCAAAATATCGCTCCTATGCAATATGTGCAAGGGGGTTTTTCAGAACAAAAATGAGGAAGCCAATCCCGTGCAATGCCTCAGAGCCAACAGTGCTCGCCCCCAATTAATACATACAAGGTGTAACAGGTGCACCGCACCGCGTTCTATATACAACAAATAATTTAAATAAATAAAATAATAATTAAATAAATATTAGAAAAGGGCTCCCTATTTATTTGTGCTCCGCACACCCCCTTTTTCTCTCTTAACTAATAATATAATATAAATAATAAAATAAAATAAAAAAATAACTCAAAAAAGCTACTCGCCCTCCATAAAGCTTAGACATGGTCCTTCGAGCCGGATTCGAACCGGCGACTTATGAATATCACTAGACGACTAAGCCGTCTAGGGGGGCGAGAATGTTTAAGCGACATAAGCTATAACGATTTATTTCGTCTATTTTATTTACGCTGCACTCTCTTGTAATTCGCAAGCAAATATCCCAAAGATATAGTTTGTGTTTTGTAATCCCAAAGGGGGGTTTTCACAACGAAAATGAGGAAGCCAATCCCGCGCAATGCCTCAGAGCCAACAGTGCTCGCCCCCAATTAATAAATACAAGGTGTAAAGGTGCCCCACACCCCCCGTTCTATATAGAACAAATAACTCAAATAAAAAATACTAATAATTAAAAATTTTATATTCCCAAAATATCGCCCCCATGCAATATGGGCAAGGGGGTTTTTCAGAACGAAAATGAGGAACCCAATCCCGTGCAATGCCTCAGAGCCAACAGTGCTCGCCCCCAATTAATACATACAAGGTGTAACAGGTGCACCGCACCGCGTTCTATATAGAACAAATAATTTAAATAAATAAAATAATAATTCAATAAATATTAGAAAAGGGCTCCCTATTTAATTTGTGCTCCGCACACCCCCTTTTTCTCTCTAAACTAATAATATAATATAAATAATAAAATAAAATAAAAAAATAACTCAAAAAAACTACTCGCCCTTCATAAAGCTTAGACAGAAGCTAAGTATGTATTAATCAATGTGAAAGAAGTGAATCCATGTTGTAATAAAACGATTACGATTCGGGTTGTGCCCTTAATCGGCACCAAATATGAATTGCTTTATTGAACATCTTTTCGTTCCATTTATACAAATAATTCTTATATACTCCTTATTTACCATAATACATATTTACCTAAATTCTAAGCTCAACCAAAGTATGTAAGCCAGCGTATGCAAACGCTCGCTGGTACATTCATACCTACATTCATACACAAACATTGGCTTGATTGCAACGCATTGGTGGGCATTGCCGCATAGCGTGTGACTTTGCTGACAAAGCGTATTCGACAGTTTTTAATAGCTGCGTGCCGACTGTTTGAAAGTATGCATGTATTTATGTATGCATTCACTTTGACTACACTACATCTACCTTTTCAAATAGTTTTATATATATAAATTTGTAAAACTCCAATTCGATTAATTTTTATAACTTGCTGAGATATTGTGTTTATTTACTTTACTTCTTAAGTGCAATGATACAGTTTTTTTTGTTTTGGTTTGTTTAAGTGATCAAGTCTTGTTCTTTGTTTTCTTTATTTTCAAGTGCACTATTAAATAATTTATTTCGGTAACATGTTTGTTTGTACATTGGTGCATTTTTACGACTTTTTTTTTTTGATCATTTTTCTTAAGTGTTGAGTTACTTTGAGAGTAATTAAATAAAACAATTTTATTTTAATAAGTTTTTATTTGTATAAAATAAATTTCCTAATTTATGGGTTTGTTTTTAAGTGTACAATAAAAATTTATGAGTAAACATGTGAGTAAAAATGCAGTGTATTTATTCTAACAATTTAAGTCTATTTTTGTGTATTATTATTATTACATTTTCTTTTAAAAATTCGTAAGTCAGTGGTGTCTTTCCAAAAACTAGTTCAAAAGGACAATAGCCGTGAACTCTTGAAGGTGTTGTATTGTAACAATACGACAAGTATTTAAGGTACTCATCCCAATCGTATTTGTCAATGGATATGTAGGAACGCACATATTCATTGAATGTTCAATGAATGCGTTCGACATTACCTAAAGTATGAAGGTGCGTTCGACATTATTTCCCTGTATCGATTTTGGTAATGGTCCTATTGTATCGATCTGTACTATATCGAAAGCCTTTGTTGGCGTCTCCGTTATAGTCATTCGTTCTTTCAGGTGTTTATTGGTTTTATTTTTATTGCAGTGAATGCAATTTTTGATATGTTTTCTTATGTCATTTTTCATATTATTCCAGTAATACTTTTGTCTTATTTTATTTGACGTACGATTTATTCCTGGGTGGCCACCAAAAACAGGATCGTCGTGATATTTTTAAAGAATTTCTTTAATTTCTTTGTTATTCGTCACATGCATAACCTCCGGAGTTAATGCTATAGTTAGATTTTTGAAAACTTTGGTACATATTTCTTTAAATTTATCTACTCGATCATATTTATCTTTAAACAATTTGTCTCCTAAGGGCAACTGTATTTTTACAATCTTCAAATTGCCGGCTTCTCCCATTAGCCTGGCAAAGAATTGTCCTAAGTCAATCTTCGCCTCAACAGTTTGGTTTTTTATATTTATTTCACTACAAATTTTCTTTCCTTTCTTGAAATATAATTTCGGAGGATTGAAAACGAGCTTGACATGTCTTTTAACTTCATATTTATTAAGCTCTTCATATATTAGAGCGTTCTCATTGTGACTTTGTTTTTCTTTTGTATTATTACTGGATTTATTACTGGTTTTTTGTTTTGTCTCAGATCTGGTTGTAACCTTTAATATTTTGCACGGTTCTACTGAAATTTCTTTAAGATCTTTGATATCTATGCGTGATAATGCGTCTGCTACATAATTTTTTTTTCCTGCTATATACTCCACCTCGAAGTCATATTCTTCCAAATCTAGTCTGATTCTAGTTAATTTTGATGAGGGGTTTGATGGTCTGTCTTGACTAAAAATTTTTTACCATAAACGTATGGTCTAAAATATGTTATGGCCCAATGAATGGCCGTTAATTCTTTTTCAATTGTTGCTTTGTTAATTTCTCCTTCTGTGAACGATCTTGATGTATAGGCAATTGGCAATTGTTTTCCTTAATACTCTTGGCATAGCACTGCTCCGCAATACAAAATTATTATACAAAATTACTGAAATCGGGGTATTGTAAGATATTAGGGCTTATTAACGCAGCTTTCAAATAGTCAAAGGATTTTTTACAATCCTCTGTCCAGTCGAAAACTAAATTTTTTTTGCAAAGCCTTGTTATTATCCTAGAATATTCTGCAAAGTTTGGAATAATTCTTCTGTAATAATTGCAAAATGCGACGAATCGTTTCGCTTCATCCGCATTTTTAGGAGTTGGATAATTTTTAACAGTATCAAATTTACTGGGATCTGGCAAAATTCCTTTGCTTGTACACTTATGACCAAGGTATGTTACTTCTTGATTGGAAAATATTCATTTAGGTGATTAGGGAGTGATTTTTTGGGTACTAATAAAATTGGACTATTAAATTCTGATATTGAAGGTTCTATTATGTAATTTATTTACTTGTTTATTTATTTCGCTCTTGTGGGCTTCTGGTATTCTGTAGTTTTTTACGTAAACCGGGTTATTGTCCTTCATATGGAGTTTTTGTTTGTAAAAATTATTAGTGGTAATTGGTTCTGTTTCTAATGAGAAAATGTCAATGAATTCTGCACATAATGCATTAACTGATTCATGGGCAAAGTGTGGAAGATGTTTATTTAATCTTTCTAATTTTTGTTTACTGTTCTGCTCATTTTCTAGATTATTATATTTAACTATTGAATAATTATCCAAATTTTCTGTTTTTATATTAAAATCATGAAGTATTACATTTTCATCTGTTGTATTTATAATTCTGACGAATGTTTGCTGTGAATCTACTAGGGTGTTTGCAACAAATATGCCTTCAGATAATTCTTACTGTGGAATTAGTAAATCAGAATTTTTATTTTTAATGTGGATTTGTCGGACTACTTCCGACTTTGCGGGAATTGGTATACTACTTATTGTCGGTTTATTAGGTATTTGAATTATTATATTTTCTGGATAATCATATGGTCTTAATATTAGGGTGTCCCCATCTTTTTGGTAATCTAAAATGCAATTATATTTTTTAATAAAATCCAAACCCAGTATTCCATCACATGGGATTGGACAATTGTCTTTTACTACATGAAACTTGTGTCTAATCAATAGGTAATCATCCTTTAAATCTGTTTTAACTGTGCCAATAGTGCTTGTTATCCCTTGACCAATTCCTCTTAAACCTGTTTTTGTGAATTATTAATGGTGACATCACTGTCAATTTGACCCTTTTTTATAATTGAAATATCCGCTCCTGTATCGATTAGAAGGGTTGAAATGGAATCATTCAGAGTTATTTTGGAAGATATGTAGCTATTTAGGTGTAAATTGAAAACATATAATTTTTTTATTTATTGAGGTGGAGTTTGCTGGTGTTGAATTTTGAAATGGATTCGTTCATTGTGGTGAACGTTCCAGCCTGCATTATAGTTTTTACTTTATCGTTGGAGCAATTTTTACACATAGCTTTTACAGCTGACTGTGTAGCATACTTGGTTGCTAACTCCGGTGTTAGTCCGTCAGATATGTATGCTCCTTCCAACGATTTTGTGAGTTTTTCAATCTCAGCAGTGTATTGATTTGTAGTTTTACTGCGTTATTGGATGTTCAGGAGTTTGGCCGACAAAACTTCTACTGATTCACCCCTAACTTTTGACTTTAATCTTTGTTTAATTTCTTGAATAGAGGATTTATGTTTCTAGCTGTCCCTTTGAGTTTTGTTTTAATCATGGATACCGCGATAGCCTCGTGACTATCCTTGATTTGCTCCAGTATATCAAGGGCATCCAGAAAACTGGATAGATTTTCCGATTTTTCATAAAAATCTGGTAAGATCGATGATGCAGTTTTAATGAAATCTACATTTGTCAGTGGAATTTTTGCGTTTTCTATTTGTGATTCTTTTTTAGTAATTTCAATTTTTACGGCTTCTTCCAGATTGGGTTCAGCCTCCGGCAATAAGATGGCAAAATCTAGTTCTATTTCTTTTTCAAATGATTTTGGGACCAATGCCTCAATGTTGTATCTAGCTAGTAAGGATAGCAATTTATCCCTGACACTGGAAAATATTTGTTGTACTTCTAGCTGATGCTTAGCTGTCAACGGGCTATACACCTTTTGTGTGGCTTTTCCTATATTATTCAACGACTGTAATATTGCCGTGAGATGTTTCAATACAGTTACTCTTTGTATGGGTGTACTTTTGTTAATACACTTATATGACCTTTCCGCTAAAATTTTTTCTTCCACTAGTGTTTTCAGAATGGTTTCCCATTTGTCCATTGGGGTATATAATTTTCCTTTGGGTTTAGAGCTTGTCTAGACCATCTGCTCGGCTCATGTATTTTTTCTTTAAAAATTTGTTGTGAGCCGAGTATAATTTGAGAAACAAATTGAGGCAAGTGCAGATTGACAATATTATTAACAAGATTTTAATAAACTATAGTGCCTCAGTGTGGTCGGCTATTTGGATTAGCATCAGGCTCTTCCACTTTGGATTCTTGGCCTCCCATCGTAAGAAAAACTATAAATGCAAAGATTTATTTTATTTTTGGTATTTTCTTTCACTTTCCAAATTATCAACGACACTGTTGATAGCCTCGTAATCAAGGTCATTAGGCAAAGCGCTCTCCATAGAAAATTATATTATTTTTAATGAAATATTGAAATGAAATTTTTAGCACTGTAATGAAAAAAAAATTCTTTATATACCCTTGACCTTGACGTTTTTTAAACGGATTCTTTCCTCCGTGTTTGTAGTTAAATTTATTTTTTGGTACAGTAATGCTACTGCTCTTCTGTAGTTAAATCTTTTTCCTCCTCTTTTCCTTTTGCTCCTAATAGGTTTGGGAATCTTGGGTTCCTCTACCTTTACTGATTTTGTCAGCGCCTATATTCCTCTATAGTGATTGCATTAGGGCCCTGTTTAATTATTTCTACGGCTTCTATTTTTACTGTTTCAGCTACTTCTTTTGTTTTAACCTCTATTTCTACCTTATCCTCCTCTTCTACGATCAATCTGCTGTAACGCAAGAATATCGCGTCAAATTCTGCCTGAATTATAATATCTGACTCCTCATTCATTTGAAAAAAACCAAAAAAGAGAGAAAGAAAAAAAATTCTTATTTTACCAGCAAAAATCTACTTTTTGCCCTTAATGGCAGCAGCCGTTAGGTTGCTATATGCTTCTAAATAAATTATAATACTAAAATACTTAATTTTTAGAATTTTTTTTTTCTTCTTGATGTGTCGTTCCCTTGCTGCGGGATTTGATTTGTTTGCTCAGGCCAGAATTGCATTTATTCCACTCCGTTATGCGTCTCCCTTGCTGCGGGATTAGTGCTCAGGCCAGCATCGTTATTCCGAGACTGCCCGTTTAGTTTCGGCAGCTCAAGGTTTTTGGCAGGATGTAAAAGGATTCCGCTTTTTGTTCAGCGGATCTGGCAGGATCTAAAAAGTATTCCGCTTTTTGTTCAGCGGATCTGGCAGGATCTAAAAAGTATTCAGCTTTTTGTTCAGCGGATCTGGCAGGATCTAAAAAGTATTCCGCTTTTTGTTCAGCGGATCTGGCAGGATCTAAAAAGTATTCGGCTTTTTGTTCAGCGGATCTGGCAGGATCGCCATGTAATAAAAAGATTACGATTGGGGTTGTGCCCTTAATCGGCACCAAATATGAATTGCTTTATTGAACATCTTTTCGTTCCATTTATACAAATAATTCTTATATACTCCTTATTTATCATAATACATATTTACCTAAATTCTAAGCTCAACCAAAGTATGTAAGCCAGCGTATGCAAACGCTCGCTGGTACATTCATACCTACATTCATACACAAACATTGGCTTGTGCATTCGCACATTTGTTCATACATATATTCATATGATTGCAACGCATTGGTGGGCATTGCCGCATAGCGTGTGACTTTGCTGAAAAAGCGTATTCGACAGTTTTTAATAGCTGCGTGCCGACTGTTTGTAAGTATGCATGTATTTATGTACCTTGAGGAGTACATAAAAATAGATCACATGGAATCAGTAAATTCCTATGAGAAAATTGCAAAGGGCAAACTCGCATTCTTTTATCTACCACACCACGCAGTTATAAAATCTGAAAAACTAACATCAAAGTAAGACTAGTGTTCAATGCATTTAAATGCACGAGCTCAGGTTATTCCCTAAATGACATTTTATACACAGGTCCAACATTACAACCCGATTTAATGCTACTTATCCTACAGTGTCGCATGTATAAATACGTATTCAATGGTGACATCGAGAAAATGTACAGCCAAATCCTAGTACATGAAGACGACCAAGACTACCAGCGTATTATATTTCAAAATTCAACGAGTAGTCCAATCCGCTACTACAAACGGTGACATTTGGCGTAAACTGCGCCCCTTTAATAGCCTTTTGAATATAACACGAACTAGCAGAGGACACAAAACAAAAACTATCACTAGCCGCCCGCTGCTAAGCTCTCAAACATTCGTATACGATATACTGTCGGAAAGCCACAGCCTTCCTCTAGCGTGCAAGTCACCAGCTTTAGTTATCGAAGCCCTCGATGCAGCAGGGGTTCCACTAAAAAAAAAAACTTTTAGCCATCCAGAAATACTGTCAAATATAAATAAAGGAAACTTTCTAGACCCCAATTTTATAAAGTTTGACATACACTCTTGAGTCGATATCTGCAAAACCCGCAAAATTAAAAGACAAATTTTGTAGTCTGTGGCAAAACTTTTCGACCCCGCAGGAAGACTTGCGCCAATTATGATAAAAGCGAAAATCATCATACAAGAACTATGGGTAGATGGAACCGATTGGAACGAAGTGGTTAAGCTAATCCGTTAAATAGAATATTCCAAATTTGCAAACAACTTGCACACTATGTCCGAGATACAGATACCTCGATGGCTAAGTTTCTCACCCAACCATCAAGTCGTACTCTACGGCTTCTGAAAAAGCATACTGCGCAGCTATTTATGTGCAAACCCAGCAAAAAAAGGCAAGGTCGCACCTCTTAAGACCATAAGCTATGCGGCGCCCACGGCTCGAGCTATGCGGCGCAGTCCTGCTTACGAAAGCAGCCTCGACCGTACCAACCAATATAAACCTGAGCAATCGGAAATTATATCTATGTTCCGATTTAGAAATCGTACTAGCCTGTCTAGAAAAACCACCACACACGTGGAAGAAGTACGCGTCAAACAGCACAGTTTAGAGGATTGACCTAGTTGGGCCAGCAACTTGGCGACACGTTGCTCGTGCTAATAACCCTGCTGATCTTGGCACAAGAGGCTGCAAACCCCTGCACCTTACCGCCACCACACTTTGGTGGAATGGCCCCAACTGTCTGGTAGACGCATCGCCAAGGTCCGCAATCTCATAACCCCAGAAAGTCGAAGAATCGCAGGCTCTCCTACAACTCTGGAGGACACAGACAGCCTCGAGCGCTTTTCGTCGTTCCCCCGAGCCTTAACAGTAACAGCGTATATGTTAAGAATAAGAATAAGGTGAAAGGAATACCCAATACCACAAGCTATCCTCTAACTCATCAAGACTTGCAGCGGTCAAAAAAAATCCCTAATCGATTTCACGCAGACTCGTTATTAAAGTAGTGAATGAACACTTTTAATGGCATCAACGCCCATTGACAAAAAGAGCAGACTCTTAATGCTTAACTCCTATAATCATATCGGGAAAATCCGCATTTGTCACCATATTTATTAATTATCTTCGCCTTCGAACACTGGCTAAATCAACAAATGATCCGACAAGAGTTTTATATCCCACGCTACTTAAGCAAAAGGTGCGCAAGCAGATCTTGGCAGTTCTGCCTCCCGAACGCTGCCATTTTTCAATGGCTTTCGCCATCACTGTTCAGCTAAAGGCCTGGACGTAAAGGTTTTCTGTGTTTGGATGCTTTACGACAAGAGCCGTTCACTTACAATTATGTTTAGCTGACAGCGGCAGGTTTTATCGCGGAATTTGCACGCTTTGTCGGACGGCGAGGTTTTTCCCTCTAAAATCATGAGCGACAACGGAAAGGAGTTTTTACAGTTCGGTAAAGAAGTCTCGCCACATATCATTGGGAAATACGCACCTCAAGGCATTAATTGGCAATTTTCAATCCAAGTGCTGCACACATGGGTGGGCTGTGGGAATTAGATGTGAAAAGCTTGTTACGTGCTGGCCTTTGGGTGGGAGCCGCAATATCGCCCCCCCTCCCCCCTCACGCTAGCATCGCTTGCCTCGCAGCCCCTGCAGGTATGCTTGCTTAAGCACGAACTAGCTCGCCGGACTGTGGGGTGGTCTTACCGCCACTAGGGCTCCCTACTTGGCCACAGATGTTATTGGCTAGCCACTCGGTACCCACCCTCCATGGTCGCCAGTGGCAAAAAATTGTTCGGGCCCAAAAACGAGCCCCCTTAACCCCCCTCAGAATTTCCCGCCCATGGTCACCGTCCCGTCCGTCTGTCTGCACCGTGTCTGAAATAAAAGAACATTTTTATTCAGAACTATTTATTCATACATTATCCAAAAAAAACTATTTTCTCTGTACCTGTGCCCCTCATGGGCTTTTAACGCCCATAAGCTAACATGTCAATTCCAAAAGATGTGAATGTGTATGCTTAAATAACTGTGTCCACTATAGTGATGTATTAATTAGATTGGGAGTGTGCGTACGTATGTGCAGGAATGTCCGTCCTTGTTCCGACGGACGTCAATCATGAATGCCCATCTGCATCTACATGCCTACGCTCCTAAGAGTGTGATAGCAAATATTATTTTAGAATATCAATAAATGGAAAAATATGTAAAAGTACAAAATAGACGAGTGGACAGCCGATGGCAAATTTACATCACCGGCTAGCGTCTGACTCCCTCTTACTATATCGGGTGGTAACTATTGTTGGGACAATCTCGATTTTGTATCCCCTCCCTACCCTCTTGGGTTAAGGGTGATTGCACTGATGTATGGTGCGATGGTCGTGGTGGCCACGCTTGACGCGCTGGTAGCTATGTTACTGCACCGCCTTGCGCTTTCCAATGGTGGCTGTGGTATCAGTGTGTAGCTTGGCACCTCGCAATGGTGCTGTGGCGGTGGTAGTGGTGCACTGATGAGTGACGCAATTTGGCGCTTCTTCTACTTTGTATTTTAGTCGGGGTCTGTGGCGGCCTTGGTTCGCCACACTGTGGGTAATATGCACTATCTAGTGCCAGCGTGAGCGGGTTTTCCGTAAGAAATAAGACAATTTCCATGAGGATGTCGTTTTCCCTGCACCCATGTGTCAACTTACCCTGTGTTTGCTGCTTATCAACCACTGCGTTGAATCGCAGCCAACAATGATGGTGTTTTTCCTTCTTTCTTTGTTTCTCCCGCTTCCAAAACAGAATATTTCCGGGGAATAATTCCCCTAACTCACCCAGATTTTCGGGATATGAAATTAGCGACGGTGTTTTGACCATTTAACCGATGGGGTTAGAATAGCGCTAAGAAATTCTGCTTGTGGTCGCTTCGGCTGTCGATGGTAAAAAGGCCGTGCCAACGGAAGTGCTTTCGTTTGAGGTTTGGCTTTCGATGATGTGGCAGGAAGGCGTTCGGAAAGTCGGCCGTTGCTCGTTTGGCTTCGAGCCACAGGGTGAACGCAACAAGCTACAAATCACATTGTAAAAAAACCGCTGGCAAAAATGTATTTTATTTTGCAGAACTCACTACGCTACTCATTCGAGTTGAAGCCGTTTTAAATTTACGGCTATACCAGAACCAAACGTGAACTCACTCTCCCTCATAAATTGATGAGAACGAATCAAAATTCCCCATCATGAATTTAGTCGCCGATGGAAGGAAGAATATCTTAAAGACCTTCACAAACGATATCGGTGAAAAAACACTCAAGAAGCACCAAAAATTGGAGAATGCGTCTTAATCACGACGAATGTCTCCTCCTACTGAATGGCGGCTTGCCCGGATTGAAAAGGTACGAGTAGTTGACCTACGTACACAAAACGACATACTAACTCCACCGCTCGTCAAACTTTGTTTCCCACCAACCGAGTCTAATACCGATTGCGCGAATATTTAAATTCAATAATATAAAATAAAATGTGAAGCATCCGAAGATCCTTACCAAAGGGATCCTGTCGCCGCACATGGTATACGATGTTCAGAAAGTAGCGCAGGCCCACGGGTACTGCCTTAATTGCTTGGCACTGTGGCATACCACGGATAAGTGTACCTCAAGTGTACTATGTCAACTGTGCGACCGGCCACATCATAGTCTACTGCACCGGACCTCCAGGCGTAGCGCCCCCGTGTCCCCGCCTTCAAGCAACAATATGCGACCCAGACCGCAACCACCTGGCTGGACTAATCCCGGGACCATCACCACATCAGCACCCACATAGGCAGCGCAACCGACTTTTCCAACCGGGCTTAGCAACGTCGTGAATTCTGCCGCACATATGTTGACGAGATTATACCAACCACCGGCTTTTTGAGTTTTTCGATCCGTGAAAAAAATTTTAACTCAAAATTTAATTTTTATTCTTGAAGGATAAAATATCACTCAAGTAATAAGTTTTATTTTCGTCAACAAAATAAAACTCGAATTTAAGTTTTATTTTTGAACAGAAAAATAAAACTTAAGAAATTTACATTACCCTTAATCTTTATAATAAAACTCACAACAGTTACGGTCCCTAATTTGCAAACAAAAGTTAGGAAAAACTTTATTTTGCCCTAGGGACCTAGGTATGTTGAAGAAAAAATAAAAACACAGCTGTTGTCCAGAAGCAGACCTTAACTCTTATAAAAAAATAATTCAGAAAAAGTGTCTCTGCATATTTATATTTATTGAAAATTTTTCTTATTAACTACTTAGTTTTCATAGATAGATATTTATTTTTATTTTTTTTACCATAAAATATGCATGCAAGCTTCCATTTGATATGGTGGTTTGGCTTACCAGACCCAGGTTCAAGTCCCATCACAAGGAAGACACATTTTTTTTTCTTTTTTTTTTCATATTTGATATTTTTTTTAACGAGAAAAGGCATTTTAGATTGAAAATAAAACAAAATAAAATTTTCAACTGGATATGAAAAGCATGCTTCAAGATATGCAAGGCATGCTTACAAGTATGAAATATTTGATTGCAAAGTGTTCTGCTATACAAACCCTTATGCAATGTAGAAATAGATATCAAATAGCTACAGACTATTTCAATAATATTATTATAACTTTTCATTTATTTAATTTAAAATTTTTATAATTTTTTATCGAATTTGAATTAAATTTTCAAAAAAAACAAGTTCACAACCCCATAGTTTTCAAAAATGCCATACCTACTTCTAATGGCAATTTTCGAATTTTATTTAAATTAGGTAATCTATTTTTTCATACCGATATTTTCGAAAAAGTGATACGTTATACTTTTATATTATTAACCGACTTTCAATTAAATTAAAAAAAAAATTAAAAGGTCCATAGTTTTCAAAAAACTACCTACCTACTTCTAATGACAATTGCTGACTTTTATTTAAATTAACTAATCTATTTTTCATACCTATTTTTTTAAAAAAATTCATACTTAATTCTATATATTTTTTCAGAATTTTATTTAAAAATACCTAGCCATAACCTATTATTTTTATAATAATATACTAATACAATAGTTTTATTCAAAGAAATATTTATTCATAATCAGATTTGATAAGAAAATGTTTATTATCACATAATTTGGACGTACAAACGTCAATACCTATTATGCCATCTAATATATGTATGTACATATTGGTGTATGTCCAAGGTTGCTGGCATCGTTGAATGGATGAAGGATATATGTGCAAACATTTAAATTTCTCGAAAACTCAGTTGAATGTGCTGAATTTTCATAGACATAGCGAAAATGCAAAAATTCCACATAACACCTTCATCCATGCAATATGAACATTCACACATAAATACATATGCATGTGCGACAGTGAAGAACAATGTTGCCGTTGCAGCTTCTAGTAAAATGCAAGAAAAGGGGGACTAAAGAAATTACTAGTGAAAACGCAAATCCGCACTATTTTCATGTATTATGTTGTGTAACTTGGCAAGACTATAGCTAGTCGGGTGACTTCGCTTTTATTTGACATTTCAGAAATGTCAATAGCATAGAAGTCTCGAAAATATCAAAATTTGCAAAAGGCAGTCACAAAGGAAGCTGGTGCCGCAAAGGGTAAAATTGATAATTAGTACAACATTGTCGAGTAAATCAGTGGCTCTGCTACTGCGATCTACTTTTTTAAGGGTTCTCATCACAAAGCAAAAAAATTTGAGACACGACATACTCGTATACTGCGTACTTTGGCACGTTTAAAATAAAAATGCCAATTTTGTATGAAATATATGAAAAATATATAGAAAATGTTGAATAATAACTTTTTCGTGTTTAAGTATAGATTTATACCAACTGCTGGTCAATATCTGTATTTTTTTTTAATTTTTGTAAAGATTTCCATTTTTTGTAAAGAAAACCATCGTATTGTTAGCTTAATGGTTAGCAATGCGTGCCAAAATTTCTCTGATGAGTGAACTCTAGCAGCTTCCGAAATGGATCTATAAGAAAAGCTATGGCAGTTGTCTCTAAACATTTTTCCTACTCTATTCAATAAAAAAAAAAAAAAACTTTTAATAATTAATTAAAAATGATTATTAAAAAATAAAAACAATAATAATTTTCATAAAAACTCAAAAAGTGAAAAATTATTATTCTTGGCCTTGAGCTCGTTTCATGAATACTTGAAAATATACAGGCCGTAAATCAACAAATATTGTTGGTATAAAAAAGCAATAATAAAAACAGAGAGCATACGGTAAGGCAGTTCTGCTGATAAAACAGATCTGTCAAAAAAATCCATCATGATCACACTACTAACTGCCAGATGCCGGGGTTTGTTCATGCATATGGTAAAGAAAAATAGAACTAGGAGTTTAGGTGACATCAAAACCAGCGTATTGTTAGCTTAATGGTTAGCAATGCGTGCCAAAATTTCTCTGATGAGTGAAGTCTAGCAGCTTCCGAAATGGATCTATAAGAAAAGCTATGGCAGTTGTCTCTAAATATTTTTCCTACTCTATTCAATAAAAAAAAAAACTTTTAATAATTAATTAAAAATGATTATTAAAAAATAAAAACAATAATAATTTTCATAAAAACTCAAAAAGTGAAAAATTATTATTCTTGGCCTTGAGCTCGTTTCATGAATACTTGAAAATATACAGGCCGTAAATCAACAAATATTGTTGGTATAAAAAAGCAATAATAAAAACCGAGAGCACACGGTAAACCAGTTCTGCTGATAAAACAGATCTGTCAAAAAATCCATCATGATCACACTACTAACTGCCGGATGGCGGGGTTTGTTCATGCATATGGTAAAGAAAAATAGAACTAGGAGTTTAGGTGACATCAAAACCAGCGTATTGTTAGCTTAATGGTTAGCAATGCGTGCCAAAATTTCTCTGATGAGTGAAGTCTAGCAGCTTCCGAAACTAATTTTAAAATATGTATATCATTATATGTATCAGAAAAAAATGTAACGTCCGCAACGTAACGTCCGCAACAAATATATGTAATGATAACTTACATAAAGCTTTTCCTATATTATTTTTGTGCTGGGTTTTAGGAACTCACTACTTTCATCTTTAATTTATCTTTAAAGATTTTTTATCTTTATACTGCGAAATTCGCAGAAAATTGCCAATTTACTTAGTTACCTAAACACTCTTCTATTTTGAGTAACGTCTGCAACGCAGTTTAGCTGGCTAAAACAGCGACATCATACTATATTTGCGTAGGCAAGATAATTTCAAAGACAGTAGGTCCCTAAATACGCTTATACAAGGTGGCGCAAAAGTAAGCTGCCGATGTTTAGCATATCGGTTGTGGCACGTGCAGTGTGTGCTGTTGCACCGTCTTGTTGGAACCACATGTTTTCCAATCCCAATTAATCAAGTTGCGGCAAAAAGAACTCGTTGATCATTGCTCTGTAGCGCTCACCATTCACAGTAACCGTTTGGCCCCGACCGATTATTGGTCAAATAAATAGTCAGCAATATTCCGCGTTTTGGAGCAGTGTAGCGTAACATTGTTTATTAACGTGTATTTCGCATGTATTTACTACACAAATGTCACAACAGAACTGACTTTAGCGGCCAATCGCAAAATTTATAGCATTTTCTGATAGGAGGATTACTTTTGCGCAGTAACCGTTTTTCACCGACCGATTATTGGTCAAATAAATAGTCAGCAATATTCCGCATTCTGGAGCAGTGTAGCGTAACATTGTTTAGTAACGTGTATTTCGCATGTGTTTACTACAGAAATGTCAAAACAGAACTGACTTTAGGGGCCAATCGCAAAATGTATAGCATTTTCTGATAGGAGGATTACTTTTGCGCCATCTTGTATATAACAAATCGATTCCAGTTTTCTTCCTTGAAATTCAATAAAATCGTTCGAACGTAAGGTCCGCAACGCTAGGAAATGCCCATATAGTAATAATATCAACATATTGCATATATATATCTCGTGTTTTACTTTCAGTTTCTTCATTTTACCTGTCCCGGTACTTGTACCTGGAACTTTCTGTATGGTGGGTCAGAATTTTATCCAATATACAATGCTGGTTGCCTAGCAAAGTACCTATGAAGTTCCCAAATTAAAAATTTGTAGCAAATATGCCCAGTTGAATTTAACTTCACCCCGTCACTGAATACCCCCAATATGAATTGAAGTTGGAATATAAGATTTTTGTTAGATTTTTATTTTGTCGATTTGTGAAAGACCAGTGTTGCCAAATTGCATCTAAACTTCATCAAGAAATAATATTTGAGTTATGAATGAAATTGTTATGGTTGCATTTATGACGACCGATTTTTAGGGCAAATTTCTCTGCTGCGACTGTGCGTAGGAATGGTTTTGGTTTTTGTAGCATGATAGCTGGTGGACAGCACATGCATTAGAGAGTGATGTGAGGACATGTGTATGTATTTATGTGTGATTGTGCGCATACGTTTGTTTGTTTTTTTGGACATATGTATGTACACAAATATGTGCGTGCGCGGTAGCTTTACGCATGCAAGTTAACGCCACCATTCACCCATAGCACTTACCCGCCAAGTAAACAAATGTAGCTTTATTAAGCCACTTAGGAACATGAGTCAAATATGCTTTTGCCACTCCGGCAATTAGTGACCACACATTGCTAACCTAAACAGGAAGAGTTAACGTAAATAATAACTGAAATATCTTAAGCTCCACATCGCTAACCTAAACAGAAAAATTTAATGTAAATAATATTTCAAATATCATAAGCACATCTTTACTTAGAACTTAAGCACAAAACAATTGTATGTAGTGGTAAGTAAATAAGTTATAAATAGAGAAGATTAATAAAGTTGAAGTAGATTTTATTGAACCACCAGTCAAAGCGGTCCTTTTACAAACCCCTAGCGACTCGTGCGAACGTCAAGTGGCGATCCTGCCAGAAGACAGAAGTCTCTCAAAATAAAAAGTTCCGGTAACAAGGAGACAAAAATCTCCACGTTCAATGTAACATATAAACATGTATCCTAAATAATAGGAGAAAAGTAAAAACAAACCATAAAAGTGTAAAATCGTTACAATCTAACATAAAAACAAGTATGTATAATATTATTGAACTTTGAATATTTTTTTTATAATATTAATTAGGATATAAGAAATTATACCATTGTACAAAGTGTAGGGATAGTCACAATAGCGTGAAGTGCCGAAAAAGAAATTTTTTAAAGAAAGAATAGAATAAACTGGAAAATATAGTAAAAAAGTTTTCCGCAATGGCCTTAAATAATAATAATTCAGTAAATATGGATGTTGTAAGCAGGCTTATAGCGGCCAACACCGCCAATAATTCAATGAGTCTCTACGCTAGGGGCAGTAAAAAATATTTCGCTGCCTTAACGATCCTGCGAAATAAAATAAGACAAGACGCGAATGACATACTAACAAACCATGGCACTGTCCTAAACTTCGCCGCCATTTTAAGTCGTCTGGACTTTGCCTATGCCGATAAGAGGCCCTGCCATATAATAGAGCAGAAAATGAGCATTTTGAGAAAAAAATTAACTTTGTTAATCAATAAAATTATTATGACGCATGGCACAACCTCGGCCATAACTAAAGAAGTAAACATTAAAAATAGGGACACAGCCCTTCGAACTTTTATAACTGGTCTTAACCATCCTTTGGACCAGATTCTGTTTACATTAGCACCAAGGGATTTGCCAAATGCCCTTGCAAAGGTGCAGGAGCTGTACTCGAATCAAATTCCACTTTTCTAAGAACAACCAAACAATAGCTTCACGAGGTCCTACACAGGGGAGCCAAAGGACCTCGAACTTAAAAAACAATTTCAGGTATCCAACAAGGATATCACATACATATGGAGCAAATTAAAATAGTCCAGAACCAGTGGACGTTGATCCATCGGTACAGGTATTGAACAGACCTGGCCTGATGCAATCAAACAACCCACAAATAACTGCTAATATGGGTAATTTCCAGAGTAATACCCAATCAAATAGTGTACCCAAAAGGACAAACGATAGTGCGCAATTCAGCACTCAACCCCAGCAAAAGGTGCAACGGGTTAATAATATAAACGAAACCTATTTTTTAGGCTATACTCCGATTTTCCCTATATTGTTAAATCGGATAAAAAACGGGGCAAATATTTCGGATATTGATAGATACGGGGGCAACAAGTTCATATTTACGGGCGGGAATATATACTAACAAAAATATTTTAGCAATTGAGAACAGAGAGTTCGACCATCATACAATATTTCCATAATGTCAATTTGCTTGGGATTCAGGAACGATTTTATAAGATTGATAATTTAGAGAGGGATCTCTTAATTCGAATGAATTTTTTAAATAGAATCGGAGCCAAAATTGATATCCCAAATCGAGTGTTGATATATGGGTATAATCAGAAAGAAAAAATACACTTTCTTGAGGATTTAAATAAATTAAACCCCTTGGGACTTAGCCTGCCGATGATAATACCGGCCTATTAGAAGAAAAATGTAATGAAAGTGAAAATTTAAACCCCTTGGGATTCGGAAATCCTAAGGCGCCTGCCGATGGTAATGCCGGCAACGCATTTAATAAATAAAAAAGCAAAAATAGTGAGAAAAATGTGAAACTCTTGGGACCAAATAACACTAGGAAGCCGACGGAAATACCGGCAACAACAATGTTAAAAGTCTATTGACAAATAGTTCGAGGGATAAAATACAAAAAAATTATAAGGGGGGAAAAAGGAAAAGGGAAATTTAATAATATTTTGGGAAAGATAACTCCTGAAAGCGCAGCTGACGTAGATACAGAGAAAAGAAAAAATATAAAACAAAAACAACATAAAAGATTTTGTGGAAATAAAAACGTAATAAATAACTTAGTGGTCGAGTGGTCCAATCAGTTTTCGGGGATGTCCGAATTAAGTGTTGAATAAAAGTTAATTGAAAACTTGCGGAGTAAAGCAAGTAATGAAATTTTGGCAGCACATAGTAATGTGAATTTAGATTTACCTTTCCGCACCGATGTTAGAGCGGAAATTCGATTAACTGAGGATAGACCGATTTGGTCGAAACAATATCCTTATCCAATGTGGGTCAATAATTTTGTTAACGAAGAAATTCAAAGTTTATTGCAAAAGCGAATAATAAGGGAAAGTAAAAGCCCATACAACTCTCCAGTATGGGTAGTTCCAAAGAAAGGGATAAATGAGGACGGAAGTCCGAAACGGAGATTAGTGATTGATTTCAAAAAAATTAATGAAAAGACTGTATCAGATAGGTACCCAATGCCAAGCCCAGAAATTATACTTTCAAATTTGGGTAGGTCGAAATATTTTTCCACGATCGATTTGGAAGAAAATGATATAGAGAAAACGGCATTTTCAGCGAATAATGGGAAATATGAGTTTTTACGAATGCCGTTTGGACTGAAGAATGCACCGAGCATTTTCCAGCGAGCTATGGACAATGTTTTAAGGGAATATGTGGGAAAGTTTTGTCACGTTTATGTCGATGACGTTATAGTTCTTTCAAGGAATTTGGAGGATCACAAGAGGCATTTGGGTTTAATAATTGAAGTATTAAAGGGGGCGAACATGAAAATATCATCCGAGAAATCGAAATTTTAGCAGGAGGAGGTGGAATTTTTGGGTTATGTTGTGGCCAAGTTTATCATTAAAACGGACCCAAAGAAGGTCGACGTAATACAAAATTACCCAATACCAAAGACATTACGGCATTTGCGGTGTTTTCTGGGATTAACGGGGTATTATAGAAAATTTATAGAAAATTATGCAATGGTGGCGAAGGCACTAACTAAGCATTTGCAAGGGGAAAACGGGAGAGTTTCTCAATATTTATCAAAAAAAAACCATTATCAATGTTGACCAAGAAGGAATAGCCGCTTGTGAAAGATTGAAGAGTTTACTGTCGCAACAGGTGCAATTGACGCAGCCTGATTACAATAAGAAATTTATTTTGACCACTGATGCGTCAAACGTAGCTTTGGGTGCGGTGTTATCACAGGAGTGTAAACCCCTAATATTTATTTCAAAAACATTGAATTCCACAGAATTTAATTATGCCACTAACGAGAAAGAATTGCTTGCTATAGTGTGGGCTTTGAAAATTTTGCGTAACTATCTTTACCGATCATCAACCGCTGTCATTTGCAATTTCCGAAAGGAATCCAAACATCAAAATTAAAAGATGGAGGGCGTTTATTGAGGAATATTCGCCAAAAATTGTTTATAAGCCGGGGGCTACCAATGTCGTTGCGGACGCATTATCAAGACAGGTTTTAAGTAATTTATCTTCTTCGGAAGAATCAAGTAATTTGGGTGATTCATTGATGGGTACTCAGCATTCCGCGGAAAGTAGTGATGAGTGTCAAATTCATAAAACAAAAAAACCATTAAACCATTTTAAACAACAAATTTTAATTAATAAAGGTGCAGGGATTACAACGTAAGAAACCATTTTGCCATTTAATAATAAACGTTTTTGATCGAATACGACTTGCCGGAAAATATACCTTCAGTTTTATCTGAATATTTAAATCCAAAAATAGTAACAGGAATATTTTGCACACCTGAAGTGGTTTATGACATTAAGCATGTTTTAAGGGAAACACACCCTACAACGAAATTTCTTTGTTCGAAATCATTTCCGAATGATATAGCCAACAGAGAGGATCAGGGAATGATTATCGAGCAAACTCATAATAGGGCTCATAGGAATTATAGGGAAAATTTGGCTCAAATTGGGCAACAGTATTATTGGCCATTAATGATAAAACAATTCCAACAATATCCAAAAAATTGTGGCATATGTAATAGTAATAAATATGAAAGGCATCCAAGATTGATACCAATAGGTGAAGCACCTATACCAGAAAAAGAAGGAGAACAACTCCATATTGAAATTTTTTTCGTACAAAAATTTAAATTTATTTCGTGTGTAGATTCCTACTCTAAATATCTGGTTTTAAAATATATTGAAGATAGGATAAATTTAGAGGATAAGGTTTTAGAGCTTCTACAAACATTTCCGGATGTTAGGAGTATAGTTTTAGATAATGAACCAGGCTGGAGTACGATACAATTTAAACCTCTAATGCAGAGGTTAAATATACAAATTTATTCTTGCACACCACGCCACAGCACTAGCAATGGACAAATAGAAAGAGTCCATTCCACACTGATAGAAATCTCTAGATGTTTAAAACAAGAGTACACCTTAATAAGTTATTTCGAATCGATTATGAGGGCAGTACAGCAGTATAATAAAACAATACACTCAGTAACAGGTAAACAACCTTATAATATTTTATTCAATGAGCAAACTCAGCGCAGGAAAATATGTTAAAGCATCATAATAAGAAAAGACTTCGAAAGAGTTGTCACAGAGGGGAGGTTATATATAAGAAATAAATTAAGACCAAGGTATAAGAACCAGGTAGTAATAGAAGGTCTAGGTAACAAAGTTAAAATACAAAATAGAAACAGAATTATTCATAAGGATAATATTAAGGTTTAATTTTGTTTTATAGGAACAATGGGGAGAGTTACGCAAACTTTATTGATAATATTATATACCAACATTATAACGTCAGATATAATTGATTATATAAGGGAGAATTATGTACTGGTAGAGGAGAAAAATGCAGGAGTTTTTGAAAGTTATGGATCAATATACCATTTGACAAACTTGTCATTGTTTGAAAATATTATAAAAAACTATAAAACCGATGAAGAAATAATGTTACTTGGTGACTCAACAACGGATTTTGAGATACAAATGATAAAAATATTACTAACAAAATTAAAAATTAATAATAGATCAAAAAGGGGAATCAATGAACTTGGAACGGTTTGGAAGTGGATAACAGTCACACCTGGCCACGATGATTTTATGAAAATAACAAATAAAGTTAACGATTTAATAGAAAACAATAATAAGCAGTTTACAACAAATTCACAAATGTTTAAAACCATTGCGGAATTAACTCAAATTTTGAAACAATTACAGGGTAGCTCAAATGAAAAACCCGTTTTAAGACAAAGAAACAAACTAATAATTACTGAGCTTCAAAATACAGTAGAAACGATTACGTTGTCAAAAGTAAGAATATTAAATCCACTCATTTTAGACATGGAAGAAATATCAGAAATAATAAGCGAGCGAAGAATAAACGTAACAATATCAGATCTTATGGATGTATCAGAATTTAAAATTGCACAAAAAAATAATTTGATAGTTATTTGCATCAAGTATCCAAAAGTAAAAAACATATGTAAATTGTTTTCGGCAATAGCCATAGCACAAAACGATGGAAAATTGTTAATTGAAAACGAAGTTATAAAGTGTGAAAATAAATTTTATTCTGTGAACTTTTGTAAAAAGGAATTAAATAATGCATTTTGTATGATAAAAGAAAATAATACATGTTTGTCTGATATGTTAAACAATAATCATGCCTATTGTACGAAAATAAATGAAAAAAACGAATTAATAAAAATTGTAAAAGATGGAGCAATAATAGTATCTGGAAAACATTTTATAAAAGCGTGCAACTGTTGGCATATACTGACGATATTGATATCATTGGCCTTAACAACCGCGCCGTAACTTCTGCTTACTCCAAAGTAGAAAAAAAGCGGAGAAAATGGGATTGGTGGTGAACGAGGGCAAAACGAAGTACCTTCTGTCATCACGCAAAGAGTCAGCGCATTCGCGCCTTGGCAACCAAGCCACTGTTGGCAGCAATAATTTCGAAATAGTAAAGGACTTCGTTTACCTGGGAACGAGCATTAATACCAACAATAATGTTAGCCTAGAAATCCGACGACGAAGAATCACTCTTGCAAACAAATGCTACTTCGGACTGAGTAGGCAATTGAAAAGTAAAGTCCTCTCTCGACGAACGAAAATAACACTCTACAAGTCACTCATCGCACCCGTCCTGCTATATGGTGCAGAAGCGTGAACACTAACAACATCTGATGAGGCGGCTCTGGGAGTATTCGAGAGAAAGGCGACGGCGAGTACCGAAGAAGATTTAATGATGAGCTGTATGAACTTTACGCAGACGCCGACATAGTTCAGCGAATTAAAACACAGCGGCTTCGCTGGCTAGGCCACGTAGTGCGAATGAGCGAAGATGCTCCAGCCCAGAAGGTATTCTTATCGGCACCCGCCGGTGGAATCAGAGGAAGAGGGAGACCACCACTCCGATGGAGGGACCAAGTGGAGACCGATTTGCGATTCCGCGGTGTTTCCAATTGGCGCCAGTTGGCGCAACGAAGAAACGACTGGCGAGCTATGTTGGACGGTCAAAATCGCCCAGGCGGTTAGATGACCATTTAAAGAAGAAGAAGAAGATGGTCACACCATAGATGGAATTTACTTGGTAACTTTTCAAGATAATGTAACAATTGATAACAAAAATATGAAAATCCAACAGGAAGAATATTAAACCATTTAAAAGAAGGAAGATTTAAACCATTTTTCATATTTTGTGTGTATGTATTTTGTTTGCGTGCACAAATGTGTGCATAAGCTGTAGTGATATTTGCTTAACTATCCGAAGAATTATTATTCGAATAGTTGTAATTTATTGGGTTAATGGGGTTCAATAGCTTCTTATTTATTATTTGAATAATTAAATAACTATTCGAATAGTGTTCTGCGAATAGTTACATACCATTCTTGTGTGTAAATGAAACTCTAGATAGATATTTACTTTAAAATTACTATAAATATACATATGAATACATATGTATACTGTAGCTATATTTGCATGGTAGTTATTGTGCTAGAGTCTTAAGCGAGCGATGCCAGGATCGAAACTCATTGTTGACATACATATTTATTTACATACATATCTAAATATACGAATGCGTGTATATGGAAATTTGGGTGCATGTACGTACAAATATTGCTAAAGCAAGAGATACATCACATTATAAATATGTGTGATTGCGTGTGCAAGTTCACGCCACCGTTCACCCATAGCACTTACCCGCCAAGTAAACAAATGTAGCTTTATTAAGCCACTTAGGCACATGAGTCAAATATGCTTTTGCCACTCCGGCAATTAGTGACCACACATTGCTAACCTAAAAAGGAAGAGTTAAAGTAAATAATAACTGAAATATTCTAAGCTCCACATTGCTAACCTAAACAGAAACATTTAAAGTAAATAATATCTCAAATTCATAAGCACATCTTTACCTAGAACTTAAGCACAAAACAATTGTATGTAGTGGTAAGTAAATAAGTTATAAATAGAGAAGATGGGTAAAGTTTAGGCAGATTTTATTGAACCACCAGTCGAAGCGGTCTTTTTAAAAACTCGTGAAAAGACTCGTGCGAACGTTAAGTTGCACACTTTTTGGTGGATGATATGGGATATGAATGTGTGATTTGCCGACGGCAAAATGCATTCCTCCCATATTAATTCGTTCCTGACATGATATTTATATCCATATCTATTTTTTTATGTAATTTTAATTATCCTTACCTACTTTTTATATTTATTTTCAGGTTTACTATACATATATTTATTTAAAACGGAATGCTGTGAATTTCATGTTTTAAGTTGAATTCCAAAATGCTTGAGAATTACTAGTTTTTACTATTTCTTTGTAGAAATTTTTATAAGAAGAAATATTATTGTTTGTCAGGAACCATTAAATAACTTTTTTAAAAGATATTCAATGAGCAAAATTAGCTTCGTTTGCGTTTTGCGAAAAAATTTAAATTTTAGATCAGATAATCTGATAACGATCAAAGGTATTTTAAGTTGAAAGCAATTGCATACCTACCTGCTAAAAAAATGTTTCTAAGACTTTAAATTTAAAATATCCTATTTAAAAAAATTATTAAAATGATTGAACCAAAGGCTGAAGTCATAACATACTTATAGGAAATAGAAATAATAGAAGGGAAAATGTTTCAATCAAGGGCGAAGGCTCCCGCCCTACATACATAGATTTGAGATCGGAAATGTCGAAATATAAGCACAAATTATTTTTCAGCATTCAATTAAATTTTTGCATTAAAAATATATTCCTGCAAAATACTTGCATTTTTTGGCAAACGAACGTCAAAATCCACGGCCATCGCATTAAAATTAGTCGTTTATTCAACTCATTCCGTTTACCTTTTGGGTTTACTCAATTCCCACTCATACAGTACAAATTTTAACTCAAATAATTTGGAAATATTAAGGACAAAGCACAAAGAATCGCTGAAACCCTAATAGAAAACATCGAGTAGCATCGAACATACGAGTATTTCCGATTTTCAAAAGAGCGAACTGACGCCTCTTATTCATACATGCTCTTTGGATGTAATCGTGACCCGTGGTAGCTTCCTTAATGTGGTGTGGTCAGCAAGCCTACCACACCGAAGATCACACGTTCAAACAACGGGACAAGGAGCATCAAAATGTTTGTAAAAAGTGGTTTTAAAACAGGGTTGCCTTCGGCAGTGGTAGGCAACCGTTCGAGTGATTAGAAGCAGCACACTACAAAATCTTGTCGGTGGTATATTGCGCCAAATCATTATTATTATTATTAGTAGTACTGAATCGTGACGATCCAAAAACCGCTGGATCCTTTGCTTTATTTTCAAGTCTATCGTAACACTACAATTTGGTAAAATTATGTAATAGTCGTGTATTATATATTCTTAATAATAATTAACATGGATTAAAAGTACACACCAGGGCTCAACGTCCAAACCTCGTGTCATATAACACGCCACAATATCGTGTGTTTTTCGGAAAATATAGAAAAAAAAAAACAAACAAAAATACCGCTTGATTAGCGATTGCGATTTGACGCAAGAATGCGCGTAATCAAAGTTATGGTTATTGTGTGTTAGGGGGAGCACGCCGTTCTAACGCAGTGCGCTGCTCATGGAGTCGAACGAAAGAGGGCAAAAAGATATATTCATTGATTTCTCCCATATTCACCAACAATAACTTTCAGGAGACTTTAGCCAAGGCGAACTCAGTACTAATTCGCCTTGACTTTACCTCTTGTAACAAAAAAAAAAACACTTATAACACTATATTTCGTCCGCTTGCACCTACAAAGCCATCCACTATGTTCATATGCACGTGGAAAAAAAAAAAATTACAAAAATACGGCGAATATCAACTGAGAAAAGAGGGCAACATAATCCGGAATCTCTCCATACATTCGCCATCCTGAGCTATCAGACGAAAACAAAAGGAAGAGTATACTTACTATTATATTTATTTAAAATTATTTTATTAAGTTCCACAACGTCCTTCTGGATGCTATCACTTCGGCGTTGACGGGTCTGTCTTGTAGAGTTCATTCGCAAACTGCTTACTAGCAGACGGATCAGAACCGAACTAGGTGGGAACTCGATTCACAGACTCGTTAACAGAGGTACCCCGCAGGGAGGTGTTCTCTCACCGCTACTTTGGGTGGTTACTGTAAGCCAGCTTCTACGCCTCATGGAAGCGGAAGGCCACCAAGTGATCGCGTACGCCGATGACATCTGCGTTATTATGCCGGGAAAATTCCCTCAAACTCTTTGCAATTTAATGGAAACAGCCTTATCTAAAATATGTGACTGGGCAAAGTCAACAGGTTTGGGGGTTAACCCCGAGAAAACCGAGCTAGTCCTGTTCACCAGAAGGTACAAAATACCGAACCTTATACCACCAAAAATTGGAAACACGACTTTGGCATTCAGTGACAAATTCAAATACATATTTAGGAGTTACTCTAGACAGGAAACTACTCTGGGGTGACAATACAACAGATCGAGTTAAAAAAGCAACGTGCGGGTTGTTTACTTGCAAGAGAGCAATTGGTGTATCGTGGGGGTTTTCTCCCAGGGTGGTACACTGGATCTACACAGCCATCGCCCGGTGGTTCGTCTGGTGGCCTGCACTAACTAAGAATACGTACCTCAAGCAGCTACAAAAAGTCCAAAGTAGTTCAGAACTCTGCATAACCGGGGCCCTTGGGTCCACCCCGACAGAAGCACTCAACACTATTCTGCATCTACCACCGCTTCATTTGGTGGCGAAGGAAGTAGCCACGATCCCAGCTTTGCGACTGGCGTCTGGATAAATGGACCACAATCTTGGGCAACCACGCGCCTGTTAACATACCACCACACACCGACTACTGCGCGTCAAAAAACGTGTTTGTCAGGAACTACGAGGTAACAATACCGACAAGACAAGAATGGGACAACAGACCACATACGTTTCGCGGCACCATTAACATATTCAGTGTTGGCTCCAAGCTTGAGGGGAAGGTGGGGGAGGGAGGATGGGACTAGAGATCTCCTTCCGTCTTCCCGACCACTGCAGCGTGTACCAATCGGAAATGCTGGCAATACACGGCGCGGTGAAAAGCTTGGTATCCATGCCCCTAAATGGTAAATAGATTTATATATTCTCAGACAGTCAGGCCGCACTTAAAGCCTTCAACTCATATGTCGACAATGCAAAGTCGTTAACTGAATGTCGCAGATCTCTCAACGAGATGGCTCAGCACTTCAGTGTTAGGCTTATTTGGGTACCTTGGCACAGGGATATTGAAGGTAACTGCAGATCGGATGAGCTGGCCAGACGAAGTACCACCACCCATCTCCTTCCAGGAAATAGTTCGGTAGGCATACCCATGGCCTCCTTTAAATTTAGTGTCAGCACAAACACAATGAAAATAGCAAATATGCTCTGGTCGGGGCTCTCGACGTGCGAGATATCCAGGCTAACCTAGCCTTCTTACAACAAAAGACGTACAAATTCCCTGCTGTCTCTTAATAAATCGGGCATTTCATCCCTGGTAAGGGTTCTAACAGGGCACTGTTTAGTAGGCACATACGGCGCCAGAATGGGCGCAATGTCTAATGATTACTTTCGCAGCTGCAGATGTATTGAGGAGGAGGAAAGTGTTCAGCATCTGTTGTGTCAATGCCCTGCACTTAGCAGGCCACGGTTGGCTATCCTGGGCCAACCGTTTCTCGATGACCTCGCTGAGGTATCAAAAATAGAAATAAAAGCGTTATCCAAATTTATTGACTCCACGAAGTGGTTCCATCCCCTGCCTTGGGTGTGAGTTGGTTTCCCCTGGCATCGACGGTAGCGCGACCGTGTGAGTCGACTGGTCCTTTTCAGCCTTCTGGAGATCATTGAACACGATTACTCCAGGGTTGTTGGATCGGCTGACTGTAAAGCGACTGAGCTGCTGTCGGCATCAGGGATGACTTGCTCGCATCTCTGAGGCATAGAGGTGGGTAGAGACCGTATAGGGTATCACAATGGGCATATTTAGTGGCCTAAGTGTCGGGCAGAGTCCAGGTACTCTGTCCTGCCCTGCAACCTAACCTAACCTACATTATATACATATGTAAGTAATTTCTAATGCTACCATCGCAAGCAATAATAATTACTGTGAAAAAGTGCATACATTATATACTAAAATTAATGTAATAGGCATTTACTTTCACACACGTACGAGTACATTTTCTTGAAGATAAAAGTGTCACAGTCAATATCCCACTTAACCATATCACACAGTTTTGTTTCTGTCAATGGCTGATCTTGAAGTTTAGTTTACGAATTTAATTGATAGCTTTATAAGAGTGACAAAAAGTGTTTTGCAGAATAGACCGCTAACGACAAACGAGAATAAAATTAAAGAGTGCAAAACACTACTCATTGAAAATTATTATTCCATTTTAGAGCATGCGAACACACATTTTAAGCAAATTTCGTTTGACTTTGAGAAGAACATACTACAAAAGGTTGAATTGCAGGACGTTACTAATTAGATGTTTTGTTAGACTAGACTGCAATATAAGAGTGAAATTATTACATTTTCGAGAGCTTGTCCAAGAAAATATTTTGCATGATTCTGAAAATGAATCTAGTGACACTAGCACCGGTTTTTACATGAAATTGGAAGTGCTGGGAAATCAGTGTAAATCTTCAAGTTTTCCTAATATATTTTTTAATTTTTGTGTTAATATTTAGCAAACCGAAATGGCGTCCTTAGAGTAAAAGACAACGTTTGTAAGCAGGTTTGCATGAATCATCCGTGAGAATTAGAGTGGTGACGCACTAGCTCTGGAGTCATATCTGGACAAGGTAGAATTGATAGAAACAATGATAGACAATAATCTAGCAGATACCTTCGTAGCAACTATGCGGATTTTGCTCAGCAAATTGAGGAGTTATCCGATTTGTTGGAGCGATCTTTACTGATAGAGGGCAATACCCAAGCCAAATGCAAAGTCAGACTTAGTTAAGTCAATCCTCGCTTCAACGTCATTTTCAGATTCGAAGGATGTCGTCGCAAAAACTAATAGTTGAGCAAACTAATGAAACTAAGGACTGTCAAATACTGGCATTTCGCGCGTGTCCAAAGAACTTCAACACTCCTGGAAGATTAAACCCCCAAGCTTCTATTCAAATAACAATTTTCCAAGTCCCCGCTCAAATTACAACAATTTTAGAAGTAATCGCACAAACAACATTAAATTTCAAGGTCAGCGCTTTAATAATAATAACAATAATAGGCGTGGTGGTTTTAATCGCATTTATACCAATAACAATATTAGTTCAAACAATAACCGCCATAGAAACGCCACTAGGGCTGAACACATTGAATACGGTGGCTACGAACCACAGCTACAATAAAACAAATTTATGCGACAACTGTAGTCAAGCATTGGCTACTTGATTACAATGAAAGCAGCAGCGACAGGTGTGAATTATCTTAAAAAGTAGCAAATAATTATAGAAAAAGTACAAATTGTGTGAAAGATATATATACCTCAATAAATTAAACTTATATTACAAGTTATTCACTCTTCCTTTCGTTTTTATTGACCAAAAGAAAACAACGCCACGATCTGTCGCTTGTAAAAATAGAAATAGATTTAATCTGGCGACAGCGGCATTCGTGGTTTGTAGCCATGTAGCTATGACGCGCTTAAAATAATGCTTTACATAAGAACGTGTGTACAAATAATATGACAGATGGCGCTTTGCAGTCGCCGTCTTGAATGTGATCGGGCCTACTATCAGGGCTTTAAACGCAGAGACCCCTCGACAGCGGGAGGTGGGGGAATAAAATGCAAGCCACTAAATCTACAAATTACAGAAAGATCTCTGTTAGGTTTAAATTTGAATTATTCAGACTTCATTGAAATAAGTTGTGAACATTCAAATAACGTTTGTACATTTCTTGTCGACACACAAGCGACTATTTCCCTCATAAAACTGTCTGGCCTTTACAAAAATGCAGAAATTAATAAGAATAATATAATTAATATCACGGGTGTAACACCAAATACTGTAAGTCCATTAGGTACTATATTTACAAAACTTGTTATATCTGGTTGTTTTATCGCGCACACCCTACATGTCGTAAACGACGAGTTCAACATACCTTCAGATGGTATTCTGGGCAAGGGTTTTTTAAGTTAAACAAACGCTGCATAAATTATGAAACAAATATTTTCTCCTTAAGTGTACGCAACACAATTAAGGCTAGCTAAGCGCCTGGTCTAGAAATAATACTATAGAAGATTACTTGTAGAGATGCTTACTCAAAATTCACAGTTATAAAATGTATAGAGAATAAATATGACATGGATGGAAAAATTCTTGAGATTCTGAAGATATTTCCTAATACCAGAAGTATAATTTTGGATAACGAACCTAGTTTTTGTACCGCGCAATTTAAATCATTAATAGATTGACCATCCAAATTTTCTTTTGCACCCTAAGGCATAGCACTACAAATGGACAAGTGGAGCGAGTTCATTCAACAATAGTTGAAATAGCTCGATGTTTAAAACAAGAACATAACTTAGTAAGTGATTTGGAGGCAATCATAAGAGCAGTACAACAATACAATACATCAATTTACTCAGTAACGGGGAAGCAACCATATAATATTTTATTTAACAAAGAAAACCATTCTGATGTGGAAAATCGATTGAAAGTTGCGCAGGAAAAACTTTTGAATTTTCATAATAAAAAAAAAAATAAATACAAATTATTATCCAAGTGAAATAATATATGAAAAAATTTTTGGAGAAAGGAATAAACTTAAGCCAAGATATAGGAAACAAATGGTTTGTGAGGATTTAGGAGATAAGCTTAAAATAATAAATAGAAATAGAATCATGCATAAAGATAACATTAAGGTTTAATTTTTACGAAAAAATGGAACTTTCAATAATATTATTTACAGTTATATGGGGAGTAAGCTCAGATTTGATTGCCTACACTAGAGAAAATTGTGTACTAATAGAGGAAGGAAAGGCAGCAATATTTGAGGAATATGAATCAATTTTTCATTTAACTAATTTATCCGTTTTTCAAGAAGTAATTGAAAGGTATTAAAACCGTATGATTTTGTTTTAATAGATACAGTATATTTTGAAATAGAATTGATGGAAACACTTTTAGGACAATTACCGCAAAAATCAAATAGACAAAAGAGAGGAGTTAATGAAATAGGAACATTGTGGAAATGGATTTCAGGCAAACCTGGCCATGATGACTTTTTAAGGATTACAGACAAAGTTAACTACTTAATAGAGAATAATAACCATACAATTTACTACAAACTCCCAAATATTTAAGACAATAACAGATTTAACACGTATAATAAATGACTTACAGGAAAATAGCTTCCATCACCCCAGTCTTTAAATCAGACAACAAAAACAATGTAGCTAATTATAGACCAATCTCTAAGCTTTCTACTTGTTCGAAGCTTTTCGAAAAGGTAGTTAAAGAGAAGTTGTTGTTTGCAGTAAAGGGGTCCATCGATGAGTGCCAACATGGTTTTCTCAGCGGTCGATCCACAGTTACGAACCTTGCGTCTTTTTCACAATTTTGCATTTCCACTTTTAAGACTGGTCAACAAGTAGACGTTGTCTATACAGACTTCGCAAAGGCTTTTGATACTGTCACCCACAGTATATTACTACGCAAGCTTGAAAGCATGGGTTTCCATTCGACATTTTTACGTTGTATTGGTTCATATCTTTCCAATAGAATCTCCTTTGTGGAAGTTGAATGCGTAAAATCTTATGCATTCGAAGCCACATCTGGGGTGCCACAGGGAAGCATCCTTGGACCAATTCTATTTCTTCTTTTTATCAACGATATAGGATCCTGTTTTAGGAATACGCAGTATCTGCTCTATGCCGATGATCTAAAAGTTTTCCGAACCGTTGCAAGCATATCAGATGCAGGCCTGCTGCAGGATGATCTTAATAGCTTAGCTAACTGGAGCGTTTTAAACAACTTACACCTGAACATTAAGAAATGTTTTCATATGACACTATCGAAAAATCTAAATACGCATAAGTTTACATATACTCTTTTTAATGATAACCTCTCTACTATTAGTGAATTTGTTGATCTTGGAGTAATGTTTGATTCAGGTTTTACTTTTGCAAATCACAAAAGCTTCATTTTACCCAAGGCCTTTTCCAATCTGGCTTTTTTGCGCCGCTATGCCAAAGACTTTAAGGATCCGTACACCAGAAAAACTTTATTTACCTGTTTAGTACGTTCAAAATTAGAATATGCCTCTATAATCTGGAACCCGATTTATGCTGTTTATTCTCAGAGAATTGAAAGAGTACAGAAGAGTTTCAGTCGATTTGCTCTGCAACCCCTTCACTTCTCTGATCCAATACCGCCTTACAGTGCACGTTGTGCCCTTATAAGCATGAAGACGTTGGCATCTAGACGATCTATTCAAAATTTGATGTTTATATATGATTTAATATGTGGCTTGGTAAACTGCCCGGAACTTCTAGCACAAATAAGCTTCAATGTTCCGTGTAGATCACTCCGTGCGCAATATCCGTTTCATGTCAAAGTAATCCGAGGTAATTATTACAATTATGACCCTATCACGAGGGCTCTCGTTGAATTTAATAAAATTTTTTGTAGTCTTGATCTGGATTTCGCACTCCCGAGATCATGTTTTAATAATAAACTTACGTTGTATTATTGTTAATTATATATATTTATGTATTCTGAACTAACTTAAGTTTAAGATTTCAATTTGTAACTGCTAGTCTGTAAGATTTATGCAATCATAGACTTAATAAAGTGAATTGAATTGAATTGAATTGAAAGTGTAAGCAAGACAACAATAGAGAAACAAAGAAATAAATTTATTATAAATGAATTGGAAAATTTATTACAAACAATTACTATATCAAAAATAGGTATTTTAAACCAATAGGTATTTAAAGCAAGAGTTACCACTCAGGAAAGAATTTCATGTTTTGGTAACAACAGGTATTTAATCGAATACGACACACCACAAAATATTATTCCCGTTCTCTCTGAATATTTGAACCCTAGAATTGTTACGGGAATATATTGCACACCAGACGTAATTTATGAAATTCAAACGGTGTTAAAAAACGCCTACCCATCTGCGAAATTTTTGCAGGCTAGCTGTTTTGCTAGTGATATTATTAATAAGGAAGACCAAGCAATTATTCTAGCGCAGACACATGACAGGGCTCATCGCAATTATAGAGAGAATATAATACAGATTCGAGAACAGTATTATTGGCCGCAGATGGTAAAACAGTTTAAACAGTATGCCAAAAATTGCAATATCTGTAATTGCAATAAGTACGAGATACACCCAAAATTAATACCTATAGGTCAAGCTCCAATACCTAGGAGGGAAGGAGAACAATTACATGTAGATATATTTTTTGCACAGAAATTAAAGTTTATTACTTGTATAGATGCTTACTCAAAATTCACAGTTATAAAATGTATAGAGAATAAATTGGATATGGATGGAAAAATTCTTGAGATTCTGCAGACATTTCCTAATATCAGAAGAATAATTTTGGATAACGAACCTAGTTTTTGTACCACGCAATTTAAATCATTAATGATTAATTAATAGATTGAACATCCAAATTTTCTTTTGCACCCCAAGGCATAGCACTACAAATGGACAAGTGGAGCGAGTTCATTCAACAATAGTTGAAATAGCTCGATGTTTAAAACAAGAACATAACTTAGTAAGTGATTTGGAGGCAATCATAAGAGTAGTACAACAATACAATACATCAATTTACTCAGTAACGGGGAAGCAACCATATAATATTTTATTTAACAAAAAAAACCATTCCTAAAAAGGTAATTTTTGGGAATGATCTTCGATTGCAAACCGACTTGAAGCTTGTTACTAGCGTCTTGGAAGAGGAAATTAAAAAAATACAGATCCTTTTAAGACAACGAAATAAGATCATCCGTGATGAGATAAAAGGCAGGTACGACAAAGCAACTGACTCTGAAGGTTTTACGGAAGGACATTTAGTGTTGCTATACAACAAACAACGTAAAAAGGTTTGTCTCCCAAGCTGCAATGTAACTGGGAAGGCCCATACAAAGTCATGAAGCGGATCAACGAAGTTGTCTATCGCACACAAACTACTGGAAGGCCAAGGAAAAAGATGGATTTGGATCGGGCAATTTGTCTGATCCGGACGATCAGACTTACGTGGAGGGCAGTGTGGCAAATATTCTCAAGCATGTACCATCCCCAGCTCAATAACACTCCCACGACTAGTTAAACACAACAGAGATAACGGTGGCTACGCTTATGCATGGAACCGTGTGCCAAGGAAGAGGAAGAGAGATGGCGCTAGTGTGTGCGAATAGGAGAGAAAGAGGAGGTGACAATAAATAACACCGACCCTTCGGGAACACGAAGAGCGAACAACCAAAAAGTTCTGGGTGCGTAGGGTAGCACCCTGTCAGACTATATAAGGCCGCTACGAGCAAGGCAGGTGTTGATCAGTTTATGTTGAGGTGTTGTACGGGGAACTTACTGTGGAGTAATCAAACTCGTGAATTTGTATTGCGTTTGTTACTAGTAAATACAAGGGGCGCAAAAGTAAGCTTCCGATGTTCAGCATATCGGTTGTGGCACGTGCAGTGTGTGCTGTTGCACCGTCTTGTTGGAACCACATGTTTTCCAATCCCAATTCATCAAGTTGCGGCAAAAAGAACTCATTGATCATTGCTCTGTAGCGCTCACCATTCTCAGTAACCGTTTGGCCCCGACCGATTATTGGTCAAATAAATAGTCAGCAATATTCCGCGTTCTGGAGCAGTGTAGCGTAACATTGTTTATTAACGTGTATTTCGCATGTGTTTACTACACAAATGTCAAAACAGAACTGACTTTAGGGGCCAATCGCAAAATTTATAGCATTTTCTGATAGGAGGATTACTTTTGCGCCACCCTGTACAACTAGCTATTTGTTTCAGTATTTTTGCGTGTGGTTATTTGACTTTATAGTGATCGTTCTCAGAAAGAAAGAAGGAATCAACGTTGATGATCATATTTTTCATCTTGTGAAGGAGGCATGGACAAAAATGCAAGAAAAAAACGAGTTTCCGAATCCAGGAGCAAGTGTGGACACGAACATGATATTGGATGTATCGCATGGAAGAACAGAAGACACACATTACATCTCGACTGCAATATCAGGAGACAGGAATGTCATCAAAAATTTAAGAGCAGGAGACTCTTATTTTGGAAATGTGAAAATCCATGAAAAAGGTGAGAATCCATTGTTTCATAAATGGAATACGGGATGTGGGGACGAAGCGGGTCAAACTACAAAAGGACATTCGCTGAAACGTATGTTATGACGCAGGAAAAAGCCACGCTTTTAAGGAAAAAAGCGTACAAAGGTCACCGCGCGTAAGCACAACGACCGGATTAGGTAGACGCAATTCTGGAAGCATTAATGGAAAACAACACAAAAATTAAGGTGCCAATAAATGCTTCAAGTGTGGAAAGCCAGGTCACATAGCGTGTTATTGCGGCTCTGGCTCAAGTAATATCAGCAATTCCAGTGAACGAAAACGCAAAGCGGAAGAAGATGAGCCAATTTCCCAAACACGTCAATCGTTAAACTAAATCGAGCCAGCCGAAAGGAGCGTGGACTGGCTCCAGCAATTGAAGGCCCCATAATCTCTTTCTCACAAATCGGAATTAAAGCTAATAATCTTACTGTTAACTAATATGTGGACGGAAATGAGTGTTTACTGACTGTGGATACGGGCGCATCTCATTCCATCGTTCGATCTGATTTAGTCAACAAGAAGGTGAGACCATTACATGAAGCAAAGTTGCGTACGGCCACTAGGTAAGACGCCCAAGTGCTAGAAGAAGTAACATGTGAAATCGCGGTTGGCAAATAGTCCGTTGTACAAAATTTTATAGTGGCAGACATTGTTGATGAAATCATAATTGGTGTGGACTTCTTAATGGACCAAGGTATAAAGATGGACATGTAGAACAAGGTCATGAACTATAAGAATATGGATGTGCCGCTCAACTTTGGTTACGGAAAGAAGTATGTCTGTAAACGAGTACTCGTGAAGGAGCGCCGACAAATTCCACCGAAGTCAGAGGCAGTTATATGGCAAAGATTGATGGAGAGCCAAGAGGAGGTGGTTATCAATTGTGAACAGCTCCATGACAATGTTTCTACGTAAAATTGGTCTTTCAGATAATATCACGACGTGCACGGAAGGGCTCGAAAAAGATCATCAGAGTAAGGCAAAGCTACTTGTGATAAAGTACTGGAGCATATTCGATAAGGATGGTTCCAAATCTGATCGGACCAAAGTTGTGAAGCATCAAATTGATACTGGTGATACAAGGCTAATCCGCCAAGCTCCTCTTAGCATGCCATTGACCAAACGATAAGTGGTAGAAAAAATTATACAAGAAATGAGTGAGAGCAGCGTGATCGAACCGTCAGCTAGTCCACGGAGTTCACCAGTAGAATTTATGAAAAAGAGAGATGAAAAATTAGGTCTAAGCACACTGAGTCTGTAAACTCCTTTGTCAGCTCTCGTCCGGTGAACGCCGTCCTACAGGCACAAGCTCCACCTGTTGCCGAAGAGGAACGCGAACTGCCTAGGGAGACAAGGGTCATGCTGGCCCAACTTCGTTCTGGATACTGTAACAGGCTAAACTCTTACCTATCCCGACTGAACCATGACACTAACTATCTGTTCATCTGCTCAGCTGAGCCTACTCTTATCACTTCGGTCCAACCCTGTTGAAACCGCAAGGGTTCTGGGACTCCCGTTAGAAGAGCTTGATGACAATGTTTGGCAAAAACTTTGAGGAGCACCTAAAGAACTTGGAGAAAGTTTTCCAAGGAATAGATGGTGCTGGTCTAAAATTGAGCCCAAGAAATGTTTCTTTTTTTAAGGAGGAATTCAATTATTTGGGTCACAAGGTAACGACGGAGGGCAACTGTACTGCTAAGGAAAAGATCGAAGCTGTAAAGAATTTGTCAAGACCGAGAATTTCGCATGAGCTACGAAGTTTCCTTGGGGTGTGCACGTATTATTGGCGATTTGTGCCAAATTTCGCCCGCGTAACCAATAGCCTTCATGAGCTTACCAGGAAAAATATGTATGTCCCAATGTTTTCATAGCCAATCCCAGGTTCAACGTTAATTCTGGACTCAGATGAGAGCGGTTATGTTATAGGAAGCCAGATTGTCAATGGACAAGGTAGTTGCGTAATATAGCCAACCAATCGGTACGCCTGAAAGGAACTATTGTGTAACACGGAGAGAACTTTTGGAATTGTTAGAGTGCGAGGCAACGATTCCACGTCAGGACAGACAAGGTAGCGTTGAAATGGCTGTTGCAGTTTTGTAATCCGGAAGTCAACTGGCACGGTGGATGAAACGACTGCAAAGTTATGACTTTTCCATAGAGCTAAGCAAATGTGAGGCCTAAGAAGACATTATAGATGTGCGGCTGATGTCTATAACATCTACGGACGAATGGGACATGAATCAATTAAGGAAGTGTCAGCACGAAGATCCAGATCTTACGCGTGATGCAGGAAATCTAACGAAACAAGACACCATCAAGGGAGGAGATGTCAGCAGAAAGTCCAGTTGTTTGCATCGCTTATGTGAGAGTGATTCGCAAGCTGAAAGTCGTTCTATGAAAGAAAATCCCTAACGATCCAAGCGGAGGTCATCTTGGAGTCACCAAGACCTTCGAGTAAATCAAGCAATGATTCTATAGGATTGGTTGCAGTCAGCCGGTCGCGGAGTGGATTGCCAACTGTGAGGTGTGCATCAAAGCGAAATTACCAACATCCAGGATCCATGGTCAAATCATCCTGTATAATTCAGGAGCACTATCTGAAAGGATTGCCATGGATGTAGCTGGTCCATTTCCTACTAGCTAATTTGGAAACATATATGTACTGGTAGTTATAGACTATTTCAGGAAATGGTTAGAAGTGTACCCTATTCCAACCCAAGAGGCCCAAACCATAGCAAAAGTGTTCACTAACAATTGGGAAGAGAGGTTTGGGGCACCGATGGAGCCACATTCTGTCCAAGGCAGGAATTTTGAATCAGCTGTGTTCCAGAAAATGTTGGGCATTCGAAAATCTCGAGCTACTGCACTGCATCCTCAGTCAGATGGCATGGTAGAAAAAGTCAATAGAACATTATAAGAACACCTCAGGAAAGTAGTCGATAGGTTCCAGAAAGCCCTTCACACTCACTAGAGCTCTCGATTTTGTTCGCACATTTTCGAGCAGCACGGGTATATGAGCAACGAGTACTCGCACACCTGCTCGTGGCTCAATACTCGAAAATTTTCGAGCTTGAACTCGAGCATATCGAGCTTTTTCGAGTATTTTGACCAAAGTTGCTGGTTTATTATTTTGTCGGCGCTTTGTTTTCAATCTCCACAGTTTTTTAATACAGAGTGCCAACTTTGCTGAAAAGCAAAATAAGTGCATTCAGTGGGAAGTTACCTGACATTCACGGAATGACGCGGATTTTTTTACTCGGCTAAGTGCTGTTCAATGTAACACTGTCTAATTTTTCCCGTCCCAGCAGTTACGTCCATCCTCACAATATGCGTGAATAACGTAACGTGCCTTCCTATCCCTCCGCTGTAGAAGATGGTGCTTTTGCACTGACAAAAAGTGTATTATAGGGCAAAGAAGCAGTGCTTTTGGACATAATATGTATATAAATTAGGTAGTCTCAGTGACAGCAGATGTAGTGAAGCCGGGATTTAGGAAGAAATGCCGGAGCAGCTAGTTCGTCCGGACCATACACTTTCCAGCATAACGCCACATCCAACTTTTTTGTCGGTACATTTTGCCACAGAATTTATTTGTAGAAAAGATTGAGCAGTTGAGCAACGAACGAGTTTCGAACGAGTGCCGAGCTACTTTAAGTGCTCGATACCCGGGTATCTAGAGCTCTAATACTCACATCTCCTTGTTCTTGATGGCATATCGCTCTGCAGTACATGAAACAACGGGTCAACCCCCTGAATAGCTAACTTTTGGAAAAGATCTTTCTTGAAGTTTGGGATAAATGCTGATGCAACTGCTCTGAAAGCTACTAGCGTCTTGGAAGAGGAAATGAGAGACAGCGGACTAAGGTCGTGAGTGACAAGATGAAAGCTAGGTACGACAAAGCCATTAACTCGAACGGCTTTATGGAAGGAGATTTAGAGCTGTTATAAAACCCCAACTTAAGAAAGGTTTCTCCCCAAAACTGCAATGTAACTGGGAAGGCTCATACCAAGTGATAAAATGGATAAACGGTGTGGTTTATCGCATACAAACGATTGCAAAGTCAAGAGATAAGATTGGAGGGACTAGCTGCAATTGGTTGGGGGAATGTATATGTATGCTCAAGTGTGTATCATCCCTAACTCAATAACACTCCCACCACTACGATAGCATGAGTGTTTACGAATACGATCCAAAAAGTAAAAAGAGCAATCCAGAACTGTGCACAATTCCGTTTGTAGCGTTGCCGGAAAAGGACGGGAAAGGTTGAAAGGTCCAACCAATCTTTATAAATAGACTTGGTGTTGGTTGGACCTCAGAAACGGACGTGGTCAGCTCTTGCACGCCTTTTTCGTCAACTTTGGGAAGTCCAATGCTTGCTTGAGCTAGTATCAAGCGCAGCTTTTGTGCTCCCCACAAAGGAACCACGAGAATAGAAAAAAATTACTATTAATTTGAAAGCAAAAAATTTTAGTTTGTGAAAAAAAAACGATAAATGTGATCGAAAAACTTGAGCTTGTGGAAAAAAAGGAATATTAAAAATATGTGAAAATAACGGAACTGTGAAGATAACGGAACCTATCGAATAACGGAACGATAAATGTGATGTGAATTGACTGAGAGATAGACCATGTGTTTTTGTGCCTGGCAATGATGTCTGTGACCAAAGCGTGAATTAAATACCAAAAAAAAAAAAAAAACCAGAACTGTGCAGACGGTTGTAGGTGATGAAACTAGCGCTCGCCTAGACTGTAAAAGGCAGTATACAAGCAACAAGTGTGATAACTATGTTATCTGTCAAAGGCACATCAACATGGAGTCATTGTTTACATCTAGGATGAGGATGAAACCAATATAGAATATAAAAAAACAGGTGACGAAATCTCTAGAAATTTTGACGTCTCTGCCTTAGATATCACACTTGATATGGTACACAATGCAAGCAAGGCAGGTTGATCAGTTTATATCCAGTTGTTGTACAGTGAACTTACTCTGAAGTAATCAAGCTCGTTAATTTGTATTGCGTTTATTACTAGTATGTAAAACTATCTATTTATTTGTTACAATATTTGTGAGTGTGTTTATTTGACTTTATAGTGATCGAACTCAGAAAGAACTAATCGAAGACTCATCGAATTCGTCACAATACCAAACGAGGATGGTTAGTAAATAATTGTTGTTAGTTTTTTATTTTGTTTTGTTGTTTTTCCGACAGGGTGAATGATTGATGTATATTGGAACGATTTTTCGTCATTCCTTGTCAAATTTGGTTTTCAGACAAACCGGTTTCGGCGTTGTGCCATCATCAGTGTCGATTTTCGTTCTGATCTGTTGTGGTCATTTGTCTTGTATTTATAGTAGGTAGCAGGTAACGTCAGCATGGGTGTCTGTTTGTGTACGTGTGTGCATGTGTTGTGTGTGTACATTCAGAAACGGGGGTGGTTTGCATCGATCGGTTTTTTTGTGCTTGACTGAGGCAGGTAAAAGTTGGTGATTTTTGTTGTTTGACCTTTTTTGCTTGTTTGTTGTTTTTGATCTTTTGCTGGTTTGTGCTTATTTGTCGGTGTGTGTGTGTTTGTTGTACCTGAGTGGTTGCTTTGTTTTTTGTAAACCAATTTTAAAGGTTCGAATATTGTGTCGGAAACAGTGTTTGTCTGTTCGTTTATTATTCTACCGTCGAATGTTTTTTGTTTGTAGATTTCCATGTTTTCGAGTACGTTCAGACGTCTGCCTTTTGCTTGTACATATAGGACCTTGACTGTTTTTTTGATGTTTCCGGGGGGGCATTTATTCTCCGCCATGTGATTCGCAAAGTTGGACTCTGGTATGATGGTTGGATTCCGTATCTTTTTGTTGTAATCTCTAATGTGTTCTCTGAACCTCGTTCTTACTTGTCGTCCGGTTTGTCCTATGTAACTGTGCTGGCATTCACAAGTGAGCTTGTATATACCATGGCTGCTAAATGGATCTTCTGAGTTAGTTTTGGTTCTTAGCTTCCGTCCTAAATTGTTCGATGTTTTGAACGCTGTGTTGATGTTGTATTTTCTAAGGAAATTTGCTAATTTATATGTTGCCCTTCCAGTATATGTCATTGTCGTCCAGCTTTCTTTTTTGTTCTCTAAGGTCTCTCCTGAGTTTATCTACTAGTGCTTTTTTATATCCGTTGTTTGTAGCGATGTTATATATTATTCCAAGCTCTCTTCTATATGCTTCTTGTGTAAGAGGTGTTCTTTCCAATCTTTGTACTAAGTGCCTTAGCGCTGCATTTTTATGTTGTTGTGGGTGGTTCGAGATATTATGTATATTGTGTCGGTGGCCGTTGGTTTCCTATATATGTCGTAGTTGAATTTATTGCTAGCTTTATCAATACTTATTGTGAGGTCCAGATAATTGATTGCTCCGTCTTTTTCGGTTTCCATTGTGAATTTTATGTTCCCGTGCTGCTTGTTGAGGTACTCCAGTACTTGCTCTTCGTTGTTGGTAGTTAAAACGCATATGATATCATCCACGTACCTTGCGTAAAATAACACTCCTAATTTGGAATTTAATTCCTGTATATACTCTTTTTCCAGGTTTTGCATAAACGCTTCCATAAGAATAGCCGATGTTGGGTTTCCCATCGCAAGTCCGTGTGTTTGTCTGTATATTTTATTGTTGAATTGAAAATAGTTTTGACGTAGTGTGGTTCTTACCGTGTTCGTGATTTGCGTACTTTTCACTTTATCTTTTGTTTTACGTAGTATTATAGAGTTTACTATGTTCAATGTTCAGATCTTTTATGTCGAAAGATACCAATTTGCTGTCCTTTGTCACTTCAACGGTCCAAAGTTTGTTTATTAGTTCAGATGTATTAGTTATGGTGTGTTCGTTGCTAAGTTCCAGTGTGTCCTCCAATACTGTTTTTAAATATTTAGATAGCTTATAGCATGGTGCCGACTTAAAATTAATGATTGGTCTCATTGGATTGCCTGGCTTGTGGATTTTTGGTAGCGCAATCAGTGGTGGAGTTGACGGGTTCATTTGGACTAATGTATATGCCGAGTTGGTATCTATTATATTTGTTGCAGTTTTTATAGCCACTTTGATTTCTTTCTGGTATTCATCCGTGGGGTTCACTCTTATTCTACGACATTCCATATCCTCGATGAGTTTTTCGGTTTTTGTTATATACTCATCTTTTTCAATTAGCACAGTTGTGTTGCCTTTGTCCGCCTTCGTTGCGACAATGTTGTTTATCCTGAGTTTATGTTGTAGGTTCTTGACTGCTTTTTGCTCCGTGTTTCTCTTCTGTCCTTCCTTTGCTTTCACTTCCTTGTTTATTATTTCTCTGCACATGTGTCTTGCGTGCTCTTGTTCCTCAACTGGTATTAATGATATTGCGACCTCTGCGTATACGATCGCCTGTTCCGTTTTTCTTTTTTCGTTTTGGTCTATAATATTGTGTTTCAGTCCCTTTTTAAGAAGTTGTTCTTCCGCCGCGGTGATGGCCACTGTCGTTAGGTTTACGAGCCTGGCATGGAAATGGTGCGGTTGTTGGTTGTTGTCCCGTTCGCGACGTCCTGTCAGCTTATCTAGTTTCCGGTTCAGCGTCCTGTATTTCTGTTGTAGTTCATGTTCGACTTCAGTCCTTATGCGCTCGAAGCATTCCATTAACGTATCGCTAGGCAATTGCTCCGCCAACCTTAAATGGATGGATAGAATTTCGGCATTTATTCCATCTTTCTTGGCGTACTGGTTTTTCAACTCATATCTTAGGAAGTCTCTTTCCGCCTTCCTAATTGTCCTCATGCTTGTACTGGTGTTTGTTTTCATTGTTATTTTTGCAAATTTTGGTGTCACATTCAATTCTATGCATTGTTTGTTAAACCAAATGTTTGCCTTCGTTGTATGCAATTTCAGTAAACGTCGTTTGTAAACTATTAGTAGACCGTTTTCGTTTAAGTTAAAAGCCTGACAAGCATTAACTGTTTTATGTTGTTTTGTTGTTTTTCCGACAGGGTGAATGATTGGTGTATATTGGAACGATTTTTCGTCATCCCTTGTCAAATTTGGTTTTGAGACAAACCGGTTTCGGCGTTGTGCCATCATCAGTGTCGATTTTCGTTCTGATCTGTTGTGGTCGTTTGTCTTGTATTTATAGTAGGTAGCAGGTAACGTCAGCATGGGTGTCTGTTTGTGTACGTGTGTGCATGTGTTGTGTGTGTACATTCAGAAACGGGGGTGGTTTGCATCGATCGGTTTTTTTGTGCTTGACTGAGGCAGGTAAAAGTTGGTGATTTTTGTTGTTTGACCTTTTTTGCTTGTTTGTTGTTTTTGATCTTTTGCTGGTTTGTGCTTATTTGTCGGTGCGTGTGTGTTTGTTGTACCTGAGTGGTTGCTTTGTTTTTTGTAAACCAATTTTAAAGGTTCGAATATTGTGTCGGAAACAGTGTTTGTCTGTTCGTTTATTATTCTACCGTCGAATGTTTTTTGTTTGTAGATATCCATGTTTTCGAGTACGTTCAGACGTCTGCCTTTTACTTGTACATGTAGGACCTTGACTGTTTTTTTGATGTTTCCGGGGGGGCATTTATTCTCCGCCATGTGATTCGCAAAGTTGGACTCTGGTATGATGGTTGGATTCCGTATCTTTTTGTTGTAATCTCTAATGTGTTCTCTGAACCTCGTTCTTACTTGTCGTCCGGTTTGTCCTATGTAACTGTGCTGGCATTCACAAGCGAGCTTGTATACACCATGGCTGCTAAATGGATCTTCTGAGTTAGTTTTGGTTCTTAGCTTCCGTCCTAAATTGTTCGATGTTTTGAAGGCTGTGTTGATGTTGTATTTTCTAAGGAAATTTGCTAATTTATATGTTGCCTTTCCAGTATATGTCATTGTCGTCCAGGTTTGTGTACTTTCTTCTCCATTGTTTCTTTTTTGTTCTCTAAGGTCTCTCCTGAGTTTATCTACTAGTGCTTTTTTATATCCGTTGTTTGTAGTTATGTTATATATTATTCCAAGCTCTCTTCTATATGCTTCCTGTGTAAGAGGTGTTCTTTCCAATCTTTGTACTAAGTGCCTTAGCGCTGCATTTTTATGTTGTTGTGGGTGGTTCGAGGTATTATGTATTGTATACAAACAACGGATATAAAAAAGCACTAGTAGATAAACTCAGGAGAGACCTTAGAGAACAAAAAAGAAACAATGGAGAAGAAAGTACACAAACCTGGACGACAATGACATATACTGGAAGGGCAACATATAAATTAGCAAATTTCGTTAGAAAATACAACATCAACACAGCGTTCAAAACATCGAACAATTTAGGACGGAAGCTAAGAACCAAAACTAACTCAGAAGATCCATTTAGCAGCCATGGTGTATACAAGCTCACTTGTGAATGCCAGCACAGTTACATAGGACAAACCGGACGACAAGTAAGAACGAGGTTCAGAGAACACATTAGAGATTACAACAAAAAGATACGGAATCCAACCATCATACCAGAGTCCAACTTTGCGAATCACATGGCGGAGAATAAATGCCCCCCCGGAAACATCAAAAAAACAGTCAAGGTCCTACATGTACAAGCAAAAGGCAGACGTCTGAACGTACTCGAAAACATGGAAATCTACAAACAAAAAACATTCGACGGTAGAATAATAAACGAACAGACAAACACTGTTTCCGACACAATATTCGAACCTTTAAAATTGGTTTACAAAAAACAAAGCAACCACTCAGGTACAACAAACACACACGCACCGACAAATAAGCACAAACCAGCAAAAGATCAAAAACAACAAACAAGCAAAAAAGGTCTAACAACAAAAATCACCAACTTTTACCTGCCTCAGTCAAGCACAAAAAAACCGATCGATGCAAACCACCCCCGTTTCTGAATGTACACACACAACACATGCACACACGTACACAAACAGACACCCATGCTGACGTTACCTGCTACCTACTATAAATACAAGACAAACGACCACAACAGATCAGAACGAAAATCGACACTGATGATGGCACAACGCCGAAACCGGTTTGTCTCAAAACCAAATTTGACAAGGGATGACGAAAAATCGTTCCAATATACATCAATTGTTGTTAGTTTTGGCATAATCATAGCCCGAAATTAGAGTAAGTGAATTGATGATAAAACAATTAAAAATTGGAAACATAAATTCGTATAGGTACTCGAGAAGCACATGTATACCAGTTGCCACTGGAAGACCTCCATAGTTTGACGGGTTCTCTATATTTAAAAGTTTGATCAGAAGCGAACAGTTGCTTTGTCTTGTAAATAGCAGCTGTAAAAATATTTTTCCTTTAAATCAAATGGGTCAAATCGCTCCTTATATTTTTTGTGTCCAAATTTCTTCCAATTTCTTCAAATTCAACCATATTCACATCTTTTTATTAAAAACTCTCACTTAAATCCTTCAAAAGTCCACTGAAATTGTAATTGAATTAAAAACTGCCGATATAGCAGCAGCTTTAGTCACAGGTTTTTGGTACTCTAACTTTAGCCGGCTGGAGGGTGGGGTCGTGTGCAGAAGTCCACGCAAGTGGGGAAAATTTCTGATCGCCATTCACCTGGGAATGACCAGAGCGATTCTTTTGCATGCAGTTCAAGCAGCTCACTACTTCCGGGCTTTCCGCCTAAGTATCCTCTGGGTAACCACCGAACACCCGTTTGGTGGTGAGCTAAATGTGAGAAGGCGACAACCTGGTAAGGCCACTCCCACATAATCGGTTTAAGGGCTTGCTGGGGGGTTCAAACAGCCGCGTCTGATCACCAGGTGGTGCGGCTGCAAGCGGGCGTCTGTCTTGGATCAAGCGGCTCGCTATACAAACGTGTAATAGAATTCAACCTCCCGTGGAACGGGTTGTGCGTTGGGTTTGGGACCCACCACATAAAACAACGTTCCAATGAAATTCAACAACAAAGCCTCGGATATGAGAACCCCTTTTTTAGATGACAACACCCGCAAACGAAATAAGGATTATGAGATAAGGGCATGTACCTGGAATGTCCGGTCCGTTAATGGGGAAGGTGCCGCTGCCCGGCTGGTTGAGGTCCTGAGGAAAGCAAAAGCTGACATCACCGCCCTACAAGAGATGCGACGGACGGGGCGAGGAAACACGATCAAAACACCTTGCAACATCCACTGGAGTGGGCATGGAGCCAAGCGCAGATTCGGCGTGGGATTTGTGGTGGGAGAGAGACTCCGTCACCGAGTACTGTCGTTCACACCCGCGAACGAGCGTCTCGCTGCAATCCGCATAAAAGTACGATTTTTCACCATATCGTTTATCTGCGCTCATGCACCGACGGAAGAGAAGGACGACGTGGAAAAGGATGCATTCTACGAGCGCCTGGAAGAAGCATACGAGCGCTGCCCCCGTCATGATATCAAAGTCGTGCTTGGCGACTTTAACGCCAGGGTGGGTAAGGAGGGTGTATTTGGCCCCACTGTCGGGAAGTTCAGTCTCCACGATCAGACTTCGTCAAATGCATTCAGGCTGATCGACTTCGCCGGTGCCCGAAACATGGTCATATCCAGCACTAGGTTTATGCACAAGAAGATCTATCAGGCTACATGGCTGTCCCCCGATCGAAAAATACGCAACCAGATCGACCACGTTGTGATAGACGGACGGCATGCTTCCAGCGTTTTAGATGTTCGCACAATACGAGGACCTAACATCGACTCTGATCACTACCTAGTAGCAGCCAAGATTCGTACCCGCCTCTGTACGACAAAACAGGTGCAACAAAAAACGCAGGGAAAGCTGGACGTCGAAAAGCTGCAATCGCAACAGACCGCCAAATATTTCTCAGATCGCCTCTCACACCTGCTCCACCAGGAGCACTCCGTACCGCAGCCGAAGAAGTAATTGGATTCCGGCGAACGCGAAGAAACAACTGGTATGATGATGAAGAGTGCCGCGCTGCAACGAAAAGAAAGGACGAAGCCTACAAGGCAACGCTGAGATCGAATGCAACGAGGAGTGTGTGTGAACACTACCGCGAGTTGAAGAGGGAAGCGAGGCGGCTTTTCCGGGCGAAAAAAAGAGAGGCAGAAAAGCGTGAAATAAAGGAGCTTGAGATGCTGGCCAACGGGAATAATGCCCGAAAATTCTATCAAAAAATTCGGCGAATAACTGAAGGTTTAAAACCCGGGGCAAACTCCTGTAAGAATGAGAACGGCGACCTGGTGACCGATGTTCAGAGAACACTCAGAATATGGAGGGATCACTTCTCTGCCCTTTTAAATGGAGAAACTGAGCAAGAAACCAGAGAAGATGCCGAACCCGAGCCCACAATCGAAGATGATGGAATTGACGTTCCACAACCCGACTATAATGAGGTGCGAATAGCAATATCCCTATTGAAAAACAATAAAGCAGCTGGCGCTGATGGTTTGCCTGCTGAGCTATTCAAACACGGAGGCGAGGAGCTGGTAAGGCGCATGCATCAGCTTCTATACAGAATTTGGTCGGATGAATGCATGCCTGAAGATTGGAATCTAACTGTTCTCTGCCCAATCCACAAGAAGGGCGATCCTGCAAACTGCGCCAACTATCGCGGAATCAGCCTTTTGAATATCGCATATAAGGTCCTATCAAGCGTATTGTGCGTAAGACTGAAGCCTGATGTGAACAGACTGATTGGACCTTATCAGTGTGGCTTCAGACCTGGTAAATCTACCATCGACCAGATTTTTACAATACGCCAAATCTTGGAAAAAACCCGTGAAAAAAGGATCGACACGCATCATCTCTTTGTTGATTTTAAAGCCGCTTTCGATAGCACGAAAAGGAGCTGCCTATATGCCGCTATGTCTGAATTTGGTTTCCCCGCAAAACTTATACGGCTATGCGAAATGACCTTGAGCAACACCGCCAGCTCGGTCAGAATTGGGAACTACCTCTCTGAGCCGTTCGAAACTAAACGAGGTTTCAGATAGGGTGACACCCTATCGTGTGATTTCTTTAATTTAATGCTGGAGAAAATAATACAAGCTGCAGAACTTAACCGCGCTGGAACAATATTTTATAAAAGCGTGCAACTGTTGGCATATGCGGACGATATTGATATCATTGGCCTTAACAACCGCGCCGTAACTTCTGCTTACTCCAAATTAGAAAAAGAAGCGGAGAAAATGGGATTGGTGGTGAACGAGGGCAAAACGAAGTACCTTCTGTCATCATGCAAAGAGTCAGCGCATTCGCGCCTTGGCAACCAAGCCACTGTTGGCAGCAATAATTTCGAAATAGTAAAGGACTTCGTTTACCTGGGAACCAGCATTAATACCAACAATAATGTTAGCCTAGAAATCCGACGAAGAATTACTCTTGCAAACAAATGCTACTTCGGACTGAGTAGGAAATTGAAAAGTAAAGTTCTCTCTCGACGAACGAAAACAACACTCTACAAGTCACTCATCGCACCCGTCCTGCTATATGGTGCAGAAGCTTGGCCACTAACAACATCTGATGAGGCGGCTCTGGGAGTATTCGAGAGAAAGGTTCTTTGAAAGACTTGTGGACCTCTACGCGTTGGCGACGGCGAGTACCGAAGAAGATTTAATGATGAGCTGTATGAACTTTACGCAGACGCCGACATACTCGTAGTTCAGCGAATTAAAACACAGCGGCTTCGCTGGCTAGGCCACGTAGTGCGAAAGGGCGAAGATGCTCCAGCCCAGAAGGTATTCTTATCGGCACCCGCCGGTGGAATCAGAGGAAGAGGGAGACCACCACTCCGATGGAAGGACCAAGTGGAGACCGATTTGCGATCCCGCGGTGTTTCCAATTGGCGCCAGTTGGCGCAACGAAGAAACGACTGGCGAGCTATGTTGGACGGTCAAAATCGCCCAGGCGGTTAGATGACCATTTAAAGAAGAAAGAACCTTAGCCGGCTCCAGCGTCACTATGATCAGGAAAAGTATACGCTTTGTTGAAGTGTACTCTAACTTATTTAAAGAACTTTTATATCTTAAGCATGGTTATGCGCCTATGGTTTTCAAGTAAACAACCTTAGTATTGAAGCCCCTCAACAGTCCAAAGACGTAGGGCAGAAACCACAAAGAAAAACTACCGTTTCTTTTACTTCGTTTTTACAACAAAAGACCATAAACTCCGTGTAAAACATAAAACGTTACAATATATTTCTTTGACTAGTGGCTTGTCCTTCGTCCGCCCAGGGCTAATTCTGTGTCAAAAGAACAACCATACATACATATATAGGTCAAGAGCACTTAAATGACTGTTTGGTTAACTGTCTTAACGATTTTAAACTTTCAATAAAGCCCGCCACCTGACTCGCAGATCACTCTCGACTTGGTGCTTTTAACGGGTTTTCTCTGCTTCCATAGTTGAGTTACGACAAGAATACCTTCCTGGCAGGAGCATCTTCTTCCATTCGCATCACATGGTCATGCTAACGTAGCCGGTGGGTTTTAATTTGTTGGATTACGTCGATGCCTGCGTTGAGCTCATACAACTCATCATTAAATTTTCTTCGGTAAACACCGTCGACTCATCAGTGGCTGTCATGATCCATGCTTCTGCTCCACATTGCAGGACAGGTGTTATGGGCGACTCATAGAACGTGCTTTTTGTTCGTCGAGAGAGGACTTTGCTTCTCAATTGCCTACTCAGTTCAAGTAGCATTTATTGGCAACGATAATTCTGTACTGAATTTCTAAGGTGACATTATTGTTGGTGAAAATGGTGGTTCCCAGGTAAACGCAGTCCTTTAATATTTCAAACTTATGGCTGCCAACAGTGGCTTGGGTGCCAAGGCGCGAATACGCTAACTCTATTGCATGATGGCCGAAAGTAGTTCGTTTTGTTCTCGTTCGCCTCCAAACAAAGGTTTTTCGCTTATTTCTCCAATTATTTTTTTATTTGAGCAAACGATGTCAATGTCATCGGCATACGCCAGCAATGGCGCTGGTTCCTGAACGGTGAAGAAATCGAACAAGTTGCGAACGGCTCGGATAGTACCTTTTCGATTCTAACTGAGCTGGTGGTTTTTTTCAACATAATTTTGCTGCACAGCCCCACTAGGTTTGCAGGGGTTCTAAATTGATACACAGCGGCAGGTCTGTATCCTCACTGATAAGGCCAATCAATTTGTTTTGCGAATCAATACACTTATATTCCAAACGGCAGGTATGCACCTTTCCGTCCATATTCTGCATAGAAGCTGGTTCATGCACTTTACCAAGTCCGCGCGGTCGTACTTGAAACCTCAGCCGGTAATCCGATGGAGGAATACTATTCATCATCTTCCGTTGTGGGGTCCGGTTCTTCTCTTTGAAATTGCTCGGTTTCTCCATTTAGTAGGGTAGAGAAGTGCTATTCCTTAATTTATGCACTCTCTGTACATCGCTTTCCAGGTCGCAGTTTTGTCCTTCTCTCACGTGCTGATTTTTTATACAAATTTCGGGTCTTGATCCTTCTGGCTAGTACCTCAAACTCTATATTTTCTTTCGGAAAAGGCGTGACATATACGTCACATTGGTCCTAATTGGAGGCCAAACCCCCACTAAACCATAATTATTTTGATATTTTGTAAGTTTTCCGAGCTCAAGACCAGTTAAAAACAATTATGATTCAATTCTTATTTTTTGACTTTTAAAGGAAAAAGTTGAAGCAGGAAACATATAGGTGCGGCCCTTACAAAAAGTCGACTTAGTCGAATATTCGGTTAATCGACTAGTCGTTGTAACCGTTTCCAGGGTTAGTTAGAGTGTTATTTTAGTTCTTAGAGAAAGGATTTCACTTCTCAATTGTCTACTCAGTCCGAAGTATCACTTTGTCGGATTTCTAGGCTAACATTATTGTTGGTGTTAATGCTGGTTCCCAGGTAAATGAAGTCCTTTACTATTTCTAAATTATTGCTGCCAGCAGTGGCGTGGTTGCCGGTTTGTGGTATTCGAATAGTCGCTTAGCAACGACTACTCGACTATTTGTTTCGCTTCGGCTCGAATTTGTTAAAACTCGAATACTATTAACCGAATGAATGCTGCGTCAAAAAAAAAGAAAAAATTAGCTTGTCATATTGATATATTAATATTATTAAAAATTTCAACATGACTCGTAGAAGATGTGGCAATTTTTCGTAAAATCTATAGCTAGGCAGACATTTCTTCTTTCTGCCAACTAGCGCCAATTGGAAACACCACGGGATGATAAATCGGTCTCACTCTTTCTATGTAAGAACCGATAAGAATACCTTCTGTGCCGGAGCATCCTCATTCATCCGCACAACATGGCCTAGCCAACGCTAGGTTTTAATTTGTTGGAGTATATTGATATAGCTTTTACACCTCGTCGTTAAATCTTCTTCGGTACTCGCCGACACCAAAGCGTAAGGGTCAGTAAATCTTTCCAAGAACCTTTCTGTTCCAGAGCCACCTCATCAGATGTTGTCAGTTTCTGAACCATAAACCAGGACGGGTACGAGAAGTGTCTTATAGAGTGTTATTTTAGTTCTTAGAGAAAGGACTTCACTTCTTAATTGTCTACTCAGTCCGAAGTATCACTTTGCCGGATTTCTAGGCTAACATTATTGTTGGTGTTAATGCTGGTTCCCAGGTAAATGAAGTCCTTTACTATTTCTAAATTATTGCTGCCAGCAGTGGCGTGGTTGCCGGTTTGTGGTATTCGAATAGTCGCTTAGCAACGACTACTCGACTATTTGCTTCGCTTCGGCTCGAATTTGTTAAAACTCGAATACTATTAACCGAATGAATGCTGCGTCAAAAAAAAAGAAAAAATTAGCTTGTCATATTGATATATTAATATTACTATAAATTTCAACATGCGTCGTAGAAGATGTGGCAATTTTTCGTAAAACCTATAGCTAGGCAGTCATTTCTTCTTTCTGCCAACTAGCGCCAATTGGAAACACCACGGGATGATAAATCGGTCTCACTCTTTCTATGTAAGAACCGACAGGATCCGATAAGAATACCTTCTGTGCCGGAGCATCCTCATTCATCCGCACAATTTTTAATTTGTTGGAGCATATTGATATAGCTTTTACACCTCGTCGTTAAATCTTCTTCGGTACTCACCGACACCAAAGCGTAAGGGTCAGTAAATCTTTCCAAGAACCTTTCTGTCCCAGAGCCACCTCATCAGATGTTGTCAGTTTCTGAACCATAAGCCAGGACGGGTACGAGAAGTGTCTTATAGAGTGTTATTTTAGTTCTTAGAGGAAGGACTTCACTTCTCAATTGTCTACTCAGTCCGAAGTATCACTTTGTCGGGTTTCTAGGCTAACATTATTGTTGGTGTTAATGCTGGTTCCCAGGTAAATTAAGTCCTTTACTATTTCTAAATTATTGCTGCCAGCAGTGGCGTGGTTGCCGAGGCGCGAATACGCTGACTCTTTGCGGGAGTTCTCTCGCGACTGTGATGAGTGAAAGACGTTCTACGGATCGCGATAGATTATTATATTCGTGTCCATATAAAGTTTCACAGAACCAACTAAATAAACTAAATAAACTATCACACAAAACATTTAAAAACACAATTTATAAGAAAAAAAACGAATGGTCGAAAGCTACAAATAATATGTACGAGCAAAATGCTCAAAACACATATAACTTAGTGGTCCCCGACCGCATGATTTGTGAAAAAGTGCAAACCGCAAACAAAAGAAAAAGCAACAATATGGAAGAGGCATCAACTTCCAAACAATTCAACAACAATAACTACTACGCGCCTCTCGATATCGATGATGACGATGAAGATGAGTGCGTGATTAACTTCAAAGAATATGTAACACAAAGGCAAAACAAAACATGTGACATGCAAATAAGCTCTAACAACAAATCCCCTCATAAGGAAAATGAAAATGCAAATACCAATTGCACAGACAAAAACAAATCACTAGACAATAACAAAAGTGAAAATAAATATAAAAACAAAGTTCCACCTATTATAATTTACGGTATTGATCCAGAAAAACTTATTGAAGTTTTAACTAAAGGCATCAAAATAAAAAACTTTAAAATCAAAGAAAGCAGAGAACAAAAACAAACCTTATACGTAGAAGACTTAAACACCTTTATAGTGGTAAAGAATTTCCTAATTAAAACTAATGTTAAATTTTTCACATACTCCCCAAAAGCATTGAAAAACAAAACATATCTATTAAAAGGGTTAAATGCAAATACAGACCCTAAACTAATCCTAAAAAAACTAAAGGAATATGAAAGAGACAATTTAGAATTTATTAAAGTCACACCATTTTCTACAAAAAATTCAAAGAAAAACTTGACTGCGTTGCCTATATTCATGGTACAAATATCACCTGAAAGTAGCATAAATGCACTTAAAACAATAAAAAACATATTATATAGATGTATAAAATGGGAACCCTTGAAAAAAGAAGGAATTGCCCAATGTCGCAACTGTCAAGGATTCTTCCACAGCGCAGCCAACTGCCATCTACCACCCAAATGTGTCAAATGCGATCAACCTCACCACAGAAAAGAATGTCAAATGGAAAAATCCAATGAAGAAGATAAAAGCAAAGTATATTGTGTACTATGTAAAAAATTCGGGCATCCCGCTTCATACAAGGGATGCGAAAAATACACTAACCTTAAGCTAAAATTAATTGAAAGAAAAAAAAATATCCCTAAAAAACCAACTAATAATCAAAATTTTATTAATCCAAATGTTAAATTTACTGATCTATTCGGAAAATCAACACCAGAACAAAATATTTCTTATACGTCTAGTAATAATGAGAAACTAACTCAAAGCTTACTCGTAGAGCTTAAAAAAGCTTTAGATAATTTAAGAGAACAACTATCAATTCTCCAAAAACAACAACAAGAACAAGCATCTCGCATCGACGTTCTTTTCTCTTTACTTGATAACTCTCCATGACTGACACAACCAACACTTTTGTAAAAACACTTAATATAATATCTATTAATGTTAATTCTTTGGTCACTAAACCTAGAAGATACGATCTTGATAAATTTTTAATTCAACACAAACCAGACATCGTTCTATTAAACGAAACTAAATTAAACAAAAGACATAAGCTTTGGTTCAAAAATTACATTTTAATCCGCAAGGACAGAGCTAACTCTCAACAAGGAGGAGGAACAGGTATACTCATCCGAAACCATATCAAATACGTAAACGTCTCAAGCATCGTTAAACTATCATGTTTAGAATCTTGTGTCATAAAAATACCCACTGCAGACAACAAATCATTATATATCGCAGCTGCTTACTATCCAAGCGGAAATAACAACGAGCATTTCGAAAAGGATTTTGATCTCCTATTTAACACTTTAAGACTAGAAAGCCCTGACAACCTTTATTTAATCGCGGGAGACCTTAATAGCAAACATTGCAACTGGGGTAATTCAAGTGACAACCAAAAAGGCAAACTTCTCCAAAAATGGATCCAAAACCACCAAATCAAATATCGCTGCGAACTCTTCGCCTCAGAAACACCATCGTTCCCTAGAACCAACTCTTTCCTTGATATATGTATACTCGATTCTAGACTATTTATCAAAAAAGAAAATAATACTACAAATTGTATTAAGGTCCTCGACTATGACAGCGACCATAATGCAATCCAAATGACAGTCTCAAAAGACTTGAACTTAAACCCTTTTGAAATATTTTTAAATGATACAACGAGAACTTATAATTACAAAAGAACAAACTGGAATAACTTCAAGCGAAAAATCCTGCAGAAATTAGCAATGGTGGACCCGGTACCCAAAGAAAGAAACTTGGAAAATACAGAAATAGACAATCATCTAAACACTTTATCGAATATAATTACACAAACAATTGAAGATATTGTACCCGAATTTCCGAATACTAACGTAAATAAAATATATCACAATACGCTTATCACAAAATTGCATAAAGAAAAGAGTAAATATCTTTCTGTCATTAAAAAACACAATAGAAAAGAAATAGCACTCAGGGAGGAAACACTATCACATATTAAAGCTAGCCTTAAATTAACTAAAATACTTATAAAAGAAAACATAAATAAAGTATCCAACAACTACTATAAAAAAAAATTGAATGCAATAGACCCTCAAGACTCTCTAGATATGTTTAAGAAAATTAAAAAAAGCTTCAAGCCATATACTGCTTTAGAACTAAATGAAATTAAAATACCTATTACCTATAAACACGTTCTTACAGATGCAAATATAGAAGAAAGTGCAATAGAAAACACAGCCGATTACTTTGTACTAAGAGAGCAAGACCACATACTTAACGCCATAGGTTCATATATGCAATCAATTCATTCCGTGAAGCAGAATGATCCTGATAATGCAACCCATAATACAGTAGTAAAGAGTTTCGATAAATTTTTAGAAATTAAAAACACATTCGATACTCTCCAGTACACAAACACCACATTTGATGATAATAACAAGTCAAATATGCTAGAAGACAATCAAACACAGAACTACCTGGCAACCCCGGACACAGTAATTAACATTTTCATGAAACTCCCAGCAAAACTATCATCCGGATGGGATGGCATACCCAATATTGTTTTAAAAAATTTGCCACATATGATTATACTAGAATATTGTTCGTTATTTAATAACATGTTGAATAACGCTTACTTCCCCCAAAACTGGAAAAGAGCAAAAACTATTGTTATCCCCAAAAAAGGCAAAGATTCTACTCTCATAAATAACCTACGCCCCATAAGTCTACTTCCTAATATCAGCAAGGTATTTGAAGCTGTAGTAAATAACAACATAATGAAGTTTTGTAGCGAAAATAAACTTGTAAGCGAAAAACAATTTGGATTCAAATACCAACATTCTACGACGCATGCAATTCACTGTCTCGTCTCCTATATCAACTGGAATTGGCATAAACAATGTTGTACAGGCGCATGCCTGATTGATTTAGAAACTGCATTTGATAGACTGTGGATAAAAGGACTAATATGTAAACTAATGAAATACAAATTTCCATTGCACTTGCTAATGCTAACTTATAACATTATAACCAACAAAGAATTTACAATCTGTAATGGTAAAGCAGAAAGTTCCCGAAATTTCAAATGAAAAACGGGTTACAGCAAGGAACAGTCAACTCACCAATACTTTTCAACATTTTTATCCTTGACCTTATAAATAATATTGAAAATATTATTTCATACGCTGATGATCTCGTAATCTATCACGCCGAAAATAATATTTGTGCAATAAATTCGAACCTACAAAAAACCTTCAATCAAGTAGAGGCATACACAAAAAACTGGCACCTTACAATAAATACAACAAAGTGCGAAACTATCTTGTTTAGACCACCAGTTAAAAAATGTAATAGAAATATACGGCAAAATTGGAAAAAATTCGGTATAAAATCAAGCAGCAGCGACTCGAATATATCTGTCCATGACACTGTGAAATACTTAGGGATAAACCTAGACAAGTTTCTCTACTTTAATGATCATGTTAATAAGCAGCTGGAACGAGCGAAAAAGTCATTCCTCGTATACAAAAAATTATTTTATTCACGACACGTTTCATCTAGAGTAAAGGTTATCATGTATCAGTGCTTAATACGACCCATAATAACATACGCCGCTCCCATATGGTTCAACATAAGTCCATCCTACATGGAAAAAATTAGAATTTTTGAACGCAAATGTCTCAGAGCATGCACTTCGCTTTATAGGACACCACAAAGTGATTACACGCAATATTACTCCAATAGCCATATATACAATATATGCAAAGTTAACAGAATAGACAATTACATGATCAATCTTATAAGGAAACACATACAAAGATGCTTCAATTGCGACATGAATAACCTGATAAATGGGCCATTCTACACTAACGAATTATATATAAAAAATTCTCTTGAGCTGGGGCTTATCCCACCAGAGGCATTCATCTATCTAGACAAAAACAAATTGGTGCAAAATGAAGAGGCTGTCCCAATTTTATACCACAGATACCGCAGAGCGACAGACAAAACTATTAAATCCTCTCAACCTGTCGAAAGAGAGCTCCGGTTCGAAATGAGTATACCTTATAGAGACGTTGAAGCTTTAAGAAAGCTTAATAAGTTATATCTTTGGTGGCTAAAGGACTAACCTAATACGTATTTTTAAGTTTTATTTCGTATTATCTTTTTATCTTATACACAAAAATATGCTATCTATATAATGTTTTTTACAATTTTTTCATTATACCCCTGAAATTTAATCAAAGTATGTATCTTTAGTTGTACAACGCACGAACTTAGTAATATCCATTACCCAAAAAGTATACTACAAACGCGTATTATAGATGCTGAGAGCTCAACTTGGGACATTGTATCTTGTATTCATACATTAAATATACTAATCTTGTTTATTTAGATTAAGAAAACTTATATACGAAAATTTGAAAAATAAACACCAAAAAAAAAAAAAAAAACGCTGACTCTTTGCATTATGACAGAAGGTACATAATTTTGACCACGTTCACCACCAAACCAATTTTCCGCCTCTTTTCCTAGTTTGGAATACGCATAAGTTAGTGGACCGTTTTTAAGGCCAATGATATCAATGCCGTCGGCATACCCAACAACTGCACGCTTTTATAAAATATTCTTCCAACGCGGTTATGTTCTATCGCACGTTAGGGGTCACCCTCGTAGGGGAAACCTCGTTTAGCTTTAATGGCTCAGAAAGATCCTTCCCAACTAACAACTTCCCACGCGAATTTTAGAATTGTTACTTTTATGAAAACTTAAATAATGCAGGGTTAGCTCAACGAATTGCATTTCTTGAATTGGTAGATGCGGTGTCTGCACAATTTTACCACCTATAGGGTCATGACTACCAATTAATTTAAAGTCAATAAAAACTGAATTTAAAACGAAAATATGAACTCAATACAAGGTAATCAACGATTGTCATGTCACTACAAAATTAAAAAGTGAAACAGAAACTGGTTATAATCGACTAACCGAAAATTTTCGCTTAGTCGAATAGTCGAAAGTGGACGGTTAGTCGAGTAACCGTCATCAGTAGACTATTCGAATAGTGCTAGTCGAATTTTGCAGTCGACTAATGATGTATTCGAATTACTCGGTTAACCGACTAACCGAATAGTAAGAACCCTAATATAGAGCCTGTAACTATAACTACTATTTCGAAAACAGCCACGATTTCTCGTCAGCTTGGGTGAATCGATTCTGAGCATCGTTGTATATTACATAAGATATGCATGTTGTTTGCAAGCTGCCTAAATAATTTTTTCCTGGGTACGGGCCAGTTTATGACTTAAGAAATTACCCACCTTTACTCAATTTTATATAATATCAATTATCGATTTGAGCTAATTATAAACCTTATGCTTTGCAGATGTGGTGTTGCATTGTTTAACGTAGCTGGATGGTCTCTCGCAGAAGAAACCATTTTGATGACACTTCCATCTAGTAAGTACATATTTTTTTTATTATAGACGATACATTAGTTTTACTGAAACCTTTCTAGGCACTGCCCCGTTTAAAGTAGTGCTCGGTACAAGAAGAGGGTTCATAATGCGAAAGTGTTAAGTTCTAAATATGAGTATGCCAACGTGGTATTCACTCACTCATCAAGCAATTAAAACAAAGGTGTCATATGCTGATTGCGCATACAGCACTGCGGCATCTGTACCTGATTCATTTAATACCTAATATAATCTCTATATTCTATCAAATAATGTTTATATTTAATAAAACTCAAATGAGTTTGTTACAATAAATTTCAAATTTAGCTTTTGCTTAAGCGTCTTTATAAGTTCCGTGCTAAAAAGCCTTCGCCGCACTCTGGTTCAGGAGCTGTTAAGTTCTTTATTGGGGTCAAATGGTTTTAAATATACTAGTTAGAATTTGCATAAACAAATATTTTTTGCTGTTTTTTGCATAGAAATTCGAACTAAAAGGCTTACGATAATAATGCATATTGCGGCGAATGTTATCAAATTAGCACAACAGAGATATCGATGGCTACACTAATGCATGTATGTAGGAGGAAGCGAGAAAGCTTTAGTGGCAGCGAATATGAGTTAAACGTATGTGATGATACATAACAAGTATTCTAGATTGCTAAGACAGGAATATTCCAGAAGTGTAGTGACTCTTCTTGTGCACGGCGAGACTATAAAAGTTAGCATACAAGCAATCAGTTGTTTTTGAAGTGTTGTATCGTACAGTAAAATAACAGTCGATTTATCTAACTCACGATCTAGAGGAGGTGTTAGAAGAAAATGAAGAGGGTAAATCGAACTAACGGGATATGGGTCCCATAGAGAACATTCTACTCCCATACTTTACCGCAAATCTGCAATTGGCCGATCACCAGCATGGTTTCCGCAAATCTCACAGTACTACATCCGCTTTGAATGGCATTACAACGCAAATAAATCATGGTTGGAATCAACACCCACCAAACCATAGGACGGTTCTCGTGGCACTTGACCTATCTAAAGCATTCGATACGGTCAACCATGCCACACTTCTTCGCGATCTGGAAGAGACACCGCTCCATGCCGGCCTTAAAAGGTGGATCGCTAATTACCTCAATGGTCGACAGGCATCAGTTAAATTCAGGAACAAGAAATCTAGGCCACGAAGAATAAAACAAGGGGTGCGCAAAGGTGGGGTTTTCTCCCCCCTTTTGTTTAATTTCTATATTTTCTGTCATTTTCATGTGGTTGTTGTAATCGCCGATAAGGGTGTACCGAAAAGTGCAAAAAGTGTGTTCTGCGCAGAAATACTGTGGACCGCGTAGCTGGTGTTAGACCGGCTAAGGGTAATATTTTTGATGTGCGGCCGAAGGCCGCCTATGCATAAAGATATTCTGCACATAAATACCTTGGATCAATCCCCCTATTTGGGATCGGACCTTGGTCATTTTCGGGTTTTTTGCGAATAACTTTTCACTGAAACAAAAAATTTAAAATCCGCTTTTGGATTGTTGATACCAAAATCAAAACGCGTTGTTTGATACCTCTCCTGATATTTTTGGATGTGTTTTAGCAGTTTTCTCCTAAAGAAAACAATTACCTTGTTTTTTCTTCTGCTGTCGGAGCTATAGAAATATAATAAAGTTGAATAACACCCCCTCAGCTACATTAAAGACCTCTAGGCCTCTCCCCCCCTTCCTCCAGACCAGAGAAGCAGACAAATTAAAATCTTACTGCACAATAAGAAAAGTAAGGAAGCCTTAGGCAATAAAAAAGATAAAAACAACTACAGACCAATCTCCTTGTTGCCATCAATTTCTAAAATATTTGAGAAAGCGGTGAAGTGTAGGGTCCTGGCATATTTGGGAAAAGTCAAGTATTTCAGTCCAATGCAATTTGGTTTTCGGTCAGGTGCTTCTACCGAAGATGCTCTTCTTGATCTATGCTCTTTTATATATAAAGCAATGGATGGAAACAAATGCTGTGCTAGTCTTTTTGTTGATATTACAAAAGCTTTTGACATGGTTGACCATAGTATTCTTTTAAGTAAACTGCACTCAGCAGGGTTCAGCGGAAACACTCTAAATGCACTCAGCAGGGTTCCGTGGAAACCCTCTAAATTGGTTTAAATCATATTTAACTTCGAGGTTACAAATGGTGAAAATTGGCTATAATTTTAGCTCAGCTAGAGTAATATATTTAGGGGTCCCTCAGGGTTCAGGGGGTTTTATTATATTTCTGCTATAAAACAATATCTTCTATCTACTGTGCGCACATTTTATCGTCTAAAAAAATATGTTCGAGCGGCGTGCTGAAAATGGTATACTATGGACTAGTGCAGCCGTCCACTCTTTGGGCCGCTTTCATAAAAGCCGGTTAATGCTAACCGGAGTTTAATTGACGTATTTTGTACGGTTAGCTGTCAAATTAATGGCCGATTAGGCTTAACCGGCCTTTATGAAAGTGGCCCTTAATGTTGCAGAAGTGTCTCATAAGAAGAATATGTAACGCTAGCCGTTTAGCGCATTCAATGGAACTTTTTAAAATGCTAAATATTCTCCCTGTGAGACACTTGTACTACTATAAAGTTTTAAACAAATTTTTTATGAGGAACACCGAACTCAGGTTAAGAAGCAGTTCACATTCAAATGTTGTAGTTCCTGCCTATCGCACCACCTTGTTTCGCAACTTCTATAAAATAATCTCATGTATGGTTTTCAATAAACTTCCTTCAGATATACAAGTCATTAGAAGGATATCCGTTTTCTTGAAGGAGGTGAAATTGTGGCTTCGTCTCTTAAATCATTTTGACATAGAAATTCTGTTGCGGCCTATCACATAATCTGTTTTTCCTATTTAAGAACATTATTTATATTTAGTTGCTCCTATTTCTGTATACCTAGTTGTTGTGCAGAAACTTTTTTCTTAACTTGGCTTATGTTTAATCAGCTTTCTTTTTAAGTATTTATGATTCTTTGTATATTTTTGTATTGAACCCCACAATACTCAACATATATATATTTTATGTAGGAAATGGTGCTATCTCTGCTCTTTTTTGAACACTAGACACCATTAGGCGGCCGCCGTGGTGTGAAGGTAGTGTTGCCGGCCTACCACACCGAAGGTCCATGGTTCGAGCCCTGGTACAGGTAACATCAAAAGTGATTTGAAAAAAGTTTTTCAAAACGGGGTCGCCCCTCGGCAGTGGTTTGGCAAACTCTCCGAGTGTATTTCTGCCATGACAGGCTTCTCAGCAAAAATTCGTCTCCTTTGTAGATGCCGTTCGGAGTCGGCAAAAAACTGTAGGTCCCACCAATTTGTAGGGAAAACTCAAATCGGCACACCACAAATTGGAAGAGAAGCTTGGCGCAAAAATCTCTTAGGAGGTTTATGATGATATACCTGTTGTATATCGCGCCATAGAGAGAGAGAGACACCATTAACTATTATCTTATTGCAACCACTATATAAGTGTACTTTGGTATTTTGTAATGTATAAATTTGTATTTGCATAAGATAATAATAAATAAACAAACAAACAATTGACATAACAATTTATGCAGATCTATTTTAATACTTTTAGTTCGTAGAATAAAGCCAGCTGATTGTTTGATGTATATTGTATCGTCATCCCTTGTCAAATTTGGTTTTGAGACAAACCGGTTTCGGCGTTGTGCCATCATCAGTGTCGATTTTCGTTCTGATCTGTTGTGGTCGTTTGTCTTGTATTTATAGTAGGTAACAGGTAACGTCAGCATGGGTGTCTGTTTGTGTACGTGTGTGCATGTGTTGTGTGTGTACATTCAGAAACGGGGGTGGTTTGCATCGATCGGTTTTTTTGTGGTTGACTGAGGCAGGTAAAAGTTGGTGATTTTTGTTGTTTGACCTTTTTTGCTTGTTTGTTGTTTTTGATCTTTTGCTGTTTTGTGCTTATTTGTCGGTGCGTGTGTGTTTGTTGTACCTGAGTGGTTGCTTTGTTTTTTGTAAACCAATTTTCAAGGTTCGAATATTGTGTCGGAAACAGTGTTTGTCTGTTCGTTTATTATTCTACCGTCGAATGTTTTTTGTTTGTAGATTTCCATGTTTTCGAGTACGTTCAGCCGTCTGCCTTTTGCTTGTACATGTAGGACCTTGACTGTTTTTTTGATGTTTCCGGGGGGGCATTTATTCTCCGCCATGTGATTCGCAAAGTTGGACTCTGGTATGATGGTTGGATTCCGTTTCTTTTTGTTGCAATCTCTAATGTGTTCTCTGAACCTCGTTCTTACTTGTCGTCCGGTTTGTCCTATGTAACTGTGCTGGCATTCACAAGTGAGCTTGTATACACCATGGCTGCTAAATGGATCTTCTGAGTTAGTTTTGGTTCTTAGCTTCCGTCCTAAATTGTTCGATGTTTTCAACGCTGTGTTGATGTTGTATTTTCTAAGGAAATTTGCTAATTTATATGTTGCCCTTCGAGTATATGTCATTGTCGTCCAGGTTTGAGTACTTTCTTCTCCATTGTTTCTTTTTTCTAAGGTCTCTCCTGAGTTTATCTACTAGTGCTTTTTTATATCCGTTGTTTGTAGCGATGTTATATATTATTCCAAGCTCTCTTCTATATGCTTCTTGTGTAAGAGGTGTTCTTTCCAATCTTTGTACTAAGTGCCTTAGCGCTGCATTTTTATGTTGTTGTGGGTGGTTCGAGGTATTATGTATTATTGTGTCGGTGGCCGTTGGTTTCCTATATATGCCGTAGTTGAATTTATTGCTAGCTTTATCAATACTTATTGTGAGGTCCAGATAATTAATTCCTCCGTCTTTTTCGGTTTCCATTGTGAATTTTATGTTCCCGTGCTGCTTGTTGAGGTACTCCAGTACTTGCTCTTCGTTGTTGGTAGTTAAAACGCATATGATATCATCCACGTACCTTGCGTAAAATAACACTCCTAATTTGGAATTTAATTCCTGTATATACTCTTTTGCATAAACGCTTCCATAAGAATAGCCGATGTTGGGTTTCCCATCGCAAGTCCATTTGTTTGTCTGTATATTTTATTGTTGAATTGAAAAATGTTTTCAATAAAAACACTTCTGTTATGATTTCCGAGTGGTAAATTCATTTATTTATCAATACATGCATTTGTTTGAAAAATTTCCGTTCAAATAAACAGACTAACAGACGGACAAGGCTAAATCGACTCAACTCATCGATCTAATCATTTCAGTATACCTTTTGATGGGCTCATCTCTTCTTCTTCTCATCCTTACAAACATTTCATGTTCATGAAAGGTATACAAATCAAAAATGATATAGCGCTAGCTTAGAGTGAGTTTTTAATGCAGAACAAAAGAGAATTAAAAAATACATCGTTTAAAAAAAAAAAATTGGCAACTTCTTTTTTGTGTTGTTTTGTGTTGATGCGCAAAAGTGTCATGTACATAGTTGTCAAAAAGCGCGCTAAGTTCATTAAACATATGTGGTTGTTGATAAATTGTGCTGGTTGTACGTTCGCGCTGCGTAAAAATTTATTTATTGCCGTTTCTAACATTTATTTTAGTCGGAAAAGGTAACATATTCTTATTATTGGTATACAAATATTAACTAAATTATTGCTACATTTATTAAAAGGTATGTATGGCAAAGAACGAAAGGAATAACACTACTTTACAAACAATTGAAAACAGCAATAACATTGACCACTTTGGAAATGATATAGACGATGCTGTTTTAGGGCTCGCGCCTTATGGTGTCCACAGCGATTCGGATTGTTCCATGAACATACCCGTAAAATCTAAAAAGCGCAAGAAGAGTTAAACACGCAGATGGGATGAGCATTGAAAACAAATATCGAAGACAAAGTGGAAAATCATATTATGGAAAAAAGAAAGAAAAGCACGTTTGGTGGAAAGATGCAAGAGCAATGAAGCAGCGATGTAAATGTAAGTAATGAGTAAAACTACCAAATCAGCCATGGAATGCGCTCAAATTACTGACGACGGGAGAGGTAGACTTTTTAAACAATTTTGGAGTATGGATATAAAACAAAAACGAATTTATGTAAAGACCTTGATACAAAGTACACCACCTGTTAGACGTGCAAAACCTGAAGAAACCGAACCAGCAAAAAGATGTCGATCTTTAAAATATTACCTAAAAATAGATAATAAAAATATGCGTGTGTGCAGAACTTTTTTTTTAAATACATTGGACATTTGTAGACATTCAATGTTGAATTGGGTAAAGCAGTCTGTAACCAGTAACAGAAAATCAAATACAATACCGATGACAAAGTTTGCAAGTCAGCGAAAATGCTTGAATTCTTTTTTGGACTCTTTGCCAGTCATGCAGTCGCACTATTGTCGTGCAGCAACAATGTTTGAAATTTGTGTGCGTCATTCTAATAGATTATATTTTTAACTTTACAATGAAAATGTAATGTTTTAGTTAAACTATATAAATAGAAGTATCAAAGAATTAATAGCATTTCGTATGAGAAATACACTCTTCACCAAGAAAAAAAGAAGTCAGAAATGAAAAGCAAAAGGTCAAAGGTGAAGAGCGTATCGTGCTAACTGTGGATTTGCAACCGGTTTTAATGACGCCAAAATCGGAAGTAAGCAGCCTATACTGATAAACCATAAAGGTTACTGCTTTATTTGGAATGAGGTTGAAGGTGGCGTGTCCGCGGAAGAATTCGCAAGCATTTGGGTATATTTTGTTGAACAAAAATTCTTCCTTATCTCAATGAAACTGAAATCCCGACAAAAATTATATTTTACAGCGACGGATGCTCATACCAAAAAAGAAATGTGACTATGACAATAACAATAGAACAAAAAATTTTAGAAACTGGACACACGCAAATGGAGGCTGACAGCGTTGACTCACTCATCGAGCGTGTTTTAAAGCATAGGACTATAGATGTACCTGCACATTATATTGCTTTTTGTAAATATTTGGATCACACTTTTTTCAAAACATTTAGGGACCTTCAATTTGTAAAATGCATTCGTCCTGGCCGGGAAAAAGGTGATGCCAAAGTCACTGATATTCGTGCGATAAAATATACAGCAGACGAAGAAATGTTTTACAAATTGAGATTCTCAAATTCATGGCAACATCATCCTCAAAGAATTAATAAAACCATTTCTCCATTAGATTGGTCTGATTTGCCGCAACTCCAGAGTGAGAGAAAAAAAATTACAACTAGAAAGTATGACGATTTGCAATACTTAAAAATGACCTTGCCAAAGGATCACCACAAGTTTTATGACGAATTACCTCACGAATAGTATATATTTGTTGATGTATCGTACATATTTTTTCATATTATTTTATATAAGCAGCCACGGAGTAAGACTGCAAACTACATTTCATGTGATAGAAACAAGGCGAATTTATAAAGGTGGCATCTTCCGATCATATGATTGCTTGTTCTTCCTGGCGAAATTCGCCTTACGCACTGGGGATGTCAAATTTGTTTCATTGTTTGTTTACATATGTCTATTTACAAACATTTATATTGTTGTGGTTCAAAGTAAACACATTGTTCGGTAATTGTTTCCTTTAGAAGACAACTCCTAAAACACGTCCAAAAATGCCGGGAGAGATATCAAACAACGTGTTTTGACCTCGGTATCAACAATCCGAAAGCAAGTATTCGATTTTTTGTTTCAGTGAAAAGTTATTCGTAATATGCCATATGCACACACTTTTTTGGTTCGCGTCAGAAAAAAGCCACCAACGCACAACGATATTCTGCATATAAATAATTCAACCACAGTAAATTTTTAGTATTTTATAATAACTTTTCACTGGCACAAGCAATTTTTTCACAATTGTCATTGTTTTGGTCAGAAAGTTGATTTTAACTGAAATGCGTTTTGACATTTATAGCATTTACTCTCGTTTCTTATATCAGTTTGTCTTGCTTTGACATTCCCAATGAATTCGCCCTTCGTTAATATGATATTTTGTTTGACATTCCCAGTGCGAGAAAACAAAAACAAAATATGTGAAGTTTGTGTGTATGCCGAATTGAATTCGCTCGCTACCACCATGTATAATTTCGCCATGGATAGAAACGTTTTCTTAGGTTTCATTTTTTAAAATTAATTTTAACTCACAGCAACGAACTAAGACTGTATAAATCTTATTTTAAATAAATATTAAATGCTATCGGTAATAAAAACACAAATGAAGTTATATTATTTAAATCAAATAAGACAAATGTTCATAATATTTTCTTACAGAAAAGGTGCTAAGTGATGTGTACAAAATAAAAATATCAGCAGAAAATGTGCTAAATGATCTGCTAAATCAAAGATCCTTTTTTGTTTTTTTTTTTGTACTTACTTTACATTTCGGCAACAACCAAGCAAATAAAATTGCATTCAAAAAAAATTTCAAAATTTAGTATTAATTTCTTAATACAGTTTTTGTCTCTCCTTCAAAAAGGTGACACCTTTGCACTCTAAGCTAGCGATATATCAAACGGTTTACAGGGTATAGGTGTAATAGCTAGGTTTTCTTTTGTTTTATGTTTAACTTTATTTAAAAAGCATTTGTTGCAATTTTTAATAAATTTTGCTACATTGTGACTCATGTTTTTCCAATAGTATTTCGTTCTTAATTTTTTCGTACCACAATGTCCACCTTCATGATAAATTGTCATTAGTTTCTGTTTCTTGTCGTTTTCGGTTATCGTTTCTACTTGATCAGTTAAGAATATTTGCAAAGTTTTTAAAATTTTGTCTATTTTGAATTTGAAATTGTAAAATATTAGAAAAATATATAATTTTTTGGCCATTCTCATTTCTTAATATTGATAATGTCGGCTTCTTTTTCAAGCCTCAACAGTAACCCATCTAAATTTGTTATTTCGTTGGCTTTCGCAAGATCAAGTAGTTTGATTTGAATGCGCAGATGGGGCAAGAGTTAAATGTCCACGTAGACGGAGTACTTCTACCTACTGTCAACCACCCGAAACTCTTGGGTGTGACGTTTGGCAACGGCCTCACCTTCGCTGCAATAGCTTCAAAGGTACAGAGCCGCAATAAGATCCTCAAGTCACTGGCCGGCAGTACTTGGGGGAAAGATAAAGAAACATTGCTTGTTACACATAAGGTTATTGGCCGACCAGTTATTGACTATGCTCCCATATGGTCGCCCAACTTTGCTGACACCAACTGGAGGAAATTTCAAGTCTGCCAAAACACCGCCATCAGAACTGCTACGGGATGCCTGCTTATGTCATCTGAGTCCCACTTCCATCAAGAGGCTAAATTGCTAAATGTTCAAGAGCACGCGGAACTCTTGAGTAGACAGTTTCTTCTGAACTGTCATAAACCCAGTCATCCAAATCGACATCTATTGGATTAAGCCTCGCCCCCCAGAGACAAAACGAGACATTTCTCAAGCACTACGATGAGATCTGGCACCACATTCATTGTAAAGGTCTACAAGTAAGGTATGTATCAGCTGTCCGTCCACAGCTGTGCCGACCGTGTACAAAGCTTGTCATTCAGAGGCTGGCTAACGCAGAGGTGTACTAATTGGAAGTAGAAAAAACGTACTTGATCCTATAGAAACATATATAATCAGGCATGTTCTGCAATCCACTTTCACTCGGATTTGCTTGCTTCAACCAGCTAATTTTTATAGGCTCAACACGCAATTTCACTCGAAAGTGAATTGCAGAACCTGCCTGAATAAATTAACAAATAAGAGAGATAAGTTGGCGCAAATCATTGTTTAAATCTCATTTTTTCAAGTAGAATTATTTTTGCAATTGTTTTACTTATTTAATTACCACTTTTTGATTTCTTTATAAAAATCTCTATGGCACCTATTAAAGCAACCATGTATTTGATGTTGTCATGGTAATTCCCTTCTTCTTCTTTGTTTACAATAAAATTCCGCGTGCTAATTTCATCATTTACTTTAAATATTTCAACTAAAGAAGTAGTTTTCTTGTTAACAGTATATCCTAATAAAGTTCCCTGCTATTTAAAGTGTGTTTCCTAAAATGCGCATGCTCATTTCTTCTTTTTATTTTGTTTGTGCATGATGTGTACCAAGCGTACAAATAAGGGTGCGTTTATGTGAGCTTCCATATCGCTTGAGCGCTGCAGTTATCGTAGCTTTGCCTTATTTTTTAGAAACGTTATAATTGATATTCGAGAAAAATTAACACGATTTGAACGGCGATGGTGGGCTTTACATGTTAGGTAGTCACCCGCTTCTCATCAGACCTCTTTTAGACACTTAAATGCTAAGCAGAGTCATCATTGCTTTTCCACACCACCCAGGAGGCTGCAATGTAGGCGCGTTACCGGCATTTTTTTGGGTGTGCGGTTCCCCTGTAGGCCTATTATCACCCATATACATAATATTTACAAATAAAATTCATGAATTCAGCTTTTGGTTACAAAAAATAAAAATTGCACAGTCCAGGTACATAAAAAAATCTGGACAAAACTACTTAGCAAAATAATTACTAAACAAAACTACTTTAAAATATAATAATTAAACAAAAGACCCACACCCTAAACCCACCCCACAGCGAAACCCTATTGAACTTTCCTGGAAATATAAGATTGGTGGGGAAAACGGCGGGTCCTATTTCTATAGAAAATACCCGAAATCTGTTTAAAAAAATATGGCCTACGGCAGACGGACACTCTAACTAATTGAAATTGGACGATTTTTGGGGTCTTGCAGACAGACACTCGGACTAAAAAAAAATCGAACAACTTCGGACTATGGCAGACAGACACCCGTACTAAAAGAAAATCGAAATATGGCTGACACTAAAAGAAAATCGGACAACTTCGGACTATGACAGACGGACCCTAGTACTAAAAGAAAATCGGACTTTGGCGGACTATCGGTGTGATGTAGACAAAAATTCCACATTTTTAAAATTTGGTTCATTCGCTTTCTTATTGAAATGGTTAATTAAAAAGTATGTTCTAATTCTGATAAAAAGCACTTTGATGACGTCTGGATTGCAATTTTCGCAACAGTAATACGGCTCCACGTCCCCCATTTTCTCATATAATATCTGAGAAAAGCCAACCCTATGGCAAATGGATTCGAAATACTCTGAATAAATTTTTTCGATATTAGAAATGAACTCAATAAATTCAGAAGGTGGCTTCACAAGTTCGCAGCTACTGAACTGCTATCACGACGAAGATAATGAAAACGCGCAATTGGTTATTCCTATAAATTAGCGTCCAGCTATGTTGCACCACTACCATAATAAGGATACAGCGGGACATTATGGAATCGATCGTACTTCCTATAAGATCACTTCACGCTACTATTGGCCTGGTATCCGGAGGGACATCGAAAACCATATTAAAACTTGTATTGACTGCCAACGCTACAAGGCAACTAACTTAAAACTAATGGGCTTATATCAAACGATACCGAGTAAACAGCGTTTTGAAGCAATTGCCATTAACTTGTTTGGACCATTACCTCCTGATGCAAATGGGCTACAGTGGATCCTCATTGTAGAAGACATCGCCAGCCGTTGGGTAGAGCTTTTCGCACTAACTGAAGCTACCGCCGATAGGTAATGACGTGCAACTCGATGGTTGATCTACGGATGTGATGCCTCTCACCTCTCATTACCCATCTCTCCTTCCTTACGGAAGGAGGGGTGACATGACCTAGAACGTTCCACTGGTCATAAATCGCTACCACGACAGTCGGCCAGTACCGCAAGGGAGTACCGGAGCGTACCGGACTGTCAGTTCGACAGCACTCCCCAAAACCTTCGGGGAGTGTTTTTGTCGTTACAACAACAACAACAACAACCGCCGATAGCTGTGCTAAATTGCTAATCGACGAAATAATCTTGCGCTATGGAGTACCAAGGAAGGTTATCAGTGATAATGGGGTTTGTGTCCGCAGTGATGCAGAAACTTTGCTTTTGCTTTAACATAGACCAAATTTTTACTCCTGTTTACCACCCCCAAGCAAATCCGGTTGAGAGAAAGAACCGCGACTTAAAGACACAGTTGGCGATACTAGTTGGAAAACAGCATCGAAATTGGGCAGAGAAGTTACCAGCCATACGTTTCGCCATGAATACCACTCGATGCCAAAGTACTGGTTATACCGCAGCTTTTCTAACTTTTGGCCGCGAGTTGAGAACTACTTATGCAATCGCGCATGAAGATAATCTCCAACAACCATTGGGCACCTATCATGCCTCATCGTTAACTCCGTATCGGAGTACTACCAATGCTTTCGAAGAGCCTGTCAACAGAATCAGATGCCGGGGGCGTCCTCGAAAGACCACTTAGTAGGATGCTTCATCGGGTCGTTTTCAGCATCCTAGGGGGGGAGACTGTAACAGCTGCGCTTTTACATAAAAGGACCCTTATGTTTGAATAACTACTTTTAGTAGCAGCCTTGTAACTATTCTATTTTATGTTTGTATTGCAACCCTATTGCACCTTAAAAGCAGCGCTTCTGCGCTCATTAATTTTGCTAAGATCATTTTTACTGATGATTATTAAAATCAATCGGGTTCGAGCTTACGACAAGTGAGGTTGTCTCGTCCGGTATTGCTTCGGACAGTGCTTTGCTTTGAAACAACCCGAAGGTGATTGTGTGCATGTAAATTATATATATATATCTACTGCGTTTTGTACTTTATATTCTTCGCTATTAAAAGAGCTGTTGACTGAACTCACAATAAATTTATGTAGATTCAAGATATTTTCTATAAAGATGTTGAAGATCTATCTTTTACAGACGTAGAAGTCAGAATATTATAACGCGAACTGATACTCGTATTTACAGATTGAAAAATGTTAAGGCAAAAAATTATTGTTCCAAGCACGAGCCCATATAACTCACCGTTGTGGGTGGTGCCTAAAAAACTTGATAATAGTGGGGAGACTATAGTAATTGACGGCGGATAGTAATTAACTACCGCAAACTTAACGAGCAGGCCGCGGATGACAATTTCCGATCCCAAACAGTGAAGACATGTTTGACAAATTAGGAAAGTGCTAATATTTTACTATCGGTTTGGCAAAGGGCTTTCATCAAATAGAGGTCTACTCTGATAATCAAGCTAAAACGGTATTTTCTACTGCAAACGGGCGTTATGAATTTACACGAATGCCGTTTGGGATCAAAATGGCTCCAGCTACTTTCCAAAGGTTAGTTGATGCGGTGCGAAAATACTATGTCTATAAAACATGTGTGGTGTAAATGGATGATGTTTTAATATTCTCAACTAGCTGCCAAGAGCACGAAGACTCCATAAAATATAATATAATATCTATAATTTACTCAATAAAAAAATCATGCATTTTTAGTTACCACTGGATACTGTCGTCGATTCATAAAGCATTATTCAAAATTAGCATATCTTATTATCAGATATTTAAAATGAGATATTCATCGCATTTGATAAGTTGAACCAGTAACAAATAACCTAGTTCTTAAACCAACCGATTTTACAAAAAAAAAAAAATTTTTTAACAACTGACGCATCGCAGTTTGCAAATGGCTCAATTTTGTCACGGGATAATAACCTTATTATCTATGCTTTAGGACAGTATCTAATCACGAAATTCGATACTACACCATTGAAAAAGGTTTGCCGGTAGTTGTCTGTTCAATTTAGCATTTGCATAAATATCTTTATGGCAGGCATTTTATTGTTCACACGGATCACAAACCATTGATTTGGCTTCATAATATCAAAGAGAAAAACATGAAGTTACAAAGATGGAAAATTCGATTAAATGAGTATGATTTTGATATTACATATTAAAGCAAAGGACAATACAGTCGCATATGATTGGAGCAGGTACTTACAAAGACTCAACCCTATAAATCTCTTGGCCTGGATGATAAAATTTTCAAACAATTCACTTTATATAACTGCACAATACACATAACAACAAAAATGGTCAATCGATTTCTTATAAAAAAATGTTTGACATAGAACATATTGAAAAATTGAGTAAAAAATATGAGAATATTGTGACGAATTCGATGATTCCTTAATTATCAATCCCGGGTTCGATCACTATAAAGTCAAATAAACACACGCACAGATATTGTAACTAATAGCTAGTTTTATTTACTAGTAATAAACGCAATACAAATTTAAGAGTTTGGTAACTTCGCAGTAATTCACTGAACAACACTTGGAAATAAACAGATCCCTGCCTTGCTTGATCACCGCCTTATATAATCCAACAGGGTGCTTGCCTACGCACCGAGAACTTTCTTGGTTTTCGCTTTTCGTGTTCTGGAAGGGTCGGTGTTATTTATTGGCATCTCCTCTTTGCATCGTATTCGCAAACACTCGCGCCATCTCTCTTCCTATTCCTAGTTACACGCTTGCATGCATAAGCGTAGCCATCGTTATCTCAGTTGTGTTTAACTAGTGGTGGGAGTGTTATTGAGTTAGGGATGGTACATGCTTGAGAATAATCGCCACACTGCCCTCCACCTAAGTCTGATCGTCCAGATCAGACACATTGCTGGAACCAAACGCAGCTAGCCTTTCCAAATGGACCACCTTCATCTTATTCCTTCCCATAGTTTGTATGCGATATACCACATCGTTGATCCGTTTTATGACTTTGTATGGGCCTTCCCAGTTACATTGTAATTTTGGGAACAAACCTTTCTTATGCTGTGGGTTGTATAGCAGCACTAAATCTCCTTCTATAAAACCTTCCGAATTTATTGCTTTGTCGTACCTGGCCTTCATCTTATCGCTCATGATCTTAGTCCGTTGTCTCACAAGGTCGTGAATTTCTCTCATTTCTTCTTCCAATACGGTAGTAGATTTCCGAGCATTTACTCCTGCATCAGCGCTTATCCCAAACTTCAAGTCAGCTAGCAATCGAAGATCATTCCCGAAAATTACCTTTGCAGGAGTCTGACCAGCTGTTTCATGTACTGCAGAGCGATATGCCATTAGGAATAAGGATATGTGAGTATCCCAATCCTTCCGGAACTTATCCACTACTTTCCTTAGCTGCTCTTCGAAAGTTCTATTGAATCGTTCCACCATGCCATCTGACTGAGGATGTAGTGCAGTTGTTCGAGTTTTCCGAATGCCCAATGTCTTGCACATTTCCTGGAACACAGCTGATTCGAAATTTATGCCTTGGTCCGAATGTATCTCCATCGGTGCACCAAACCTAGCTGCCCAATTGTTAGCAAACACTTCTGCTATCGTTTCTACCTCTTGATTTGGAATAGGGTACACTTCTGGCCATTTGCTGAAATAGTCCATAACTACCAGTACATATTTGTTTCCGAGTTTGCTAGTAGGAAATGGACCAGCTACATCCATGGCTATCCTCTCAAATGGCGCACCTGAGTTATACTGTTTCATTTGGCCATGGCTCCTTGATTTCGGTCGTTTAGCTTTGATGCATACTTCACAGTTGGCAATCCACTCCGCGACCGATTGACGGCAACCAACCCAATAGAATCTTTGCTTGACTTTCTCCAAGGGATGACTTCCGCTTGGACCGTTATGTAATTCATTGAGTACATCAGGAATTTTCTTCGTTGGGACGACTATCAGCTTTCGAACGCATTGACCATCCTCACTCTCCCATTTTCGATGCAAACAACCGGATTCTAATTGCAAACTATTCCACTGTGCCCAATATGACTTGGCAACAGGACTTTTTGCTGACATCTCATCTCTTGATGGTCGCTCGTTTCGTTCGATTCCTTGCATTACCCGTGTAAGATCTGGATCTTCGTGCTGAAACCTCCTTAATTGATCCATGTCCCATTCCCCCGTACATGTTATAGTCATGAGCTGCACATCTATAATGTCTTCCTTGGCCTCAGCTTTCGAACAATGCTTGCATTCCAAGTTACATGGTCTTCGTGACATTGCATCAGCATTTCCGTGGGTGCTACCTTTGCGATGCTCTATGGAAAAGTCATAACTTTGCAGTCGCTATATCCTCCTTGCCAATTGAACTTCCGGATTACGGAACTGTAAGAGCCATTTCAACGCTGCATGGTCTGTCCTGACGTGGAATCGCTGCCCATAGAGGTACGTGTGGAAATGCTTAACGCACTCTACCAATGAAAACAGTTCTCTCCGGGTTACACAATAGTTCCTTTCAGGCTTCCCAATTGTTCGGCTATAGTATGCAACTACCTTCTCCTGTCCATCAACAATCTGGGACAAAACACCTCCTATAGCATAACCACTCGCATTTGTATCCAGAATAAACTTTGAACCTGGAATTGGATATGCTAACATCGGGGCAGTGCATAGTCGTTCCTTCATTGTTTGAAAAGCCACCTCCTGTTCCTTCTTCCATTCAAAACTCATATTCTTCCTTGTAAGGTCATGGAGACTACTAGCTACGCTGGCAAAATTTGGTACAAATCGGCGATAATACGTGCACAGCCCAAGGAAGCTCCGTAACTCATGCAAATTTCTCGGTCTTGGCCAATCCTTTACGGCTTCGATCTTTTCCTTAGCAGTGCAGATTCCCTCCGTAGTTACCTTGTGACCCAAATAACTTACTTCCTTTTTAAACAAGGAACACTTCTTGGGACTTAGTTTCAGTTTCGTTGGAAAACTTCCTCCAAGTTCTTTAGGTGTTCCTCAAAGCTTTTTCCCAGCACGATGATGTCGTCGAGGTACACCAAACATGTTTGCCAGTGCAATCCTTTTAGTATCTGGTCCATGAGTCTCTTAAAAGTAGCTGTACCGTAAATTGCCAAAGCCCTTCTCCAACGCTGAAGGCCGTCTTCTCTTTATCTTCATCCTTTACCTCCACTTGCTAGTAGCCGCCTTTCAAGTCCAGTGTGGAAAAAAATTTCGTGCCAGATAACGAGTCCAGAGTATCGTCGATTTTTGGCAATGGATAACTGTCCTTCTTCGTTACGTCGTTCAGTTTCCGGTAATCCACACAGAACCTCATTGCTCCATCTTTCTTTTTCACTAGTACTACCGGTGAGCTCCATGGACTAGCTGATGGTTCGATCACGCCGCTGTCACTCATTTCCTGTATAATTTCCCTTACTACTTGGCGTTTGGCCAATGGAATACTACGAGGAGCTTGGCGGATGGGCCTTGCATCACCAGTATCAATTTGATGCTTCACAACTTTGGTCCGACCTGGTTTAGAACCATCCTTGTCAAATATGCTCGAGTACTTTGATAGAAGTTCCTTTGCCTTTTCTGATGAATTTTTTCGAGGCCTGCCGTCCACGACGTGATATCATCTGAAAAATTAATCTTGATGGTAGAATCATTTTCCCGAAGCTGTTCACAATTGATAACTACCTCGACCTCTTGGCATTGTCCCAATATTGCTCCTTTGGAAAGTTTAATTGGTTAAGTACTCTTACCGGTACACGTCCATCTTGTTTTGTCATGGCCAGGGTTTTTCCTACTAAGATGTTCGTCCTTGATTTGTTTGCTGCCTCGACAACCCACAACTTGTTTGTCCCATAATCTCCATCAATCTTTGCCCATATGATTGCTTCGGACTTCGGTGGAATTTGTTGGCTCTCCTCCACAAGCACTCGCTTACTAACGTATTTGTTTTCGTAACCAAAATTTAATGCACATCCATGTTCTGGTAATTCATAATCCTGTTTTGCATGTCGATCTTAATGCCTTGCTAGCTTAAGAAGTCCACACCAACTATGATTTCGGCAACAATATCTGCTACTATAAAACTGTGTAGAACGGCAACGTTCCCGATTGCGATTTCACATGTTACTTCTCCTAGGACATGGGTGTCCTCACTAGTGGCTGTACGTAACTTTGCTCCATGCAATGGTCTCACCTCCTTTTTGACTAAATCAGATCGAATTATGGAATGCGATGTGCCTGTATCCACAGTTAGTAAGTGCTCTTTTCCATCCACATATGCAACAACAGTAACATTACTAGCTTTCCTTCCCATCTGTGAGACAGAGATTATGAGGAATTCAGTTGCGGGAGCCAGTCCACGCCCCTTTCGGCTGGCTCGATTTAGTTTAACGACTGATTTGGTTGGGAGGTTTGCTCAACTCCTTCAGCTTTGCGTTTTCGTCCACTTGAATTGCTGGGGTTACTGGAGCCAGTGTCGCAATAACGATGACCTGGTTTTTCGCACTTAAAGCATTTAATGGCACCATCACTTTTTTTCTGTACTCCGTTCAATGCTTCCGAAATTTGGTCACTTGGAGTTTCCACTTCTACGCGATGAGCCTTGTATGCAGGTTTACTCAAAAGCGAGGCTGTTTCCTGCGTCAGAGCATGCGATACCGTTTCAGCGAATGTCCTTTTGGGGTTTGCATATGTGGCCCGCTTCGTCTCCACGTCGCGTATTGCATTTATGAAACACTGGATTTTTACCCTCTCCGTATACTCTATAGGTGCGTCTGCATTTGCTAGATGGGCCAACCTCTCGATATCCTATGCAAATTCCTGCAAAGTCTGATTAGGTTTCTGGAAGCGATTCTGTAGCTCTACTTTGTATATCTGCTTTCGATGTTCGCTACCATAGCGTCTCTCAACCGCACCCATCAATGCCTCATAATTATTTCGTTCGCTGTCAGGAATAGTCTGCAAGATTTCAGTTGCAGGACCTTTCAATGCCAGGAATAGTACAGCACCTTTGTCTTCCGTGCCCCAATTATTCACAGCTGCTGTCTTCTCAAACTGTAGCTTGAATACCTGGAAAGGAACGGAACCGTCAAAAGATGGGGGTTTTTACCTTGGGATTATTAGTTGAAACCGTTGGACGATTTAGTTGCAATTCCTGGATGCGTCCTCTCAAAGCAACCACCTCAGCCTCAATTTTGTCCTGGAGTTGTGCAATTTTTGCATCTTGCACTTCTAGTTTTGACGTAACCCTCTCTTCCTGTGCTTCCACCTGCGAAGACATTTGTGCCACCTGCATGGATATACGCTCCTCATGTGCTTCCAATTGATATCTTATGTATGCCTTTGTTTTATCTAGTTGAGCTGAAATCTGGGATGTCATATGTGTCCTCTGTTCCTCGAGCTGAGATGCCATTCGAGATGTAATACGTGTATCCTGTTCTTCAAGCTGAGATGCCATGTGTGTCTTCTGTTCTTCCAGCTGTGTTTTAATGCTTGACGACATCTGAGTCAATACAGCCAACAACGCGTTTGTGTCCACACTTGCCACTGGATTCGTAGGCTCCTTTTTCTCTTTCACTTTCGTCGATGCCTCCTCCACAAGATGAAAAACATGATCATCAACGTTGATTCCTTCTGCTTCTATAGCCTCTCGCAATCGTGACTGTAACTCTGATTTATAGCCTGTAGTGTTTAGTCCCCGTTGTTCCAACTCATTTTTGAGTTGCTGAATCTTTAATTCATTCAGCTTCGCCATGTCCTTGTTATCCTTAAATTCACTGGTATTTATTCAACAATACCGCTGCTGACACCAATTGTGACGAATACGATGATTCCTTAGTTATCAATCCTGGGTTCGATCACTATAAAGTCAAATAAACACGCGCACAGATATTGTAACTAATACCTAGTTTTATTTACTAGTAATAAACGCAATACAAATTTAAGAGTCTGGTAACTTCGCAGTAGTTCACTGAACAACACTTGGAAATAAACTGATCCCCTGCCCTGCTTGGTCACCGCCTTATATAGTCCAACAGGGTGCTTGCCTACGCACCGAGAACTCGCGCCATCTCTCTTCCTCTTCCTAGTTACACGCTTGCATGCATAAGCGTAGCCATCGTTATCTCAGTTGTGTTCAACTAGTGGTGGGAGTGTTATTGAGTTAGGGATGCTACATGCTTGAGAATAATCGCCACAATATAAAGTCAATAAAATAAGCTATCCAAATAAAAATAAAAATTAAGAATTTAGCTATGTAAATAACATTGTGAAAGATAGAAAATTTTGCTAATTGTACACCAAAATACAAAAAACTTAGCAACTAAATTAAGGAAGGAAATTTTTTAATAGATACATCAAATAAATCGCAAATAGAAAGGACAAAACAGAAATTGTTACAAACATTTCATTTTTTTTTGTATAAAATTAACAGCGCTGTGCTTGACCTATAACAAAATTCAACTCAATGACTATTGTTATAGTTGTGCCAATAGTATTGTTTATGTATGGTAATTTTGTCAACTCTACAGCAATGGAGGTAAAGTTGTTGCCTACGCGGATGACATGCTCTCTGCAGAGTGTATGGGCTGAAACTGCGATGCTCAGTGGGAGCCTCCAAATACAGAGCTAGTGTTCCCTCCACTAGTAGGAAAATCACAAGTTTTTACTCGCCTTCTCTTGGTGGACAAAAGTGGCGCCTTTCCGATGTAAGCTCATATGGGAACGTTCAGAGAGCTGTCTTTGGTACGATCACCGGAGCGACAAGGGTGCACTTATTACTGGGGAATGGGGACTCTGTAGAAAGCGAACATATAAGTACAGCTCACACAACCATCGGTTGCTATGGTTACACACAAGCATTTGTTCTGCGTTGCCGATGGCCATTAGCTTATTCTCTTAGTTAATAATTTAACATTGCTACTCTTTTAAGATTCGTATTCATTAATACTCTAACTGTAGGGGAATTTTGTGTACCTGTTTATATACTACTTTTATATCTTGTTTGAACAATTAAATTTGTTATGTTACTTTGATTTTTTGTATCAACAAATGTTTCAAAAAAATTTTCATTCAATTTTCAACTAAATAAAATAAAGAACTCTATTCTACAATCAAATAAAATAATTTTTGGAATTTAAAATAACCACCAAACTAACTATGACTATCTCATTAACCGTTAATTTACATAGCAGTGCTACGCACACAAGGTATATTAACTTCATCCGCCTAGCGATAGTATGTAACGGCATAAACGGGTCGAGATAAATATTGACTTATGTTTATCAAAATATTCAGGAAAAAAAGAGAAATTGATTAAGTCCGTCCGTCCGTCTGCCCGTCTGTTAACACGATAACCGGAGTACATTTTGAGATATCAAGGAAATTTGGTATGCAAGTTCCTCGGCAGCTATCTCCGAGCTATCTTGTTAAGCCAGGAAATCAATTTTTTAAGATATTTTTGAAAATGGGCGATGCCACGCCCACTTTTGATTAAATCAAGTTTAGAAATAGTATTAATCATAAATCAAAAACCAAAGGGCGATATCTCAGATTGGCTGTTTTTCAACGACAGATTGCTTAATTTAACGGCACAAATGTCACTTAAGCGGTTTTGCATTTGCGTCTTACGCGGTTTAATAGTGTCTCCGACGATATCTATGTACACACTCTGCTATATCAGCTGCTCCACGTTGCGATCCAATTGAGAACATCGATCTAAACCAAACCAACGGTTCTTTTGGGTACTGTGTTTGCAGTTACCACGTATGCGTTAAGCCACCTCTCTCTCATAAAAGGTACCGCCGGGAGTCGAAAAAACTGCACGTAAATCTTGTGTTTCTGCAATTTCTATATATGCAGCTTATGCTCCTAAAGATCGATTGAAATAAATAAATGCATTATTTATTTCTGTGGAATAACTAGACCAACATTTCGCTTTATTTAAAAAAAATATAAGAACTAAGGCCCCTATAATGAGAAAAAAATGGAGTTTCGACTGTAGTCGAACGAATGTTCATTTGCTATTACCACAGCCATTTGATGAAGACTAGCGTCATTCTGAATTAAGATAATTTTAACTATTCACAATAGCGCATTGCTGGCAGCTTATATTTTTATTTATTTATGTATTTTCAAGATTACAAACAAATTAAGTTCTTAAACATAAATAAGTAAATATAACAATATGACTAAGACGGAATTGTAGTCGACAATTCATCAGATGAGAAGGAAAGCTTACTGAAACTAACTAGCCAGAAGCAGAAAACGATTGAGGGATGCTCCAATCCTATGGAAATTAATGTCGCTGTGTCCGTTTAGCTTTTTAAATAAGTTAATCAGTGTGTAACAATTGTAAGTTATATTTACAGAATTATAAAGAACTTTGGACTGTGCAAAGAAGCGTTTGTGGACGTGCTCTCCAGCACAGACACACGAGCTCTTGCCGCAATCTGCAACAGCCAAATCTATTCCTAGTATTTTATAATTGGCAACAGTTGTTAGATTTTGTGCTCAGGGATCATACCTACTGAGCATTGGGAAAAGAATATACTTGGACTTGCTTAACCACTGGATCTGTGGTGTTATCAGGCTTGCTAGATGGTTTAAAAAACGTTAATTGTCCAAGATAGATAAAATTTTATTCCAAAGAAGATATTTCTTCCCACTTTTTTTGCAGTCTGGACTTTTATGCAAAACACCTTTCGCTATATTCGGTTTTTGCTCTATTAGTGACCAACATTTCTAGCTGTTGTTTTGTACTCACGACCTTAACTTAATAGAAAAAGATAAGCATAAGTATTTAAATAAAAAAGGATAAAATAAATACAAAAAACATTGTTAGTAATTTTGTAATAATTCGATACAGCGTCAACATCAAAATCCTACTCGATCAAAAAGTAGATACATATCGAATGTTTCGGACGCTATTCGCTACTCATAATACAAATTTGAAATTCGATGTTCGATAAGCGAATTGAAGGCACAAACAAATACATGCTATTTCGAAAACAGCCACGATTTCTTATCAGACTAATACGTATAGTTTTGCTATTTTATAGGTTATGCTGCATGTTGTTTGCAAGCTGCTTAAGTCAATTTTTCTTTTGATTGCTGTTGTTATCTGACAACAGTGTATAAAAAATCTTTCCATATCTAAATCATGTATTTATTTTGTTTTGTTGATTTTCCGACAGGGTGGAAAGTTGATGGATGGCGGAACGCCGAAACCAGTTTGTTACAAAACCAAATTTGACAAGGGATGACGGAAAATCGTTCCAATATACATTAAATCATGTATATTGTTTTTTTAGAAGATGGTTATTGTAAATACCCGTGCTCCGATGTCATTGTATTTTGTTATTGGTTTTTACGGTCTGTACATTTTATATATTTTGCAAGTTTTACGAGTCAAAACCAGCTGATAATAATTATTATTCAATCATTACTTTTGGTTTTAAAGGAAAAATTTAAAGCAACAAACATATACAGGCCAGAGTATATTAATGCATAGTTCCGCTATTTCAAAACATCTTGCGATGGATCGAACCAAGTATATTGGCACTGATGTGCAGTTTTTCGATAGCAGCCAGCGCGCAGCTACCTCTGTGGCTATAAGTTCCGCCTGGGGTACGATGCAGTGGCTAGGTAGTCTAATGCTTAAGAAGAGTGAAAGATCCTCCGAGTAGACGCCGTTGCCCACCTTGCTGTTGAGCTTTGAGCCGTCTATAAAAATGGAGTCTGCGGGTTTAGAATATTCACGTCTTCCCACTTGTGCCTCTTAGGGATTTTCGTGGAGAGCTTGGTATTTTGATCGAAGCCAAGATGCCTGCATGTCCAAATCTGGTGTCACTCCAGCGCTGAACGGCATTCAGTCGGACTGCGCCATAGCTTATTTGCAGTTTTCCGCACAGGTTGAACATGACCTCCAAAGCTTTTGTACGCTTTGATGGGAGTACCCCATAGGGCAGTGATCACCTTCTTGGATCTGTCCTCAACATGCTTGTTCCAGCTGAGTTTACTTTCTAAGATAACCCCGAGGTACTTGACCTCTTGAGAAGTGGAGTGGTGGTATCAAAACTGTTTTTTTTTTACTTCCAGTGCCTAGTCCTTCACGAGGCTCAAAGTGGTTTGGAGAAGTTCCCTTAGGGTCTGAAGATGCGCCAGTCGCCGTAAGAGCGATATCGGTGGTATAGGCAACGACTTGGCCGCCGGTGTTTTCCAGCTTCAGAAGTAGGGTGTCAACTGAAGTCCTTTGACTTCGAGTGTGAAGTTCTACCTCCTTTGGGCATTAAGACTACCCTGTATATGTTTGTTGCTTTAAATTTTTAAATAAAATATGAAATATCAATTATTTTATTCAATTTGAAAATTTTTTCCTTCTGAAGTAAAAATCAGTCACTAACACAGTTTATGTCAAATGGGGGCAATAGCGACCAAGAAGAAGAAGTGTAATTACCTGTATATGTTTGTATCGTGTTTAGACATACCTATACATTTTTAATAAAGTTTTAAGCCAATTTCAGGGGTTATATTATTCTTTATCATCGCACGGTGTATAGAGTTAGGTAGAAAAAAATCCAAATCACTATAGATGTTGTGTAAAGATAATATAACTTCTGATATCGGTTTAAATTTTCAAGCTTTTAAACTAACAAATGCATATTTTTAAACTTAGGGGTGCTCTTCATATATTAGGGTGCCTGAAATTTTTTTTGTTTTCCGTTTAAATCACCTCGTTTAGATCCCAGAAGAGGCCCCTAAAAACACTTTTCGGAGGTTAGGGCCTTCTGTAGATGTCCACGCAACTGGGGAAAGTTTCTGACCGCAATTTATCTGGGAATGGCCAGAATGATTCTTTTGCATGCGGTTCAAGCAGCTCACTACTTCCCAATACCTCTTTGTGGTGAGAGCATTCTGAGAAGGCGATAACCTGGTCAGGCCACTCCGACATAACCAGTTCAAAAGGTTGCTGGGGGATTTAAAACAGCAGAGTCTGATCACCTAGACCGTCTGGTGGATGGCAACGTGAAGGCATAGGCTAACATCACCGCCGTACAAGAAATGTGATGGACGGGGTGAGAAAATTCTACTGACACCTTCGGATGTCTACTGGACCACCAGCACAAATCCGAGTCGTTCACACCTGTGGATGAGCATTTCTCAGCAATCCGCATAAAAACAAGGTTCTTAAACAACTATTTTATCTGCGCACATGCACCGGCGAAAGGCTTGGAACGCACATAAGAATGCAGTCCACAGTCAGCAGTCGGAATGGTGGTTTTGCTGATTACCTTCGGCGGTTCCCGAACCATGGTCATATACAGCACCAGGATTAAAAACAAAAGGATCTATCAAGCAACCAGATCGAGCAAAATGTGATAGACGGCAGGCATGGAACCATGGTGTGTGTGACCGCTACCGCGAGTTGAAGAAAAAGGTTAAGCGGCTTTTCCGTGTTTTAAACCTGTGCCGAGTTCTGGTAAAAATGAGACGTTCACCAGATTTTTGCAACACGCCAAATATTACAAAAAGTCCGCTACGTCTGAATTTGGTGTCCCTGCAAAATTTATACAGCGGTGCAAAATTACATTGAGTAACACCACCAACTCAGTCAGAATTTTGAGATTTCTTTAACTTGATGCTAGGTAAAATGAAATAACGTGCAGAACTTAACCGCGCTTGAAGAATCTTCTATACATTTCAGTTTTTCATTTCATTTCATTTATTCATTTACTTAATCTTATTGTACAACTAAGACTAATCAGTATTTCTTATGTACATCAACAGACAAAATGTGATCTTATTACTAATATTTAACAAAACTTAAAAAGCTTAAAACTAGTACAACATATTACAAATTAAATCAGTAAACAAGATAAATAGTATATGCAGTTTAGAGAAATAGAAAAAGATTGAAAGGGAAAAGGAAAACATTAGCAGGTTATTTGTAGTCAGGGTCAATAAAATATTCATGTATTGGCTTTTTGAAGTTGCTTCTATTTAATTTATACTTTTATACTTTCTGTTATCGCGGACAGCGCTAATGAAAAACAGTCTGCTAGATGTTAGTGTTTTATATTTGGGCATTATCAAGTTGTTTAGTCTCTGAGATCTGGTTAGTTGAAGCTTATCATACAAGTATTTAGGGGTTTTCCACTTCAGCAACTTAAACATAAAAATGCAGTTTCTGGCGGCCAAATAGTGCATAATACTGCACCTACAATTTTATCATGTTATGGTGATATATGGGCATATCGACTTATGCCATAGACGTACCTTGTGACATTTTCAAAAGCTACATTCAACTTGCTCACTGATTGGGAGTCAAGTTTGCTATAAACTATTTCAGAATATGTGAAACGGGGCAAAATTAATTGCATGGCGAGTTTTCGACGGGTTCCTTGTGGCGTGAACGCGGCAGATATTCTTAACCTACGCAAAATAACATAAACAATTATTACTAGTTTCTTAATATAATCAAAACAGCTTAATTTATTATTAATTACAAATCCAAGGTTCCTTATTTCATCAGTGGTCTGGAGGGTGGATGTACCAATTTTCAGCGGAGGCATGTCATCAGGATCTATGGCATTTTTACATATAGGCATGACAAAGGATTTAGTTGCATTTAAACATAAAACATTCATCTGAGCCCAACACAATATAGCACAATCTTCCACAAGACCAAAATACGATTGGACAGATATAACTGAATATCATCAGCATATGCATGAACACTAACATTTACATACCGAAAAGAAATCATTAATGAACACACAGAACAAAAGTGGACCTAGAATTGATCCTTGCGGGACTCCGGTTTTGATGGCTCTAAGCTGAGATGATGCATACTCACATTTGACTCCCTGAAATCTTCCCGTTAGATAGCTAGACAAGAGTTGAGATGAGCTTTCAGAGAATCCAAAAAAGTGCCTGAGTTTCCAACATAGCAGGGAATGGTTCACTGAGTCGAACGCCTTCGAGAAATCTAAAAGCCAGAGGATGGTTAGATCTCCTTCATCAAATGGCTGTCTAATTCGGCTAAGATTTTCACCATTGCAGTTGCACAGCTGTGTTTGGGTCTAAAACCAGACTGGAATGGAGAAAGCAAGTTATTTTTTTGAATTTGCACTGCAATTTGATCAGCCATCAACTTTTGACACACTTTGGAAAATGATGGTAATATACTTATAGACCTAATCACCCATGTAGGAAGCAAGGGGTTTCTTTGGAATTGGCAAAACACTGACGCAGAGAAACTCAAAGGAATTTTCTTGGAGAAGCTGCTCGGTCGGATTATCAGGGTCACTAATGCCGGTATGATTTTCATTCTCAGTAAAATATTTATTCAAAGAATCGGGGTCAATTTCACATTGCACATTATTTTTTCCATGGATGCGCAGACTTTTAAGGTTGCTCCATAACTTCTTTGATGGGAGAGATGGATTCAATTTTTGTTGGCAGTACCATCTTTTTGATTGCCTAATGACAACTGTTGCTGTGTTGCGTGCAGCTTTATATTAACGCCACGGTGTATCTGTTTTTAATCTTCTCCACTTGGCATGCAACTTGTTAAGTTTCTGGATTGCAACAATAACTTTCTTTGTAAACCATGGGCAGGATTTATTAATAATTTTAGTATTGCGTAGAGGAATGTGTCGATCAAAAAGGCTTAGCAATTGGTTATTAAGAAACTCAAGTCTTAAATCTACTGACTCATAGTTCCATAATCGATTCCAATAAATGGAGTTACATTCAGAAAACAGAGCACGGGTGTCTACAGAAGGGAAAGAAAGCGGAGAACGTTTGCACTGAAGAGTACAAAAAAGAAAGTCATGGTCTGATATAAAAAATAATTGATCAAATTTAAGGATTTGGGTCAAGTCGGAGGTAATACAATAATCTAAGAGGCTTGGTCTAGCATTACTTGCGTATCTTGTCGGCGCTTCTTCATTAACGACAGTTAGGCCCGCTGCTGATATTTGATCACGCAGTTTGGTGCTGTATGAATCATTGACAAGTAGGTTTACTTTGAAGTCGCCACATCCATATTCAATAACATGAATAGATAAATCACAAAAGTAACCATCTAACAATAAACATTTATACGGGTTGTACACACAAGAAACCAGTACACTGAAACCTCTGAAATTATATACTCTGGACTCGAGCCTTCAGACTTAGCAAGTAGTTTGATTTTCAGCGTTTTCTTGCAATATATAGCCACCCCAACACCTTTTTTGTTCTTTCTATCTTACTTATAACATTATAGTTGTTGATGCAACACTGCAGGTCGGTAACAGGTCTCAGATATACAAATAATATCCACAAACGAATTTTCAAAAATCTTGTCAAAGCTTAGGCTGCGTGCATTAAAATGAACTATGTTAAGACCAGCCGTTTGCTTGCATAATATTTCTAACATTAGGTTGTGGTTAACATCAGCGCCAAATGTTTGTCTACCAGTCATGCTAAAAGACTCACAACTTCATTTAAAGCTTGTATAATAATAAGAAGAAGAAATATGAAAATATGACTAGAACTACAGATAAACTGGAAAGAATAGAATAGAATAAACAGTGCACTAAAAACAAAAGTAAGAAACATTGTAGAATTAAACAAACGAAAGAGGAAGCAAAGCTTATGACAGCATGAATAAAGATGATGAGAAATACAGCAGATTAGAGAAATAGTAACATAAAGGGATGAAGAAGTAAACAAAGAGGTGAGAGACTTTCTGGTAGGTGGATGTTGGTGGTGCCTTCAACAGCAATATCGCTCAGAGCAAGAGCTCTTTTATTTGCTTTGCAAAAAGCAGCTACTGACTTGAAAAGTCTACCGCGCGCATATGCAGAGTGGAGTTTGACAGTTGTGGGAGAAGAAGAAGAAGAATGGTGCGAATTTATATCAGGGCAGGACAAAGTCGGCCGGTCCCTCTAGTATTTTACAAAAGCATGCAACTATTGACGTATGCTGAGAAGAAGCGGATACCATAGGTTTGATGGAGAACAAGGACAAAATGAAGTACATGTTGTCATCAAGCAAAAAGTTAGAAATGCAACGAAGAATTAATCTTGCAAACAAATGCTACTTCGGACTGACTAGATAATTTAAGCTTGGACTCTGAAAACATCTGAAGAGGCGGTCCTGGGATTATTCGAGGGAAAGGTTTTTCAAAAGATTTATGGAAGAAGATTTAATGACTACCGAGATGCGAATTAAAACCCAGCGGCTTCATTGACAAGGTCATGTTGTTCGAATGAATGTTCTACATTGTAGATGCAATGGCCCAGAAGGTATTGTTATCGGCACCTTCGGTGGAGGCAGAGGAAGAGGAAGACCACCACTCCGATGGAAGTGGTGTTTCTAGTTGACTCCAGTTGGCAAAAATAAGAAACGACAAGCGTGTTATGTTGGGCGGCCAACATCATTTAGATGGTTAAGCGACATTTAAAGAAGAATCGCACTTTTAATTTTCGGATCTTATCCAGCTGAACTAAACTTTTGGTCCATTTTTTTAGACCAAGATGTAATAGTTTTTTTTAATTTTTCTTTCCAGTGTCAAAAATATTGATACTATGTTTTAAAAGTAGGTTATTGCATACTTTCGCATTTCTTTAATGTGATGAGGTGATATAAACATGCCACATTAGACGAAAATTGCATCGTGACGCTACAGGGCATCATAGCTGAATTGTTAGAGTTTTAGTTCTAACAGCGATTTTGTTGCAGACACTTGGGTTCGCATGCCAGTGTTTGAGAAGGGGTCTGATGAGGAGTTGGTGATTTCGAAACATGTCATCCCATACCACCGCTGTGCAAAGCGTTGTAATTATTCTCTGATATCAATAAACAAATACAAATTAAAAATTGGCACTTCTCCGCCAAACTCAATTAAACATATAAGTTGGACTTCCGTTAGAAGAGCCTGATGACAATTTAGAGTGATCGAGCCCATTGGGCAGGCGAAGCACTGTTAACAACAACAACAACAAACATGTAAGTTTAAATTACGGTGTTATAAAAATGTTGCTTACAAATGCACCACACGGAATATACAGGCAAATGATAAGCAACAGACTTTTAGTGTTTTCGCTATAATATAAGCAAGCTTTCTCAGGCTACTGTTACCATGACTTGTTTTACATGCATAAGAAACTACGCCTGGTATTTGCTAGTATTTATATTTAAGTATACGTATATATTTATATTACTTATTACAGATCCAAGCCCGCCGGAAAATTTGCTACTAAAATTAAGGACAAATACATCACTTCAATATGAATGGAGTTTGCCGACATACTCTAACGGAAACATAAAATTATATTCTCTATACTTTCAATACATTGCACCTAAATATTTTGTGCCTTTAGGATGTCCACTCTTATCAGCAGATGTTGTCTCCCGAGAAACTGCTAGTTTACAACATACATTTCAAAGCTTGGATGCGTATACATCGTATAGTATACAAGTTGCGGCACAAAATGAATTCGGTGTGGGGTATTACGGTGAGCCATTGATAGTTGAAACTGCACCATATGGTAAGTTATTTTATACAGTTCAGTTTTATACATTCGATAACAAATATTAATTAGTACCAGATCCCGCTGAAGAGCTTAATGCAACGACATATGGCCCATATCCGATAGAAAATATATATCGAGCTTATGTTATCATAACTTGGAAAATACCATGTAAAACACATGGTGATATTCTTAAATTTTCATTAAGCTTCTATGGTCAACGCGATGGAGAAATACAGCACAATTTTAACCGTTCTGTATTTCCTGTATATGATAGTAATGGACTAGTTACATATAATGAATCGTATTTGAAGTCTGACATTGACTACACTCTTAAGTTAGGTATTATTGTAAAAAACATAAACAATATCAGCGTATGCAGGACAGCGAGTTTCAAATCACCCGCTGCAAGTAAGTACTAATCGGGAATTGTAGTGCGTATTTAAAAATAGGTATACAAACAAAACCACATCAAATATATTATTACGATACTTACTTTAACGACAGCCTTTCACCACACTGGCCTAAACAAATGGCAACGTGCATGTTAGCATGAGTGCCAAACATAACGTTGTAAGGCTTCAAGAACATTGCATCGGCAACAGCCGTAATTACCATTGCACCTGTAATAGCTAAATGCCCAGCAACATTGTGTCTAAAGCCTAGTACTGTGTTCAAGATTTTAAAATGTTGCAACGAGCCCAAAATTCATTTTAAATCACTTTTTTGATAAATAAAATAGAACGAGAGCGTCTTTCATTGTATTGCTACCTTTTTACGTAGTTTTCCAAAGCGTGAAATCAAAGGATTTAGAAATACCGCCGTTAGCAACATTTCACGGTGAAAAATGTGCCAAGGGCATTACGCAATGTAAAAACATATTCAAGCCATAAAACGAACTGAAAATGATGGGTGACGATGCCAGAAACACATCTTTTATTCGAAACATTTGAAATGGTTTCTAGGTAACTTGTAATATTTTTCACGAGTGAACACAGTACAAAACTTAAGGCATGAACGATGGTTGCGTAATCCCTAATGAAACGACGGTACCACCCTGACATGCCCAGGAACCTCTAGAGTTGTTCTTTTCTGAGTTAGTGATTAATGTAGCTTCGCGTAAACACCTAGCGACTTTTTCCAATAACAAATCTACTGAACAAACTAACAAACCATCAAAATACACAAATTCACGCAAAGCGGCCGGAATGACCATGTCTATAAGACGGACAGACCAAATGGCATCACGGTGTCGCCTCCTGGACTAAGAGGCGCCATCTCTTAGTTTGTATTTTGAATATTTCTGTATAAAAAGTAACGCAGGTCATTTCTCTCATAGAAAGTAATGCATCTTTCATTTATATAAAGTAATGTACGAGTATAATTTGTCGCTTTAGGTTGTTGCGAGCTACACATTGCTTTTCCTGTGACATCGCTGTAGAAAAAGACATGTATGTTTTCATGCATAGTGTGTAGGGATATACATTACTTTATGCATTCCCATATATTACCTTTTCCCACTGGGCAGTACCGGTATATGCAAATAAAATCCGGATTTCGTGTCGGGCAAATAAACTGACAAAAACAAGTAAGGAAGTCTAAGTTCGGGTGGAACCGAACATTATACACCTATTAGTAGGTGTGATATACAACAGGTATATCATCATAAGCCTGCTAAGATATTTTTGTGCTGAGCTCCCCCTCCAATTTGTGGTGTGCCGTTTTAATTTTTTCCTACAAATTGGCGGGACCTACAGATTTTTGCCGACTTCGAACGGTATCTACAGAGGAGATCAATTTTTGCTGAGAAGCTTTCCAAAGCAGAAGGACACTCGGAGAGTTTGCCAAACCACTGCCGAGGGGCGACCCCCACTTTTGATGTTACCTGTCCCAGGATTCGAACCTTGGACCTTCGGTAGGCTAGCAACACTATCGCCACATTACGGCGGCCATTCATTTATTTGTATATAAATAGTAGGGCTCTTGTTTACAATCGATTTTCCGACTAATCAATTAGTCGAATAGCACCTATTGAGCTGTTTGAAAAGCGAATAGCAAATTTTCGATTTCGACCAATCGACTAAACGAATACTGCCGGTTGATAAATAAAATTTTTTAAATTAAAATAAAAAATTCAACATTTTCTATAGTTGCAACGCATGTTTATGAAGGTGATGGAACTCAGTGCCATGCGAATGGAGCATCACTTGTAAATAAAAGACACAACTAGTTAGTCGAATACAAAGAACTAGTCGATTAGTGATAATCGATTACTTTTTCAAACAACTACTTCAAATCGATTAATCGAATATTCGATTATTAAATAAAGGTTTTGTGGGCAAAGTTATTGCCTATTAAATATATATATGATCCTTTTCAAAATCTTTCGTATAAAAGTGGGCGTGGACCTTAACCGATTTCGCCCATTTTCTTCCGGAACATACCTTGTATTAATATAAATATGTGCGCTAAATTTCGTTTCGATATCTTGAACGGTTAGATTAACATTATTTCTAAATTTTCTTTAATCAAAAGTGGGCGGTGGAAGGAACCTGCATACCAGATTTCATTGAGATATCTCAAAATTTACTCAAGTTATCGTGTTAACAAACGGGTGGACGGATGGATATGGCTTAATCAAAATGATGTAATTCAAAAGTAGTGAAAAAAACTGTAATACGGAAAAAGAAGGAAAAAAGTGAATGATTAACTAAACCCAATTGAAACTCAGAAAGCTGTAGTTCACCAAATACAAATATTAAAGCTTGAATATAAAATATATATATAATATATAGAATATAAAAGTAAGTTTAACGAGCTCAACACCAGTTGATAATAATTCTTAGTTAATTATTATTATATTCGATTAGAGGAAAAATTGAAATCAACAAACATATCTTGCCAACGGTATACACAATATTTTAGACTTCTGTCTATATGTAAATCATGCATGCTGAACTTTGTTTTGTACATTCTTCTTTCTATTCTTAGATGATAGTTTTTGTACATAACCGCGTGCTCCGGTATAAATTTATTTTAGTGGTTGGCTTTATGGTCTGTTCATTTTTACATATTTTTTTATATATAAATAATTCAATCAAGGCAAAGAAACTCTTCTACATTCAAGAATAACTAAGCCTAACTGAGATAAACAATCAACAAAATTAATAATAAAAATGTTAAGGATCTTAATACTAATTTGAAAATTTGAAAAATGAGAAGTTATTCCGTTAAAAAATAAGTTATTTTGTTATCAATTAATAAAAATAAGATTTCCTTACTTGCCTATTTGTTTTCAATTTTATTTTTTTCGCGTTAGCTTCTTCTAAGTGGAAGAAAAATGCACCAGTCAAAAAAAATGTAAGAAAGAAAAAGGGATTTTAAACCAAAATTTTAAATCAAAAGTTATGAAATAGATGGTCTGGAGTATACCGGGTGCCATTCTCCTGTAACGTATGACCAGAGCGTTGATCCCCTGTCTGTCAGTCCGGCCGTCCTGCCTAAGTCGAAGTCAGCTAAAATCCCAATCGCTTGCTGTGAGCCATGGTAGCTGGAAGCGTATCAGGAACAAAAAAACATAAAACTCGCTAACAAACCTCACACAAACTTTTGCGAAAACTCGGAAGTGGTGGCTTGCTAATTCGTCTCAAACTGAAAAAGAAACTAAATAAAATCAATATAACTTTTCAGTGGACGAGAAGCCATGGTAGGCCAGCATGCTGGAGGCCCGGGCTAAGCTTGTCGATGGTCGTGATTCTTACCACAACTTCTCACTCTCAGATACACAAACAAAAAAAGAAAATTCTTGCCTGTGATGATAGGAATGAAAAACAATAGCGGGAGAAACTGTCCTGTAAGCGGAACCGACCCTCCCCTTTAGTTCACATCGTTTGAATTATTGAATGCTACTGGGCTTAGAACAGAAACGTAGCATTCCCTATTACTGACAGTCTGTCATACGGTCAAGTCATGTCAGTTCGTAAGTTCATGTATCGAAATTTTATTATACTACCATCGTCCTAGAGAATAACACCCAACTCCAGAACCCAATTGAACCTACCCTGACATTCTTGAATAATTCAACACACCGTAACCGGTATCATGACAACAGTTTATTTTAGAAATTTATAAATGAATTTGAAAAACTGAATTAGGCTCTAACTTCAAAACAAAAAAAATATATATATTGCTATTGCCTATTTTAAATTGACTTATATTCTTTTCACTCTGCGTGGTTGTAGGCGCCAGCATACGGCGCGAAACCTAAAGTGGGCGAGGAAAACAGCAGAGGGAATAGTTGCATAATTTGTACTTATAAGCTTATATGTTCGCATGCTGTTGAGGTTATTGCAGTGTTTGCAATCGAAACCCATATCACTCGCTCGTAGCAAATCAAAAATTAAATTAATTACGTATCAAAGAAAATTACGATGACATTATGAAGCAATAGGATTCTCAAAATAAACAGAAAAACTTAACTGAGCAAAAAGAAAAGAATCCAAATGAAAGTGTAGAAACATGAAAAAATTTAGGAATTACAATAAAAGCAAATAGAATGTAAAAGGACTGGTAAAGAGAAACTAGGGATAAATAAAAAAAAAGTTAATTGCTAACGTAGGTAAATTTGCATATGTCCGTATCTGGCAGTTTATCAAAATAATAAAAAAAAAACAATGCCCAAATGGTCATGCAAAAAAGTTTAGAAGAGAATGAATACAAAAAACCAATCATGAGAATAAAACACTAAAGTAAATTTTTACCAGCCAAAAAGTGTGTCCATAAACAAGTGCATCATAAAGCTCGAAAAGCACAAAAAAAAACACAAACACAAGAGAAAGCAGAAAAGAAAAATAAAAACGATGCTAGTGTTGATCTACGCTGCCGCTGCTTCCGCTTCTTCATGCATCTGGTCTCACTCTCTCGATATGCTGTGCCGTTATGTATTTTCCGCGCGTTCCATATCTGCGCCGTTTGCAGACTTTTATGTATTTCTCGGATACTGACCCCTTTCCGGTTAAAGCACGGAAATAGCTGCTCCACCATAATTATGTTTTGTTAGTAATGTACATCTTTTCTTTTTAGTACACAATCCGATATTAGTTTCCATCGGTTTTGTTCACTTTACATACCAACAATTCAATTCAATTGAATTGTTGTTTTTACGACCTGTACATTTGTAAAGTACCATGACTACAAACGAGCTAAAGGGCAAGAATAATAATTTGAAAGTTATTATTGTTTTAACTTATTAATAATAATTTTTAATCTTCGTTTTTGGTGACTGTTGAGTACTGGCCGTTAGCTTACGAACGAGCACTACATTGGTAACGTACGTATAAGGTGTGACAGTCAGTGACAACGCATATCGTGCATCTCTAGGTAGATACCATATTTGACAGGTGATTTTGATATAAAAGAAGAGGAACACAGACAGTCTCGATGACTGACATTGAATTGATTATTTGTTTGTATAAATTGAAGTGAATTAATAAATTGAAGATTTTGTAGTATACACCTTAAATACAGAATATTCAATACTGACGACGAGGATGGGATCCTTCCCATCATATTAAAATTCATTTCAACAAACAACATTCGCATAAACTTCTGTAAGAAATCGTAACACGCCATAATGCAGTTATGGCTCACACATGTACATAGTAGTGCATTCAAGAATTTTGTACTGACTTCGGCAACAAAATTGTAACATTCGATAGTGCAGTTAGCATACAATTCTACAGTTAGTAGTTGGCACATGCGGTTAACCTGCAACGCCGATGTCACTTAAAAAAGAGTCCGAGTTAGCTGAGCGTTTGCCAAGCCACGACACACCATCTACTTCGAGGAAAGTAACCACAGCAACAACAACATACGCAATGACATCGTTAGGAACGTTGGAGCCATTCGACATCAACCATCCGGAGAACTGGAAAACTTATTATGCGAGATTCGAGCTGTTCCTTCAGGCCAATGACGTACAGGTGGCCGAACGACAAAAGGCAATTTTTTTGACGTTAGCCGGCGCAACGCTTTACGACCTCCTGGCGTCATTGGCATCTCCCAAAAAGGTGAGTGATCTTAAAATTTCTGAAATAGGGGTCATTCTAACTAAGCATTTTTGCCCCCGACCATCGGAAATTGCATCATTCTACAAATTTCACAAACGCGACCAAATGCCAAACGAGTCCTTTGCGGAGTACTTAGCTGTACTGAGAAGATTGGCAATTGACTGTAATTTCGGTAATGCCTTGGACCGTATGCTTCGTGACCGTTTGGTGTGCGGATTGAGGGACGAATCTCTTCAGCGCAGCCTTTTTGCGGAAAGTGACCTGCAACTACAGAAAGTAATCGAAAAGGCTTCAACCGCAGAAGCTGCATCTAAAAACGTGTTGGTAATTCGACAGCCGGAACATGTCAACCAAATAACTAAACGGAATCTACAGCATTCTAAGAAAAATAAAAATCAACGGAGTACTAGTACAGTAAAACCATGTAATGGATGTGGAGGCGCACATCCTCGATCACAGTGCACTCACAAAGAATCAACATGTTCAGCGTGTGGTCTCAAAGGTCATTTACAACGCGTTTGTCGCTCGACCAATCATAACCAGGCAACGGACCGCCCCACAAGCTTCTCTATGAATCGGAACCAACAAACCAAATCGAAACCACAAGCGATAAATCAAATATCGTGCTCAACAACTGGGAAAAAATCAACAACGGTAACTATCAATGGGAAGCCGTGTGTATTTGAAGTGGACTCAGGTTCGGACTATACTATAGTGTCATCTAACACATTCGATAAGTTGTGGCCTACGGCTAAGCCAGTTCTATACGAGTGCGGTCTCAAGTTGAGGGACTTTCAGCATAATGGCGTTCCTATCAAAGGCACTGTAGATGTCGAAGTTGTATACGAGAAACGTAGAATAAAACACTTACCCCTTCTAGTGGTAAACGGGAATCAAACTAATGTGTTAGGGTGTAACTGGTTTGATGTCTTGGGCATAAGTATTCAGGGGGTCCTAAATATCGATGAGTCCCGCAACCTAAAAACGGTGCTAAAGAAATTCGACCATCTTTTTTCAGCGGAACTAGGGAAATTCAAGGGGAAATCAGTTTCGTTACTTGTCAAAGATTGTGTTGAGCCAATCAGACTTCCGGTACGGCGAATTCCCATTGCTATACGAAACCTTGTGGAAGCTGAGCTTAACAGATTGTGCTCACAAAAAATTCTCGAACCTGTTGAATATTCTGACTGGGCAACCCTTATAGTACCGGTTACCAAAAGCGATGGGTCGATCAGAATTTGTGGCGACTACAAGTCGACATTAAATAAAGCACTCCTGCCGCACAATTTCCGAATTCCTTCCGTAGGCTCGCTTCTTTCTTCAATTGAAGGAGGCAAAATTTTTGCAAAACTAGACCTAGCCCAGGCGTACCAACAGCTTGTCGTGGACGAAAAATCTGCCATGATGCAAACTATTATCACTCATAAGGGGGCATTTAAAGTAAATAGACTCCAATTTGGCGTTTCGTCAGCACCAGGAATTTTCCAAAATTTTATTGAAACACTTCTTCGCAACATACCTGGCGTCCTACCATATTTTGACGACGAACTGTCAGATCGTTTGGGGGAAGTTTTAAGGCGTTTTGATGAGTCGGGCTTACGTCTTCGGGGAGACAAATGTAAATTTGGCGTCCCTACTGTTAATTTTTTGGGGTACAAAATCGATAGTTTTGGCATTAGACCATGCCCAGAAAAATTTAAATCTATACAAAATGCTCCTGCACCAACAGACAAGAAGCAGCTTCAGGCATTCCTCGGTCTGTTAAACTTTTATCATACTTTTCTTCCAAATAAAGCTACGATTGCGGAACCCTTACATCGTCTTCTAGAAAAAAATAGAAGTTTCATTTGGAAGAATGAGCATCAGTTAGCCTTCAGTAAACTAAAACATTTAGTCACCTCTGATAGTGTCCTTATACATTATGATGAAAAATTACCCTTAACACTCGTTTGTGACGCCTCGCCGTATGGTGTCGGTGCCGTACTAAGCCACATTTTACCTGATGGGTTGGAAAGGCCAATAGCTTTTTATTCGAGAACATTATCGAAGCCGGAGCGGAACTACGCTCAAATCGATCGCGAAGCAACTGCTTTAGTAGCAGGCGTCAAGAAGTTCCACGACTACCTGTACGGACGAAAGTTCACCTTGGTTACTGACCATCGTCCTCTTCTAGGAATATTCAGTCCCACAAAGCAGACGCCTACCATTATATCGCCTGTAATGCTTCGTCGATGCACGTTTCTGAATGCCTACACGTTTGACCTTGTATATAGAGAGGGAAGTAAAATGGGAAATGCGGACTGCCTAAGCCGTCTGCCCGTCGAAGATGAATGCAGCAAATCCAATCATGGGGAAGTTCTTACGATTGAAATGGCTAGCTCGCAAATTATAAATGCCAAAGACATAGCAACAGCTACTACTAAAGATGCACTACTGACGAGTCACCAGCTGGGCGTTAAGAGGGTGGCCGTCATCCATGCTGCGGGAAGACAAAGCTTATGCATATTATGTGCGCCGAAATGAAATCAGTACCCTCAAAGGTTGCCTTCTCTGGGGAAACAGAACGATTGTTCCTCAGACTTGTCGGAAAGCCATCTTGGAAGCGTTACATTCAGGACATCCTGGCATCGTTAAAATGAAAGCATTGGCTAGAAGCTATTTCTGGTGGCCAAAAATGGACACTGAAGTGGAAAACATGGTAAAAACCTGTGCACCGTACCAGCAGACCCGTCATGAGAAAGCCCAGGCACAACCCCACATATGGGAAACAGCAAAGAATCCATGGTCCCGTCTACATGTAGATTTTGCGGGACCTTTGCAAGGCAAAGTATTTTTCCTGACTGTTGATTCTTATTCAAAATGGTTGGAGGTACACGTTGTTAAGTCCACGTCATCACAGTGTGCTACTAAATCTTTGAGATCGCTTTTCGCAACTCATGGTATACCGGATGTCATCGTGTCGGATAACGGAACAGCGTTCACGTCTTCAGAATTTTAAAAATTCTTGACCAATAACTTAATACGACATGTCAAATGTGCACCTTTCCACCCATCGTCTAACGGACAAGCAGAGAGGATGGTGCAGACCACGAAAGACTTCCTTAAGAAGCTTCCCGCAAACTCCGATTTTGATCTGCATCTGGTTCGGTTTGTATTTAATCAACACATCAGTCCACATGCAACAACTGGACGTTCTCCGGCCGAACTTTTCTTTAATCGTAAGCTCAAAACTTACTTTGATAAAGTTCACCCGCATGAGCTTTCAAACGTCGAGGACAATCCTATTGTCAAGCAATCATTCAGCGATGCCGACCTTGTCTGGATTCGTAATTATTCAACCGGTCCTAAGTGGATAAAGGGGCGCATATACGCAAGAACCGGTCCAGTCTCATACAAGGTTCGGATGGAAGATGGAAGAGTAACTAAGCGCCATTTGGACCAGATTAGAAGTAGGGCAGTCACGGAGGGGGCAGAGATGGATATTGAGGAAGACGATTCCGGAAGTAGAAATAACCCAGACAGTAATTCGGGTTTAGTCTCCGTTAACGGATCTGCCGAAGACACTGTTGATCTTAGGGCTAACTCACCTACTGCGAAATCACCAACAGCACCTGGCACCTCACGACCACCACAAACCTTGTTACCAAACTCGCCGACTGGTAGTGTAGATCGATCACCTCCTATTCGACAGCAAACACCACGGCGATCAAATCGACCTAGGAAGGTTCCAGAATTCTATTCTTCCGCTGGGCGTTAAGGGGTGTTGAGTACTGGCCGTTAGCTAACGAACGAGCACTACATTGGTAACGTACGTATAAGGCGTGACAGTCAGTGACAACGCATATCGTTCATCTCTAGGTTGATGCCATCTTGACAGGTGATTTTGATATAAAAGAAGAGGAACACAGACAGTCTCGATGACTGACATTGAATTGATTATTTGTTTGTATAAATTGAAGTGAATTAATAAATTGAAGATTTTGTAGTATACACCTTAAATACAGAATATTCAATAGTGACCTTTTTAATTTATTAAACTTTTCATTTTGTTGGCTTTAGTTTTTAAATTTTGTACCAATATATTCCGATTATGCACGATAACCGTCCTCAGGGTTAACCATAAACATAAACATAGGGCACAAAATATAATAAAATCTACATGAACAATTATTACTTAAACATTAATTACATACATTCCTTGACACGTCTTCCCTGTTCTATGTGGAGATCATGTCTACTAGTAGCGCAACTTACTCCGAATCTGCACACACACTCATACACAGGGTTCGTTGTATGCAATAATAAAACAATCAAATTTAGATACTGCAATATTGAACGTGAAGACATAAAAATATCTAAATATTGAATACAAATTAATTATAACACCTTATCAGTTACTACAGTATGTAACTGTCAGTTTAAATTGAAATTTCTGGTTGTAGTTTTTACCCTAAAACAACTCTGAATGCGATTTCCTTCATTCTACTCTCTCGGAATACCTTCATCCACTACCTTTCACTCCGATTCACAAAAAAAGATGCCAAACTAGTAGGGGTAAACAATAGTGGGGATGTTAACTATTTTTGTTTGTTATTAAAATTAATTATTATGTTAGTCGGTGTGTTTAAATATGAAGCATTGTAAATCTCTTTCCGTAATGCTGTTCTTGTTGAAGAATTTCTGTTTCGTCAAAGCTCGGACAGTGTTGACTTTTTGATTCTTTATATTAATTCCGGTGCAATATTTAAAATCTGATTTATGTAAGTAATAATTGTTCATGTAGATTTTATTATATTTTGTGCCCTATTTTTATGTTTATAGTTAACCCTGAAGACAGTTATCGTGCATAATCGAAATATATTGGTACAAAACTTAAAAACTTAAGCCGACAAAGTGAAAAGTTTAATAAATTAGAAAGGTCGCCAAAAAAGAAGATTAAAAATTATAATCAAAAAAATAAAAACATTAATAATTTTCGTTAATTGATATTAGAGGAAAAATTACAACGTTATGCACAGCGATGGTATGGGATGACATGTTTCGAAGTGCCCAGCTTCTCATCAGACCCCTTCTCGGACACTGAGATATGAACCCAAGTGTCTGCACCAAAGCCGCCGTTAGAGTACTCTTACAACTAAGCCATGATGCCCTGTAGCGTCACGATGCATTTTTCCTCTAATGTGCCATTTGCTTATTCCTTTTATACATTCTTTGGTACATATATTTTATATGTCAACTCAAGGAAAGTGGAATATTTTTAGGCGCGTTCATAGAACAGTTTTAGATACAGAAGGGCTTTTTTTTGCATATCAACACTTCCGTGTTATTTGTTATGCACCCGCACTGTACCTGTAACAATTATAGTTATGGTGATTGTTGTTGGAGCAAAGCTCGAATTTTTATGTTTGTTTGTTAATTGATATTAGAGGAAAAATTACAACGTTATGCACAGCGATGGTATGGGATGACATGTTTCGAAGTGCCCAGCTTCTCATCAGACCCCTTCTCGGACACTGAGATATGAACCCAAGTGTCTGCACCAACGCCGCCGTTAGAGTACTCTAACAACTAAGCCATGATGCCCTGTAGCGTCACGATGCATTTTTCCTCTAATGTGCCATTTGCTTATTCCTTTTATACATTCTTTGGTACATATATTTTATATGTCAACTCAAGGAAAGTGGAATATTTTTAGGCGCTTTCATAGAACAGTTTTAGATACAGAAGGGCTTTTTTTTGCATATCAACACTTCCGTGTTATTTGTTATGCACCCGCACTGTATCTGTAACAATTATAGTTATGGTGATTGTTGTTGGAGCAAAGCTCGAGTTTTTATGTTTGTTTGTTAATTGATATTAGAGGAAAAATTACAACGTTATGCACAGCGATGGTATGGGATGACATGTTTCGAAGTGCCCAGCTTCTCATCAGACCCCTTCTCGGACACTGAGATATGAACCCAAGTGTCTGCACCAAAGCCGCCGTTAGAGTACTCTAACAACTAAGCCATGATGCCCTGTAGCGTCACGATGCATTTTTCCTCTAATGTGCCATTTGCTTATTCCTTTTATACATTCTTTGGTACATATATTTTATATGTCAACTCAAGGAAAGTGGAATATTTTTAGGCGCGTTCATAGAACAGTTTTAGATACAGAAGGGCTTTTTTTTGCATATCAACACTTCCGTGTTATTTGTTATGCACCCGCACTGTACCTGTAACAATTATAGTTATGGTGATTGTTGTTGGAGCAAAGGTCGAATTTTTATGTTTGTTTGTTAATTGATATTAGAGGAAAAATTACAACGTTATGCACAGCGATGGTATGGGATGACATGTTTCGAAGTGCCCAGCTTCTCATCAGACCCCTTCTCGGACACTGAGATATGAACCCAAGTGTCTGCACCAACGCCGCCGTTAGAGTACTCTAACAACTAAGCCATGATGCCCTGTAGCGTCACGATGCATTTTTCCTCTAATGTGCCATTTGCTTATTCCTTTTATACATTCTTTGGTACATATATTTTATATGTCAACTCAAGGAAAGTGGAATATTTTTAGGCGCGTTCATAGAACAGTTTTAGATACAGAAGGGCTTTTTTTTGCATATCAACACTTCCGTGTTATTTGTTATGCACCCGCACTGTACCTGTAACAATTATAGTTATGGTGATTGTTGTTGGAGCAAAGCTCGAATTTTTATGTTTGTTTGTTAATTGATATTAGAGGAAAAATTACAACGTTATGCACAGCGATGGTATGGGATGACATGTTTCGAAGTTAATAATTTTCATTAATAAAAAGAAAAATACTCATGAAACGAGCTCAAGGCCAAGAATAATAATTTTTCACTTTTTTGAATTTTTATGAAAATTATTATTGTTTTTATTTTTTAATTAATTATTAAAAGTTTTTTGTGTATATATTTTAAGCTGAGCAGATCTATAATATTTTTAGTGCAAATAAAACAAAGCATTCCTTGGCATCTTCAGGGGAGTGACACTATTTATGTATTTAAACAAAAAAAAACATAAGAAGAAGAAGAAACGCGTGCCATATTTTCTCTGATGAAGAAGCCTAGCAGCTTCCGAAATGGATCTATAAGAAAAGCTATGACGATTGTAGAAAAAATTTTCCTATTCTATTCCTTCTTTCTTTCTTTATTTAGTCTATGATTAAATAATCTTACAGACGAAATGTGCGTACAATTTAGTGAACTTATATACTAACTCAGTCTCCACGATCAGACTTCGCCAAATGGATTCAGGCTGATCGACTTCGCCGGTGCCCGAAACATGGTCATATCCAGCACTAGGTTTATGCACAAGAAGATCCATCAGGCTACATGGCTGTCCCCCGATCGAAAAACACGCAACCAGATCGACCACGTTGTGATAGACGGACGCCATATTTCCAGCGTTTTAGATGTTCGCACAATACGAGGACCTAACATCGACTCTGATCACTACCTAGTAGCAGCCAAGATTCGTACCCGCCTCTGTACGACAAAACAGGTGCAACAAAAAACGCAGGGAAAGCTGGACGTCGAAAAGCTGCAATCGCAACAGACCGCCAATTATTTCGCAGATCGCCTCTCACACCTGCTCTCCGAGAGCACAATTCAACCTAGTGGAATGTATTAGCAGTGGGATCATATCTCAGGAGCACTCCGTACCGCAGCCGAAGAAGTAATTGGATTCCGGCGAACGCGAAGAAACAACTGGTATGATGATGAAGAGTGCCGCGCTGCAACGAAAAGAAAAGACGAAGCCTACAAGGCAACGCTGAGATCGAATGCAACGAGGAGTGTGGGTGAACACTACCGCGAGTTGCAGAGGGAAGCGAAGCGGCTTTTCCGGGCGAAAAAAAGAGAGGCAGAAAAGCGTGAAATAAAGGAGCTTGAGATGCTGACCAACGGGAATAATGCCCGAAAATTCTATCAAAAAATTGGGCGAAGGACAGAAGGTTTCAAACCCGGGGCAAACTCCTGTAACAATGAGAACGGCGGCCTGGTGACCGATGTTCAGAGAACACTCAGAATATGGAGGGATCACTTCTCTGCCCTTTTAAATGGAGAAACTGAGCAAGAAACCGGAGAAGATGCCGAACCCGAGCCCACAATCAAAGATGATGAAATTGACGTTCCACAACCCGACTATAATGAGGTGCGAATAGCAATATCCCGATTGAAAAACAATAAAGCAGCTGGCGCTGATGGTTTGCCTGCTGAGCTATTCAAACACGGAGGCGAGGAGCTGGTAAGGCGCATGCATCAGCTTCTATGCAGAATTTGGTCGGATGAATGCATGCCTGAAGATTGGAATCTAAGTGTTCTCTGCCCAATCCACAAGTGTTCTCTGCCCAATCCTGCAAACTGCGCCAACTATCGCGGAATCAGCCTTTTGAATATCGCATATAAGGTCCTATCAAGCGTATTGTGCGTAAGACTGAAGCCTGATGTGAACAGACTGATTGGACCTTATCAGTGTGGCTTCAGACCTGGTAAATCTACCATCGACCAGATTTTTACAATACGCCAAATCTTGTAAAAAACCAGTGAAAAAGGATCGACACGCATCATCTCTTTGTTGATTTTAAAGCCGCTTTCGATAGCACGAAAAGGAGCTGCCTATATGCCGCTATGTCTGAATTTGGTTTCCCCGCAAAACTTATACGGCTATGCAAAATGACCTTGAGCAACACCGCCAGCTCGGTCATAATTGGGAAGTACCTCTCCGAGCCGTTCGAAACTAAACGAGGTTTCAGACAGGGTGACCCCCTATCGTGTGATTTCTTTAATTTAATGCTGGAGAAAATAATACAAGCTGCAGAACTTAACCGCGCTGGAACAATATTTTATAAAAGCGTGCAACTGTTGGCATATGCTGACGATATTGATATCATTGGCCTTAACAACCGCGCCGTAAGTTCTGCTTACTCCAAATTAGAAAAAGAAGCGGAGAAAATGGGATTGGTGGTGAACGAGGGCAAAAGGAAGTATGTACCTTCTGTCATCATGCAAAGAGTCAGCGCATTAGCGCCTTGGCAACCAAGCCACTGTTGGCAGCAATAATTTCGAAATAGTAAAGGACTTTGTTTACCTGGGAACAAGCATTAATACCAACAATAATGTTAGCCTAGAAATCCGACGAAGAATCACTCTTGCAAACAAATGCTACTTCGGACTGAGTAGGCAATTGAAAAGTAAAGTCCTCTCTCGACGAACGAAAATAACACTCTACAAGTCACTCATCGCACCCGTCCTGCTATATGGTGCAGAAGCGTGGACACTAACAACATCTGATGAGGCGGCTCTGGGAGTATTCGAGAGAAAGGTTCTTCGAAAGATTTGTGGACCTCTACGCGTTGGCGACGGCGAGTACCGAAGAATATTTAATGATGAGCTGTATGAACTTTACGCAGACGCCGACATAGTTCAGCGAATTAAAACACAGCGGCTTCGCTGGCTAGGCCACGTAGTGCGAATGAGCGAAGATGCTCCAGCCCAGAAGGTATTCTTATCGGCACCCGTCGGTGGAAGCAGAGGAAGAGGGAGACCACCACTCCGATGGAAGGACCGATGGAAGGAAAAATCAAAGAAAGTCTCATTATCTAAAACTATATTATTGAATTCTAGAAGAGTCCGAGTGATTGGTTCATTCATAGCATAATCAGATCTGTAGGAATCAACCTAAAAGGTATGATGACGCCTCAAAGTTTTAGCAGGGGCTTAAAATTTAAGTAATGATAGTAACTGCGGGTAATCGATATTACCATTAACGAGATCGTATAGGAACATTATTGCGGTTATAGTTCTACTTGACTCTAGTGTATTTAATCCTATTAGACTGCACCTTGAGCTATATGGAGGCAGGGGTATATCAAAGTTTAAGGGTGCCAAGCAGTATTTCAAAAATACTCTTTGGACCCGTTCAACTCTTTTATTATGAATATCATAAAATGGATTCCATATTATGGAGCCGTACTCCATTATTGACCAGACAAAAGCACTGTACAATAATTTCCTTGTATAAGGATCCTTAAATTCAGAGAATAAGCTTTTGGAATAATAGAACTAAGGTGATGAACAAAAGTAAATGCTGAGGCGAAAATTACTCCAAGGTACCGTATTTTTTCCACCCTAGTTAACGGGGTGTTAGAAAGAGTGTATGTTGAAAGTAATTTATTTTGCTGTTTTGAATAAGTCATTGTACAGCATTTACCTGCATTCAGTGCTAGTCTATTCTTATGGCACCAGTTAAAAAAGTTATTTAACTCCACTTGAAGCATTTGCGTATCAGCCAAGGTTTTAACACGTAAATATATTTTAAGATCATCGGCATATAAAGACAACTGCAGTATTTAAAGCAAACACTTACATCGTTAATGAAAATGCAAAACAGAAGAGGACCCAGTATGCTCTCCTGTGGAACTCCAGAAGTTGCAATATATGAAGAGGAAATTTCATTATCTACAACAACATAGTTTACACGATTATATAAATAAGATTCGATCCACACTAGAAATTTTGAATGAAAGCCCAGAGCACGCAACTTAGCCAGTAAGTCACTGTGGCTAACCCTATCAAATGCTTTCGATATATCCGTGTAGATTGAATCCACTTGATAACCGCTGCTGAAGGACGAGATACAGTAGCTTCAAAATACAGCCAGATTAGTGGTCGTTGACCTTCCTGGAATAAAACCATGCTGGAAAGGACAAATAAGATGATTAACCGCAAAAGATAATTTCGAAATAATTGTTTTTTCAAATAACTTTGAAACATTACAAAGCTTAGAGATCGGGCGGTAATTCGAGATTTCCCACTTTTAAAAATGGGATTAACAAATGTGATTTTCCAATCGTCAAGAAAGGTTCCACTTTTAAGTGAGAGATTAAAGAGTAAGAGCAATGGTTCAGCAATTACTGAGGCACATTTTTTAAGAAAAAACGATGAGATCTTGTGAACATCACAATGCTGGGAGTTCTTGATATTCTGTATACCTAGAACAACGTCGTTATAATTTAGGGTTAACAAACCAAAATCTAGAGAAGATTTGATGTTTTCAAGGACTGATGTATCATACCAGAACTCGTCCACTACAAAGTTGGATTTAAACAATTCTGCAAAGAAATTAGCAATTTCATGACCGGATGATGCGCTCTGTCCTTCATATGACATCATCTTAGGAATGGTAGATGTGGCTCGCTTAGATTTTACGAAATTCCAGAATGACTTTGGATTCGATTTTATGCTATCTTCGAAACCAAGCTGGTAATTTTTGTAGAGGAATTTGTTAAGACAATTAATTCATTCACACAACTGAGATATTTAGTTTTGTGTTGAAGAGAACCTGTGTTTTTGTAGAGCATATGAAACTAGTTTCTTTGGTTTTTAAGCTTCTTCAGGCGCTTGGTATACCATGGCAATTTATAATCCCTCTTCGGAATTTGAGGAATATGCTCTTCTGTGATGTCGGCAATAATGTTTTTAAAAGCTTCAAAACCTTGAGTAAGGTTACAATTATTAAATAAAGCTTCCCAATCTACCTCAGAGATTGCGTCATTTATTAATGCAAAATCGTAACGAGTGTAATTGAATCTTATAGAATTTTCAGACGAGAATTCTAGATATTTATAAAATTCTAGTTCCAAAATAAATGTTATCCCAGGTTATCTTACTACTATTAAAGGGTCCTAATACACACTGCTCGTTCATGCCAGACTGTGCCAGTTGTGTAATGTTTTCGACATGGTCACTATAAATACTCTCTAAGCTGTTTGGAGGAATATAGGATACACAGATACGGAGTGCGCCTGCCTCTCCAATAACCTCAGCACACAACTGATCAAGCAAAGAATCAGATTTAAAAAGGGTGACCTCAGAACTGCGCAATCCTAATTTGACTGCTATAAGCACACCTCCACCTTTAACTAGGCCAGTGTTTAGAATTTTTCACTGAAAAAATCTTCCGTAAGCCAGGTTTCAACCAGAACAACTATATCAAAATTACAATGAGATGTCGCAGTATAAACTGCGTGACTCTTTGTTCTCATTCCTGAAATGTTTTGATAAAATATTGTAAAAGGCTTATGCCCTTTTAGAAACTTTTTATTTAAATTACTTAAACTTTTGAACTTAGATGCTTGACTGTCTACGATTGCTCCGGTGTCCTTGGTTTTTTGTGAAAAAAACGGAAAGGTCGGATTGTAACATGTGATGGCCAAAGCGTTGGATCTAAAAGCTTGTCATAGAGTGACGAAGAGATTCCGAGTTTAAAATTGACACTTGCCAGTGACTCGGGATTTACATATTTTTTCATCAATTTGTGGCATCTCATTAAGGTCGGAGCTATATTCGCATATTTTGAGACGTAATTAATAATCGACTCAGCAGCTACAGACGACTTAAATGACGACAGATGTATCCACTTTAAACGGCCAATGACATTAAGCTCCGTATTAGAGTTACAGCCAACAACTATAGCACGCGTTCTGCGTATTTATTTGCATCATCGGCGTCTTTAGATTTGTCATTTGGTAAATCTTCGATATCAATAGCATCACTAGCAGCACCAGTAGCAACATCGGCACATAAAACCGGTTTTGTAACGTCGGCAGCAGCAGAAGATAAGAGCGACTCAGCATTGCCCAATTCGCCAACATTATTTAATGAGGTGAGAGTGAGATCCTCAATCTCTTGCTCTACTTGAGTATGATTTTCAGTCTGCGTTGCCGATTTACTTTTGCCCTTTTTGTTTACTTTTTTCTGAGTTTGGTGTTGGCTATTTGCTGCAGCATTGTTGTTGTTAGCTTTATCAGGTGAATTTATAGAAACTGACTTTTTACCAGTAGTTGTTTACATTTGCAAATTTAGCTGGTTAATGACCTTAGCTTTTCTTCGTGTTAACATCATGTCAGAGTTGTTTGTTTCGCACATTTTCTGACAGTCCACGACACTGCATTCTGTTTATTACACCAATAAAATTGTTTCGGGTCAGTATTCTATGAAAACTTTTAGTAATTAATTTTAAAAAATTATTAAAAAAATAAAACAATAATAATTTTAATAAATAAAAATGAAAAATTACTATTCTTGGCCTTGAGTTCGTTTATAGTCATGGTAATCATAAGTTTATTTAAGTTCATTTTTATTTTATATTCTGTAATCCAACTAATTTTTCACTCAATATATAAATGTAGTGCAGTTAAGTTTTTTCTCTTTTGTGGTTTTTTTTTATCGAGATAAAGCGAAAAAAAGTGTTTTATTGACTTAACTGAAATTCACTAATTTCAATACATGCTTAAATTTTTCTTTTCCTAATCAGTTCTTATTTCAATTTCGGTTTATTATATAAATTTGTTTGGCTCATTAAAAATATTTTGTAACTAGGTATATAACTAGCAACTTTTTATTACAGACTTACCTCGGTGCTGGCAGGATTGACGGCAACAATATGAGTTAAGGGACGGTATTATTATTTGACCTGCGCTTTGAGTTCCAGGTACACTTCGCACTTATTTTACTATTATTTCATTAGCTTCGGTCTACCTTTTTTCAATTTTTCATTGTTTTTTTTTTTTGTTTTGGTTTGAAAGGAAACTTAAAATTAGAAAAAAAATCCAAATTGTTATTTTATTCACAAGTTGATGTATTGTATTCATTTACGGACCACTCCATAAGTTCCTCAAAATTCTATCTACTCACAGAGAAAAAACCTGTCGATATATTTTTTGGCAGACCTTGTTCATTCAATCGTGACGAACGAGAAGAAACTAGGGAACTTAAAATGAAACATTAACAGGATCTTCAGCATCGTGACAAAAATTGATAGAAACCAGTTGACTGGTTTCTAGGCGATAAAATTTTCGTTAGACAAAACAAGAGATTAGGAACCAGGCACTCTACTGTATCGACACAATCAGCAAAAATCGTCCATAAAGACCGCAAACTAAGCCACATTCTCTAAATTGTTAGACTATTTTTTTCCCTAACACTTCTTCTGTGCCATGGTTCAGTCAAAATGCTCGACCACTCTTAATCCGCAGTCGTCACCATCGAGAACGGCATCGGAGAAGTGCAACCGGTACCTAGAGAAAAAATTACTAAAATCGTTGCAATATAACAACGAACTTCTAACCTCGTTTGTTTAAAATTGATATAATGAAAGGAGAAATTGAAAATATTAACCGAGGCGCGGTGCAATAAAGCCATATTCCCCCTTTTCTCAACATATTGAGATAATGCCTTAATAATCCATATGAAATTATTTCCTCTATGTGAAATATAAGGTGTGAAATAAAGCCATATAATCACATCGCACATTAAATCTGAAAAACTTAGTGGTGAACGCTTCAGGAAAGCGCTATAATTAAAAAAAAAAAACAAGCACGAAGGAAGGTCTTTGCACACTATGATTTTTGTAGAAAAATCCCAATGCAATTGGTGAAGGTTTTGTGAAGCGATTTATGCCAAAAAATCGCGAAATATTATTTTGAGTTGTGATTGTACTTGATTTAGTGTACGATATTTCCATACGAAAAGTACATTTTTTCCTCATTGATGGAAATTATTTGAAAAAAGCGCAGCAGGCGCGAAAAGTAAATTTTGCAGCTTTGACAGTTGGCACGCAAAATAGTACTTGATAATTTTTTGTAGTATTTTTCAGTGTTTCATTGATTCGATTTCATTCATACACTATACAGATAAACATCACATAAGAAATACCATTAATAAATTTGAAATTAATAGGACGAAATATTTAAAATTCTTATCAAAATAAAAAAGTTATATTTGGCTTTAGAAATCACTCGATTTTCGATTGCGCGCTTCTTTTTAATAAATGCCGGTACAGCAGCGGCGCCTCAGGAAAATTCTGTTTGGTTTATGCGATGTCATTGAGATGTCATGTCATAAACATCACACGTGATATTACCAAAGTTGCAATAATGCCATAAGGGCTTCGTTTCACATTCACTGCGGAAAAAAGCCATATTCATTATTATGATCTTGTTTCTCACTATTTCGAGAAATAGGGCCATATGGCTTTATTGTCTATGGCTTTGTTGCACCTCGCCATTATAAATTGCGTTGAATTTTGCAAATGTTCAGATCATTGTGTATCAAAACAAGTGTGATATGTTATCTGTCAAAGGCACATCAACATGGAGTAATTGCTTACATCTAAGGCACTTCAATATGGCGATGCATCCGGTACAAAGCGAACTCCATTCTTCTAACGAATGATAGAAGGGGATGCAAGATTATATCAATATAGAATATAAAAAAACAGCTGATGAAATCTCTTCGAAATTTGACGTCTCTGCCTTAGATATCACACTTGACATGGTACACAATGGCTATGAATGAAAGTTTAATAATTTATGTAATAAAGATATGTGAATGTATTTTAATGAAACCAATCAGAAGGAATTGAAATTTGAGAATGTGTTAAAATGTAAAGAAAATCATTTTGGAATTGTAAAAATTGATGTGAAAATATGTAAGAGAGACCAAATCGAAGATTTAGAAAATGAAGACTGTATTAAAAAATTGATATAAAACATACCTTCTAACTGCATTGTAATAAATAGTGACCATGTCAAGGACATCAAAGAATTAAAAGCAGGGCTAATGTTGTTAAGCAATTTAAATGGAAATTTAACCAATAATATTGTATCAAGTCATGTAAATTAATCATATCTTGTATAATCTAATCTTTACTCCTCTTGAAGCACACAGCCTGAGGCTGTTACCTCCATAATTCCAGCATTCGAGTTCACGCTCAGAGTTTGAGGAACTACTATCTCATAAAATCATTAAAGAGCTAAATGTTAAGAATAAACAATAAATGTTCCTTGAACCTATTGCTAAAATCCGTATAGCCAAGTATTTTCGGCTACCGGCACTAGTTATAGCCATAATTGCCCATTTGACCACGACAGTCGGGCAGTACCGCACGGGAGTACCGGAGCGTACCGGGTTCAAATCCGGCCAAGGACTGTTAATTGGACATCACTCCCCAAACCCTTCGGGGAGTGTTTTTGTAGTTACCACAACAACAACAATGTATTTGTTGTCACAAAAGTCTTAACGACATTCCATTTTTTAAGAAAACCCAATCGAGTGCGATCGGAATTTCGGAGGGAGAAATTAAAACAATACTTTGTGAAGCCCATTTCCACACAATCAGCAACTTATTATGCGATTTCGTTACCACACCATCCTACAAGCATTATGCAGCCATTAATGCAATTGCGCTACACGCGCATCTTAGCTAATGAAATTAAACACCTTAGTTGAGGTAAACACGCGCAACTCCCAAACCAAATACTTCAGGTGGCCACACCAGGCATACGAGTATTTATAAGTTGTAGTTGAAAAATTAGAGAGTCTAAAACTCACTCGCGAACAATCAAAAACTTAAACTCAGGTGTGTTTTTATATAATACACACTCAACTGCCTATTGCTGATGCCATCTCGTAAGACATCGCCGTATTAAAAAATACCAGTTGCTAATATGGAAAAATTACAGAACTCTATTTGAGCCGCTTGGCAAACTAGTATTTGACTAGTATGAAACTAGTATATTCTAAAGAAGATGATTTTTTAGCCATTTTCAAGCAAAAATACACCCATAGGGTTGGCTACCACCTTCGATGGAGAACAAGGCTTTGAAAACTTTTGCTAAACCATTTTACAATTGAAATTACCTAACCCATTAGTGGCAACTGGGACTTTTCGGTATAAGTAACCCAGCACACTATCACCGCTCACGCTTATATTGTTATATACTAAACAATATATAATACAAAGTTTTAGCTGTCTAAATTTCCCATACCACTTGCCAAATTACGAGATTGTACAGTTTCAGTTTTTTATGCCGAAAAAGTTGACGAACATGCGACTAGCCATCTCCTGAACGCTTTTGGCAGTGGCGCTACTGGTAGCACCAGTTCAATATAAAAACTGAATCATCGCGCTGCCAATTATATTGTGAAGAATTCGATGATTCCTTGATTATTAATCCTGGGTTCAATCACTATAAAGTTAAATAAACACACGCACAGATATTGTAACTAATAGCTAGTTTTACTTACTAATAATAAACGCAATACAAATTTAAGAGTTTTGTAACTTCACAGTAGTCCACTGTCCAACGCTTGAAAATAAGCTGATCCCCGTGCCTTGCTTGGTCACTGCCTTACATAGTCCGACAGGGTGCTTCCCCACGCACCGATAACTGTCTTGGTGTTTCGTTCTTCGTGCTCTCGAAGGGTCGGTGTTATTTATCGACATGTCCTCTTTGCTTGTATTCGCACACACTCGCGCCATCTCTCTTCCTCTTCCTTGGTACACGCTTGCATGCTCTAGTGTAGCCATCGTTATCCCTGTTGTGTTTAACTAGTGTTGGGAATGTTATTGAGTTAGCGATGGTACATGCTAGAGAATAATCGCCACACTGCCCTCCACCTAAGTCTGACCGTCCTGATCAGACACATTTCCCAAACCATGCGCTGCTAGACCCTCAATGGTTGGCACCGCTTTATTAACCCTCATTTCCTTCAAGGATTGAAACTCCGACATCAATCCTCTCCTGCAGAGATTCCGACAATGCATTACACTGTCACACATTCCAACCATTTTGTCTGGCCCCGCATAGATTTGTGCATTCACTTTCGTTTCCAGTGGTACCCTGCGAATATTCCTGCAACTCACTTCTTAAGGATTCCTTTCCATTATCTCATTCACATCTGGAAATCTAGCCTGGGGAACAACAACAAATGCTCGATGATTTTGGCCATCTTCATTTTCCCATATCCGATGCAAACAACCAGATGCTAGCTTTCAGTTACTCCATTGTGCCCAATATGCTTTTACGATGCGACTCTCTCTAGTCATCTCTTCTCTTCTCGGCGCTTTGTTCTCCTTTAGTCCTTTCAACAAACGTGCCAAATCTGGATCTTCCTCCTGGCCTTTCCGAACCTTCTTCAGGAGGTACCTGTCCGTGAAAGCCTTTGGTCGAGGAGCTACCTCTGCTTTACGAGGCTCCTGTTGCTTCATCTTCAAGATCACGCCCTTGGTGGTATAGCCACTATTGTGCCCAAAGACCAGAGGAACTTCTTGGCCGTTGTAAGTCATAATCCTGTTCCTTACGTTGATGTGAATTTCTCTCTCAGCCAAGAAACCGACGCCAATTATGACTTGCTTGTCAGTTACTGTCCACAACTTAGCTTTCTGCAATCGTCTCACCTTCCCGCCGTTCGAGTCACTCCGAATGATGGAATGTGATGCACCAGTACTACAGTCAGAAAGCGATCTTTCCCGTCCACGTAGCCTTCAACAGTAACATTACTCGCTTTCCGTCCGAGTTGTGACACAGAAATTATGGGGCATTCATCTTGCTCATCGTCTCCAGCTTTGCATTTACGGCCACCTTAATTGCTGGGGTTACTGGAGCCAGTGCCGCAATAACGTGCTATGTGACCTGGTTTTCCGCACTTAAAGCATTTACTTTTTTTTTACTCCGTTCAACGCTTCCAAAATTTTGTCTAGCCAAACCGGAGTTTGCACTTCTACACGATGAGCCTTGTATGGAAGTTTACTCAATAGTGAGGCTGTTTCGTGCGTCAGAGCATCCGATACCGATTCAGCGAATGTCCGTTTCGGGTTTGCATGTGTGGCTCGCTTCGTCTTTCTTTCGCATTTCTTCGATTTTTACCCTCTCAAGGGTGCGTCCGCATTTGCTAGATGGGTCAACCTCGCGATGTCCGATGCAAATTCCTGCAAAGTTTCATTCGGTTTCTGGGATCGATTCTGAAGCTTTATTTGGTATATCTGCTTTCGATGTTCGCTACCATAGCATCTCTCAACCGCACCCATCAATGCATCATAGCTGTTCCTTTCGAGCTCGGGAATAGTCTGTAAGATTTCGGCTGCAGGTCCCTTCAATGCCACGAATAGTGCTGCAACTTTATCTTCAGTGCACCAATTATTCACCGTAGCCGGTTTCTCAAATTGCAGCTTAAATACTTGGAATGGAACAGAACCATCAAAAGAATGTGATTTTACCTTAGGAGTATTGGCTGAGGCAGCTGGACGGCTCAGTTGTAACTCCTGGATACGACCTCTCGGTGCATCTACATCAGCATCGATTTTATTCTGTAGCTGTGCAATTTTCGCATCCTGCACTTCTAACTGCGAAGACATTTGTGCCACCTGTATGGATATACACTCCTCTTGTGCTTTCAATTTTGATGTTATACGTTTCTCCTGTTGTTCCATCTGAGATCTCATGTATGCCTTCTGGTCGTCTAGTTGAACTGAAATCTGAGATGCCATGCTAGTCTTCTGTTCTTCCAGCTGAGATGCCATGTGTGTCTTCTATTCTTCCAGCTGAGATGCCATGTGTGTCTTTTGGTCTTCCAGCTGTGTTGAAATGCTTGACGACATCTGAGTCAATACACCCATCAACGCGTTTGTGTCCACACACTTGCCACTGGATTCGCAGGCTCCTTTTTCTCTTCTTTCTAATAATGCATTCAAATTCTCTTATAAATAACAAGTAAGGAAAGGGCTGTCTTCGAATGTGCCGAAGACTTTGTACGTTTCATGAATACTCATTGTTATGGTATTCGCATCAAAATGGAGAAGTAAGGAAGGCGGTCGGCACGATATGAGGTCGCACTGTGGCTAGTCATTGTCGGCTGGGGTGGGTTCTTGCCAACCTTACCGTCCTGCGCCATAAACAGAGAAAAGGTCAGATCGTGCCTTTAAATACGCGGGAAAATGCAAAACCGCGCAAAACAACTTTTAAAACAACATCCGGTTAAAACACCGGATGCCACGGACAGACCGTTGACATTCAAAATACAAAAACTCAAATAAAACGGAAAATCAAATAGATTCAAAAGAAACGTGCAACCAAAATGTTTAAAATGAAAATCAAAATTCAAAAATAACCAAAAGCGAAACTAACTCAAATATAAATTTAAAAATAACCGAAAATGAAAACGAAATTAAAACTGAAATAACGAACGGAAAAAGGAAACAAGGATAAATTTAAATTAACCGGAAAGAAAACAAACATGAAAATAAACCAACGAACCGGAAACGACCGGTTACTGTGCTGAAAAAGGAAAATTAAAAAAAAGAGGCCGAACATTATAAGGGGGGCGCCGCGGGTGTTGTTGCGACGCCCGGTGCTTGGCCCACCCTCACCCATGGCCATCGGTGCACCAAACTAATCCCGATGGCCCCTTACCTAAATCCTATACGCCTTCTAAATAACTACGGAAGTCAGCATTCCCATTTCAAATTATAACTTTATTTATAAAACATTTAAAGGTAAATCTTAAGGTTAACTATAGTTGGTTGATACTTTATGACTAAGGAACGAACTCATTTAAAACTAATACAAACTCATTGGAACTACTGTCAGAAATTACGCATCTTATATCTGTGTGGTAGGAAAAAAATATAGGAAACTAATCCACAGGAAATATTGTCTTTCTTTTTCTTTATTTTTGATATGTCATGTTTAGCTGTTGTTAGTTATTTATTTATATATTATTAAGTGGCCATTTTATTCATTATTATTAGGTTCATTAAGTTATGCTATTAGAATTTTATGCCTGATTTGGTTTTAATTTATATGTTATTATTATTTTGATTTACTTTAATGATTAAATTTTTCTTTGGTTCTCCTTTTTTTTCTATACTGTATACTATGTGTTTAAATATGTATATAAATCTTAATTTATTGAAGTGCCCTTAGAAATAATTCTGTCATCATTGACGTATGCAGCAAGGCTGTTAATATTCATTTTTAATGGATTACCTTAAAACAAAAAAAAAGACAAAATGGAGTTTTAAATTAAGGTCTCAAAAAATTTTTTTTTTCCATTTATAATTTATTTGTTTATAGTTTCTCACAATTTAGCAAATTTGCTTAACCGTAGATTTTATCTGACCACATTGTGGCTAGAATTGCGTGCAGTTAAGCATTTTAGAAATTTCGATTTTTCCATATTTGAGTGCACACTCAGGAAATTCTACCTTCGATACGAGCTACTCTGTTTGATACATAATTTCTATCCATGGTGTCATCGTAAAAAAAAAGTGGTTAGGAATTTCATTCATTAGCTTCATAAATTTTATAATTTAGTTACACTATTACTTCCAGTTGTTTTTCAAACACATAAAAAAATTAATTAAGTATTTATATATGCGTACATGTATATAGCAATTAAGTACACCTAGTCTTGACTTTCTCCTATTTTACGTTAATCAATTTATCATTTACCTAAAGAAACTATGGGGTTTTTTTTTTTTTTTTTTTATTTTTTTTTATTTATTTATTTTTTTTTTTTCCTAAGGTTAATTCTATATTATTTACATAAAAAAACTAACTACAGCAGGTTGATCTCACCCATTGTTGCAGTAGGTTATGCAGGTTATGTTGTTGTTGGTAATAGTGCGGCGGGCCTATACTACGGCGGCCCCCGCTGTTGTCAATGCTGGATGTCGTCGTGCGGTGGGCCTATATGAGGGCGGCCCCCACTGTAATTACTGCTGCTGGTTGTTGCGCGCCCTGTTGCGCGTTGTTGCTGTTGCGGTTTATGGCGGTGGGCCTATGTGAAGGCGGCCCCCGCTGTTGTTGTTGCTGGATATCCAGGAATGTTGTTGTGGCTGCTGCTACTGCTGCTAATGATGTGGTTGTTGTTGTGATTTCTTTGACTGTTGTTTTGTGAACTTCTTCTGTTTGTTGGTTTGTTTGTTTTAGCTATTTATTATCGCCAAGTTGTTATTTTTGTTGTGGTTTTTGTAGTTTACTTTTGTAGCTTTATTTTGTTTTTATATTTTTTTTTGTAGATTTTTGTTTAGTATTTTGTTGTCTAGGTTTATGCTTTACTAGCAAGTCTTTTACAGCACCGCACGCTATGCACTTTTAATTATAAATTTGATTAAGGTGGTAAGCTTTTTGTAGTTCGCTAAGCAAGACAATTTTTGAATGAGCAGAATCGCTTTGCTCTTGGTTAAACATCTTGAGTAGGCATACTGACTTAAAAAAATGCATCATAACTTAGATTAAATAGGTTTTAGGCCGAATGCTAAAACTATTCAGATTCAATGGCAATTCTATACGACAGCATTCAACCGCCAATATACGTTCAAAAATCTCGGGAAAGGCATTAATCGACGCGTTCCGATCTCTGCACCAACAATCCGAAGGCGGGAATGAAATAATTTGTCTCAGTGAAAAGCCATTAGCAAAAAACTCAAAATGCGCTAGGTCCGATCCCAAATAGGCGGCTTCATCCAAGGTATTTATGTGCACAACACCTTTTCGCGTCGGCGGCCTTTGGCCGCCTTTCAAAAGAATAACCCTTAGCCGGTCCAACCCCCGCTACGCGGTCCACAATATTTTTGAGCAGGACACACTTTTTGCACTTTTTGGTACACCCTAATCTGTGATTACAACAACCACATGAAAATGACGAAAAATTTTCAACTTTGATTGCAAATATCTCTAAACAGACACAAAATATAGAACTTCCGCCCCCGGACCATCGACATGGAGGTCAAAACCCGTCGCTCGATACACCCCACCGAGACTCTCGGACGCACATCAGCAGCACGTGCCGTCGTACAGAATTGCCGATTCCATAGCTCAATTTAAACTTGATTCAGAATGCTTTCATAAAAGTGAGCTGCGTATTTAATTCGACAAGAAGTAATTTTCTAAACGAGTTACAGTATCAAAAAACTGTACAAACTAGATAACGTTTTTGTGAAATTATTGTTAAAAATACCCCCTTCCCAAGTTCTTAAATGCCAAAATAGCAAGGCCAAATCCATTTAATGAAAAGATTTCACTTAATATAATGATTTTATAAGTCAGGGTGCCACTACAAACATTTTTCTCACAGAATTTTTCTCCAACCTTTTTTGCTAAAAAGATTAAGCAGATATCACTCTTATGGGGTATTTTTGCCTCCTAAATAGGTTGCTTTGATTGTTAAGAAAAAATGCAACGCCTTTACAAAGATTTGGCTGAACAAATATGTTGAAACCACTTGTTCTTTATGAATTTTGCTTTTCTCCTTTATTTTTGCTACACGACACACAATCTCAACGACGAGACACACACGTACGCAAGCGATTTTAGCGTTTCCTCGAGAATTTTTAACAATTCAATTGTACCCGTATTTCGGTAGCGATAGTAATCGTCACTGTATTTTCAGGATAAATCTTAAATATTTTCTTTTCAACGCAAGTTGATTATTTTATGCAGAAACAAAAGCCCCTACGTTTCGTTTCAGCATTGACACATTCGCGAATTTTTTTTTTTTTTTTTGTTTTGCGCGCACGACCGCTCCCGTTCAAATCAGGTATACTTTTTGAATTGGTCGAATGCCGGTGACGCTGCTATGCCCAAAATTATTCACTTAACGCGACTGCGCAATGGAAAAGTTCCGTTGCCCGTTGACGTGGCGTGATTATTGCCAGGTGGAACATTCTGATTGGTCGTTACCTTCAAATGCTTGCTATGAACGGATTGAACCACTTGGTGCTGCCACTTCAGCAAAAATCACGCACTTTCCCGTAGCTAAACGTCAAACCGGAAGGTGAATCAAAACTGTCACCCAACCAAACGCATTGAACCAAATAACAATTTTTATCAATTGAAAGTAAACCATAACAGGCCTGCTTCGCTTCGAAGACCGGTCGATGAAGCGAACAGGAAAAAGGTTCACTTGCAAGGAAGCCATTTCTGGGTAAAAAACGTGGGGCACGACTCACCCCTAGATAAGAGTCTCCAGTTCTACCACGAGCTAGCCGGGCAAAAAGATCCGCCAGTAAAGGAATTTTTTTTTAAGTATTTTGTTTCATAGTTTAGTAGGCTTTGCGGCAAATGGAAATTTGTTAAGTGGCTTTACCCCCACCGAAATAGGCTTATAAGAAAACGTGTAATTTAGTTAGACATTTCGATATCGGAGAACGCGTCAAAACTTCGAGGCAAACGGAGAATTTATTTTGGTTTCCTAGTTACAATGCTTCGCGGCTGTAGACATTTTAATAAAGGAGAACTCGTCAAAACTCCGAAAATTTTTGGTTCTAGTGGTTTCACCCCCACAAAAAAAAAAGTTTTAGCAAAAAAAATAACCGGAGAAGCTTGTTCCATGGTAAAAAAACTTTTCACCCGGTAGACATTTTAATTAAGGAGAACTCGTCAAAACTAAGAAAGACAATCCGCATAACCGAGGATTGCCAGGTTATCCACTACTTCCGATGGAAGCGTATGTAAATACCCTATTAAGTCAATGCTCGGGGAGGATACTGGGCGAGTTGTCCCCGACCGCCAAAACGCCCAGGTACGGTTCCAAATGTCAAAATGTATATATGTAAAAAAAATCAAAATTGTTATTGCGGGCGAATATCCGAAGCGTGAAAGCGACCTATCAGTTTCCCTGTCAGGTCCTCTAGATCGTACAACGCATTGCCTACTTTTCGACGAACTCGGCACTTGAGGTATTTTTGCAAGAATTTGGCGTTTATGCCTTGTTTGAAGTTACTCAAAGCAAAATTTTTCCTAAAAACCTCCTGACCTTCCCTATAGTTAACTTGCCTAGAGCGTTTGTTATAAACGTTGTTTCCCCTATCCTTCGCCTGATCTAAATTCTTACGAATTTGCTCGCGAATATTTGACAACTTGTCAGCCTTAGCTACTATTGGGATTTCATCTTGCTTAAGAGTGCCGAGTTTATTTAATAAGTTATATGCCGATGCATGCTGAATCATGTTCTGACCATATAATGCAAAGTATGGAGAGCACTGAATTGCGGTACGAAAGTCACTTCTTAAAACTGCTAAAATTTCGGGTATATGTTTGCCCCAGTCAGTATGGTCCTGTTTATCCTTCAGAAAAACTCTTATTTTTGAAACAATTTCTCGGTTTACTCGCTCCGACGCGTTAGCCTGCGGGGAGTATAGCCCTGTCTTAATATGGGTTACACCGTAACTATCTAGAAATTGCTTCATCTCCTTTGAGATAAACTGTTTACCGTTATCGCTGTGGATATACTGCGGGACCCCTACCGCTGGAAAAATTTCAGAAGTGAAGTAATTTATAACGTTTACCGTCGTCGCTCTCTGCATGGGCTTCAACCATACATACTTTGTAAAATGGTCCAATATAATAAAAAGAAATTGATTTCGTCGCTTCGATCTTGGCTAAGGTCCAAGGAAGTCGCAATAAAACCGCTGAAATGGCCTTTCCGAGGTGAAGGTATTCGCTATAGGTGGTCTTGCCTGTTGATTTGCTGCCTTCACTGCTTTGCAAATGTCGCACCTGCTTACGTACTGCCGGACGTCCTTAGCTTGGTTTGGCCAGAAGTATTTTTGTCGTACGCGCTCCAAAGTTTTCTGCCACCCGCCGTGGTAGCTCCTATTCGCATCATGCGCAAGTCGTACCGCCTCCTCGATTATTCCGCCCGGTAGCCACAAACGCCATAGCGAATCCTCCTCAGCCTCCACACCTTTACGAAATTTGACCCTTTTTAACACTATGCCTTCGCGTACACGCAAATCCGGTAGTGCCTCTTCGTTATCTAATATAGTTCGGATTAAATCCGAGTATTCGGCACTTCTAAATTCAGATGACTCTAAGTCTATTTCACGAGGTGTGTTCGGATAGGTCAGTGCGTCTACATCAAAGTGCGATAAGGCATCCGGTACGATATTCAAGGTCCCCTTGCGATGTTCCATTTTAAAGTTATATCTTTGAAGCAGAAGCGACCACCTAGCCAACCTACCACTCAAATCTTTCTGAGTCATCAACCACTTGAGACTCGAATGGTCTGTAATGATTCCAAACGGCAGACCCTCAACGTATGGTCGAAAACGTTTGACACTGACTATGGCTGCTAGGCATTCCAGCTCGGTCACGGTATAATTGCGCTGAGCATTGTTTAATTTCTTTGAAACGAACGCTATTGGATGCTCAGCGCTCTCGTCGTCGACCTGGAATAGCACACCACCCACGCCTATTTTGGACGCATCGCACTGAATAGCAAATTCCCTAGAAAAATCAGGTTGGGCCAAGACAGGAGCGGAGCTCAAGGCTACCTTCAGCTTTTCAAAGGCCTCTATTGCCTCTGGGGTAAGTTTGAATGGTCCTGGCTTTTTACGGAGGCAATCGGTCAAAGGGCCTGCTAAATCAGCAAAATTTGTAATAAACGCCCTATACCAATTCGCCATACCCACAAACCTACACACCTGCCGAGGAGACTTCGGGATTGGAAAGGTTTTAACTGCCTCAATCTTCCCTGGGTCTACCTTCAAACACCCGCTACCTATCAAGTATCCCAAATAGCGAATCTCCTTCTGGCAAAACTTGCTCTTCTTCGCGTTGATTGTCAGGCCCGCATCCCTCAAACAATTCGCCACTTCCGCCAGCAACTTTAGGTGGTCTTCAAAGTTAGTGCTGCATACCATTAGATCATCCAGGTAGACGAAGACATTCTCCCGCAAACGCGAGGGAATTGCCTTGTCCATCAGGCGGCTCATTGTCTGCGGTCCATTGCATAGCCCAAACGGCATCACTTTAAAGTGGTACAGAGGCTTTCCCGGAACTGCGAAGGCTGTCTTCTCCTTTGAAGACTCAATCAGCTTGATCTGAAAAAACGCATCCTTCAGGTCAATACCACTAATAAAGTGAGTGTCCTTTAACCTGCTCAATAAACCGTTGATATGGGGCAGCGGGTAGGAATCCTTTTTAGTTGCCGCGTTGACCTTCCTGGAATCTATGCAGAGCCTGACCTTCCCTGGCTTCCGAACTAGAACAACTGGACTACACCAAGGCGAGTTTGACTCTTCTATAACTCCCATTTCGAGCAGCCTATCTATTTCGCTAAAAGCTTCGGCTTGCCTCGGTGGCGAAAGAGGAAAATGTTTACGTTTGATTGGGACTGCATCACCAGTATCAATGTGATGTTCGACTAGCTTTGTTTGCCCCAGACCTATCTTCTCAAACGGCGGGAACATATCTAATACCCTCTGCAGTTTGGCCTTCTGGGTTTGTGTCAACTCATGGAAGTTATGTCCCTCCTCCTTTTCATCGATAACCTCTAGACATGCTATACTCGGAAATATTTCGGGAGCTAACGCAAACGCTCTCCAGAAGTCAACTCCGAAATAGGCTTCTTGAATAAGGGAAGGAACAAGATAAAAACGAATAGTTTTGGTAGTATTTTTAAAAGTCACTGGTAAGGAGATAGAACCTACTATTTTCTGTTTTCCACCGCCCGCAGTATACAGGAAAGCCTGTAGTGGGTGGTACTTAAGCCCATTTGCATCCAAAAACTTTTGACAATCCTTGCCGAGAATAGAAACATTCGCACCCGAGTCCAGCAATCCTACCAGAAAACTATTTTCAATTTGCACTCGCACCAGAGGCCTGTCATCCTCCGTAAGAACTAACGTGGTGCTTTGTAAAAGTTTACGCTCCTGTACTCAGCTGTTATATCTCTTCCTACATTTCAAAATATCTTCCGATACAAATGACTCTGGGTTATGAAAAATTCTCGACCTAACTAGCTCGTAATTGGTTACCCTTTGTTCCAAACTAGGTGAGAGACTGGCCTGACACGCAAAATCTCTTTTCAAAGCTTTCAAAACTTTTGTTGGTTTGGAAATTGCCGTTGATGACCTCGGACTATCGGAATCAGAACCGTCTGTACTGTCAGGAAAAGTTACAACTATTTTTGGGTATTCCTTCTCCAGAGTGCCACTGCTCCTTGGAAGCTCAACACTGCCTTGGAACTCTCCGCTCGCGAGGGACCTACCACTTGGTTCAGTACTCGAGGCGACTCCTTGAGCACTGGCTGATATGGGGGCTATGGCACCGAACGAGTTTCCCCCATCTTCTCGCTCGGATATTGGTTTCCCTGCCGGCGATGGTCCTTTGGACATTTTGGGGTAAACACGCCTCTATGCCCGCACTTAAAGCAGAAGGGACTCCTAATGGGTTCCTCACAATAAATATACGAATGCCCCATGGCCTGACAATTCCAACATTGAGTTCCGGAATAATCCGGTTTTCTATTGCGCCGGTACTCCAACGCCTCTATCTGTCAGCTTCGCAATCCTCGCCTTCCATCCTCATGTCCGGTGTTATCGTGCGGGCCTCGTTGACCTGACGTCCATGGTAAGTGGTTTCCAATATTTTGCTTTCTTTCAGAACTTGTTCTCCTTTTCGTGCTATGTCGCGTAAATCATGCAATGTCCTGGCATCCGCATTGAAGAGCGTTAGCTTAAGGCTACTGTTGACGTTTCTCTTTATAATGTCAATCAGGAGGACCTCTGACATCAGCTCTCTAAGGCGCGCGTTTAGTGCTACTATGTCAGTGTGGAACACGTCGTATGACTCACTCAGCTTCTGCTTACGCATTGAGATTTCCATCATAATCTCGTGGTCACTTTTCAATGTTCCAAACTCACGCTTCAGGGAATAGCACAAAAAGGGATAATTCGCGGTTGGATTCTGCTTTGTGAACAGCCAATACCATTCTTCCGCCCGTCCTGACAAAAAGAGATGAAAACTCGCCATAAGTTGGTCGCTAGAGCATTGAGTCCGCTCACATAGGGTGTCCAACTTAAACAAAAAATCAGCAACGCTTCCAGTACCATCTAAGGAAATCTTCCAATCCTGTGGTTTCACTGCCACGCTATTCGAAACGATGTTGGCCTGGTTACTAACGAATGTCGGGGCTTGGTTCCTTTCCTCCCTATTGGTGTTCCTGGTATAGGTCGCACTACCCTGCGACGATGTTACTGCGGCGTTGAGTAAGTCCATGTTCTCCCTGATCGTCCTCATTTCGTTCCGCATCTCCTCCTGCGATGTCCTGAACAGCTGATGTAGCACGTTCACCCACGAATCTACAGGAGGGACCTCGGCATTGTTCCTTTGCGTAGTGATCCTATCACCTAAAGTGTCAGGAGGTATACGGTCTTGAACCGAAGCTCTAGCTTCCCCCTGTATACCTGTTAACACGCCAGTTGAAGGGTCAAAAATATTTTGCATTGGATCTGCTGCCATGGACGAGTCAAGGATATTAGTACTAGCTGGTCTATCCTTTTTGTGGTTGGAAGCAGGATTCAACACTATCCTGGTCGGATCTCCCCCGCCCGGACTACCTATTGGAGAATGCAGTACCAGAGGTCGATTGGTGGGTTGCTTCGGAAGCGCCCCTCTACCCTGACTTCTAGGCTTGCCCCCACTTCCTCGTACCGAGTTCCTAGTAGTCATGCGTTCAGCCGACTGATCCATATTGAAAGGAAAAATCTCTCGTTAGATAAACAAGAAAAATATAAAAAAAAGTATTCGGTTACAAGGGGCGGTTGGAAGGTATAACAAGTCAAGATTCACTCCCCCACCCTATAATACCGACGATTGCAAGGTTTTGAAAAATAAAAATTTAATTAATGCAAATTTTCCTAACCGATATTTGCATCACCTGATTACCGCGAATATGTCAAAAAAAAATAAATATATACATATAAATATATATATGCTGAAAGAATTAGATTATTAGTATATATACGTGTTTAAATGTAATATGCAAAAAGCAAAAACGGTATAAAGTTTGGCAAAAGCTAGTTGTGTATATATATTTAATGGGAATGCTGACATCCCATCACCAGAAGGCATAGGTATAACAAAAAAAAACGAAATAACACTAGACAAGGACATTCTTCCAGGTGCACCTACTGCAATGCAGGGGTGGTTATAAGACACCTCGCCCTGAGACATGTTGGTGTACCGTGGCGAAAATTGGTAAAATTTTTTTAAACTTATTTGGACTCCAGTACTCCGGACCGCAATGCAGGGGCTGCTAAAGGCTGCCTCCCTGAGACTGGTCGGAGCACTGGATACCAGCGACCAAAACTTCAAAACTTTATTTTTTTTTTTTTTGAAACACCCCTCCTCAACCAAGCCGCAATGAAAGGATGCGGTTTGGTACCGCTTTTCCCCAGACTTGCGCAGTTGGAAAGGGGTGGATATGGGGTCCCTACTCCTCCTCCCGCAATGCAGGTGCTGCTAAGGGCTGCCTACCTGAGACTGGTTGGAGAAGTAAGGATCCCTACCAAAAAACACATACAAACTAAGACAAAACTACACAGACACGTTCGGCAAAAGAAATAAAATTATAAATCCCAAGAAAGCTAAACCCCACTTAGCGGACATATTATATTTTTCCCGAAGCCGACATCGGACGACAGACCCGGGACAAAAAAATTGAAACTACAAAAAAAAACTAAGTGCGTTTAGCACTGCCTCACCGGGTGAAATGAAAACTTCCGGTGGACATGACGTTCAGTCTCGTGGAGCCCTCAGCTACTGATCACGACAACTAATCCGGACAACCTGATCGGTCCCACTATCCCGTCGCAACGCAGGTGGCGGCTCCTGGGCCTGCCTACCTGGGACATACGGGATAGTGAACCCTCACAAGCTGACCAGAAAAGTCACCGCGGTCAGCGCTTCGGGCCCCACGTTGGGCGCCATCTGTTATGGTATCGCAGGCGCCCTTAGCTACTGAACACGATGACCAATCCGGACAACTTGATCAGTCCCACCATCCCGTCGCAACGCAGGTGGCGGCTCCTGGGCCTGCCTACCTGGGACTTACGGAATGGTGAAACCTCACAAGCTGACCCGAAAAGTCACCGCGGTCAGCGCTTCGGGCCCCACGTGGGCGCCATCTGTTATGGTATCGCGTCAAAATGGAGTCTCGTGGAGCCCTTGGCTACTGAACACGATGACGAATCCGGACAACCTGATCAGTCCCACCATCCCGTTGCAACGCAGGTGGCGGCTCCTGGGCCTGCCTACCTGGGACTTACGGGATAGTGAAACCTCACAAGCTGACCAGAAAGTCACCGCGGCCAGCGCCTCGGTTTCCACGTTGGGCGCCATCTGTTATGGTAATCGCATCAAAATGGAGCAGTAAGGAAGGCGGTCGGCACGATATGAGGTCGCACTGTGGCTAGTCATTGTCGGCTGGGGTGGGTTCTTGCCAACCTTACCGTCCTGCGCCATAAACAGAGAAAAGGTCAGATCGTGCCTTTAAATACGCGGGAAAATGCAAAACCGCGCAAAACAACTTTTAAAACAACATCCGGTTAAAACACCGGATGCCACGGACAGACCGTTAACATTCAAAATACAAAAACTCAAATAAAACGGAAAATCAAATAGATTCAAAAGAAACGTGCAACCAAAATGTTTAAAATGAAAATCAAAATTCAAAAATAACCAAAAGCGAAACTAACTCAAATATAAATTTAAAAATAACCGAAAATGAAAACGAAATTAAAACTGAAATAACGAACGGAAAAAGGAAACAAGGATAAATTTAAATTAACCGGAAAGAAAACAAACATGAAAATAAACCAACGAACCGGAAACGACCGGTTACTGTGCTGAAAAAGGAAAATTAAAAAAAAGAGGCCGAACATTATAAGGGGGGCGCCGCGGGTGTTGTTGCGACGCCCGGTGCTTGGCCCACCCTCACCCATGGCCATCGGTGCACCAAACTAATCCCGATGGCCCCTTACCTAAATCCTATACGCCTTCTAAATAACTACGGAAGTCAGCATTCCCATTTCAAATTATAACTTTATTTATAAAACATTTAAAGGTAAATCTTAAGGTTAACTATAGTTGGTTGATACTTTATGACTAAGGAACGAACTCATTTAAAACTAATACAAACTCATTGGAACTACTGTCAGAAATTACGCATCTTATATCTGTGTGGTAGGAAAAAAATATAGGAAACTAATCCACAGGAAATATTGTCTTTCTTTTTCTTTATTTTTGATATGTCATGTTTAGCTGTTGTTAGTTATTTATTTATATATTATTAAGTGGCCATTTTATTCATTATTATTAGGTTCATTAAGTTATGCTATTAGAATTTTATGCCTGATTTGGTTTTAATTTATATGTTATTATTATTTTGATTTACTTTAATGATTAAATTTTTCTTTGGTTCTCCTTTTTTTTTCTATACTGTATACTATGTGTTTAAATATGTATATAAATCTTAATTTATTGAAGTGCCCTTAGAAATAATTCTGTCATCATTGACGTATGCAGCAAGGCTGTTAATATTCATTTTTAATGGATTACCTTAAAACAAAAAAAAAGACAAAATGGAGTTTTAAATTAAGGTCTCAAAAAATTTTTTTTTTCCATTTATAATTTATTTGTTTATAGTTTCTCACAATTTAGCAAATTTGCTTAACCGTAGATTTTATCTGACCACATTGTGGCTAGAATTGCGTGCAGTTAAGCATTTTAGAAATTTCGATTTTTCCATATTTGAGTGCACACTCAGGAAATTCGTAGTTTGCACTTTAGTAATACGTTAAGTTGTTAATTGCGCATTTTTGAGGCTGCGAAACCATGCTCGAAAATGCGAAGTTAAGTTCGAAATTTAAAAAAAAATTTTTTGACTGTCATATCAAATGCTGCAAACTCCAAGGCGAAATTGCATAAAAAATTTTATGGAAGATCAATTTACATTAGCAGTATTACAAATTTCGCTTACAATTTTACTTCATTTGTAGCAGGGCTACCTTCGATACGAGCTACTCTGTTTGATACATAATTTCTATCCATGGTGTCATCGTAAAAAAAAAGTGGTTAGGAATTTCATTCATTAGCTTCATAAATTTTATAATTTAGTTACACTATTACTTCCAGTTGTTTTTCAAACACATAAAAAAATTAATTAAGTATTTATATATGCGTACATGTATATAGCAATTAAGTACACCTAGTCTTGACTTTCTTCTATTTTACTTTAATCAATTTATCATTTACCTAAAGAAACTATGGGTTTTTTTTTCTCTTTTTTTTTTTTTTATTTTTTTTTTTTATTTATTTTTTTGTTTTTACTAAGGTTAATTCTATATTATTTACATAAAAAAACTAACTCACTGATCTCACCCATTGTTGCAGTAGGTTATGCAGGTTATGTTGTTGTTGGTAATAGTGCGGCGGGCCTATACTACGGCGGCCCCCGCTGTTGTCAATGCTGGATGTCGTCGTACTGTGGGCCTATATGAGGGCGGCCCCCACTGTAATTACTGCTGCTGGTTGTTGCGCGCCCTGTTGCGCGTTGTTGCTGTTGCGGTTTATGGCGGTGGGCCTATGTGAAGGCGGCCCCCGCTGTTGTTGTTGCTGGATATCCAGGAATGTTGTTGTGGCTGCTGCTACTGCTGCTAATGATGTGGTTGTTGTTGTGATTTCTTTGACTGTTGTTTTGTGAACTTCTTCTGTTTGTTGGTTTGTTTGTTTTAGCTATTTATTATCGCCAAGTTGTTATTTTTGTTGTGGTTTTTGTAGTTTACTTTTGTAGCTTTATTTTGTTTTTATATTTTTTTTTTTGTAGATTTTTGTTTAGTATTTTGTTGTCTAGGTTTATGCTTTACTAGCAAGTCTTTTACAGCACCGCACGCTATGCACTTTTAATTATAAATTTGATTAAGGTGGTAAGCTTTTTGTAGTTCGCTAAGCAAGACAATTTTTGAATGAGCAGAATCGCTTTGCTCTTGGTTAAACATCTTGAGTAGGCATACTGACTTAAAAAAATGCATCATAACTTAGATTAAATAGGTTTTAGGCCGAATGCTAAAACTATTCAGATTCAATGGCAATTCTATACGACAGCATTCAACCGCCAATATACGTTCAAAAATCTCGGGAAAGGCATTAATCGACGCGTTCCGATCTCTGCACCAACAATCCGAAGGCGGGAATGAAATAATTTGTCTCAGTGAAAAGCCATTAGCAAAAAACTCAAAATGCGCTAGGTCCGATCCCAAATAGGCGGCTTCATCCAAGGTATTTATGTGCACAACACCTTTTCGCGTCGGCGGCCTTTGGCCGCCTTTCAAAAGAATAACCCTTAGCCGGTCCAACCCCCGCTACGCGGTCCACAATATTTTTGAGCAGGACACACTTTTTGCACTTTTTGGTACACCCTAATCTGTGATTACAACAACCACATGAAAATGACGAAAAATTTTCAACTTTGATTGCAAATATCTCTAAACAGACACAAAATATAGAACTTCCGCCCCCGGACCATCGACATGGAGGTCAAAACCCGTCGCTCGATACACTCCCCCGAGACTCTCGGACGCACATCAGCAGCACGTGCCGTCGTACAGAATTGCTGATTCCATAGCTCAATTTAAACTTGATTCAGAATGCTTTCATAAAAGTGAGCTGCGTATTTAATTCGACAAGAAGTAATTTTCTAAACGAGTTACAGTATCAAAAAACTGTACAAACTAGATAACGTTTTTGTGAAATTATTGTTAAAAATACCCCCTTCCCAAGTTCTTAAATGCCAAAATAGCAAGGCCAAATCCATTTAATGGAAAGATTTCACTTTATATAATGATTTTATAAGTCAGGGTGCCACTACAAACATTTTTCTCACAGAATTTTTCTCCAACCTTTTTTGCTAAAAAGATTAAGCAGATATCACTCTTATGGGGTATTTTTGCCTCCTAAATAGGTTGCTTTGATTGTTAAGAAAAAATGCAACGCCTTTACAAAGATTTGGCTGAACAAATATGTTGAAACCACTTGTTCTTTATGAATTTTGCTTTTCTCCTTTATTTTTGCTACACGACACACAATCTCAACGACGAGACACACACGTACGCAAGCGATTTTAGCGTTTCCTCGAGAATTTTTAACAATTCAATTGTACCCGTATTTCGGTAGCGATAGTAATCGTCACTGTATTTTCAGGATAAATCTTAAATATTTTCTTTTCAACGCAAGTTGATTATTTTATGCAGAAACAAAAGCCGCTACGTTTCGTTTCAGCACTGACACATTCGCGAATTTTTTTTTTTTTTTGTTTTGCGCGCACGACCGCTCCCGTTCAAATCAGGTATACTTTTTGAATTGGTCGAATGCCGGTGACGCTGCTATGCCCAAAATTATTCACTTAACGCGACTGCGCAATGGAAAAGTTCCGTTGCCCGTTGACGTGGCGTGATTATTGCCAGGTGGAACATTCTGATTGGTCGTTACCTTCAAATGCTTGCTATGAACGGATTGAACCACTTGGTGCTGCCACTTCAGCAAAAATCACGCACTTTCCCGTAGCTAAACGTCAAACCGGAAGGTGAATCAAAACTGTCACCCAACCAACCGCATTGAACCAAATAACAATTACTATCAATTGAAAGTAAACCATAACATCATCACGGTTTCAAGTGTCCGATCCTTAATTACAATTAGTAACTATGCAAAACTTTTAATTTTAAGATACATATCCTAAAACCCAGTTATCGGAACAATCGATTGTATGGGAGCTATATGTTATGTTGGTCCGATCTGGTTGATTTTCACTACACACATTACATATATAATATGTAACAAACCTGCATAATTTTACGTTCCTAGCTTTTTAATTGCAAGAGTTATAGGCCAAACCCCGTTTATCGGAACAATCGATTGTATGGGAGCTATGCGTTGTATTGGTCCGATCTTCCCGGTTCCGACAAATGACTAACGTTTTACAAAATGGCGGCCCCTCCGCAAATTTCAGCGAGATATCTCAAAAATTGAGCGACTAGTTTGCGTTCAAACAGACAGAGAGGACAGACGGACATGGCTAAATCGACTCAGCTCATCGCCCTGATCACTTTGGTATACTTATTGGTGGGTCTATCTCTTCGTCTTCTCATACTTACAAACATCGGACTAAGGTTATAATACCATTTCATGAAAAGTATAAAAATGAATGTGTGTCTTTTATAGGCGTCCAAAGTACTTATGCGATCTCTATGAAATTTTTATACCCAGCGTGTACTAGTGGTAACCCCTGCGGGTTAGGAGTTTAGAATATGACCGAGGTAGGCATACCAGTCGTAAGAGGCGATTAATATGCACAAAGGTAATGACGTGCAACTCGATGGTTGATCTACGGAGATGATGCCTCTCAGAAGGAGGGGTGACATGACCTAGTAGACTTCACTCGTCATAAATCTCTACCACGACAGTCGGGCAGTACCAGAGGGTTCCGGATTCAAATTCGGCCAACGACTGGTAATTCGGCAAAACTCCCCAAAACCTTCGGGGAGTGTTTTTGTCGTTACCACAACAACAACAGTGCACAGGGTATTATAGTTTTGGTCATATAATGGTAGTGTTTGTAACGGTACAAAATAATAGAGATAGATATGGAGTTCCATATATCAGATTGAACAGAGGAATTTTTTAAGACATGTCCGTCGGTCCGTCCGTGGATACGATAACTTGAGTAAACATTTAGATATTTGAATGAAATTTGACACACAGGTTGCTTTCCGGCCAAGGTAGGTGGCTATTTGAAATGGGCGAAATCGAACCATAACCACGCCCCATTTTTCGATATCGAAATTTCCGAAAAACGTATAAAATTGGTTAATTCAATAATAAAAGCAGCTACAATGATGAAATTTTCTAGATTTATTAGGTTGGTTGTCCCATTGACGAGTGAAGAAATTTTCAAACTTTGCCTCTTAATAACTTCAGAACCCTTTACGCTAGTATAACGAAATTTCGCAGGAGGCATACTATTGTTGAGATAAATGCACCTATAGAAAATAAGCGACATCGCTTTTCGACCACGCCAACATTTTCATAAAAGTTATATTTGAAGTTATATTGAACTGCCCATATCTAATTAACTGATACTGATGTAATGTAATTTGTTACTTACCTGAATCTTCTTATTCTTTATATGATTTTTGCAAAGTTTTGGAAATTGGGCGTGGCACCGCCCACTTACGAGTCAATCAAATTTCTAACTCGACTGTTAATAACTTCATAACGGTGTAAGATAGAATTACGAAACTTAACACGAGGTATACTGTAGACATATAGAGTACGCCCACGAAATGGAGCAAGATAGGTTAACGACCACGGCCACTTTTGGACCAAAGTTTTCTAAAAGAGAGGTAGGAAACCGGAACATGCCATATCTCAGTCACTGATACACATAGAACGCTAGAACTTCGTAGTTACAATGACCTGATGATCCTATTAAAGATTTTTTTTTTTAATTTTGGAAAATGGGTATGGCACCGCCCACATATAAATGAACAAAATGTCAAATTTAAGCTATTATTAACTTCAGACCTGTGTTAAGTAAAATTACGAAACATGATACGAGGTATACTATCTAAGTTTTTCAAAATTATACGAGGTGTGTTCAAAACGTATCGCGAATTTTGTGTTTTTTCAAAAATTATTTATTTATTCATGAATATCTATTTTGCCCCCTTTAAAGTAATCCCCATGAGATATTACACACTTGTGCCAACGGTTTTTCCAATCTTCGAAGCACTTCAAAAAATCATTTTTTTGTATCTTGTTCAGCTACTCCTTCGATGCCGTCTTTATCTCGTCGTCCTTTCATGGGCCTCTTCAGTTTAGGGAACAAGAAAAAGTCACAGGGGGCCAGATCTGGGGAATACGGTGGCTGCGGCATCATTAGTGTGTTGTTTTTGGCCAAAAAGTCGCGCACAAGCAACGATGCGTGGGCAGGGGCGTTATCGTGGTGCAGAAGCCAATTTTTGTTCTTCCACAAATCCGGGCGCTTCTGGCGGATTGCTTCGCGCAAATTGCGCATAACTTGCAGGTAATATTCCTTATTGACCGTTCTTCCCTGTGGCAAGAACTCATGATGCACCACGCCCCTGCAATCGAAGAAAACTGTCAGCAAAACTTTCACATTCGACCGAACTTGGCGCGCTTTTTTCGGTCTTGGTTCGTGCGGCAGCTTCCATTGAGATGATTGAGCTTTGGTTTCCACGTCATAACCATAAACCCACGATTCGTCACCAGTTATGACCCTCTGGAGCAAATTTGGGTCATCGCGGACAGAGTTTAACATCTATTAGCAATGTTCATGCGATGCTGTTTTTGGTCACAATTGAGCAATTTTGGTACGAATGAATAGGTTAAAATCGAAGACGATCCAAAACACGTGCAAGCAAAGCAGCTGTCAACAATTAACTGAACATTCAAAATGGCCGAGCTTGTCGGCATAAGTGAGAGACATGAGTACCAACATAACGCCACAAAAAATTCGAAATTCGAATATACGTAACCAGCGAAAATTCAAAATTCGCGATACTTTTTGAACACACCTCGTATATAGCCTATGATATAAGCAGTGAATCCAAGAATCTACTGTGAAAATCGGTTAAGTACAAGGTGGCGCAAAAGTAATCCTCCTATCCGAAAATGCTATAAATGTTGTGATTGGCCCTTAAAGTCAGTTCTGTTTTGACATTTGTGTAGTAAACACATGCGAAATACGCGTTAATAAACAATGTTACGCTACACTGCTCCAGAACGCGGAATATTGCTGACTATTTATTTGACCAATAATCGGTCGGGGCCAAACGGTTACTGTGAATGGTGAGCGCTACAGAGCAATGATCAAAGAGTTCTTTTTGCCGCAACTTGATGAATTGGGATTGGAAAACATGTGGTTCCAACAAGACGGTGCAACAGCACACACTGCACGTGCCACAACCGATATGCTGAACATCGGAAGCTTACTTTTGCGCCACCTTGTACTTTGGACCCCAGACACAAAGCCACACATTCATTTTTATTTATAAGATTGCCGACATGTTAGTACAAAAAGTTTAAAACCACTATAGGTAGGCTTGCCATAATTTTGTCAACTCAATGCCTGACTCAGCTGAAATTAACAAAAAAAAAACCTTCAAGTGATTTTCAAATTGATACAACTATATTTACCAGTCTTAAAAATTACAAGTTAAGCTACATATTGATTTGTATGTAAATTTATCCCATAGAAAAAACAATTCAATTACCAAAATGAACAAAACAAAAAAGAACCAATTCCTGATTCTCACAAGCGGAGCTTAAAGCTCGTATTACAAGTATTATATGTCGATTTCAAAATACGGCAAAATAAAAAAAGTAATACACGGCAAAATTTTTTTTCGTGTTTACGAAATAAAATTTGGTTTTTATCTCAATTAATTATTGATATTTAGTATCTCAGTCATACTTTTCTGATGAAGCACCTGAGCCTTAGTTTTTATTTCATCGTAGAACGGTGAACAGTCTTGGTCACTATTTATTTGAATGTTCAATAACTCAGCCAGTGCCGAAATACGCAATCGACCACGTTCATCAGACCATTGATATTTCGCAAAAGAAACGCTCCACTGCGGCAGATGTTCCTGGAATGCACAAAGAAAACTTCACAATTTTTCATGGATTTGTTATTTTAATCAGAGTTAACTCTGCTACCTCAGATATTCGTAACATACAGGTTTGTGCTTTCCATTTTTCTGTTTCTATTTCAGAATTTACAATATCATTCACTAATGAAATTTCATCAAGAATTTCGTCACTGTTAAACGCTTGAACGAAGCTATGCTTAATAATAATGTCAAGACTAATCTCAACATCTTGCCATTTAATATCTATATCAATTTTAATCCACCTACATTTTTATACTTCTTCATAATTGTTCTTCCAAGTAGTCAAATAACTTACTGCTTTTTCATAGAAGCTCAATAAAATATTTTTTAAAGCATCTTCTTCTATATTAGGAAATTCACGTCTATACTTCAACTTTTTCAATAAAACTTTTTTTTTTCGGTTTTGAAGGTTTTTTATTAAGTCTGTGTAAACATATGTATATTATTGCAGAGATGATGTCAAAATAAACGGTTGTGCTAATTTTCGCTCCGCGTTTTTGTAGAAAAAAACTGAAATTAAAACGAAAAAAACGCGTAAACAAAATTGGGGATTTGCGCAACACAATCCTGGATAATTTGAGTACATCAACAAGTGGACAACAAGCAGAGGAGGACATCGAAATCCATTAAATCTGGATTTGTTTTGCCGCTTCCTCCTCAGCCAAAAGGAACGTCGCAGTCGCAGTGCTGGGAAGGTAAACACACAAACGACTGCAGGTTGACTGCACAAAGCTAAGCACACAAAAACCTGCTTGACTGCTTTGTTGCTGTTATCACAGTTCAGCTGCTTTACTTTGTGTGTTGTTTTCTTTGTTTACTTTGCTTCTTCTGCCTCTAACATTGCGCCTATTATTTGTGCCTGTTCACCGTCAACAGAGTTTTGCTCTGCTGATTAGTAGAAGAAAAAAGGAAGGCAATTTGCAGAACATAAAAAACGATGCTGCCACCACGTTTAGTTTTTAAATATTAACTTATATTTATAATTAGTGGATTTTGTACTTTTTGCGTAGTTTCATTATTTTTGTTGTGCATATGTTTGCTATAATTACAAATACAATTATAATTATACTTTCATAATGCCAACCGAATGCAAGGAATGTACGGCAAAGTTGATACAGTTAAATGAAATGATAGCATGCTCTGGTGGGTGTGGATATAGTTTTTGTTTAAAATGTAGTAACATTAAAAGGAATGAAATTAAGGTCTTAACGGAGAACTTAAATATAAAATGGTTCTGTAACCAGTGTACGGTGTCGGACACAAATACAAAATTTATAGAGATTAAACACTTAATCAACAAAAGTGAGCAGTCAAAAATGAAAGCAGCTGATGTCAAACAAATTGTTGAGCAGATATTTATTAAAAGGTGCTCTCAATTAAAAACCGGTCTCTTTACGGAATTTAATTCTCTGTTGGAGCACAACATAGAAGTAAAAATTAATGAAATGAAAAATGAAATTATTAAGGATATTTCTAGTGAGTTCCAAAAAAGTAAAGATTATATCAGTAACTTGCAACTACCTAACGATAGCGATAAACCTAAAATGACTTTTGCGCAAACCGTTAAGGTAAATGAAAACAAGATTGTTATAAAACCTAAAGATAAAGGTAAGAAAGCTAAGCAAACAAAGGAAGCTTTAAAAAAGGCAGTAGAGCCCACAGATGGCCTCGTAAAAAAGGTTAAGAAAGTTACGAAAGGGGCCATAATTGTCGAATGTAAAAGTAAGGAAGCTTGTGAATAAGTACAACAAAAAGTTAGGGAGGTTATAGGAGATGATTATGAGGCCGAAAAAACCAAAAATAAAAGCGAGATGAAAAAGATGTTGAAGATAGTTGGAATAACTGAGAAAATCAGTAGCGAGCGTTTGATAGAGTGCTTAACCAAGCAAAATGATTCATGTGCTGGAAAAGATTTCAAGATAATTAAAATGTATGAAAACTCCAATAGTCGGGAAGAGAGCTATATTGCATTAGTAGAAACTGATGCAGTGACATTCGAGAATATTGTGCAGCAAAAGAGGTTGTATATAGAATGGGATAGTTGTTCCGCTTATGAGCATATTGATGTTTTGAGATGCTTCAAGTGTTTGGGATATAAGCACAAAGCAAGCGATTGCCCCAATAAATTGGCTTGTAGTAAATGTGCGGGATCCCATGATAGAAAGGAGTGTACTTCAAGTATTATTAAATGTGTCAACTGTAGCGAATTGGTTCAAAAAAAAGTGCTTGATGTTGATGTTAATCATCATGCATTTAGTAAAGATTGCCCTGCGTATAAAAAACATACGCAATCTAAACACAAATTGCGGGTTTAGCAACGAACTTTTCAAGAGCTGAAGTGCCTGTACCTGAATATTAGTAGTATAGTTGCAAACAAATGGGAACTAGAGCGTCTCATAGAGCTTAAAAAGGCACATCTGGTGTTCTGTTCAGAGAGCTGTACAACAGATGAAATAATAAATCAAGAGTTACAAATCCAAACCTATAAAATTATTCGATGCGATTCCCATAGTAGGCATACAGGAGGCGTTTTAGTCTATGCGCACGAATCAATAGAGTATAAAATAAGTTTCAACTATATGCATAACAAAAATATCTGGTGCATAATTCTGAAAATCAAATACATTTATCCTAGATACCAAGTAGGTCTTATTTACCATTCCCCTAGCTCAAGCGATGCTGAATTCATTACATACTTAAACGACATACTGAGCAATAATTGCATAACACATGATAAAACTGTCTTTGTTGGGGATTTTAACATAAATCTCTACAGAGACACAACATATAGCAAGCAATTAGTGGAACTTTTTCGATCGTTTGCTATGGAGCAAAAAAAAGATTTTTATACAACAAAGGGGGATAACACGGAAACTTTGATTGATCTGCTATTTGCTAGCAGTAACTCAATTTCCTGTAAAAGATTGGAAGAACATCAGATTTCCGATCACGAAACCATAGAGTTCAGAATCAAATTGGACCGAATGCAACAAATGAGAGTTAATAAAAATATAACCTCTTGGGAACACTATACTCGTGATAGCCTTCTTAACCAGTTGCGACAGTATAGCTTCGCTGAATTTGAAAACTTCAGTATCGAAAACAAAGCAACGTTATTGCATAATAGCCTATCAAACGCGCTCACCACCTTGACGTACTCAAAAAATATCAATGTCAAACTTATGAATAAGTGGTACGATTCAGAACTATCAAATCTGGACAGCCACAAACATTATTTATACAAAATCGCCATTAGAACAGGTAATTGGAATGAGTACAACAATTCTAAGCGTAACTATAAAAAACTTATAAAGGTTAAAAAGGAAAATTATATGGAGAAGAAAATTACTTATAATGCAAGGGTTAGCAAGGCTATGTGGAAGCACCTTAAAAATAGCATATGTATGTCCAAAGAAAACAATGTCATAAGCAATATATTAATAAATGACCGACTTTACACAAACGAGGGCGAAATAGCACAGTCTTTAAATGACTACTTTATAGACAGTATAGTCGAAATCAGCTCAAATATTCCTGTTAGAGATGTAGAAATCCTGGCTGAGGAAAATGATACGCTTGAATTCAAATTCCAAGATCAAGGGACTGTTCCTAACTTATGGAAAACATCCGTTGTTGTACCAATTGAGAAAGTTAGTAACACCATAAGAGCTGATGAATTCAGACCTATTAATACATTACCGTGAAAAGATTTTGGAAACAGTAGTAAAAAACCAGCTCGTGAAATACTTAGAAGAAAATAAACTAATTATAGCGCAACAATCTGGTTTCCGCCGAAAGCATTCCTGTGAAAGTGCTTTAAACTTAGTTATAGCTAACTGGAAAGAAGACTTGAGCAGAAATAAACATGTGATTGCTGTTTGTTTAGACTTAAAGCGTGCCTTTGAGACGATAGATCAAAATCTGTTACTAAAAAAGCTTTACAATATAGGGGTTACTGGTACGGAACTTAAATGGTTCCAAGCCTTTGTTACCAATAGGTATCAAAGAACCGTAATTGGATCATCTTTCTCAGAAAGAAGAGAGGTACCTGTTGGACTTCCACAGGGTTCTGTACTGGCACCTATTTTGTTTAATATTTACATCAACGATGTTATTAGTTCTCTGAAGCATTGTGATATCAAACTCTTTGCTGACGACACATTGCTTATGATTAGTGGGGATAATATCACAGAAATATTTATAAAATTACAAGAGGATCTTAACAGAGTCTATGATTGGCTATGCGTAAATAGACTAAAATTAAATATTTCAAAACGAAATTTATGGTAATATCAAGACGGAAATTTCAGAGCACCGAGCTGCAAAATCTAAGAATAAATAATGAAGCAATTGATAAAGTTAACAATTTCAAGTACTTAGGAATCAAAATAGATGATAAACTTAACTTTAATGAGCATGTTGATTACACTGTTGGGAAAATAGCCAAAAAGTTATACTGCACGCAACGGACCTGCAAGTACTTAAGTAGAAGATACAAGGCTATGGTTTACAGATCGATAATTGAACCTCATTTTATATACTGCCCTACTATTTTTTTTATTATGAAAGATAGTCAAATTTACAAACTGCAAAAGCAACAAAACCGAGCCATGAGATTCATTCTTAAGAAACGCTATGACACACCTGTCAGAGATATGCTTGCTGATCTTAACTGGCTAAGCATTAAACAGCAACTGTTTTATTATACAATGAAATTTATTAAAAATATTATTGAGGGTCCCTTGCCAGATTATTTGAGAAGTAATATAAATATATTTGAGAAGTAATATAGAATATAAAATATGTAAGAAATATACATTCAGTAAACACACGAAGCAAAAATAACTTTAACTTGCCCTCCTACAAAACTGAAGCAGATAAATGTAATTTATATTATAAAGGTCTAAAATGCTTCAATGAACTGCCAAATGATGTTAAATTAAGTAACGCTAAGGAATTTAAAACCAAATTGTATAATTATTGTAAAACAATGCCATTATAGTGATGGTAGGGCTGGCTTTCTAGACATCAACGGTAGTACATGCGTGTCGAGAACTCTGCAATGCAGCGCCCACGTAGTCGAAAAGTCGCCGAAGCCTCATACTGCAACGCAGCACTCGATCAAGTCAGTACATCGCCGTTCAGATGTTGCTTTTGCACTTGAAATGCGTTAACGGCCTCTAAGCAGCTACATCCGGCACGTTACATGCCTTGGTAGATATGGGAGGCCAGTCCAACGCCAGCACTACATTTTGGCACTCCATAATGTTGGTACATTTATAGTCTATGTTAGATTATATAAATATTTTTAAATAGATATAAGCTAGGCTTAGAATAAGCTGTAAAAAAATAAATAAATAAATAAATAAACATATGAAATTTCAAATGCACTTATTTGGTCAGCTTCTACAGTCAAAATTACATTCTGGAAAAGTGAGAGGCTCCCATGTAAAAATAAAGTATATATTTCGTTCATGGGGTTACATGCGGGCAGTTGTTTATTTCGTTAAAGTTAATTTTGAGCGCATCAAACATTTCCAGTATTCTTCCTATTGCCGGTTGTAAGCTTAGAAAACGAGTATTCCGATGAGACAATATCTTTTTATACTCAATTTCAACCTCTTCACATATGTTTTTTAAGCTGGTATTTCTTACAGTATAGATACATACAAATTTTAAAATTTTCACACTAATAAGTTCCAGTTCCACTAGTAAGCTGTCATCTGCTACTTGTATTACAGTATTATGTATGATGTGCGTTGAACACCCAATACCAACGATGCACCGTCCTAGTTTGGTTTCTAAGTTCCTGTAAACATTTTTCTGTCCCTATCTAGTTACACCACCAAAATTTGTATTGGTGTTATCGGCTGATAAAGCAACCACTTTTTTACTAAGGTTATATTTCTGTAGCGCGTTGAAATTTAGTCTGTTAAAATGTCAGATGTTTCGGCGGGTATATTACTTAATTGAAGAAGTTTGATTTGTACACCAGATTTAGAATTGAATTAGAATAGAACAAGAATTGGTAGGAGCTTAGCATCTTTTTTATTCGAAGTGTCTATCAAAATTGTTAAAAAATTCGCCATATTGAGTTCATTTAGGAGTTTTGAAAAACCAACGGCCAATGCTTCTAATTTAGTTTTGGCTATACTAAACTTTTTATTATACAACTTTTTTTATTAATTTGGAGGAGCAATCGGATGCATTAAAACTGAAATGGTGCTCGGCGCAATAATATGCAAATGCCATTTCCTTAGCTTTACATTGAAGTTCATCATTTGTTGCATCTTGCTTTTGAAAAAATTCCGAAATCGACGACTGCTGTGTAAATTTAATAGCATCTTTGTGCTTGGTGCATTGTAAATGCCTCTCAATGTCAGCTTTTCGCGAATTGTTTGTTGTGATCAGCTGGTTGCATTAGCTATGACACTGCACTACAGATAGCAAAAAGTGTCAATAATCGATTAAGGTTCATAGTTACGCTGTGATTACACTAGACAAAATTCAATGTACAATGTTTGTAAGGCAAGGAAGAAAACTAAATAAAATTTGTAAAAAGTCATAGTGTACAAAAAAAATACCTGCTAAAATGCCTGAGAAAAGACGATGTTGGCCTGATTGCCTGCCAAGCTGTCAAATGCCTGCCTATCAGGCGAAATGCCTACCACATCGTAACCCTAACTATAGGTTATAACTCCACAACAATTTACCGCAACCGCTTATACAGAGCTGGATATTTAATGTTCGCTTCCACCCGAACTTAGGCTTCCCTCCTTGTTATTTATAAGATTGCCCACATGGTAGTAGAAAAAGTTTAAAACTACCATAGGTCATAACTCCACAACAATTTACCACGACCACTTATATCCACCCGAGCTTAGACTTCCTTATTTGTTAAAGTTTATTCTTGTCACCCGCTACGGCATAGGGTATATATAGTTTTGGAAAAGATTTACATAATTTTGGAAAAGTGGCTTGTGCCACGCCCACATATTTTGTGTTTTGTTCGTGCTTCATTAGTATCGACAGTTTATTGTCGATGTCTATGAAACTTTCACGATAGGTTCAGGATTACAACACAGCCTAAATATAATTTTGGAATAATGGGCGGTATAAAATACAATTTCAATTCCTCTTACCACTGAATATATTTGCTCTTAATTCATGCTATTTGGATATATGTGTCATTTAGTCAAAATTTACATAATTTGGGAAAAGTGGGCGGTGCTACGCCCACACGTTTTGTATTTTGTTTCTGCTTCATTCATGTCCGAAGTTTGTTGTCGATCTCTTATGACACATACCATATATATATTTTTTGGAAAGCAGTTTATATAAAGTTGAAATTCAGCATAGCCAGCATGTGATCAAATTAATGGTTTTTTAATATATAGATAAATGTTCGATAGCAAAAAAAACCTTGGAAAAGGTAAGCGGTACCAGGACCAAAAAAACTTAATTCGCTATATCTTCGAAACTACAGGGTGGCTGATGAATCTTGCTACATTAAGAAACTCAAATAATTTTTTTTTCAGTGTATGGAATTCATTTTTCTTTTATTCATGTTAAAGCTCATTAAATTTTATTAAATATAGCTTAATTAGTTTTAAAAATAATGGAATTTAAATGCCCCCCCTGCTCGTCGATGCATGTGCGGCATCTTACCAAAAAGTTGTTCATTACTGCTTGGAGAGTTGAGACAGGAATAGCCGCAATTGTTTCTCGAATGGATTGCCTTAGTTCATTCAAATTTGTTGGTTTTGCTTTGAAGACTTCCTGTTTGCAATAACCCCACAAGAAAAAGTCAGGTGCAGTAAGGTCAGGCGACCTGGGTGGCCAACGGAATGTGGAGTTTCTGGATATCAGCTTATTGGGAAATTTTCGTCGCAATTCTGTCATAACAGGTTGGGCTATATGAGGAGCTGCACCATCTTGCTGAAACCACACAGACTTGAAAGAAATTCTCATTCGGCGTAATTCTGGATAGAAAAACTCTCTCAACATGCTCAAGTAACGGTCTCCAGTAACCGTAACGGTGTGACCGTTTTCTTCGAAGAAGTAGGGCCCGACAATGCAGCGTGATGAAACTGCACACCACACTGTGACACGAAGTGGATGCAATTCCGTCTCATGGAGTATCTGTGGGTTGGAAGCACTCCATATTCGACAATTTTGTTTGTTTATGTTGCCGTTTAAATCGAAATGGGCCTCGTCAGACATGAAAAGACAGTTCAACATGTTTCCATCCTCTTCCACCATTTGAAGCATCTTCTGGCAAAATTCCAAGCGAATCGGCAAGTCTGCAGCGTTCAGTTTGTTGGCCATTTGAATTTTATATGGGAATAAGTCCAAATCTTTGTGCATAATTGACTGTAATGACTGTCTGCTTACACCCATTTGAGCAGATAAGTTTCTTGTCGAAACACGTGGATTGTTTTGTATGGCAGCACCTACAGCAGCGATTGTTTCCTCAGTTCGAACTGAAGGGTTTCGATGGTAAGGTCTTCTGTTGACTGTCCCATGCTCGGCAAAATTGTTTACAAGTCTTATTATGGTCCATCTGCTCGGAGGATTGCCGCCAAACGTGCGCCTATACTCTCTTTGAACCGAAACTACGGACTCCAGTGCGTGATAGCGGCGGACAATCCAAATTCTTGTTTCAGTGTCCCAGTTATCGATTTTTGTTAAATGTAAAAGTCAATCTGCAAAATAAAAAAAAAAATTTACCAGATTCATTAAATAGAAAAAGTTTTTTATTTTTTTTTGGTAGCGGCTTTCATCAGCCACCCTGTATGTATATATAAGTACCCGGCGAGGAAAATGAAAAAGAAGGAGTAGGAATAGAAATTTTAGATGTAGAGGAGGTGTTAGAGGAATATGAGGAGGGTAAAGAAGAGTAACGGGATATGGGGGTGGGGGAAAAGCAAAAGTTGAAAGAAAAAGGAAATATAGGAACAAACGAAGAGGAAGCGTCTAGTGGGGAGAGAAGAGAGTACAATTTGCCAAATGTACCCAAGTCAAATTTTATGTAGGACAACGCCTGCCGGGTTCGCTATTATTATAAAAAAATCGGTTGGGGGATATTGTTAGCCTTATAAATTCATTATTGATTTACCCGTATTTGGTTTCGAATGTTTTGAATCCAACTGAGCAGCCATTAGCGCCAATTTTAGAGGAACAGTTTGATGTATAAGTTGCACACCTTAAAGACGTATGTAATTTAGTCGAATTGTTTAATAAACGTCCGTGTTTTACTTGGTGGGGAGTATGACTGGTTGGATTGTGCCCATATATATAGTAAATAACAATTGGCTGTGTAGCATTAAGTTATATCTGTGCATATTAGGTGCAACATAAAGGATGCATGAAAGTAGTAGAATGTAACAACCAAGTCAAAACAAAACAACGCTGCCGGTTAGCGGGTTAGAATATGCCCTTGGTAGGTGTGCCTGTCGTAAGAGGCGACTAAAATATCCAAAGGCAATGACGTGCAAATTGATGGTTGATCTACGGACATAATGCCTCTCACCTCTCATTACCATAATTCTTCTTCTTTACGGAAGTAGGAGGTGAGATGACCTATAAGGTTCCACTAGACAGACCAATTCGCTCCAGCGACAGTTGGGCATATACCGCAAGGGAGTACCGTCAAAGGACTTCGACAACACTCAAAAACCAAAACCTTCGGGGATTGTTTTTGTCGCTAAAAAAACAATCACTACATATATTATTAGATTTGATTTTGTGCAGGCTTTGCTGGTCTAATACTCTTGTTAAAAACGAGAAAACCCCAATATTTTCTAATTATAATTTTTCCCTACGTTTCGCCAATCTCCTTGGCATCTTCAGGGGTTAGTTTTTATTTTTTCACATGAAACAACAAAAAGAAAACAAAAGTGAAAAACATTAAAAAATAAGACTAAATCACATACATTTTGGCAACAACACTTGCATGTGGTTTAACTTATATTATAAACATAAAAACATCACAGAAAACACTTATAATTAAATTATATAAAACAAATTGCCATTATAATTACGTACACTTGTCGTACTGGCGTGCTATAAACATGACGAGAAGCTAGCAGCAATTAATTGTGTGTCCTCTTTCTTGTTCATGGTTTTCTCTCGTTTTTTTTTTTTAAATATGTAGGCTCTCCAATGTGTACCTTGTTGATTCTCTTCTCTCCACGTCTATTATTCTCGCATTATTTAAATCAGGTGTGTGTGCGTGTGCGAGAGGGCTGTGCTGCTTTTCTGCTTTCTTATGTCGGTGTCGTGCTCTGCTCTGTGGTTATAAGATTTTTCGCTGTATTAATTTTACATTTGTTGGGTTGTGAAGAGAGATACTTTATTAAACGTCCAGAGGCGATGGTTTTCGAGTACCATCGAGTACTAGCTCTCACTCTTCCGGTGGATTAGGACGTCTAAGAAGGGGATAATCGAATTCACTTCTTTCTCCATTGCAAATTGTAGTTTGTTGTGATATTTGTTCAGTGTTGTTTGTTAATGTCTAGATCATTTCGTTTAACTACCGCAAAAAGGTCGCCCATGTATTTAACTATAAACTTTATCTGTATGTTGTGAATTTCTTTAATTCCATCATTTCTTTAAATCCATTATAATGTCAGCTATGGTTGGAGAAAGTGAATTCCCATTGGCATTCCAAAACTCTGTGTAAAGATTTTGTCGTCGTATATAAAATAATTATTGTCGTTCAGGCAGAAGTTTTAGGAACTTGTTCTTTGGAATAGCTGTTTGGAGTTGGTTGATTTTGGTCAATATAATTTTAATGGCTAAATATGTTGGTATGTTTGTAAACAAAGATATGTGTAAAGATTTTGTCGTCGTATATAAAATAATTATTGTCGTTCAGGCAGAAGTTTTAGGAACTTGTTCTTTGGAATAGTTGTTTGGAGTTGGTTGAATTTGGTCATTATAATTTTAATGGCTAAATATGTTGGTATGTTTGTAAACAAAGATATCCTCCACTTTCTATTTGAGTCTGTAGGAATTATTGATGTTGTATTCGTCGGACGTTAAATTGTTTAGTATTTTGCCAATGTATTTCGAAAGACCATAACATGGTACGCTGACTGATGACGCTATAGGACGTAAAGGAAAGTCTGCTTTGTTGATTTTTGGTAGGCTGTGCTGTAACTGCGGTGCAGATGAGTTGTTGTTTTTCTTTAAAGTTTATTATTTGTTGTTTGGTTTTTGTAGCTTATTCATTGGGTCACTCCGTGCCATTTCATACGTGTTTTTGTCCTCAAGTAATTGGTTCATCTTATGTTTTTAGTCCGTTTTGTACATAGCCACTGTTTTGTTTCCTTTGTCTGAGTCTGTCACAATGATGTCCTTGGGTGCCTTTAAAAATTCTGTTCTTCTAAGATGAACTTGTTCGTTGGTTTATGTTTCGCGTGTCGTTTGTATTGGGATATCCTGCTTCTTAGTTTGTTTTTCTCAATTTCTCTTTCTTTATCATCTTCTATTTGTTGCATTACTTGTTCCATTTCAAGGATTATCTTTAGTAGTTCGAAACTTTTGATGGTTGTGGGCAGCGCAAAATGTTCTGCCTAGAGAGAGTAACCACTCTACTTCCTCGGGGAATGATATTTATGGGGTGTTGGCAAACCATTCTCTGTTCACTCTTATGCACATTTTTTTAAAGTGTGTTTGTTTTAGTCTCTCCAGCTTTGACGATTGTGTTTTCTCCCTTTTAATTCTTACTCTCTTATTTATGTTTATTTGGTTATGTACCACGGAGTTTAAGTCGGATTCACTTCAGTTGCGTTTTAGTTGATATTCCGTATACAAAAATTGGTCCTATGTTGATTTTATGTTGATGTTTGTTTGTGAAATCTCTATGTTTAGGACTTTGTTTAGGAATTGTTGCTTTGCCTTTTCTGGGCGTCCGTTTATGTATTGTGACTTTTTTTTTTTGATAGTTATTCTCTTTGCTGAGTTGGTCAAATAGTCAGGTATTTTCTGTAGTCCAATAAGAAATTGAGTTGTTCTGTTTGTTTTGTTAGTTTTTGTTTTGTTTGCTGTGATGTTTTGGTGCCATACAGATCTCTTCTCCGTACATGTGTCTCATATGTTTGTAGAAGTTTTTCATGGTTCAGCTTTCTTTTTGTTGGTATGGTTGGATGAAGATTCTAAGTTGTTAATCGGCAGGCCTTCCGAAATAGTTTAATTTTGATGATTTTTTATTATTATTATTGGAATTTACTCGAGAAACAAGATTTGCAATTAGAAAACAAGTTGAATCGCGAAAGCTAACCTTCACGTATGAGTATTTTGGTAATGTTATTTTTAATGTGGGAATACTCATTTGCTTATTTTATATTTTCTAGGCACTTTTCAGTAAATCATTCATTCTGTCATTAGAGATCGCCTTAACATAGAGCTTATTAGCTACACTCTCCATATATCTGATGTTTGAAACGAGAGCTCACAAGATAAATAGTTTTGATTCGCACAGGAACAAACGGAATGCCATAACCACATAAGAACTATACCTAACTACAGTTCCGCAGGCCCATATTTATCAATCTGATAATAAAACTCCTTTGAACTGCCTTGTTAGTAGTTCCATTTTGAAAATTTTGCAGCATGAGTTTCTATAAGGATTACACGGATGGTCTAAGGGTGCCAACCAAAGTACCCAAAGACCAGCTCTTCCTTCTCACTCGTACGGGCGTGTACTTTAATCGCTCTGTGATTTTTCTTGTTTTAAAATTTCTTAATCTATAAAGTTAACAAAGGTGATCTAACTTAGTTAGAACTATTATTGGTATCAAATTCAAGCTGTATTAACAGAACATAAGTGGCAAATGAAAGTGAGAAAATAATAAAAGCTGCAGAACTTAACCGCGCTGGAACAGTATTTTATAAAAGCGTCCAACTGTTGGCATATGCTGACGATATTGATATCATTGGCCTTAACAACCGCGCCGTAACTTCTGCTTACTCCAAATTAGAAAAAGAAGCGGAGAAAATGGGATTGGTGGTGAACGAGGGCAAAACGAAGTACCTTCTGTCATCATGCAAAGAGTCAGCGCATTTGCGCCTTGGCAACCAAGCCACTGTTGGCAGCAATAATTTCGAAATAGTAAAGGACTTCGTTTACCTGGGAACCAGCATTAATACCAACAATAATGTTAGCCTAGAAATCCGACGAAGAATCACTCTTGCAAACAAATGCTACTTCGGACTGAGTAGGCAATTGAAAAGTAAAGTCCTCTCTCGACGAACGAAAATAACACTCTACAAGTCACTCATCGCACCCGTCCTGCTATATGGTGCAGAAGCGTGGACACTAACAACATCTGATGAGGCGGCTCTGGGAGTATTCGAGAGAAAGGTTCTTCGAAAGATTTGTGGACCTCTACGCGTTGGCGACGGCGAGTACCGAAGAAGATTTAATGATGAGCTGTATGAACTTTACGCAGACGCCGACATAGTTCAGCGAATTAAAACACAGCGGCTTCGCTGGCTAGGCCACGTAGTGCGAATGAGCGAAGATGCTCCAGCCCAGAAGGTATTCTTATCGGCACCCGCCGGTGGAAGCAGAGGAAGAGGGAGACCACCACTCCGATGGAAGGACCAAGTGGAGACCGATTTGCGATCCCGCGGTGTTTCCAATTGGCGCCAGTTGGCGCAACGAAGAAACGACTGGCGAGCTATGTTGGACGGTCAAAATCGCCCAGGCGGTTAGATGACCATTTAAAGAAGAAGTGGCAAATCAGTGACTGACATCGAAAGTACTCCATCGAATATAAAGAATCGACTGTGAAATTGCTGGTGTTTGCTGCTTTAAATTAGTGTGTGCACTTTTTATTCTGCTGTGTCCGTTGTTCGCTGTTTGTAGTTAGCTGTTCCTGTTTACGGCCAGCTGTTTCAAGAGCTCCGGTATAAATCTTGGTCTGTTATGTAAACAAGTGCTTTCTTTGGGTTAGGGGGTTAGAATAAGCCCGAGGCAGGCATACCGGTCGTAAGAGGCGACTAATATGCACAAAGCCTCCGGGAAGTGTTTTTGTCGCTAAAAACAACAACAACAACAATAACTCTTTTAATTTTTTATTTCTTAATTGACTGATGACCTGCATTGTTGCCAATTGTAAAATAAGCAAAGAGTCCGAGCAGCTGGCTATGTGACGACATGGCACACATAAAATGCGTTAATTTAAACGGTAGCGTTTTAGACCTAATAAACGAAAGAATAGGTCTCCGTTGGTCATGTCGTAAATGAATGTCAACCGATATTGAGTTTAGTAAGTTTCCCAGGACCTAACGAATCAGCTTTAAAGAAATCGGCAAGTAGCTGGCTATCCTTTAAAAAAAAGTTTTCGGTACGAGGAGGAATTTAAATCCTTTAAGTGTCTCGATTCGCTCCAGCTGTCTAATGCAAAGCAGGCATCGATGAATCGGAAGCCTACTCAGAATGGCCTAGGTCCTATGGATAAGGGTCTGACCTCATTCAATTCCCCGTGCCCGCATCAAGCGGTAACTAGTGCCCGTGTCACTAGATCAAAAACTTCAGCGGGTGATGTTGTCCTTATCCCGTCTGCACAAACCGCATAGAAACCGGGAGGGGCATACGTATGAGCAAACCACTGCAAAAACCTCTGCGGAAACCACTGCGCAAACCACTTCCTCCACGACACCTGAGCCTCTTTCCCATCTCGAGAATCAGGAACCTGACCTAAGTTCTGAGAATACTCGAACAAAGGAACTAGTCGTTATACCCTGCAGAAACCCATTTTTGTGTCCCAACTTGCCAAAGAAACTACTCGGGAGGATATCGAGGGCTATATAAAATCTAAGCTTTCGCCTTCTTTCTCAAAATTAATGAAGTTTAACATTACGCGTGATAGAAGTATGTATATCATCTTTTAAGATTAACATCTCTCCGGATTGCTTTGATATGATCCTGGATAAATCATTCTGGCCTGATGGTGTCTTTGTTCGCGAATTTGAGTACAGATTGCGGCAAAGGCCTGTAAATGTTGCGCACTTACCTCAATCAGCCTTTGTCTCAAAATACTCATTGATGATAGTACTCTCAACATCTATTATCAGAACGTTAGAGGACTGAACACTTAGCTTATTGATCTGTGTCTTAAAAGCCATGACATAAACTATGGTGTACTTGTGTTTACTAAGACATGGTTGGAACCAAATATGTTTACTGCCAAACTGTTATCTGATAAGTTTGAAATTTTTCGAAAAGATCGTGCGGAAAGGACTGGGGGAGGTGTGCTAATAGCTATTGACACCAGTTTTTCTGCAAAAGAAGTACCTTTTGCTAACTCTAATGACGTTGAACTTCTTCGTGTTCGAAGTTCCAGGTACTTTGTAGTAAGTTACATTCTACCGCAATCCCATATTTACGCTTGCAGCACTCTTGTATAGTGAAATCTGTATCTTCTATGGTACGACCTTCCGACTTTAATCAGCCTTGTGTGAAGTGGAGCCTAATGGATGGCCTCCTCGTACCTACTTCCTCTCGTGATATCTTTTATGAGTCTCATGTTTAATGACCTATCAGACGGTGGTCTTAGTCAGCGAAACAGATACCAGAATAGTTTCGGTAAATACCTGGATTAAATTTTTACAGACGACTCATCGAACTGTTCAGTATTTAGATGTGACCAATTGGTTTTGCCTGATGATGTATATCAGCCTGCACTTTTCCTGAGTATAGAATCTTATTGCCGGGACAACATTCTACTAAAGAAAAACTTTCTGCTGGCAGATTCCGGTTTAGAAAAGCAAATTTTTCTGAGCTGATCACGGAAGTATCGAAAATAGATTGGCCCGACTACTCTGGAGATAGATATTGACGAAAGTATTCTTCATTTTCCTAATATCATGCATTCCGTATTTCTCAAATGTGTGTCTGTTTCGAAGAGCTCTAAAGTAGCATGGGGCTCAAAAGAACTCAAACATTTAAAAAATCCGAAGACGCGCTTATTTATGCTTTGCAAAATATCTGGCTTAATTACAGACTATTCAGCTCTTCAGTTTTGCGACACAAGTGCAATACGTTAAACACAATGTGTTACAAGGATTAATTGATTAATGTTAAGAATCAAATGTTCTCAAGCCCCAAGTCGTTCTACAGCTTCGGTTCTTCGACGAGGAGGACAAACGGGTTTCCCTCAGTAATAAAATTTAATGATGTAGTTTCTCTGGATGGTGATGAAATTGCTAATATGTTTGCCGCCTTCTTTAGATCTAACTACTCAACTTCTGTAAACTCAGGGCCTTTGAATTATGCGTAAAGATTGTCTTTGCTTAATTCAACACCTTTCCTTTGATTTCTTGTGAAAATGTACTAGCGCATCTTAAAAATCTGAAAATCTCCTATTCTAGTGGACCCGATAAAATTCCCTCAATCGTGCTAAAAACGTTTACTCCTAAAAAGTTGAAAGAGTAATTTATAATACCTTTATATAAAAATTGGAGTAGATGAAGTGTTTCCAACTATAGACGAATAGCAAAGGGTAAGTCTACCGTGGCTAAATAACCTGAGTTCACAACGCATGTTTTCAAAAGCCTTTTGGCCAACTGTGCAACAGATTTTAGTAAGGCATTTGATAAAGTTTTACATTCTATTCTGTTATTCAAACTTGACCAGTTGGGTTTACCACTTTTATTTCTCGCATGGGAATCTTCTTACTTAAAAGATAGAAAACAACAGGTTATATTTAATAATTGCAAGTCTCAATTTATATATGTCACTTCTGGGGTTTCACAGGGCAGTCATCTTGGAACTATCTTATTTTTTTTGTTCATCAATGACCCTAACGTTTTCAAGTACTGCAAGCCTTTAATGTACGCCGACGACGTTATACTTATTATGCCTATACGTTCACCAGAGGATAGGGTTTGTCTTCAATTAGATCTGAATAGGCTAGTTGAATGGTGTAATGTGAACGCTATGTCAATAAACCTACCAAAGTGCAAGTACAGGTGTTTTGCCAGAAAATCTTACCAATCATATGAGTACTTTATTGGACTTTAAATCATGTATTGAATCTTGCGTGGAAAGAGCTAAAGGAACTCTGGCGTATTTTAAAAGGGGGTCTAAAGAATTCAATTAACCATATGTTAAACTCTTTTTACTTCTTTTCTAAGGCCCGTGCCAAAGGGAGGAATTTTGGGGGTTCAACCCCCTCCCTATTGGGGATATTTCAGCATGCATTTATATTTAAAATGGCCAAATTCCATTCCAACTGATACTCCTTACACCTTAGATAAGGTTAAAATTTTTTGGTGGGCATATGTATTCAAATTGTCATTTAGGTTCGTGCATCACTTGTATGTGTAAAGGGGGTTTAATTTGCCTGTAATTACTACTATTAAATTTTAATTTATTAAATACTTCTTTCTGTTTGTTGTTGTTCCCGCAGTGCGTATTTAACCGGTTCGTTGTTGCGCGTACTCTATCATGTTATTAGAATGTTTGGCAATTCCTTGCCGCACACTTCATTATCGTTCGTTGACCTAAGAAAACTGGTGAGGCACACCATACGGTAAGCTGAATATTATTAAATTATTTATATTATTATTAAATAATTTGCATAATTATTAAATAGTTTGTATGAGTCCCATGGATATTCGTCGTTTTATTTGTAAAAAAAGGCGAATCGAGAATAATATTAAATACAGCATAAATTCAGATTTGTACTAAGTGCATAATATTATTTGGTTCATGCAAGGCGAATATAGTCGTACTGAGCTGCAAACTCAGACAAATATTGCTGAAAATTACGCATGTAAGCCACAAACGGGATTAGCACTGACTACTACAGAAATAGAATTTAATTTGGAGGTACCAAAAAGCTCGTCATTGCCAGTTTACTCTTTGAAAAATGATCTCAGTTCCTACGATATTCGATTGCTTGACAAAAAACCCGCAGGTGATGGAATAAACTCAATTCCTGCCGGCTACAGTTTTCCTGCATCGGGCCCTAGAAGTTTGAAGTCTCAACGCTCTTGACTCCAAAAACATCAATAGCTAGCGTATTCGACAATAGAAGACGGTGCATATTGCAAATAAAGTGTCTTATTTTGTGCTACATTGAGAGGATTTGGCAATCAAACTCTAGGCCAGTTGGTTACCACCCCATTAAAAACCTGGATAAAAGCACTGGAAAATTTCTAAAAGCACAGTTCATTAGAATACCACAAAAAATTTCTGTTTCAATGGCCTTTGAGGATGGGAATCGAAGAAGAAAATGTTTTATCTATTGATTTGCAACTGCCGAAACAAAATTTAGACTTTCTGAATGAAAGCAAACTACGCATGAAACAGTTGTGCTGTGTAGCCGAGAAGGACTGCTCTCAGAGGTTCCAATGATAAGGGAAGAATTTCTGAAGACGACCCGTTGACGAATGATGGAAACTTTAGTGCTCTCTTAAGATATCGCTCAAAACTGATGAGCAGTTGAAAAAACAACCTGAGTGATTCACCAAAGAATGCTATGTACATAAGCAACCATGTCCAGAATGAAATAATCAACATTTGTCACCACCTCATCATGTGGTACAACATGGATCGAGTGAACAAATCGAAAGGCTTTTCTTTTCTCGGAGATGACACGCCAGACATTGCAGGAGCTCAATTTGCAGTCGCTACTTGGATAAATGCGGCGAAAAGTTGATCATTCATGAAGATTTTTTGTGTTTTATTCCTATCACCGATTTTACAGGAAAGGGAATAAGAACTGCTTACCTTGATTTCCTAAAATCTTCGGACTGGATCGCAGTTATTTCTTCGGGCAAGGATATGACGGTGCGAGAGCGGTTAGGGGAGAGTTCCAAGGGGCTCAAGCTGTTGTCAGAAAAACGTATCCACTCGCGCTCTACTCCCATTGTGCTGCCCATAGCTTCAATTTGGCGGTAAGCTCTGCGTGCAATATAACGGGAATCAAAAATTGTCTGAGAGCTCTAGAGAATATCCATTGCTTCTTCATTTATCCGAAACGATAAAATACCCTTCAGGATGCGATAAGTGAAAATAAACATCTATCGGAAACTCGAGTGAAGAAATTGAAAAAATTTTATAAAACCAGATGGGTAGAACAGTATGAGTCCGTCGCAACATATCTCCATTTGCAGCCAGCAGTAATTCGCGCTCTTGAAGTGATTTTCACCAACTGGAAAAACCGAACGACTTCGTCTAGAGCTTTCCAACTGCTTTGAGCTATAAAAACCGCAAATTTCCAGATATCCATGCATATTTTGAGCTCGGTGCATTCTCTCACATTGTCTCTGAGTCAAGTACTTCAAGGAAACAATTTTGATGGAAAGAAGACAAAACGCTAAGGGAGAGTTCAGACCAATTTTCAAAACCGTGTGCGAAATTAGCGAGCACTACGAAATTGAATTGCGAAAGCCAAGGGTTGCGTCAAACCAGACCCAACGTTCCAACGTACAAACTGATTCAGTTGAAGATTATTTCCGTATAACAATCTACATACCGTACATTGATTCACTTCTGACACAATCGCAAGATCGATTCTGAAATCACCGCAATATTTTATCAAATTTCGGTTTCCTTTTTCCCAACTAAATGAAAATTTTCAAAGAAGAGTCCTGTGCTCAACTATTCTAATAATACTGCTCATTTTTGAACGACGAGTCCCGTGACATCTGGGTGAACGAAGCAACTTTGGCGGAAGCTCATTGCCGGAAAGGAAATAAAAAACTCACTTGAAGCACTCGATATTTGAAATGAAGATGCGTTTCCAAATGTTAATCAAAACCTTCGCGTTATGTCAGTTTTGCCTGTGACAACAGCGACGAATGAAGATCCTTCTCAACTTTGCGATGAATAAAAAAGTATTTGAGATCAACAATGTCTGCAGATCTTCTGAACGGCTTAGCCTCACTCAATGTACATCGCGATGTCAAAATCGAACCGCATATAATTTTGAAAGAGTTTTTTTCAGTACCTTGAAGAGTTGATTTATTAAATAATTGTAGCTAAATATGACTTTTGACAATAAAATTTCAGTACTCCGAAAAACAATATCGAAAGAAGGATAGAGAATGCCTACTTAGCTTAATACGCGTTTAAAAAAATAGTCAGCAGAAACTGGGGTTTGAAACCCAAACTCTTGATGTGGCTCTACACTGCCGTGGTTAAAGCCATACTAACCTATGGGGCGTTAGTATGGTGAACAGCCGTAGACAACCAATATAACAAAAACTACCAAACTACAGCAGGCGGCCATCAGAGGGGTGATAGGGATAGAGAAGGCCTGTGGTTTTTTGACAGAAGACTCAGTGAAGGGACGCCACATATGTAAGAGCGCTTATGGACGTTTCGGCGATGACATTCATCCAAAAATTACATCCATTTGTTTCGCGACATCGGTAGCCACACGTCCCAATTCCAAACCCATAATATTCATTATAAACATATTTCCTGAATTATACATAAAATAATACTCGTTACACATATTTGTCATGAATTGTATATAATATTATTATAACGCATGGATTACATTATATTTTATTATTATTACATTATTTACTCATCACAACTTATGAACTCACCTTTAGATTTAAGTGTTAAAATTGGAATGATTTGGGACGTGTGGCAACCACGCATAAATCACCCCACACCAATTCGCCGCACAGCTGATAGCTGGTCGGCCATCATTTTTACTTTTTTACATATTATCGTTGTTTTTGGTAAAGTTGGCACCGGCCTTTTATAATTATCATTGTTTTCTTTTCTTTAAAAAACACCGGCTCCCTTTTATTACCTTTTGATACTTTTTATATATGCGGAAAACGAAAACCTAAAAAATATTAGTAAATACTGTGCTGCATAAAAGAAACTAAAGTGTATCCTATTGTTTTGATAAAAAGTCTAAATCTTGCGGTTTATTTAAGCTATTTACTGTGCAAATTCGATAAGTGAATTATTCTAATTAGATCTGTGCAACTAGTTGCGGAATCTTAACCATCCCCGAAGTCTAGCTATAAAGTCAGGCAATACAAAGAAATAGTACATCTTTCATCCCGTGTCCAGGACCTTCGCTCAGGAGGGCATTCTCTCACATCCCAGCAGGAGCGCTTACCACATCGTAAGTAATACATAATCCTATAAATTAACTAATGGTCCTTCGTCGCCATTGAAGAAACCAGCCCCTGCCCATACATTATTATAATACATATTATTATAATCCCCATAATTTCAATTTGTCGGCTCCCGCCAAAAACAATTTTTCCCCGCCAAATTATTTTTTTTATCTCGGTGAGCAACTGTCAAAAAGTTTTTTGTTTAACCACTATACCACTTCACACCCAAGTGTTTGTTCCGAAAAATTAACTGTGTAGATTTTTAATGTTGTAATTTTTAATAAATTTTTTTGTTCTCATTTCTTAAGCAATTTTAATTTTAAGAAATATGTGCATAACAGCATTAGTAATAATTAAAATGCTTAGTTCATATAATTTTGTATTTTTTCGTTTGTATTTTAGTAATTTCTTATATTTTTCCATTTTAAGAAATTTTACTTTTGCATAAAATGTTCATAGAATTTTGTAGTTTTTAACGTTTTTGTTTAGATTTTCTAAGTAAAATTTTTTCTTTTTTTTTATATTATTTAGTATCTTACTTTTTTTATAGCTTTTGTAATGTTATATATTTTTTTTGTAGATTTCGTAGCTATGTATTTTTTTTTGTAGTTTTCAAACTGTTTTTGGATATTTTTTTTTTTTAATTTTATGTAGTTATATTTTAAACATTAGAATTTGTATATTGTGACGAATTCGATGATTCCTTTATTATCAATCCTGGGATCGATCACTATAAAGTCAAATAAACACACGCACAGATATTGAAACTAATAGCTAGTTTTATTTACTAGTAATAAACGCAATACAAGTTTAAGAGTGTGGTAACTCCGCGGTAGTTCACGGTTCAACACTTGAAAATAAACTGATCCCTTGCCTTGCTTTTTCACCGCCTTATATAGTGCTTGCCTACGCACCGAGAACTTTCTTGGTTGTTAGCTTTTCGTGTTCTGGAAGGGTCGGTGTTATTTATTGGCATCTCCTCTTTGCATCGTATTCGCAAACACTCGCGCCATCTCTCTTCCTCTTCCTAGTAGTTTGTATGCGATATACCACATCGTTGATCCGTTTTATGACTTTGTATGGACAAACCTTTCCTACGCTGTGGGTTGTATAGCAGCACTAAATCTCCTTATATAAAACCTTCCGAATTTATTGCTTTGTCGTACCTGGCCTTCATCTTATCGCTCATGATCTTAGTCCGTTGTCTCACAAGGTCGTGAATTTCTCTCATTTCTTCTTCCGATACGGTAGTAGATTTCCAAGCATTTACCCCTGCATCAGCGTTTATCCCAAACTTCAAATCAGCTGGAAATCGAAGATCATTCCCGCAAAGTACCTTTGCAGGAGTCTGCCCAGTTGTTTCATGTACTACAGAGCGATATGCCATTAGGAATAAGGAGATGTGAGTATCCCAATCCTTCCGGAACTTATCCACTACTTTCCTCAGCTGCTCTTCGAAAGTTCTATTGAATCGTTCCACCATGCCATCTGACTGAGGATGTAGTGCAGTTGTTCGAGTTTTCCGAATGCCCAATGTCTTGCACATTTCCTGGAACACAGCTGATTCGAAATTTATGCCTTGGTCAGAATGTTTCTCCATCGGTGCACCAAACCTAGCTACCCAATTGTTAGTAAACACTTCTGCTATCGTTTCTACCTCTTGATTTGGAATAGGGTACACTTCTGGCCATTTGCTGAAATAGTCCATAACTACCAGTACATATTTGTTTCCGAGTTTGCTAGTAAGAAATGGACCAGCTACATCCATGGCTATCCTCTCAAATGGCGCACCTGAGTTATACTGTTTCATTTGGCCATGGCTCCTTGATTTCGGTAGTTTAGCTTTGATGCATACTTCACAGTTGGCAATCCACTCCGCGACCGATTGACGGCAACCAACCCAATAGAATCTTTGCTAGACTTTCTCCAAGGTCTTGGTGACTCCAAGATGACCTCCGCTTGGACCGTTATGTAATTCATTGAGTACATCAGGAATTTTCTTCCTTGGGACCACTATCAGCTTTCGAACGCATTGACCATCCTCACTCTCCCATAGTCGATGCAAACAACCGGAATCTAATTGCAAACTATTCCACTGTGCCCAATATGACTTGGCAACAGAACACACTAACAGTTGATGGGCTGATTACATCTCTTATTTGCAAGTTTTGTAAAGGTGTTCCGCGGGGGGAGGGAGCATTGCGGGCACTCTTTCTAACTGCTGTTATATTTTTGTTCATATTAAATTAAGTTAAGCAGCAGTTCCCCAAAATAGGAAATAAAGTGATGTAGTGATGAAAACGCGGTGATTGCCGAACGTATAGTTAACCAGATACAATAAATAACTTTAATAAAAACGCGGTAATTACTTTTGTATGTGTGATAAAATGCAGTGCCACAAAACACGTCTGCTTACAGTGACATTCTGTGTTTTTCCTGACGCTGATCAAATTTCCTGCTTTCCACTAGTTAAAAAAATGCCGATTTAGAGAAGCTTAGAAAAATGAATTTCAAACTTGGTATCTCGCCTTCTCTCATTAACTTAGTTTGTTAAAGTTAAAGCCTTCAAAAATTACCCAGAACAGCGCCTGTTTCTAAGAAAGATTAGCAGTTAGAATTTAAAGATATACTTCCAGAATATGGGTGGCATGCGTACTAAGGCTGAGGCTGTTCATTCTCTTAGCTCACAATTGGACTTTAATGTATTTGTTTTGGTTGAAACCTGGCTAAATCCGAACTTTTACGACAACGGATTTTTCGACTCGAATTTATTCAACATTTTTCGCAAGGATCGTGATATTGAAAAAACTGGCTGTTCTTTGGGAGGTGGTGTGTTGATCGCCATGCAGTGTAACTTACGAGCCTTCGAAATTACCATGAAAAATGCGGATACCGTGCTGGATCAGCTGTGTGTATGCATCAATGGTGCGTCTACTCTTGGCTCACTGTATCTTATTGGCTCGATATAACACCTAGCAGCACGTTTGATATTTACAAGGCACATACCGACAATATCACTGACATTGTGCTGAATAAAGTAGCTGGCAATAACATTTGCGTTCTGGGCGATTTTAATCTACCTAATATAACTTGGTGCAGAAGTTATTCCAAACTTAGTCTTATGTCAACTAATGTTCCCGCTTTACATGATTCATATTTAATTGATAACATTCTTAGTCTTGACTTAATTCAAATCAATAATTTCAGCAACAAGCAACAAGAACTCTTGATCTCGTTTTCGTAAGCTCAAATATTAACGCGACCATTGTAGAATGCCTATCCCCTATTTCACCTGCTGATCGACATCATACTCCGCTGTCTCTGAAGGTTGAATTCTACGATTTTATTATCAACCAGAGTGATGGTCGAATTTCCTTTAAATTTGAGGCGTGTGACTTTCATAAGTTAAATGCGTGTTTCCTTAACACTAATTGGGCTTCTCTGTTGTCTGGTTCAGACATTTATGAAAGCTTTTTCATTTTTAAAACCCATGTCATCGAGATATGCTCCAATCACATTCCTCGTAGAGTTAAAAACCTTACAAACTTCCATGGTATACACATGACCTAAAGAGACTTAAGAATCAGAGAAATAGGTGGCCCAAAAAGTTTCTCAATTCAAAAAATAAAATCCATCTAGGTACGTATAAACAACTTTCTAAAAAGTTTAGTTGCCTTAACAAATTCCTACATAGAATTTATATCCTTGGGGTTGAAGCAAATATTAAATTGAACCCTAAGAATTTCTGGCATTTCATTAAATCAACAAAGTCGTGAGTTGGTGTTCCAGCTGCTGTTTTTCTTGATAACGAACTTGCTAGCTCACCTACAGAAGTTTCCAATTTGTTTGCTAAATTTTTTAAATCCAATTTTATTACTGATGAATTCGTGACATCAAATAATAGTTGTCATCTTGATCATCAAACGGCTGTGAACTTTGGAGACTTACAGCTTACCTCGGAGAATATTATCAATCTGCTCTTGAAAAAATGTCCTGCTTTTGTAACCCCCCTTAGAACTATATTTAATAAATCTCTTAGCTCTGGTGTCTTTGTGGACGCCTAGAAGTTTGCGGCAATCTTCAAAAGCGGCAAAAAGAATGACGTATCGAACTATAGACCAATTTCTAAGTTATCTATCATTTCTAAACTCTTCGAAGTTATCGTAAAGGATAAGATGTATTTTGCTGTTAAAAGTTTGATACTGCCAAACCAGCATGGTTTTGTTACTGGAAGATCTACAGTCACAAACATAGCCTTGTTTAGTGAGCACTACTATAATGCGTTTTCATCTGGCCAACAAGTTGACTGTATCTATACAGATTTTTCCAAGGCCTTTGACAAGGTATTTCACAAAATGCTAGTATTGAAACTCGCTGCCTTGGGCTTTCACTCCGTATTTCTCAGATGGTTGCATTCTTATTTAACTAATAGATGCTGAAGGGTTTTGGTTGAAGGTGTACCTCTAACATTTTTACTGCCACTTCAGGTGTCCCCCAAGGCAGTATCCTAGGTCTACTTCTATTTATTTTATTTATTAATGATATTGGCAATTGTTTTGTCTCATCAGAGTTCCTGCTCTATACAGATGACCTGAAAGTATTTTCTGTTGTAAATAATTCTGAAGACGCACTGTGTCTCCAGGAAGATTTGAATAGAGTAGCTCTCTGGTGTATCAACTCGCACCTGCTTCTCAATTTTAAGAAGTGCTTTCATGTTAAATTTTCTAAAAGTCGTAACGGCATATAGCATCTCGGGGGCTCTTCTCGAGTCCATGGACGAGATTAAGGACCTAGGGGTCATCTTCGACTCCTCGTTCTCATTCAATAATCACATTATCCATATCATATCAAGTGCGTATTCTGCTTTAGGGTTCCTGAGGCGTAGCAGTATTTCTTTCTCTGATCCATATACCCTTAAATTGCTTTTTTCCTCGTTTGTTCGGTCCAAACTTAAGTATGCAGCATTTATTTGGAGACCATATCACAAGTTTGCAATTGACAGGATTGAGCGAGTGCAAAAGGTCTTCCTTAAATTTTGTCTGAGATCCCTACACTTTTGCTGACCCAATTCCCCCTATAAGTCTCGTCTTCTCCTTATTAATCTCAAATCGTTAGAAGTCAGAAGGACCACGCTTTCCCTATCTTTCATCTTTAGTGTGATTACTGGCGACATCGATTGCCCTTTTCTGCTTTTCTTGATTGCTTTTCTAGTACCCTCTAGGAGCCTGCGGGCTCATCACCCATTCTATATTAAACATTTTTATACCAACTATGCGAGGAATGCTCCGGTGGTCCGGGCTCTTCGTGAGCTTAACGAGCTCTCGAATTCAATTTCGCTTGATTTTTCTCTTTCAAAATATGCTTTTTGTAACTTACTTAACTCTATATTGTAGTTAGATTAAGATTATGTAGTGCTTTTGTCAGTAAGGAACAATGTAGTTTTTTGACTTTTCGAAATAAATAAATAAATAAACGGCTTCTCTAAGCTACTTGGGCGCCCTGGGTCGAAGTCATTTTACCTACCTACCTACCTACAGTCAGACGACTTACAACAAATGTTTACTTTTTCCACTGGCAAATTTACTTCAACGCTTTTACTTTTACTTTTTTAAACGATTTTATTTAACTTCTTGCGGTTTTAAGCTTCTTCCGCACAAACTACACTTTTTCTTTTTTATTTTTTACTTATTTTTTGCTAAAGCTTCATAGGTTTGAAAAAACGGAAGCAGTGGCGTATCCAAGAGGGAGAGTTGGGTAGATAGATCCCCTTTTTCGTCAATGAACTACTATTTTTTTACTTTTGACTTAATAACATAATACCATTTTATGCTTTTTTTTTAATACATGAAATTATAGGTTATGCGTTTGAATCATGCCATACCAATACAGGTAATATAAACTCAACAGCTGATAAGATTTTTTTCATTTTAATTTTTTTTAAACTGTCAAACTTGCTTTCAAACGCTTTGTTTACACTTTAACATGTACTGGGCTGTTTTGACGTTTTAGGGAAGCTATTTTCAACATGGCCGCCTTGCTATTACCTGTTTTATTATGCCATGGTTTGAATATTAAGCCGATACGCATATACTAATCTTCTCAGACCTTTTACGATAAAACCGGTTTCGGTAGTGAGAATCTAGTTTCTATCGCACTAGTTCTTATTAGCCACTTTATCTCTAGTTCTGAGCCAGATATTGTTCTCACTAGTTACTGACTTCCCCACAGGGTATTAAAGCATGCATGTACATATAGCCGTGGCGACAAAAGCTTTTGGCAACCACCATCGTATGGTTTTTGGTTCGTCGACAGGAGACTTTACTTTCCAATAGCCTTCTTAGTTGACATTAGCCCTTATTTGTAAGAGTCATTTCTCGTTGTATTTCTAAGCTGAAATTGCTAAACCTAATAGTCGAATTCCTTCACAGAGTATAGTTTGTATCTGTCAACAATGACAAGTTGGAACTGCGTCGATTTTTTTTATAATTTCAGCAAGTGCTTAACACTATTGTCACTTTTTTGACACTTTCAGGCCAGAAAAAGCAGACACTACCACGTTCACGGAATAACCATAAGAAGTTCCAAAATGTATATTTCGGTCCATTCTAATGAACATGAGCATGCACTTATTTATTAACTTGACAAAGTTATAAAGATTGCAATATGCCAAATTAGTAAATAAAAATGTACATTAAGCCGAGACGAAGTAAAATAAATATTGGTCTGATTTCATGTAATCAATAACAAAATTTTTTCCTAATACATAAATATACTCACCGAACAGACCTTTTGTGCGAATGGCTAGGCTGGTAGTCTGCTCAAGTACCGGGTTTTTTTGCAGTCGGCTACCTCCTACCAGTATAAGTACAGGTATCAAGTGAGTCAGTAGCAAACTCGCACGTCAGTTGTTGCATCCCCTTTTTTGCTTTGTTAATTCCAGAAACTAATTTCTAAGATTTGACAAAATTTATTGATTTTGCGTTCTCCTACAAAAATGTTACCTAAGAAGCGTTCAATTTACGAATATTCATGTATATTGTGTGCCGGTCATAAAGTGGCATCAGTTATCGCTTCCTGCTGTTTTTTTGATGTGTTGCTTCCAGACAAATTTGTTTAAGCTTTGCCTATATTTAGCCATTTTGCGTTCCCCTTATTGGCTTATTGGTTCATGAATATTGTGTGCAGCCCATAAAATTTTACAAGCATGATCCAATTTCAAAGCACCATTTCTCTCCTACTATTTTCTATCATCGTCTTATGGTAATTTCGTTTCAATAAAAAAACTTTTTGAAATAAATGCGTTTCCCAGAATCTAAAGCTTTTATATTAGAATGCTACGCTCCCACTGCCACCAAATTTGTCCCATCCGACACTGCCGTAAAATTCGGTCACGTTGTATTGAATTGTTACAAACAGCAACACCCGAACATCTCCATAAACACTATGATAAAATCAGACACCACATATTTGGCGTTTATCTAGAAGATGCATCAGCAGGCCCTCAGCAACATCCACACAGACTAGTAAACTATTATGTCAGCTCTCGCTGACATGCCAAATTTTATCCCGGAATGTGGTGTGACAACAACCGTCTGTTCATATTTTGACGAGTTCGAGCAGCAGATTTTGATAACAATGCTATGTATAGGAATTGACGACTAGGCAGGGCGTAGCACCGTTCTATTTTAATGTTAATGTTTGTTTGAATTCAGGACATTTTTGTTTACATGTGTGTTTGCAGTCGGGCCAGAAAAATCTGTGGCACTGGAGCGCAGGCTTAGGATTCGCCTTCACATGCCTTTAAGTGAGTAGTTATCGAGCACTTCCATTCGACACCATTTTGGAGTCGATTCCTTCTCCCAATAATTTAAATGAGGTGTGCGTTCACATATAACTTTTACATATTTTTGGTATAAAGTACCTTAAAGGTTTGCGCAACAATTAAGGGAAGCGCTCTGGACAACTACAGACAAAATTGTCTGCTTACACTATTATACTAATGCAAATACATCTTATTGCAATCCAAATTTCAAAGTCCAACATAAAGACAGAATGTCTTAAAATTGTGTAAATTGTTGGCAGATAACAACAACAATTAAAGGAAACACTTAGGATAAGCAGCTTGCAAACTACACGCAGCATAACCTATGGATTAGGCAGCTGCCCTCCAAATCAGAAGTGCGCGGGTTTGATCCACCGCAAGATCTTCTGAAATAGCAAAACTATACGAACTAGTCTGACGAGAAATCGTGGCTGTTTTAAAAAATCAAATATAATAATTGAATAATAACTATTATCAACTGGTCTTGAGCTCGTAAAAATTACAAAAATATCTACTTTATTTATTTTAAAAATTTACAGTTAAAATGAAAATATCAAACAATTAGTAGCAATAATGAAATTAAAAAAGGTTTAGTTCAGCAGTTAATTAGACAGCTATCCGAACGATTTGAGCCAATTAAATCTAGGTTAACGTTAACCGGAAATTGTAAAAATAGACCGTCCAGTGATGTTCCCAGCTATAGTAGTTAAACTTAATACACATAACTTCGTGAACATGAGCGTGAAAAATTTTTTTCCCAAAAGTTGATGTATCAAATGACTAATTAAATATTGTTTAATCGACATTTTCTTCATACTTATGCTACTTATGCTGGTTCGAGGTCTATGTTTTCTTCAAAAACTAAAAAAAACAAAGTTTTCCAGTCTGCCAATATATTTTAATTACCGTCTCAGCGCAACTAATAACAAAATAAAAACATAAATATAATAAATAATTAACATAATTAATAAGCAAAATATTTATATGTTTAATGTGGAGTATGCCATGCTATATCTGATTTGTAATTTATTCTTATGTATCTCTTCTTGTATTGTTTCTCTTGGTGGAGGATTGAAGCTTCGTCAAAGTTGTAGAAAATTTAGGTTAGTTCCTAGTTTTATTAAAAATACCACTAGATGTAATAAATAATTTTTTTTGGCACACAAAAATATAAACAGAACTCTGGACGGATACACATATAACTACCACAGAAAAATATTAAAACTACTAATTAAATAAAAACATACATTATTAAAAAAACATAAAGATGGATTTAGGAGATTACAAAAACACTGGAAAACGTCTGAGCGCAGATGACTTTGAAAAACTTAAAATGAGCTAGGAATATACAACAATCAAGTAAAAACGAAATTGAAAGAGAGGCAAAAAAATAAATATTTGTCGAATCTTCCATAATTAAATCCATTTGATATGCAGCGATGCGCCGGTGGTTACACTTTTTATCAAGCACACGCGTTTTTACTTCTTTGCACAAAGTCTAGTTAAAAACTGTCCAGCTTTTACTTTTCAAAGGTTACTATGCTTTTGCATTTCATTGCTGTGTGATTTTCTCAAATAAGTGTTTTCTCAAACAAGTGTTTTTTTACTGCAAAGTGTACCACCATTGTTTCGCTCTGACAATATATTATTGTCAGACATATCATTAAGACTTCCGACATATTTAAAATTACAAAGCAAGCGCAACATCTTCACAGACAACAACACACATTAGGATTGGTTTATTAACACAACATATGTTAACTTCCCATTGGAAATAAGTTGCTCTTAGCCAAAGGTCCAAAGTTCGCGTTACCTATAAAGAATAAGAGTTTCCCTTTATTTGAATACATCGCAGACGGAGCAAAAATCGTGCAAACAATTACAACTAAGAAGGAGCACACAACAGCTATTATGTTAAGTGATATATATCGTGCAATAGTTTGCAGAGTGGACCGAGCTCGTAAATTTTTTTGAAAAAATGGCAACATTCGAATTTAACTTCTGACGAGGGCAATAAAACTGTAGCTATGTGGAAAGCGATTATAATAAAAAACTGAACGAAATATTAAATAATTTAACGATGCACAGAGTACAAAAACAAAACCCTACGTCGAGATTACAAACCAGAACTAACATTTTGGTCGAGCAAGTTTTTAAAGTGGGCAAAGGTCGAAAGAAATAACGTTATCACCACCAAAGCCCTACCCCCAACAATCTATGGACTCCCGAAAAATTCATAAGAAAGGGGCACCTCTGCGATATGCTCAACCACAGCATCACCATCGTTTGGTCTTTGCAAATAAGTAACCAATATTTTAAAGAAGGTAACACCAAATTCTAGTTACAATATCAAAAATACACTGGATTTGAAATGAGAATAAATAATGCATATATTTGTGACGATGAAAAATCAATTTCAAAATCTGAAAAAATTTTTGTTTATTCTACAAAAACAAGCACGAAAGTAGCTCTTAAGTTAAACTTCATTTATTTTTATGATAAGGGTCCTAGACCAACAATTAAATCTAACAAGAATTTCAAATAATTAGTCCTGTTATTTTGACATTTGTTAAAACCTTGCTGAACCTACAGACGTTGTCCTGCCAATCTACTGTCTTCGTAGTTTTTTAAAGATTGCTTTTACTTATCTAGCATGGAACTGATAAGCTATACTTTTCCAGTACACTCTGCTGATGAAGATAATTGGTGGTTTAGAGCTGTTAATTTAAACCAACTGTAATGTTAATTAACTATTTTTGAATTGATGATTGTTTTGTTTGTTAGATAGAAGGCTTATTAAATTGTTTTGTTAAATTTTGAAAATAACAAACATTTTAGTGAAAAAAAACAGTCTGCAATATCAATAAATTGTCAAACAGTCAAATATACACGTTTATTAGCAGATTTGATTTAGAGTGAAACTTCATTAGTCCAATTTTTTTTTTTTTTGGATATTTTATTCATAAAAAAGAGTTTTGCTCAAAAGTTCATAAAAGTAAGAAAAGCTGTATGAAACTTTTTAAAATGGCATCTTAATGTTTGATAAATTAGTCTGCGGTTAATGGTCTAATAAGATCTGTGGTTTAAGTTCGTAGTTCTAATGAAATAATATAATAACCCAAAAATGCATATGTTGCATAACAATAAAGAAACAATTCCGGAAATTTGGTGGTCATATAATTAAGCTATATATGAACACTACGTCCGATCGAACAAAGGAAAGAAAAAATTATTGAAATCGGTCAAGCGGTTATTGAGTATTACCTAAAACAGTTGGTAAGGCCACTCCGACATAATCGCTTCAAGGGCTTGCTGGGGGGTTCAAACAGCAGCGTCTGATCACCATGTGGCGCGGCTGCAAGCGGGCGTCTGTCTTGGATCAAGCGGCTCGCTATACAAACGTGTAATAGAATTCAACCTACCGTGAAACGGGTTGTGCGTTGGGTTTGGGACCCACCACATAAAACAACGTTCCAATGAAATTCAACAACAAAGACTCGGATATGAGAACCCCTTTTTTAGATGCCAACACCCGCAAACGAAATAAGGATTATGAGATAAGGGCATGTACCTGGAATGTCCGGTCCCTTAATGGGGAAGGTGCCGCTGCCCGGCTGGTTGAGGTCCTGAGGAAAGCAAAAGCTGACATCACCGAGATGCGATGGACGGGGCGAGGAAACACGGCCAAAACACCTTGCAACATCTACTGGAGTGGGCATGAAGACAAGTGCAGATTCGGCGTTGGATTTGTGGTGGGAGAGAGACTCCGTCACCGAGTACTGTCGTTCACACTCGTGAACGAGCGTCTCACTGCAATCCGCATAAAACTACGATTTTTCACCATATCGTTTATCTGCGCTCATGCACCGACGGAAGAGAAGGACGACGTGGAAAAGGATGCATTCTACGAGCGCCTGGAAGAAGCATACGAGCGCTGCCCCCGTCATGATATCAAAGTCGTGCTTGGCGGCTTTATCGCCAGGGTGGGTAAGGAGGGTGTATTCGGCCCCACTGTTGTTGCTGTAACGACAAAAACACTCCCCGAAGGTTTTGGAGAGTGCTGTCGAACTGACAGTCCTCGGCCGGATATGAATCCGGTACGCTTCGGTACTCCCTTGCGGTACTGCCCGACTGTCGTGGTAGCGATTTATGACCAGTGGAACCTTCTAGGTCATGTCACCCCTCTTTCCCATCTCTCGGCCCCACTGTCGGGAAGTTCAGTCTCCATGATCAGACTTCGCCAAATGGATTCAGGCTGATCGACTTCGCCGGTGCCCGAAACATGGTCATATCCAGCACTAGGTTTATGCACAAGAAGATCCATCAGGCTACATGGCTGTCCCCCGATCGAAAAACACGCAACCAGATCGACCACGTTGTGATAGACGGACGGCATGCTTCCAGCGTTTTAGATGTTCGCACAATACGAGGACCTAACATGGCAGCCAAGATTCGTACCCGCCTCTGTACGACAAAACAGGCGCAACAAAAAACGCAGCGCAAGCTGGACGTCGAAAAGCTGCAATCGCAACCATTTATTTCGCAGATCGCCTCTCACACCTGCTCTCCGAGAGCACAATTCAACCTAGTGGAATGCATGAGCAGTGGGATCATATGTCAGGAGCACTGCGTACCGCAGCCGAAGAAGTAATTGGATTCCGGCGGGCTAAAAACCGAGAGGCAGAAAAGCGTGAAATAAAGGAGCTTGAGATGCTGGCCAACGGGAATAATGCCCGAAAATTCTATCAAAAGGTTCGCCGAATGACAGAAGGTTTCAAAACTCCTGTAAGAATGAGAACGGCGACCTGGTGGCCGATGTTCAGAGAGCACTCAGAATATAGAGGGATCACTTCTCTGCCCTGAGAACGGCGACCTGGTGGCCGATGTTCAGTGAGCACTCAGAATATGGAGGGATCACTTCTCTGCCCTTTTAAATGGAGAAACTGAGCAAGAAACCAGAGAAGATGCCGAATCCGAGCCCACCATCGAAGATGATGGAATTGACGTTCCACAACCCGACTATAATGAGGTGCGAATAGCAATATCCCGATTGAAAAACAATAAAGCAGCTGGCGCTGATGGTTTGCCTGCTGAGCTATTCAAACACGGAGGCGAGGAGCTGGTAAGGCGCATGCATCAGCTTCTATGCAGAATTTGGTCGGATGAATGCATGCCTGAAGATTGGAATCTAAGTGTTCTCTGCCCAATCCACAAGTGTTCTCTGCCCAATCCTGCAAACTGCGCCAACTATCGCGGAATCAGCCTTTTGATTATCGCATATAAGGTCCTATCAAGCGTATTGTGCGAAAGACTGAAGCCTGATGTGAACAGACTGATTGGACCTTACCAGTGTGGCTTCAGAGCTGGTAAATCTACCATCGACCAGATTTTTACAATACGCCAAATCTTGGAAAAAACCTGTGAGAAAAGAATCGACACACATCATCTCTTTCTTGATTTTAAAGCCGCTTTCGATAGCACGAAAAAGAGCTGCCTATATGCCGCTATGTCTGAATTTGGTTTCCCCGCAGAACTTATACAGCTATGCAAAATGACCTTGAGCAACGACGACAGCTCGGCAGAATTGACCCCCTATCGTGCGATTTCTTTAATTTAATGCTGGAGAAAATAATACAAGCTGCAGAACTTAACCGCGCTGGAACAGTATTTTATAAAAGCTTGCACCTGTTGGCATATGCTGACGATATTGATATCATTGGCCTTAACAACCGCGCCGTAACTTCTGCTTTCTCCAAATTAGAAAAAGAAGCGGGAAAAATGGGTTTGGGGGTGAACGAGGGCAAAACGAGGTACCTTCTGTCATCATGCAAAGAGTCAGCGCATTCGCGCCTTGTCAACCAAGGCAGCAATAATTTTGAAATAGTAAAGGACTTCGTTTACCTGGGAACAAGCATTAACACCAACAATAATGTTAGCCTAGAAATCCGACGAAGAATTACTCTTGCAAACAAATGCTACTTCGGACTGAGTAGGCAATTGAAAAGTAAAGTCCTCTCTCGAGAAACGAAAATAACACTGTACAAGTCACTCATCGCACCCGTCCTGCTATATGGAGCAGAAGCGTGGACACTAACAACATCTGATGAGGCGGCTCTGGGAGTATTCGAGAGAAAGGTTCTTCGAAAGAACTTCGAACTTTACGCAGACGCCGACATAGTTCAACGAATTAAAACACAGCGGCTTCGCTGGCTACGACACGTAGTGCGAATGAGCGAAGATGCTCCAGCCCAGAAGGTATACTTATCGGCACCCGCCGGTGGAAGCAGAGCAAGAGGGAGACCACCACTCCGATGGAAGGACCAAGTGGAGACCGATTTGCGATCCCGCGTTGGTTCCAATTGGCGCAACGAAGAAACGACTGGCGAGCTATGTTGGACGGTCAAAATCGCCTAGGCGGTTAGGTGACCATTTAAAGAAAGAAGAAGTATTCAATTGAGAGTTTTTAAAAGTTTTTGTCATAAATGAGCCCTGAATCAGATCGAATATATTAAAAAGAAATTATAAAAATCTGTCAAAATGCTTTTAAGTTTTGAACGTATACGCGCACACAAATTCATATATATAAGTAGATAAGCGCGCAGCCTTTGCCAAGCATTTGATAGCGTCTACTCCCACTCGCTTTTGGATGTTTTTATAATTAAACTCTCTTTTTGCAAAGTAAAAAGATGATTTATCTAATAATATATTATATTTTATGTGTCCTTCACAGTTCCTCAAAAACTAGACGATTCAGAAACTAAGCAAATAAACATTGATGCGTTTGTCACTAATAATCCAACAAAATCGGCTGAAATTAGATTTCCAGTGAGCATGCTAAATACAAAACTAGGACCAATCATATATGTGGCTTTACTGGTATCTGAAAAAGTGAGTATATAGAAGTAATGCAGGCTTGGGTAATGGTAATATTCATTCTCATTGAATTCAGTTTTAAACTAATACAATATTTATGTTTACATATATTAACACTACCGCCTTTCTCCCATCACATACATTCATCCATAACACTATTGCCTGTTTGAAAAGTATGTAACTAAATGTAAATCTCTCTATGATGAACCAGAGCAAGCTTGGTTTTCTCAAGAGCTAAAAGTAGGCATGGGACTATTCGAATAAAAATTATTATTATTCGAATAAAAAGTTAAATTATTCGAAGGCTATAAGTAATACGAATAATATTTATTCGAATAATATTATTCGAATACTAGTATTATTCGAATAGTACTATTCGAATAGTTGTATTGAGATATTAGGCCTGATTACATTCAAGACGGCGACTGCAAAGCGCCATCTGCCATATTGTTTTTACACACGTTCTTATGTAAAGCATTATTTTAAGCGCGTCATAGCTACATGGCTACAAACCACGAATGCCGCTGTCGCCAGATTAAATCTATTTATATTTTTACCAACGACAGATCGTGGCGTTGTTTTCTTCTTGTCAATAAAAACGAAAGGAAGAGTGAATAACTTGCAATATAAGTTTTATTTATTATTTATTATATGTATCTTTCACACAATTTGTACTTTTTCCATAATTCTTTGCTACTTTTTAAGATAATTCACACCTGTCGCTGATGCTTTCATTGTAATCAAGTAGCCAATGCTTGACTACAGTTGTCGAATAGATTTGTTTTATTGTAGCTGTGGTTTGCAGACACCGTATTCAATGGACTGGGAATAATTACCTACTATTCACGTGCCTATAAGAAACTCTTAACAGGAGATTCACTCTAAATTTAGTACAAAAATGTATGTGTATCTACGTTAATAGAAATATTTCAGTTATTTTTACATAATAATATGTATTGTGCTAGATTTTAAAGCAAGACTTTTGGTGCAAAATTCAGTGTATTCATCGCTTGAACGTGTGTTTGTACATTTGTTTGGATGTATGTACTATTGTGTGCATAAGCAGTAGTTACATTTTTTTATTCGAATACTTACTATTCGAATAGTTGTCATTTATTGAAATGGTTCTTTATTCGGTAAATGGGGTCTGAATGTCTTTGTTTTTATTGCTCGAATAATTAAATAACTATTCCAATAGTGTTGTGCGAATAATTAAATACCATTCCTGTGTGTAAACTAATCTCTACATGGATATTTACCTTAAAATTACTATAAATAGATATTTATTAATACATTTGTTCGTTGCAGTTATATTTGCATGGCAGGTTTTGTGCTAGGGTTTTAAGCAAGGCATGCTACGACAGAAGTTCATGGTTGGCATACACATACTTATACTGTCGATTATGGCAGGCAAAGAGCTGGTTTAATACTACCTGGTTACTAATTTTTGCTAAGTAGGGTACTGGAATAGAAATTCATGGCAAAAGCAGGCAGATGATAGTGAAATGAAGAATTTTCTTAAGATTCAATTGTAAGTGCTGTAATGTTATTGAAACAAATTTTTAACACGACTTTTTGTATTAAGACATAAATAATCCAGTAAATAAATACTTAGCAAAATTGTTGATCTGTAAATAATAACTTATTATTAATTCAATGTTATTAAAAAGTGAACGCGAAGTACATTCAAATATCCATACACACGCATTTACACATATTTACAATGTGATCCTGGTGTATCTTGCTTTAGACTCTAGCAAAATACTTTCACGGATGAAATCTTTCTCTCTCTATGGCGCGATATACAACAGTTATATCATCATAAACCTCCTAAGAGATTTTTGCGCCAAGCTTCTCTTCCAATTTGTGGTGTGCCTATTTGAATTTTCCCTACAAATTGGTGGGACCTACAGTTTTTTGCCGACTCCGAACGGCATCTACAAAGGAGACGAATTTTTTGCTGAGAAGCCTGTCATGGCAGAAATACACTCGGAGAGTTTGCCAAACCACTGCCGAGGGGCGACCCCGTTTTGAAAAACTTTTTTCAAATCACTTTTGATGTTACCTGTACCAGGGCTCGAACCATGGACCTTCGGTGTGGTAGGCCGGCAACACTACCTTCACACCACGGCGGCCGCCAATGATGATATCTTTGCCTGCTATAATAAACACTCAGCGATATATACTCGTATATGTACATTAGAGCGGGTCAAATAGTATGGCTTGATTTTTTTTCATCAGGAGTATGGCAAAAACGTAATCTACAGATAATTCTAAGAAAAATTGCTGAAGACACCATAGCTCTAAGTCCGATTTTGAGTTTCCCACTTTTGCAAAATAGATATTTTGCCATATGAATGTAGGATTTGGCCAAAAATCTTCATTTCTTGAATTTTTTATAGCCCACACTACAGCCAGTAATTCCCTTTCATTTACTGCATAGTTGACTTCTGTTTTAGAAAACGTTCTTGAAATAAATGTGATTGAGCGTTTATTTTGTGATAAGACCGCCCCAATAGCCTGAGATGACGCATCAGTCGTCCGGGCTTATTAAAATCTGGGTAGAGAAGTATTACTTCTTCAGACGTTAGAATTTCTTTTAATTTCTCAAATGCCTTTTGTCATTCTAAATCTAATTCAACGGGTATTTTCTTCGACTGGTTTGCGCTTACATTGCCATTTACACCCCTCACGAGTTTTTTGAGAGGTTTTGCTACGTCGGCGTACGCCTTAATGAATCTTCTATAATATCCTGTCAGACCCAAAAACGTTTGGTGACTTCGAACAGTTTTCGGTTCTTCGTACTGAAGGATAGCTTTCACCTTATCGGGTGATGTTTCAAGCCCATCCTTTGATACAACAAATCCCAAAAATTCCGTTTCCTCTCTAAAAAACTTCGATTTTTCTAAATTAATATTCATGTTTGCATTATTCAGTAATGTTAAAATTTCTTGCAAACGCTTTAGGTGTTCGTTTTCATTTTCCGAATATATTATTATATCGTCGACATATACATGACATGTTTTCCCTATTTTGGGTCTTAACACATTGTCCATGGTTCGTTGGAAAATACTTGGCGCGTTCTTGACCCCGAACGGAATCCTGCTTTGAGGTCTATTTTAGCAAACAATTTTGCTCTACCTAAATTAGAGAGAATTATCGATGTGTCTGGAATGGGGTACTTGTAATTTACAGTAATTCTATTCAGCTTCCGGAAATCAATAACCAATCCTTTTTGCTTTGTCTATTGTCATCGATTCCTTTTATATCCACTACCCAAACAAGATTATTGTAAGCTGATTTGGAAGGTTGAATGATTCCGTCGTCTAACAGGCTTTCAATCTCCTCGTTAACAAATCTGTTAACTGCCATTGGGTATGCGAAGCTTTTGCTATAGACTGGCTCATTATTTGTGGTATTAATGGTTGCTATAACGTTAGTATTATACGAGAATTTAATGTCCGGGTCGCAAAACCTTCCTTGGTTTCTTCTATAATTTCGTAAAAGCTTTCCTTTACATATGAAGCTAGAGAATGAGTTAATTCTAGCGGAGCTCCTAAATTTAAACGGTTCTATGCCACTGTTAAAAATAAACACCTCTTGTTTTGTATCTATTATCCCATTTATCTGTATTTCTCTATGTATGTTATCCTGAAAAATTGCATTCGTCTGTTTCAACATAGTTTATTCCTTGTTGTGCAGACGTTACTTGTTGATATCTTTGTTTCGGAGTTTTCGCCACATTGCTAAGAACATTTGACTTACTCCTAACCTGCGTTGGGGTATTCTCCTCTCTGCTGAAACCGTTAGGTCTATTTCTATTGGACCGAGGGTTGAATCCCGAATATCTATTGGTATTGGTCCTATATCTTGAGGTACTGGGGTCCACCTCAATAGGAGTTGGATCTTGATTTGTACTTGCATCTTTCCGTGAATTGTTAGATGCATTTTGATACCCTAAGGAAACATTTGTCTTATTTGGTCTATAGTCGTTATTATGAAAAGCATTAGCGAATGCGAACCGGTTGTGGTTTGAAACCAGTTCTTGCGCGAGTGCTAATGCACTGGGAAGGTTACCTGGTTTTGATGAGAATAAAATGTCACACAATGGCTTATTTAGGGCCTATATAACACGCGAAGTGCGTCCGCCCTATATTTTTCATTTAATGAACTTATCAATTGTGAATTACCGTCATTTGTGATCGCGACTTTATTTATTATGAGTGTAAGTTTTCTTTCATAAAATTTGAAAATGCTCAAACGGCCTTGCTTAAGTGTAGACAATTCCTGTTATACCAAATAAATTGGGCGCTTGTTTGCAAATGAAAAGTCTAGTCTCGCTATAATTGCTTGAAAATTTAAGGTGGTGTTGAGCGATGCTAAAAGGACATCGGCGCGGCCTGTTACCTTATTTCTTATTATTGCTGTGGCTTGGTAGTGTTTATAACTGCCAGCGTAAGGCTCAAACAACCTATAGGCGGCAGAGACTGCATGTCGCCAGGATACATATTTCGTCTCGTCACCATTGAATTCGGGTAACGTTTTTACAATGTCTAGCGGTTCGTCACACGAAACCCCTTGTCGTATTGCCACTGGCTAGTATTCTTTTACTTGTCTTAGAATCTCTAAATGTTTTATTCTGTCATTCAATTCATTTATGTTTGCCTGGATGCGTTACACTGGTCGCGAACGCTTCTCTCCGCATCCCTGGTGTGGGCGCCAGTTGTGGTAAGTCCTTTTCACCTTCTTTATGGCCCGGTTGCTTTCATTTTCCGAATATATTTGCGATGAGAACGAAAGTTAATCCGGTCCAGAATTAATAAACACCGAGCTTGTTGGCTCCAGAATCTTACTGATCTTTATTGAAAATATGATTTTGTCACTTAGCATACAATTCAACTAACAGCTACCTATGTGTTAGTTCATATTCTTTATTCTATGTACTTAATTCTATGATTACATAAATATGTAGGGAACTGGAGCCGCAGCTGTTTATATGTTGTGGTTCCTTTTGTTGTTGACTATGTTTAGTCTATTGGCATCCAGCACCTCCGAAACTGCTTATGTTGGTGTGGCGTCATATGTTAACTTGTATTACTTTTGGATTGGGACGCGTTGCTACCTATGACGCGTAAACATTCTAGTCGTACTAAGCGCCTAACGTATGTTGCAACTCCTGCAGGGCCTGAGCTGCTTCCTGTATGAAAGTCCACCCCACCCTATTTTTGTAAGTGGCAGTACGTCAGCCGGTTGTGGTGCATAGGATGGTGCGGTCCCCGACGCTTGTTGGTCGCGGGGGTAGACGGGTACTGGGAACGCGACCATTCGACCTGGTGGTCTACTGCTGACGACAGTGAGTTGCAGGGGGGTGACGACGCGGCTACTGGTGGCGTGATGGCGGATGTACCTCCTCTACAGGTGGTGTGGCGACCTCGGGTATCCCGATAAAGAAACGTGCTGTGGTGTTGCCCGCATATCCGACAGCTTTCGGTGGATTTGCACCGGTTGGAAAGCGCTAAACAATTGGTGCAATACTGATGTGCCCTAGCGATTAGGAAGCGTTGTTGCGGCTGCATAGCCGTAAACACAGGGCACATAAGGAGCGCATGATGCCGCGTATACAACCGATATTTTCGGTAATCCGGTACGGGTTCGATGCCAATGAGCGGCGTGGTGTTGGAACCGGCGGGCGTTAACGATCCATTTGTAGAAAAAGAGTAGCAGATAAATGCACATTTGTCATACTCCCGAGATGGAGCTTAATTTTAGGTGGTGCCTAAGTGGTTGGGCACTATGGGCCCGCGGCACTCTCAGATGGCGTGTAAGCATGAGACTAGAGGTCTCGTGAGAACAACATTTTGGGTGCGGGCGTCTACAACTCGAATGTGTCCGTGTCGTCCTGGGTGTAGGCTTTCCAATTGACCTACTCGCCACTCGATGGGAGGAAAGTTGTCTTCTTTAATGATGACTATATCGCAAATTATAGGGGGGGTTTGGGCGTTTTTTCATCGGTAGCGCTTTTGAAGATTGGTGAGGTAGTAAATTTTCCAGCGTTTGCTGAACCGATGATGCAGAACTTTTAGTCTTTCACACCTGTTCATCATTGAGAGGTTTTCATGATTCGGTTTAGAAAGAGAGCATATTGGTGTCCTTCGAAGGAAATTACCCGGCGTGAGAGTTGTTAGATCATTTGCGTTCTGAGACAGGAAGATGGGACGAGAATTGAATACAGCCTCTATTCCTATCAATAAGGTTGAGAACTCTTAGCTGTGAGTTCTGGAGACCTTTTTCAAGTGGGTTTTGAATCTTTTGACAGCGGATTCGCATAATTCGCCTATGTGAAGTGCGCTGTAGGGTATAAGCTTCCAGTTGATTCCTTGTGGGTACTGCTGAACGATGTCCGAATACGAATTTCAATTCGGTAGTCCGCTTGGCGCCGATGGATGTTTTGCCATTATCGCTCATCAGCTGGTTAGGGTATCCTCGATGTCCTACTATCGGGCGAAGGCAGCAAGAAAAGCATTGCTGGTGAGGTCCGAGAATTATTCCAGATGAATGGCCTTGGTGGTAAAGCAGACAAAGACTGCCACGTAGCCCTTTACGAGGGTTGGGGATCGGAGCATCGATGCCTTTATCTGGAATGGGCCAGCGAAATCTACACCAGTCGTGGTGGAGAGGGGAGCTAATCTACATCGTTCGGGGGGCATGGCTGTGATTTAATTTGAGAGAGTTTGTTGTTTGTGGGTGGGGCATACCTTGCATTGGAATATGCACTCATGCGGAGGAGTCCCCTCTTTCCTAGGAAGGGATAAAGTAAGCTTCGTTTACCAATAGGTTTCAAGTACTCTAGGCATGCGAAGTACCGGATTTGGGTCATTATAAGCAGACGATGTTTCGATCGTTTGCGATCGGAATGAGTAAGCGAAGGGTCGGCTGGGTCATGAATACCATTCACCTCGTCTTTGTATTTATTGTATTTGTCCAGGGATTCCACTCATTGGAACTGCATTCTTCCATGTGGCCGAGAGACAGGTATTCTTCGAGTACCTTGTCATATTGCTTTTTGAGATCGTAGGAGATTTAGGAGAGTACATTCTATGCCATCGAACTGTCGTAGGGCTGCAATTCGGAATTGGCCTAGGTCGATATTGCTCAGGAATGTTGGTTAAATGCGAGCCGAATCATATATATACCGTCATCCATTCGAGTGGTTGTGCTTTGATAATACTCTTCGCACATTTGATCTTTTGGAGTTTCCACTCGGGTTCTGGGTATCTCCTTGATTTCCCAACTTCCAACTTTTTCGGGGATTTGGCCACTTATAATCTATTCAAATATTGTATTTTGGGCTAGCAGGGTGGATGAGATCTTTTCGATGCCATTTAGCATGATTTGAGGAACGAGAACCCTACCCAATACTAGATCGATTAGACACAGCTTCTGTGAATTCTGGTCTGCCAGCTTGAGATGGGGCCATTTACACCTTTGGTTGTCATTTAGCCTGGGTGTTGGAAGTTGCCTAGAGAGGGGAGGTAGCACTATAGACTGGGCCTTTCTTATCACCTTGTTATTGTTTGAGACTAGACACAGTGAGCACAGCTTATTAGAGGCTTGTACCACTCCTCCTCCTATACCCAATATTTCAAATAGGGAGTGGGTATAAGGAAACCCCAGATTGGTCTGAGCTTTGACGCATATGAATCTTCTTTCGGAGCCTTGGTCCACTAAGGCTCTAAGCTTGAACAGTTCCCCTCCATGTTCTACCTAGACGATTGCTGTGGGGAGTATGATTTGGCTATAATTTTCGTGGAACGATTGTACTTGGGACGCGTTTGGCGTAGAGGGATCTCTTTCCTGGGGTAATGCCTGGCTGATTGTCGCTAGCTGAGATCTCATCCTTTGAACTCCGGAACTGGTAGTGGGGGCTGCTGGGACGTGTTATGCCGGCGTTGGCAGTGCATGCACGTTCTTGTGCTTTGGTAGTCTTTTAAGACTTGGGTTTGAGATGAACAATTCTCGCAAAAGATTGTGTTCTCTTACAAGCTTTCTCCGCTGTGGGATGGACTGCTTTTTATACTTCAAACAACTTACTTTGTAAGTGTGGGAGGATTGTTTGCATAATTTGCAGGCGTAAATTTTTGGTGTTCTGTGGCGTGAGCATTTGTATGTGTTAAGGAGTTGTTGCTGTGCTTTTGGTGCTGATTCTGCCTGAACTAGGGAGACGCTTAAAGAAATTTGTGGAGGGTGGATTATATCGGGGTTTGGCTGATAGCCATTGATCCACCCTTTCCACTATCTCATAGCGAGTAGTCATTTGCGACCACTTCGGGAGGTCTCTCATGAGCTTAAATATTGCTCCCACAGGGCAACTGTATTTTTTGGAAGTTTTGGATATTTCGAAGGAAACAAAGCAACCGTGCTTTAGGTGTTTTTTTCATATCTCGCGTTTTTGAGAAAACTACCGCCCGGAAATTGGGGCGCCGGCCATACAGAGAGCACTTTTTGATGGTGTTGCAAACATCGACGTAGTGCAACGAATTAAAGTACTGTAAATTCTGAGGGAGACCACCACTCCAAATGAAGACCGATTTACGATCCTGTGATCTTTCCAATTGGAGCCAGTTTCCAAAGCGAAGAAATTACTGTAGGACTATATAAGGCGGCCAAAACCATTTAAACGGTTACCTTCTATTTAAGTTATACTACATTTACACTGCACCGCATTTGGAAAAATTAAATATAATATTGGACCACGAGTTTCACAAATCAATATGTTTTCTGGCTTATTTTAACAATATCAATTTGAAAATAGTATATCAATAGAGAAAAATTACAACGATATGCTCAGCGATCTCAGGTCCCCAAATTCTTATAATACCCGTTCTCGGACAATGGGATGCGTACCCAAGCGCCTGCATCAAAGAAGCTGTTAGAACTATGATGCCCTGTAGCGGCCCGATGCAATTTTCCTCTAATGTGCCATTTTCGCATTATTCTATATTTATTTACATTCTTTGGTATATATGTTTTCTAAGTGGAATATTTTAAGGCGTGTTCAGAAAACATAGAGCATGGCTTTTTTATTGTATATTAACACTCTGCATCAATAATAATTGAGTTAATTTATGTTGGAGCAGTGAATATCTAAACGTGTCTATGAACACACCTATAGAAATATTCGACTTTCCTTGAGTTTACACAGATATTGGGTATACTATCGGTAATATGTGTAGTACCATGTTCCATCATTCAATTGATTTTGAAGTTATTATTTGTTCAAGAATATGTGGGTCTCACTCCCATTTTCCAAAATTTTGCAGAAAGCAATGATAGGACGAAAGGGCCAATTCAGCTCCCCAAGTTTAGCATTTTATCTGCATAAGGCCATGAGATATAACTTTCTCTGTATTTCCTGCACAATTTTCAGTAGACTATTATGAACGTTTATGTGGTCGCTATCGAAAAGCTACTGAACTTGTTTTCAGTGAATATTCTTTCCCCAACAATCTTTATTCTAATTGTAAATGGTTTTAAAGCTATTAACACTCGAAATTTAAAAATTTCTTCATTAATATGTGGCGGTGCCACACCCACTTTCCAAAATTTATAAAAAAATCCTTAATAGAATGATAAAGTCAGTATGTATGCCAAATCTTACCATTTTAACTGCAATGGAATATTATTTTTATCATTAATTTGAAAAGGAAAAAAGACGTAACAGCCACTTTGCGGTCACTAAAAATGTGAATAAAAAAACACATGTACCTACGCCTAAATTGCTTTTGCTCTAACCTCATATTTGCTAAAACTTAACAAACGTGTACAATAGGGTGGGTCTATTTGTATGGACGAAAGTTAACCGATATCGCGCCATCCATCGCTAAAAACGTTGGCGATAACAGATTTTTGGGTTTTGGAAAAGTCGATTTTCGACCAAAACAAGTCCCAAAACCCGAAAATAAATTTTTTTCCTAAAACCCTTATTGCCAACGTTTTTAACGCATAATTTTAAGTGGGACAGGAAATATGAGACAAATTCGTTTTCATCGAAAACATTTTTGCATGTATGCTGAAAAAACCCTTAAAACACCCTTAAAAAACACGACCGTCTGATTAAAGCGAGTTTAATGTAATAATCATAAGTAGTAAGAAGATAACCTTAACTAAAAGTGGCGTGACACAGTGGTACACGTCCAGTGAGAGTATTGGAATTAGAACAGTTATGTACTTGAGTTGCAACACGGGGTCTTTAATAGGTTTGCTCTAACAATCTCCCACTCAACTCAAATACATATGAATTTTAAATACATACATGTATTAAACATTGAACAAAATATTTAAATTACAATATCATATTTAGTAATTTACAACGATTTACATGTTTGCATTTAGGTAAAAATTTCGTTAATAAGTCGGCTACATTTTCTGCCGATGGTACATATTTAATATCTATATCGTTACATTCATATTTTTCTCTTAAAAAGTGATATTTTATATCAATATGTTTACTTCTTTTCTTTGTTACTGGATTACGCACTAAAAATTTTGCGCCCTGATTATCGCTGTTAATAAGAGTTGCATCTTTACAATATTCTGTTAATCCTAACTCTTTTAACAAATCACGATAAAATATTACCTCTTTTGCTCCCTCGCACATAGCTACGCTTCAGTTGAACTAATTGAAACGCTATTTTGCTTCTTGGATTCCCAAGCTATCGGCCCACCAGCAAGAAAAACAATATATCCGCTATACGACTTGGGGTCAATAATGTTGGAACCCCAATCAGCATCAGTATAACATGAAAGCTCTTTTTCTTTTCAACTTGCATTAGATGTATGCTTAAGGTAACGCAAAATATGTTTCGCTGCTGCGAAATATTGCCTGTGGGTACTATGGTTACTAAATTGCGACAATTTTGATAACGTATGAACAATACGTGGTCTTGATATTACGGCCAAATACATAAGGCCACCAATTAACGACTGAAACGTCTTCACATCATAAATATCAGAACAGTTTTCATTATTACATTAATCTAATTCGGTTCCATTTGGAAATGGAGCTGAACTTGGTTTACAATCTGCCATATTCCATGTATTTAAAAGTTCAGCAGTATATTTTTTCTGACGAACAGTAAGTTCTCCTCTTAATCCATCTCGCTCAATTTCCATTCCAAGGTAGAATGAAATTGGACCACGGTCTACAACCTCAACATGACATTTTAACTTCTTTATGATTTCATTCATTGTGGATTGATTTGAACATGCTAACATCATGTCATCAACATATAAAGCTACAATAATAATTTCATTGGTTTTTCGCGTAATATATACACAATTATCTGACAAACATTTTCGAAAACCAATGCTACATAAAATTTCATTAAACTTCTTATTCCATTCTCTACCTGCCTGTTTTAGCCCATATAATGATTTTTTCAGTTTGCAAACTTTATTTTGTTAGTATTTTTGTGCAAACATTTCTGGCTGGTACATAAATATTTCTTCGTTTAAAGTACCATTAAGGTAGGCAGATATAACTTTATATATGATTAACAAGTAAATTATATTGTACGGCAATGGCTAAAATTAATCTTATCGTAGAATGTCTTACAACAGGAGCATACGTTTCGTGGTAGTCAACATGTTGAATTTGAAAACACCCTTGCGCCACTAGCCGCGCTTTATATTTTTCAACGCTACCATCACTCCTCCGCTTCGTTGAAAACACCCATTTGTTGCCTATAATATTTTTCCCAACAGGTTTGTCAACTAATTCCCATGTATTATTTTTAGTCAGAGAATCATACTCAGCTTTCATATCTTGCCACCATTTCTTTTTATTATGGCCATCCAATGCCTCTTCCACTGAAATTGGATCAGAAACGAGTAGCGCTATCGTCATAAGCAAATGCTTTTGTTGGTCTACCAACACTCCCAGTTCTATTTATTTTTGGTCTTCCTCTCTTTCGTTTTCGTGCAATGTCTGTTACCTCAGTTTGGTCAACAACACTGTCGTCAGTTTCATTGTCAGTGCAATCCGCATTGGCATGACTTCCATTGTTGACCGTGCTAGGCAATGCATTGCTCTCAATCTCATTGCACTTTAATAGGTTGGAATCAACACTAACAATGTTTTGGCTTTGCTCTTCTTGTGCTAAAACAAAAGGTGTAGTTTCCTAAGCATTATCAGATGTTGGCGTTGACGTATCCTTTAATAATTGAGGAACATTGCTTGGAAGAACGTTTTCAAAAAATTTTACATCGCGGGATGTGACAATTGTTCTACGTTGACTATCATACAACCTATATGCCTTGCTATTATTAGAATAGCCCACGAAAATAAGCTTTCGACCTTTTGGCATAAACTTAGACAAATTATTTTGCTTCTGTAAAGCTACCGTCTCGAATCCGAATGCTCTCAAATATGCAAATGATGGTTTCCAGCCAAACTAACATTCGTATGAAGTTTTGTGGTGTAGAACTTTTGTGGGAGCCCGATTTCTTAAATAAGTTGCATAACATACAACGACTCATTTCGACCAACGTTCAGTTTGCCCTTTCAGCAATTCCATTTTGCTGGGGTGTATATGCTACAGTCGTTTGATGGACTATTCCATTTTGTTTCAAAAAAGAGTTAAATTCCGAACTGAGGTACTCTCTACTATTATCGCTACGCAAAACTTTAATTTTACAGCCTGTCTCATTTTCAGCTTTTAATTTAAATTCTTTAAATACTGCTAGCGCGGCAGATTTTTTTTCTTCAAAAAATGTGTTGATATACGAGTATACCTTGAGAAATCGTCAATGAACGTAATAAAGTAGACTGATCCACCTTGGGAAACATTTCGCACCGGCCCACATATATCCGTATGTATTATCTCCGACTTGCTTTCTAAAGTACTGTGCGATATGAGCAACAGCGCATGTCAAACAAGAAAAATCTTTTGGCAATTTTACATCTATACCTCTAACCATTAGACAATGTACACAAGTCACGCACATTCAAGTGACCATATCTACGGTGCCACAAATCAAATTCATTCGTTTTAGCGCAATTCATATTCGCATATTCCCTTTTTACAAATTTAGCAACAAATATACCATAGTTTTTTTCAGCTACAAAAATTAAACTACCGCGTTTTGTATACGCTAAAGCTTTATTCTCAGTGAATTTTACTGAGTTTCCATTACTAATAATTTTGCCCACTGACAAAAAATTTGATTTCAACTCGGGCACAAAGAGTACTTCGGTTAGCATAATGTCAGCATGTGTAAATTCGAGCGTGGTGCTAACTTGGAGCGGCGGTGGCTCAAAAGCACGGCGGTCGAATTTGTGCTCGAAAATAGAAAATAAACAAGAAACAACGAGAATTCTCGTTATAAAAAAGTGGCCGTATATTTATATAAAATATAATTATAAACAATTAGTTTACCTTGACGAATAAGTGACGCGGTCGAAAAATCCTGGGCTGGCTGTGATGTGGTCGTGTCGACTGTCTCTGGAAAAAGTAGACGGTTTTGCAATCTAGGACAACAATTGAACCTGAAAATTATCCTCCGGTTTTAAGGGGAGGTCAACCCACACATGCACACCCCCATGCATGTATATGTGTGCTGACAAAACACGAATATGCATGCATGCCCACACAGGTGGGTGGGTTGGTGTGAGTGATTGGAAGGGCGCTAAAGTTACATTAGGGTGGCCCATTTTTCAAGACTTTAGGCATCTCGCCTAAACATGCCGGCCCCCTTGCGATACGCAACATCTTACCCCGCCCCAGGATTTCCCACCGCGCATCCTCTTAAGCTAAGGACTTAAACTAGGATGGTTAGTGCCGGCTGGCGCTGTCCCAGTCGTTTGCCTCCGAAATGCCGTTTGAAGTTTGGCGGCTCCATCGTATCGCACCTAGAGCTAAGAGATAGGAGGAACAAACTTTAGAAAATAAGAACGCTGTATATTTCTTGCCAGGAAATAATTGGTATTATTTATTTTAAATAAAAACAAGAAAAAAAATTTAAAAAAAAATGTTATTTTAGCTTACATCTAACCTTACATGCTAACGGCTCCCGATAGCACAAATCCAAAAATAGTGCTTTGGGCAAGCAGTGGCCCAAACGACGGTGGAAGAGTGCCCGCTGTTATTACGTCGGCATAGACGTCCCCACCTAGTACGAGGTGGATCGGCGTTGAGATAAAAAACTGCGGATGAGCCAGCCGAATATGCTCATAAGGAGCGGCAACTCGAGCGTCGACGTTCTGGGCTGGACTGATCCGCTGCAAATTGGACACGCATAACGCGTGCGCCGTTATACTTTTCGGGCTGCCATGTTTCCCGCGGACTCGGAGGAAGCAGCCGCGTTCTCCGCCCGAGTGGGTCGTATGCAGCCCTAACTCTTCCGCCAAGCTGCGATCGATCACTGTGCGGGGGGAGCAGGCATCAATGATCGCCCGGATGCGGAGCAATCCCCCACCGACTTCCAGCTTCACAATCGCAGTAGGCGAGAGAGTGGTCATGGGGCGCAACGGAGGGCCCACCTGGGAAAGGACACGGCTGAGACCGTCGCGGAAGCCGGAAACCCTTGGTAGCTGGCGCGGCTGAAGGGCCAGTCTACCGTCGAAATTCGCGTTGATGCGTAGCTGGCGTGGCTGGGAGGCCAGTCTACGCTCATCTGTATTTGGGCGGCTATGATTGATGAGCAGTCGCTGGCGCGGCTGAGTGGCCAGTCGACGTTTGCCGCTATTTCGGTGGGCGCGTTGATATTAAAATACAGTGGAGACTATTGTTAAAAAATATACATATATACATTTATACAGTGGTAATATAATATTTACAAAGTTTTGTGAGGTCTTTTAATCTGAGCTATGTCAATTTTATTTGGGTAACTAACAGGTAACTTTATAAATCTTTTGGCAGTTTTATTTCTGTTAGCAAGAGGGTTTTTCATAAATACTTTGTCGTTGTTGAGACTCGGGACTTTTTCCCTTTTTGAGTTAATTTTGTCTATAACTTGTTTTTTCTTTTCATAAGTATAATTTTTTATTTTCTCAAAATCTATATCATTTCTGTTAATAAAATCTATAGGTTTTACATTAGTTGAACTGTGTACTGAATTATTATAGAATCCGACAGCTTTGATCATAATTTCCTCTACTTCCAATGTGTTTTGTGTATTTTTTAGAATGCGTATGTGTTCTAGTAACGTGGAATGCAGTCTTTCGACGTCTGCATTACCAGTGTGACTATTTGGGGTAGTAAAATGGGGAATAATATCATTTTCTCGGCAAAATAGTCGTATGGATGCGTTGTTAAATTCATTGTCCATTATTAATTTTTTGGGTTTTCCTAACCAAGCAAACCTTTCTTGTAGTTTGATTCTAATAGTGACCATGTTTCTGTCTGGTAATTTATGTGCAGAGGCTAATGTGGTGAATCTATCAATCGTGGTCAAAAAGCATGAACGAAAACAATAGAACACGTCGGTATGTACTATTTCGTTGGGACTACTAGGCGTCTCTCTATGATTAAATAACTTTTTCAATGGTTTTCTAGCATATTTATTCTCATTACATACATCGCAACTGTTGATAAATCTGTTTATTATCTTTTTGAGATTCGGGTAAAAATATTTTAACTTCATTTGCTCATAATTTTCCAAGATACCTCTATGGTTACTTTCAAAGTGAACTTTTTCTACTATACCCAAAATTTCTTCATCACTCCTGATATCCAGAGCTTTAAAGCTGCATTTAGTAAATTTAATATTACCGTTATTTGAAAATAAAGTTATTAATTTTTCTTGAACTACGTTGTAAAGGTTATCGGGTAATTCTGAATGAATTCCTATTGTTCCTTTCTTTATGTGCCTTCTGAATAAATCACATAAATAAATGTTGTTACTTACATCGCATTCTTCTATATATATTATAAGGTATTCATTATATAAAACTTCGATCTCTATATTTTTGTTATGAACTAGTCGAATTTGGGTAGTATACTTGTTCACAATTGAATCAGAAATAAGGAAATTGTGATTTTGATTTTCGTGTGCTGAATGCACCGTATCTATGGAGTTCTCAAACAAAGACTTTATGTCTAGGTTTTCCTCGTAATCAATTTGCTGTCGACTAAGAAAGTCGGCTACATTATTTTCCTTACCTCTAAGATATTCAACTTCAAACTCGTATTCGCTGAGCAAAGTTTTCCAACGTAGAATGCGTGCGCTTGGGTCTTTCATAGAGTACAGCCATTTTAAAGGTTTATGATCCGTTTGTACAAGGAATGAACGCCCGAACAAATATGGCCTGAAATGCTTCACCGCCCACACAATCGCTAATAACTCTTTTTCCAGAGTATGATAGCGTTTTTCGAAGCCGTTCAATGTGCGACTAGCAAAAGAGATTGGTTTGTTATTTTGGCTACGAACCGCGCCTATCGCAACATTGCTGGCATCCGTTGTCACCACAAATTTTTTTGAAAAGTCAGGAAATGCTAAAAGTGGGGGTGAGGTCATTATAAGCTTCAACTTATCAAACGCTTCAATATATTTAATATCTTTCATATTAATCTTTTCGTTCTTTTTCAAATATTTTATTATAGGGGCGGCTATCATAGAATAGTTTCTGATGAATTTGCGATAATACCCAGTCAGACCTAAAAAGGACTGAATTTCTTTGACAGTTCGTGGTAACTTTATTCTTTGTATAGCTTCTATTTTCTCGGTATTCGGCTTAACACCTTCCGGAGTAATGATATGCCCTAGAAATTCTGTGTACCTTGAGAGAAAGTTACATTTTTCATATTGAATTTTCAGATTGTTTTCTGCCAACCTATTAAATATTTTGGTCAAACTTTCAAAATGCTCTTTTATGGAGGTAGAGAATATCAATATATCATCCATATAAATAATGCATATTTTATTGATATAGTCGCATAAAATTGTATTCATCATACGCTGGAAAGTAGCAGGCGCATTTTTTAAGCCAAATGGCATACGGGTAAATTCATAGTGTCCGTTTGGGCCTGAAAAAGCTGTTTTTTCGATATCGTTTTCGCTCATCAGAATTTGGTGGAATCCCTTAGCCAAGTCGATGGTTGAAAAATATTGTGCTCGACCTAGTTTTTCAAACAGTGATTCTACGTTTGGTATGGGGAACTTATCATCGATTGTAAGACTATTTAGTTTTCGAAAATCTATTACCAAACGCCATTTCTTTTTACTCCCAGGGTTAGATTTTTTCTCCACAATCCATAATGGCGCGTTATATGGAGACCTACTAGGCCTAATGATTCCGTTTTTTAGCATTGATTCTAATTGACTATTTATTTCTTCTTCCAGCGCATAAGGATACCTATAATTTTTTACGTAAATAGGAGCATGGGGTTTCGTTATAATCTGGTGTCTGACTGTTTCCAAGGCTGGTAGGTATTGGCCATCTTGGAAAAACATGTTTTTATGTTTAAATATAAATTGCCTTAAGAACCGCTGATCTTCAACGTTCAAATCTTTTTTAATTAAAGCATCTGTATTAAAGCTGACTTCTTCCAATGTAAAGTTATCCGGGTAAGTGTCTGTTTGAGAGCAATAAGCGAAGAAATCCTTATCATTGGCTAAATATGTGCTAGTGCGATTATCGACGAAAGGTATTATGTTATTGTTGACGTTAATGACTTTTAATGAAAAATCAATTTTGATTTTCAGAGGAATAAGAATATTTTGTAAGTATAACGAGCTCAAGACCAGTTGATAATAATTCTTAGTTAATTATTATTATTTTTGATTAGAGGAAAAATTGAAAGCAACAAACATATACAGGCTATAGTTATAGTACTATTTCGAAAACAGCCACGATTTCTCGTCAGACTAATTCGTATAGTTTTTGCTATTTTCAGAGGATCTTGTGGAGATCGAACCCACTCACTCTGATTGCCAGCGCAGCCGCCTAACCCATAGGCTATGCTGCGTGTAGTTTTGCAAGCTGCTTAATTCACGTTTTCCTCTAATTGTTGTTTGTTATCTTGCCAACGGTGTACACAATATTTTAGACATTCTGTCTATATGTAAATCGTGCATGTTGGACTTTGTTTGTGTACATTCTTCTTTCTATTTTTAGAAGATAGTTATTGTACATAACCGCGTGCTCCGGTATAAATGTATTTTGTTGTTGGTTTTACGGTCTGTTCATTTTACATATTTTGTAAGTATAACGAGCTCAAGACCAGTTGATAATAATTCTTAGTTAATTATTATTATTTTTGATTAGAGGAAAAATTGAAAGCAACAAACATATACAGGCTATAGTTATAGTACTATTTCGAAAACAGCCACGATTTCTCGTCAGACTAATTCGTATAGTTTTTGCTATTTTCAGAGGATCTTGTGGAGATCGAACCCACTCACTCTGATTGCCAGCGCAGCCGCCTAACCCATAGGCTATGCTGCGTGTAGTTTTGCAAGCTGCTTAATTCACGTTTTCCTCTAATTGTTGTTTGTTATCTTGCCAACGGTGTACACAATATTTTAGACATTCTGTCTATATGTAAATCGTGCATGTTGGACTTTGTTTGTGTACATTCTTCTTTCTATTTTTAGAAGATAGTTATTGTACATAACCGCGTGCTCCGGTATAAATGTATTTTGTTGTTGGTTTTACGGTCTGTTCATTTTACATATTTTGTAAGTATAACGAGCTCAAGACCAGTTGATAATAATTCTTAGTTAATTATTATTATTTTTGATTAGAGGAAAAATTGAAAGCAACAAACATATACAGGCTATAGTTATAGTACTATTTCGAAAACAGCCACGATTTCTCGTCAGACTAATTCGTATAGTTTTTGCTATTTTCAGAGGATCTTGTGGAGATCGAACCCACTCACTCTGATTGCCAGCGCAGCCGCCTAACCCATAGGCTATGCTGCGTGTAGTTTTGCAAGCTGCTTAATTCACGTTTTCCTCTAATTGTTGTTTGTTATCTTATCAAAAATAATAATAATTAACTAAGAATTATTATCAACTGGTCTTGAGCTCGTTATACTTACAAAATATGTAAAATGAACAGACCGTAAAACCAACAACAAAATACATTTATACCGGAGCACGCGGTTATGTACAATAACTATCTTCTAAAAATAGAAAGAAGAATGTACACAAACAAAGTCCAACATGCACGATTTACATATAGACAGAATGTCTAAAATATTGTGTACACCGTTGGCAAGATAACAAACAACAATTAGAGGAAAACGTGAATTAAGCAGCTTGCAAAACTACACGCAGCATAGCCTATGGGTTAGGCGGCTGCGCTGGCAATCAGAGTGAGTGGGTTCGATCTCCACAAGATCCTCTGAAAATAGCAAAAACTATACGAATTAGTCTGACGAGAAATCGTGGCTGTTTTCGAAATAGTACTATAACTATAGCCTGTATATGTTTGTTGCTTTCAATTTTTCCTCTAATCAAAAATAATAATAATTAACTAAGAATTATTATCAACTGGTCTTGAGCTCGTTATACTTACAAAATATGTAAAATGAACAGACCGTAAAACCAACAACAAAAAAGGAATAAGAATATTTAAGCCAAGAATGCATTGGAAAGGTTTATTAGTTAATTTTAATAATTTAATGGACATGGTCTCTTCTTTATTATTGGCAAATTCTATAGGAATATTGACAATGACATCTTCTAATATTGTATCAGATGCAAAAAGAGTTTTCACTAGGATAGGTTTTTCTAAAGTTCTGCGATGACGAAAGTTTTTAAAAATCTCAAAATCTCCCAATGTGGTTGCTGATCCGGTATCTACTAAACACCTAACCATAATATTATTAATTGTTAAATCTACTAAGGGTAAGTTGGTTGAAGAGGAGAAAGCCGAAAATTTTCACATTCTTCAATGTTGTCCACTTCCATTGGCACAACAGGTTGGTTATATCTCGCATTGTTGTTGAACCTACCGGAATTATTTGCGTTTCTATAGTTTCTTTGCTCATTAAATTTACGAGTATTTCCACTGGCGTTACCCCTTCCGTAACCGTTACTATTAAAATGAGGATTTGTTTGGACATACTTACCATAACCATTATTAAAGTTGCCAGAAGGATTACTGTGGTAATTATTAGCGTTTGCATAGTTTTGATTAGCTCCAGGATGTCTGTTATAACTGCCAGATCTATTTGAGCCTCTATTCAAATGGATATTATTCCGATCGCCGTTATTTGCATTTTTATTTTGGTCAAACACATTGGAATTATTAGGAAAATTATCTGAAAAGCCATACGGATATTTGTAATTTTTTGCATGGACAGCAGTGTTAGTTACACTGTTATTTATTCTAAAATCTGTTAACATATCATTTTCTAGGTAATACGTAAAAGCTTTTTCCATATTAGTAATTTGATTTTGCAACAACAAAGTTTTAACATTGAAGGGTAAAAATTGTAGATAAATGTCGAATATTAGTTTTGAATTATTATTTGGTGTATACAAAATATCAATTTCTCCTTCTAAATAATATTTAGTGTTCATTTTCAATAAAACGGATCCAAGCTTGCTATGTAAATCTTTAACATCTGTGGCCCTAATATTCATCGCCTCATTTCTTAAATTTAAAAATTTTGTTTTTACACCAAATTCTTCTTTCAATTTGTTTAGAATGTCCTCGAAACTCGGCTCATAAAGTTGTTGGGTTACGTGCAGTGCTCGACCTTTCAGTTTGTTGCACAAAACTTTGGATATAATGGGTTTTTCATCGCCATTTGTTAGCGATAGTATTGTTGCAACGTCTCTCAAATAGTGTGTTAGTGTGTACTCACTTTTTCCGTCAAAAAATGGTATACTTCTGGCTTCCCTTAACGCCTCTGCTAAGCTTAATGCCATTTTGTGATTCTTACTTGGTTTCTGTTTATTTGTTTGATTTTATTTACATATTTATTGTGTCGAATGTTTTTGCTAAGTTCTTTTTGCTAAATTTATTTATTGTTTTTTTTTTTTTTTGTGTTTGTGTTTGTTTAATTTTATTCTGATCAAAAGTCTCAATTGATTATGTTTTTTTGTTTGTTTCCCTCTTATTATATTAGCTAAGATTTAAAATGTTCGATGGTGGTTACAACAAATATAATATAAAGCAACATACAACATATATTTAACACTGCTTGTTTCTGTTATGTTAACAGCTCATGTTTATCGGCCTACAAAGTGTGTGGACAACAGATATTTAACACTTATTAATTCTGTTATGTTAACAGCTCAATTTTAGCAGCAACAATGTTTATATACATGTACATATGTTAAGAAAGTACAATAGGGGGCATATTTTCAGCAACAGTTGCAAGGTTTTTAGAACAGTTGGGTTAAACGTTCACATATTCGAGATCAGGTTTCTCTCTCGGTTTCTGTATAACACTTTTCGCTATTGAAAGTTTCCAAAGTTCGTCGCACGGAATGTATACCTAACTGTTACAATTTATCATATTGTAGACAAAATGCACTTTTTAAGCAATTTTTGGTTTTGTACTTTTTTAATTTTAAATGTAATTGCGGTATTTTATTTTTTATGATTTTAGCCGCACTATATATATACGTACATCCGCAATAACTGGTGGAAAAATACACTTTTTGACAATTTTTGCTTTAAATAAATTTATTGCATACCGAAAAATTTTTCGTTTTCTTCACTTTGAGTTTTTTCTCGCAGAATAGATTGTATGATACTTTTTAATCATTTCGTTTTTTGTGCAAAAATGTATTACTTTTTTGTTGTTGTTTTAAATTTAGGTTTGAGTTTTTAATTGTTCTAAATTACAACAGCACTTATGTACGTCATTTAACAAGTACGATTTTGATTTTCTTATTATTTTTTTTGTATTTTCACCATCATAATTTTTTTTTGAATCTTTTCAAACGTTTTTGATTTAAGTTGTTTTTGGCTCAAAGTTGTTTTCCTTATGAAAAAATTTTTTTCACTCCGTTTTAACCTCGTCGCCAGATACGTTCGCGGCCTTTAGTGTACGCGATAGTATAAATAAAAGGTATTTTTGGGGTTTTATATATTTTTATATAAAATTTATTTAACAATTTATTTTATCATAATCATTTTCACATGACTAATTACAGCATAACAACATTTTATGAGGCGATGATATGACACGATCGAACACTAACTGACTTAAGCTTTGCATAAAGATCGCTTTATAGGCTTCTTATGAATCCGTTAAGCATTCAGTCAAATAGATAAAAGTTTAGGGAGTGAATCGAGTGTACTAATAAGTACATGTTGAGTGCAATATAGAGTTGATATAGTTCGGGTGTGAGCTTATGGTGAGAAGAGAGTGGGTATACATAACTCGTACTCACGCCTTGCAAAATCGTGAAAAAGAAACAAAGAAAATTCATTGAATTGGAACAATTCATGATTTTCTTGTTTCCGGCACGCGTGGGTCAGCAGCTCTGCAAGGTAAGTAGTAAAAATTGTAAATTTTATTTAAAAATTGTATTTAATCTAATTTTTTCTTTTATTTTCAGGTGCACATGGACAAATGGAGATGCGGCTGTGGAAGATCGCCTGGCCGGCGCATAGAAATATGTTGGGGAAGGTAAGTATTTATTAGCGGTGCCCGAAATTCTGTATCGATTCGGTAGCTTACTTAGGAACCAAAAAAATGTGTGAACATATGTACATATAGTTTTATGCAAATACTAATGGTTTTCTTTCTTTCTTTTCAGGTGATCGATAGAAAAAACCTTTGAGTGAAGCAAAAGCGTCGGAAAACGGAAGAATTAAACAAGTCTTCGGAAGTGAACACTATTAGCTCGCGCCAGACTACGATCGAAATAAATCTAATATACAATTTTGGTACCAAACTCTTCGAAGGATATTTGTATATGAGCAAAATGACATTTTTGCGTATTTTCAAACTGCTACGCCATGACTTACCCCATGAGCATGCCCTTCAACCGCATCACTGCAGTCGTACTGTGGATATTATCTACAGATGAACATTTCGAAGATATTGGACTCAAATTTAATATTACCAAAGAAATATGTCAAAAAGTGATACGCCTCTTCTGGCGTAGAATATCCGCTCAATATGAATCGTTGATACAATGGCCAAGCACACCAGAAAGTCGCACATACACACAAGGTAATTTTTCAAGCTCATCACCAATTTAGAAAATTCAATCAATTATTCGGTATTGTAGCTACAAAACAATTGGAAGTTTTCCTTGAACCTTAAAGTGAAGAGCGCCAAGTTGTTTTGCAAATAATCTGTGATGCCGATCAAAAGGTAATTGATTGTTTTTTTTTTTTGGCATGGACAAGTGACTATTCCTTCGATGTCACCCATTGGTAAAACGTGATCCTTGAATGTACCAGCAAATCCCGCAGGAAGTTATCTTATTGGTGATGAAAGTTTTCCACTAAAACCCTATTTAATACGGCCATTTGGCGCACCGTTCTTATTGGAATAAATCATGTACGTTCAGGTAGAACCTTAGGGCCACTTCGACAACAATAATGTCTCGACTTGACAAAGTACTCGCTAAATCAATTAAAACCAACGTACAATATGAGCCCAGGATATGAAAAATAAGCTATGACCCATAATTAATCACCACAAGCCTTTATTTACAGAGAAATAACTTGTACCGCATGCGTGGTCAGCGTCATGACCTTTTCTACATTCAACTTTAGATAGTAAAATCATAAATTTGTTTACTTTTTGCTACATGAAAATAATGAGTCGCGCTTCAGAAAAATAACCCTTAGTTGGTCCAACACCGGCTACGCCGTCCACAGTATTTCTGCTCAGAACATACCTTTTGCACCTTTCGGAACACCCGAATCTGTGACTACAACAACCATATGAAATGACAGAAAATTTCCAACTTTGATTTAAATTATCTCTTCACTGAGACCAAAACTTGAAAGTCCGCTTCCGGATTATTGTTACCGGGGTCAAAACGCGCCTTTTGATACTTTTCCCGATAATTTCGGACGTGTTTTAGTAGTTGCCTCCTAAAGGTAACAATTACCGACTTTCTAAACTCACTGATTGCGTAGCTTCCAAGCAATCGGTAAATGTTTGCAAAACAATTTAAAGCAAACTTGCTACAGCAGCACCACCAGCTGGAGGTGATGCAAAACGTTTGAAAATAAACGTTGTTTAATTAAAGCTTTTTAAAGATTTATTTCTAAGTTTACTTTGCTTGTTGGTTTTTTCATATGTACATTTGAAAAAATGAACATATGTATAAAAGGGTGGGACCATCTGCTACCAACTTGTCGTGGCAGATGGATAGATTTTCAGTGGCAGATTGGTTCGCCTTTCTGCGTTAGGTTTTCTTTGGCCTCGATATCCAGTGCAATCGCGTTTTCTGTGGCAGAATGGATCGCCCTTCTGCGGTAGGCTTTCTGGTGTCCTCGTTAAGGGTAGCGAGTGAAGGGTGGAAAATTTTGGGATAGGGGCGGTTAAAACGGCAGGGAGGTGATGGAAGGGGATGGTTAAGATGAGGCCCCGGGCCTCTCGCCAGCCATTCCCTCCATAGGGAGCAGAATCAGCTTAACCAACGGTCTTCTGATCTGCCCCTTCTCGGTCATGAGGTCCACTACACGCACTCGGTTATCTTCGCCGGGGTGTACGTGGGTAACTCGGCCGAGCCTCCCTTCATTGGGAGACAAGTTGTCTTCTTTGATGATAACGAGATCCCCACCTAAATATTTTGTTTCGGATGCTTCCACTTCACTCGTTTTTGAAGTTCGGATAAGTATTCCACCTTCCATCGCCTGCAGAAGGTTTGATGAAGAGCCTTGAGCTTCTGCCACCTATTGATAATGGAGGCAGGGCTCTCATTCACCTCGGGTTCTGGCGGAGCCAGGAGATGACTTCCAGTCAGGAAGTGCCCAGGGGTCAAGGGTTCCAGGTCCGCGGGCTCATTTGAGGCTGGACTAAGTGGCCGCGAGTTGAGGCATGCCTCAATACGGCACAATAGCGTATGGAATTCCTCATGCGTGAATTTATGAGGCGAGGCTACCTTCTTGAAGTGGCTTTTGAAGCCCTTCACTCCCGCCTCCCAGAGTCCCCCCATATGCGAAGCCCCGGCCGGAATAAAATGCCATGTCATGGCTTGATGGCTATATTTGGACATAGTCTTATCTCGGGCTTCCGAGATAAAGGCCTTAAATTCAGATCTTAATGATCGTGATGCTCCGACAAAATTAGTGCCATTGTCGGAGTAAATGTTTCTCGGACATCCTCGTCTAGCGGTAAAACGCGAAAACGCTGCTAGAAAGGATGGGGTGCTAAGATCACTGGTCGCTTCCAGATGGATCGCTTTAGTCGTGAAACAAACAAAGAGGCAAACATAGCCCTTTGATAATCGACATCCTCTACCGCGGTAACTTTTAATGTCGAAAGGCCCGGCAAAGTCCACCCCGGTATTGGTAAACGCGCGGGTGAACGTAGTGCGTTCGCAAGGAAGGGTACCCATAAGTTGGGTTTGCGCTCTTTTTTTATAAATGGTGCAGACCTTACAGTTATGGATGGTGGCCCTAATCATGTTCTTGACATTCGGAATCCAATATTGGGTGCGGATGAGACGGAGCATCAGTTGGTTTTCCCCATGGAGAGAGATTTGATGTATCATTTGTACAGTCAGACGCGTCAACCTACAATTGTATGGCAGTATGATTGGGTGGCGCTCGTTATAAGCGAGGTCTTGAGACGCTCCAATACGACCACCCGCCCTAATAATATCATCTTTGTCGATGAATGGGTTGAGCGGCAATATCTCGCTTTTCCTATCGATTACCTGTCCCTTCTTCAAGTTTACATATTCCTCCTTATAATGTTGCTTCTGATAGAGTTTAATCAAGAGTTGCGTCGTGGTCTTGATCTCACCGGATGAGATTAGGCACGATTTTTCCTGAAAGGAAGCTTTTGTCTTGGGATGAGTGCTTCGAAAGAATCTCATAATATATGATAGTACCCTCAAAACCCTCGGTAAATTCGAAAACCGGTCAAGAATCTCGATCTCTTTTTGCGTTGATATTGCGTAGGCCTGCGCTCTCTTTTCCTCCACGGATGTACTATACTCCTTTTCTTGTACTGGCCATTGGGAATTGTCTTCTTGTAGCCAAGAAGGTCCCTGCCACCACAAAGAATTGTTGACCAAATCCGATGCCGGTAGTCCTCTGCTTCCTAAGTCTGCTGGATTCGTTTCCGAATTGACATGAAGCCAGTTCTTGCTGCCCACTAGGTCGATGATTTTTGTAATCCTGTGTGCGACGAATGTTGACCAGGAACAGGGTGGTTTCCTTATCCATGCCAAAACGATGGTGGAATCCGTCCATAGATACTGTTTCACTGGTCCAAGTTTGATGTTTCGGAATATTGATTCCATCATTTCCGCTAACAGTACTGCTCCGCAAAGTTCCAAGCGCGGAAGTGAGATGGTCTTCACTGGTGCTACTCTGGTTTTGGCAAGGAGTAGATTCACGAAGATATCATCATTCCTTTTGACTCGCATGTAGACAGCTGCAGCGTATGCCTTTTCCGAAGCATCGCAGAATCCATGTTTTTCGACATCATCTTCTGGTCAAAAGTTTACCCATCGTGGTATCTTTATGTTGTCGATTTCGTGGTATTGATGTTTGAAGTTTTGCCATCGTTCCAATGTATTGGACGAAACTGGTTCATCCCAATCGGTGCCCTCTAACCAGATGTTCTGCATCAAAATTTTTGCCACAATGACCATTGGTGCAAGCCATCCTAAAGGGTCGACGAGTCTGGCGATGGCGGATAGAATCGCTCGCCTTGTTAACTTTTCACTTTCTTCTAGTGACCCTGCTTTAAAGTAAAACAGGTCTGAATGGGCATTCCATCTTATGCCCAATGCCTTAACGGTGCTGGTATCTTCGAATGCCAGAAAGTCCTCGGTCAGCCGATCCGATATTGGGATGTCGTTGAGAATTTCCTCAGCATTCGAAGTCCATTTTCGTAGTGGGAAGCCCGCGGAGAGTAAGACTTGTCGAATCTCATTCCTCGCGTTAATGGCCGATGCGAGTGTGTGTCCTCCGCTAGTACGTCATCTACGTACATGCCTTCCCTAAGTATGCTAGATGCTGTAGGGTGAGAACTCTCTACTTCATCTGCTAGTTGTAAAAGGGTTCTAATTGCCAGATAAGGCGCACAATTAACCCCGAAAGTGACCGTTTTCAATTCGTAAAGGCTTATGGGTTCCTGAGGCGATGTTCGATAAATAATCCGTTGGAATTTGACGTGATCATCGCTCATCCAAATTTGCCTTAACATCTTTTCGATGTCACTATTGAAAACGTACCGATACAGTCTCCATCGCAGTATAAGTACTGGAAGATCTGATTGTAGTACTGGGCCTGGCGGGAGAATGTCGTTCAAACTTGTGCCATTTGCCGTTGGGCTCGACGCATTGAATACGACGCGTACCTTAGTGGTGGTACTTTCCGCCTTTACTACGGCGTGATGGGGCAAAAAGTAATTGTCCGCCGAATCGGCTGGTACAATGGCAGTAACTTTTCGCATATGCCCTAATGTCTCGTATTCAGACAGGACCCCATATAATTCTGGGTTCTTTGCTAAACGCGTTTCGTTTCTAAAAAATTGTGAACACGCCCGCCTAAGAGACCCTCCTATGTTTATCTGATCTGGGTAGTCCTGTCTGAATGGAAGAGAGACGACATATCTCCCATCCTCTCTACGACTCGTAGTTTCGCTATATAAATCTTCACAGTACTTGTCATCTGCGTTTGGGCTTTTATTTCTTGGAAGATTTTCCAACTCCCAGAATGCTGTAAGCTTTTTGTCCAAAGCAACTTCGCTGTAGAAGGACACTATATTTCTGGTTGGATTCGGTGCTTCTATGCGCCCGGTTAATATCCAACCGAACACCGTTTCTTGGGCGAGAAGTGTACTAAGTACATTATTTTTCAGCCCACTCAATATAATTTGCGGATATACGTCTCCGCCAAGTATAATATCAACTTCCTCGTTGATGTAGAATCGCTTATCTGCCAAGACTAAGTCTGGGAAAGCCTGCATAGTCGTAGCATCGATATGGCAGGATGGCAGATTCCCAGTTAGTTTGGCTAGAATTAGAACTGATGTTGTTAAGCTGAAGCAAGGGTCCACTGGTGAACGGAGTTCAATATTGGAGGCCCCCTTGACTTGAGCGGACACGGCATTAGTGATGCCCGAAACTTGAGCATGCATCCTTTTTGCCGGTAAATTGATTCTGCGTTTGAGTCGTTCTGTCATAAACGAGCACTCTGAACCAGAATCAATCAGTGCTGTCCCTAGCAGCACACCTGCGCTTGACTGCACATGGCAGGATTTAACGTTTCTGTTTATGGCCGAAACAGATTTTTCAGCTTCCCGTCTCTCTTGTGCCTGTTTTGAAGTTGAGGCAGCATTATCAGCATGATACTGATTAGGGCTGGTGGTTGCCTGCGTCTGAAGAGACTCCGCATGCAGGAGCGTATTATGTCGAGAGTGACACTTGTTGCAGTCATAAGAACTGGTGCACTTCGACACAGTATGTCCTGGGGATAGGCAATTCAAACAGCCCTTGGTGGATATGACAAAGTTAATTCTCTCCACCGGAGTTAATTTGAGAAAACGGGGACAGTTTCGCAATCTGTGGGCATTCGATTTGCGCTTTGTGCACAGTAGTTTAGACACGTTTGCTTGGTATGTACCAAGTCTTTTTGCAGGGGTTTCGTTGGCAATCCGCGTACTTTGCGGCTTTTGCACTTTCGAAGAACTCCCTATGAACCCAGACACTGTTTCGAGTGTCTGGAAGCGGTTGGACAAAAATTTGTCCATATCCTCCCACTTGGATATTTCCACTTTGTGGTCTATGCTTTGCTCCCATAGACCAAGCGTACTCTCCGGCAATTTCGTCGAACACAAATACGTTATAATTGCATCCCAGTTCGAAGTGTCAATTTTATGACTTCGCAGGGACGAAAGGCAATTATTTATTTCGCGCTGAAGTGTTTTAATTGCGCTACCACATTCACTCTCTACCCTTTTCAAGTTGAATAAAATTTGGAGTTGCGAGTTTACTAGGATACGTTTGTTTTCGTATCTCTCGCATAAATTTCTCCAGGCCGTATCAAATCCCTCATTCGTGAGCGGACATTTTTTCACGATATCTTTTGCCTCACCTTGTGTCTTATTGTTCAGATGGAACAATTTCTCCACTGGTGTTAGGCGTTTATTTAAGATGTATATAGCCGTGAACATGTCACGAAATGTTGGCCATGACAGATAATCGCCCTTGAAAACTTCAGTATCACATGGAGGCAGGCGGATACTGTGTTCAAATTCGGGCTTTTCTTCAGATTTATTTTCTGGTTTGTTGTATGTCGCTTGGCGTGTAGCCATGTCTGACATGCAGCGTAAATATACTGCATATGATCTCTTATATTTCTGTTTGACAGAAACTATACCAGTGGCCTCTAACTTATCTGAATTAAGTAAGTCGTCATAAGCCGTTCTGGTTTTCCTCCACATCGCTTTCAAGTCCTCTTGTTGAAGCCCAAGAGTGTACTTGCTGTGGACGGAATCCTCTAATTCATTGTAGTCTGATTCGAATTCAAAAATCGAATCAGCCAGCCTAATGAAACTTTCCATATTTTGGACTTAGAGGATCTGTAGAATAAAAACAAAACCTAAAAAATAAAGCTGAAGGTACGATGAAATGCTCAACCGTACAAGAAAGATGCTGAGTAGAAAAGGTAAAGGCAGTATTTTACCCAGGAAAATCAAAACAACCTCAATAAAATTGTAATAAACTCAATTAATGTATATTTTAATTCAATTATTTTTATTTATTGTTAATTTTTGAATTATATTGCAGACTTGGCCGATTTGTCTGACGAATATTTGTTTGCTACAGACGCAAAAAATTTAAACAAAATCTTTGTGACTTACTCGCCACCCACACGTATAAGGGGAATATGTATATATAAATGTGTGTATGTGTTGCCGTAATAAAGAAATACACAACAAACACAGATAAAGTGCGCGGTGTATCAAACGAGCGAAAGTGAATATTAAATGAAAAAATGTGAAAACAAAGAAAAGTGCTATAAAAATAGTGAATTTTACCATAAAATAATAAACTAGCCTTCGATTAAAATGCTGTTCTGTATATTACGAAAAAAAAAACAAGTGGAAAAAAACAAAAAACAAACTGAAGATCGAAAGGCTAAGTGAACTTATTTGTGAAAATGAGGTTATGTTACCTCTTGCCTTGCGCTGTGTCCAAAAAATCTTACCACTGGTGGGGGGATAATCCGGATAGACACAAGGGTTTTTAAGCGTTTAATTTAATTTAAAATTTAGAGAAAAATAAAGCACTTAACTGAACAAAAAAATCACTATTGTGAAATATTCACTCAACGCACTTACGTTTGATTACACTCGTGGGCGGCACTTTTATACAATTGTATGCAACACACAAAAAAAAAAAAACTAAGTGGCAAGAAATATACAACTTACGTGCTTTGATGTGGTGATTGGCCGAATTTGTTGTATATAGTTTGTGTTGTTGGTTGTGGTATGTGGCAGAGTGTATGGCAGAGTTGTTTGTTGTGTGTAATTGCGGCAGAGTGTATGGCAGAGTTGTTTGTTGTTTGTAATTGCGGCAGTGCGTGAACAATATTGAGTTTCTTCTACTTTTATTGTTGTTGTGGACTGTATGCAGGTTCCTCTAGACGGGGAGATGGACCATGTAAATTCGAGCGTGGTGCTAACTTGGAGCGGCGGTGGCTCAAACGCACGGCGGTCGAATTTGTGCTCGAAAATAGAAAATAAACAAGAAACAACGAGAATTCTCGTTATAAAAAAGTGGCCGTATATTTATATAAAATATAATTATAAACAATTAGTTTACCTTGACAAATAAGTGATGCGGTCGAAAAATCCTGGGCTGGCTGTGATGTGGTCGTGTCGACTGTCTCTGGAAAAAGTAGACGGTTTTGCAATCGAGGACAACCGTTGAACCTGAAAATTATCCTCCGGTTTTAAGGGGAGGTGAACCCACACATGCACACCCCCATGCATGTATATTCGTGTTTTGTCAGCACGAATATGCATGCATGCCCACACAGGTGGGTGGGTTGGTGTGAGTGATTGGAAGGGCGCTAAAGTTACATTAGGGTGGCCCATTTTTTAAGACTTTAGGCATCTCGCCTAAACATGCCGGCCCCCTTGCGATACGCAACATCTTACATCGCCCCAGGATTTCCCACCGCGCATCCTCTTAAGCTAAGGACTTAAACTAGGATGGTGAGTGCCGGCTGGCGCTGTCCCAGTCGTTTGCCTCCGAAATGCCGTTTGAAGTTTGGCGGCTCCATCGTATCGCACCTAGAGCTAAGAGATAGGAGGAAGAAACTTTAGAAAATAAGAACGCTGTATATTTCTTGCCAGGAAATAATTGGTATTATTTATTTTAAATAAAAACAAGAAAAAAAATTAAAAAAAAAATGTTATTTTAGCTTACATCTAACCTTACATGCTAACGGCTCCCGATAGCACAAATCCAAAAATAGTGCTTTGGGCAAGCAGTGGCCCAAACGACGGTGGAAGAGTGCCCGCTGTTATTACGTCGGCATAGACGTCCCCACCTAGTACGAGGTGGATCGGCGTTGAGATAAAAAACTGCGGATCAGCCAGCCGAATATGCTCATAAGGAGCGGCAACTCGAGCGTCGACGTTCTGGGCTGGACTGATCCGCTGCAAATTGGACACGCATAACGCGTGCGCCGTTATACTTTTCGGGTTGCCATGTTTCCCGCGGACTCGGAGGAAGCAGCCGCGTTCTCCGCCCGAGTGGGTCGTATGCAGCCCTAACTCTTCCGCCAAGCTGCGATCGATCACTGTGCGGGGGGAGCAGGCATCAATGATCGCCCGGATGCGGAGCAATCCCCCACCGACTTCCAGCTTCACAATCGCACTAGGCGAGAGAGTGGTCATGGGGCGCAACGGAGGGCCCACCTGGGAAAGACACGGCTGAGAACGTCGCGGAAGCCGGAAACCCTTGGTAGCTGGCGCGGCTGAAGGGCCAGTCTACCGTCGAAATTCGCGTTGATGCGTAGCTGGCGTGGCTGGGAGGCCAGTCTACGCTCGTCTGTATTTGGGCGGCGATGACTGATGAGCAGTCGCTGGCGCGGCTGAGTGGCCAGTCGACGTTTGCCGCTGTTTCGGTGGGCGCGTCGTGGGGTCCGGTTGGATGTGTTGCTGTGATGTCCGGCATCACTGGTGTTGCGTTGTGGTGAGCGCGGGGTATGCCGTTGGAAGGCGCGCCGCTCGTGGGCTAGAAGGGGCCGGAACGGCAGTGAGTCCGATACCCCTTCTGCCGGTCGGAACGGCCGTGGTTCCGGTACCGGCTCGGTGATCTCGCCTTCTGGCGACCAAGCTGTCTCCGAAGCATGGACGGACAGCATCTCCTCCTCCATCGCGTCCAATGTAGCTGCTTCCAATTCGGCCTCTTCTACTTGTTGGGCCCAGCTTTTATAGGGCGTAGGCGCGCGTGCTTGATCGTCCATGGGTGTGCGTTGTGGGTCGTCCATGGGCAGATGGAGGGTGGTGTGGTGTTTTCCACCACATCGTCGGCACCTGACGTCGCTTGTGCAGTCCCTGGCAATATGGACCATCGACAAACAGTTGTCACAGTAGCCCGCCCGGATAACCTCCTTGAGGCGCGGCAGAGGTTCCATCCCCTGGTATCGGGTGCACGCACGTAGTGGGTGGCTATCGTCACACAGCGGGCATGGCTTTGGGTACCGGGCGGCTAGGCGTTCGGCCCTCTTGCGCAAGGATGCGTAGGGAGTCATACTGCATATGACCGAAAAAGAAAAAAAAGAAGCAAAAAAAAATCCCCTTTGAATATTTGTATATTTGTATGGACGCCCATATACGTGGGTGGCGAGCGACCTCGTTCGGGGTTTATCAATTCCATATAATGTGGCATTATTCTCGATTCTACGGAGAAAGTTTATAATTTTATACCCGTACATGGGAATTGGTTATTTTTTCCCACACGGCACGGTAGCGACAAGTTGATTACGTTGATCGCCTTGTATTTCGATTCGCCACTGGCCCTCATGCAGAGATTTATTCTTACTTGCATGGTCGCCGTCATAAGTGGCGTCAGTGCCGTGCACACAGCGACATTTTCGCGTTTTTCGGTACTTGGTTTCGGGTAGAGAGTGCGAATGTGGTAAATGTTCGGGTTTTGTTGTTTTGTGGGCAAAACAGTCTTTTTTTTTTTTTTTTGCATGTATATGTGTGCTGACAAAACACGAATATGCATGCATGCCCACACAGGTGGGTGGGTTGGTGTGAGTGATTGGAAGGGCGCTAAAGTTACATTAGGGTAGCCCATTTTTTAAGACTTTAGGCATCTCGCCTAAACAGCATGAGATGATTTAATACGTACATTACCTATACCTTTTGATGACACACATTCCCCGGATGCTAAAATTACCTTCTGTGTATACTCTTGGAATGTTGAAAATTCGCCCTTTTTATTGCAAATATGCGACGATGCTCCACTGTCGAGTATCCAATGATTGCTGCTGTCTGCTAAAACGCTGTCATATGGACCAAACACAACCTCCGAATTTGATGCACTTTTGCAATCCGCTCGTACATGCCCTCTCTTGCCACAGCCATAACATTTTATGTTTTGTTTCTTATTGTTCCACTGCTTTCGTTTGAACTGTTGCTTACCCTTCATGCCGTCTACTGCATACACCACTTGATCGTCCGCATTGACCTTTCCTTTTCGCCGTTCTTCTTCTTCAAATATTTTCAGTTCTAAGCTTTCAAATCGTCCCGACTCCCTATGGCAACGACAAAGTTTTCCATATCTTCGGGTAGACTACAAAGTAGCATAATGCTAAGTATATCGTCAGGAATCGATACGTCGATTTCCTTCAAACTCTACTATTGCGCAAAAGTTATTCACTTGACATATATAACTTACACTGCGTTGAAATTGAAATGTAACCAGCGTCTTGAATAAATTAACTTTTCTGGCAGGCCCTCTCTCTCGATAAGTGTCAGACAACTTAATCCACGCACCTCTTGCTGATGCACAGCCCTTAATTACCAACAGTTCTGATGGTTTTCCAGCAAAGTGTTATTGTTGCTAGCGCCTTACGATCGGCTGTTGTCCATGCTGCCTTTTGATCTGCTGTCGCCGTGCTGCTATATAAATTTTCGATGACATGCCAATAGTCCAATGTCACTAATAGGCTTTTCATTTGGGCTGACCAAACTGCGTAATTATCGCCGCTCAATTTATCTATTTGCGATAACGCACTCGCCATTGTATCGACACACGTTATGTAATTTTTAACTTTTATTTCGAAATATATAATTGAACCAATCAATTTCACATTACCCGCGACCACGTTTATTAAATGATGGAGCTTAACTCTGGGCCCATAACCATTATTATCATAGTGAAGCCCGAAGAAATAAAAAAACACGACTGTCTGGTTAAAGCGAGCTTAATGTAATAATCATAAGTAGTAAGAAGGTATACAAAGCAAGTTAACCTTAACTAAAAGTGGCGTGATACAGTGGTACATGTCCAGTGAGGGTATTGGAGTTGCAACACAGGGTCTTTAATAGGTTTGCTCTAACAGGGTAAATTTTTTGACCAAGCCACTCCCCAAAACCCAAAAAATACTGTTTTTTTTTTTTGAAAAACGGTTACCACCAACATTTTTGGGTCGGACAGGGTATTCATGAAAATTTTTTTAGTAGGTCATGAAAAAAACCTTAAAAATTAAAGTCGAAGAAAGTCAAAAAAATGAAATTTCGCAGGCTCGAAATTTATTTTTTTGGGTATGCGTAGTGGAACTTTTTTTCCTGAGCCCAAAACCTATCGAAAAATCGATAGCACGATATCGACCCAGTCTAGTGCACAATTAGTTCATGCAAAATCATGTGAACATCTGTGCTCAGCGCCCCAAAAATAAGGCGTCACAGAAAATCGGTCACGAAACTTCACAGAAATAATATAAGCAACTTTTTCTTTTACTTTTCCATCTAAAATTTACAAATTCATAAACTATAACTAAAAAACTACTCATTTTGAAGAAATAACTACACAAACTTAAAATCAAGGAGCTTGAAATGCTGGCCAACGGGAATAACGCCCCGAAAATTCTATCAAAAAATTCGGCGAATGACTGAAGGTTTTAAACCCGGGACAAACTCCTGTAAGAATGAGAACGGCGACCTTCAGAAAGCACTCGGAATATGGAGGGATCACATCTCTGCCCTTTTAACCAAAGAAACTGAGCAAGAACCAAAGAAGATGCCGAACCCGAGCCCACAATCGAAAATGATGGAATTGACGTTCCACAACCCCACTGACCCCCTATCATGCGATTTCTTTAATTTGATGCTGGAGAAAATAATACAAGCTGCAGAACTTAACCGCGCTGGAACAATATTTTATAAAAGCGTGCAACTGTTGGCGTACGCTGACGACATTGACCGCGCCGTAACTTCTGCTTACTCCAAATTAGAAAAAGAAGCGGAAACAATCGGTTTGGTGGTGAACGAGGGCAAAACGAAGTGCATGTTGTCATCAAACAAAGAGTCAGCGCATTTTCGTCTTGGCAACCACCCCACTGTTGACAGTTCAGACAGATCCAGCCCAGAAGGTATTCTTATCAGCACCCGCCGGTGGAAGCAGAGGAAGATGGAGACTACCACTCTGATGGAAGGACCAAGTGGAGACGAGCTATGTTGGACGGTCAAAATTGCCCAGGCGGTTAGATGGCCATTTAAAGGAGTAGAACTATACAAATTTACTTATTATTTCGCGACATCAAAAATTGTAAAAAACCCCAAACTTCTTTCACAAATTTGAGAAATAAACTTAGGTTGTGTTAAAAACAGCGCACGTGGTAGTGATGCCGCACATTACGAAAATATGGAACTAAAGTATTTAGTGTAAATAAACAATTATGTTTTTTAAAAACTCGTAATGACTAGGAGCTCTAAAAATGGGGCACTGAGTGTAAATGGTTTAATATGGGGTCCCAACTAGTCGTTTCGGCTTGTTGTGTCGCTGGGATTTGGAGGCAGTTATTTACGGAGGATTGTAGCCGCTTTAGATCAATGAGGATTCGGATTTAGTAATCGACCAGGAGTCTTTAATGTTGATAACGCGAGAATTGTTCTACTATTTGCCCTGCCTTTCCCTTGGTGTCTGAGGAGATACAATTCCTGGGTATTGGAGAGTTTCAAGTGGTTGATATAGAGCGCAGTGAACATATCACGGAAGGACGGCCATTGATCATACTCTTCATAAAATATTTCCGTATCACACGAGGGGACTTTGAGATTCATATGAGAGGACTCTTTGCGTTGGATGCACAGGATTACTCTATTCTTTGAGTTGGATTTGGTTGTCTATATGAGCCTTGATGTCCATATTTGCTATGAGGCAGGCCCGGTATTTACCGAAAGCGGCGGACTTAAAGTCATCGGGGAGATCCTGACCGTCTGTCTCCACTACTACATCGTAGGCGCTCTTTACTCGAGCCTAGAAGAGATCGATGCTTTTATCCTTGATTTTTAGGGCTGCCTCGGTATTATCCTGAATAGAAGTTGAGCGGAACCAAGTGCAGTAGTCCGTGAATATATCCGTTTCGGATAAGAATTTATTTTCGGCTATGGTAGACATTTTGAGGAATGAGCAACTTTTCTTTATTGTCGTAATTTTGGAGGGAATTTATAGAATTGGCTGCTTTATTAAGAAAACAAATGATGGGGTACTGAGCAATCTTGTACTTTTGTACTGTTTTCTGATGTCCGGCATCACTGGTGTTGCGTTGTGGTGAGCGCGGGGTATGCCGTTGGAAGGCGCGCCGCTCGTGGGCTAGAAGGGGCCGGAACGGCAGTGAGTCCGATACCCCTTCTGCCGGTCGGAACGGCCGTGGTTCCGGTACCGGCTCGGTGATCTCGCCTTCTGGCGACCAAGCTGTCTCCGAAGCATGGAGGGACAGCATCTCCTCCTCCAGCGCGTCCAATGTAGCTGCTTCCAGTTCGGCCTCTTCTACTTGTTGGGCCCAGCCTTTATAGGGCGTAGGCGCGCGTGCTTGATCGTCCATGGGTGTGCGTTGTGGGTCGTCCATGGGCAGATGGAGGGTGGTGTGGTGTTTTCCACCACATCGTCGGCACCTGACGTCGCTTGTGCAGTCCCTGGCAATATGGACCATCGACAAACAGTTGTCACAGTAGCCCGCCCGGATAACCTCCTTGAGGCGCTGCAGAGGTTCCATCCCCTGGTATCGGGTGCACGCACGTAGTGGGTGGCTATCGCCACACAGCGGGCATGGCTTTGGGTACCGGGCGGCTAGGCGTTCGGCCCTCTTGCGCAAGGATGCGTAGGGAGTCATACTGCATATGACCGAAAAAGAAAAAAAAGAAGCAAAAAAAAATCCCCTTTGAATATTTGTATATTTGTATGGACGCCCATATACGTGGGTGGCGAGCGACCTCGTTCGGGGTTTATCAATTCCATATAATGTGGCATTATTCTCGATTCTACGGAGAAAGTTTATAATTTTATACCCGTACATGGGAATTGGTTATTTTTTTCCCACACGGCACGGTAGCGACAAGTTGATTACGTTGATCGCCTTGTATTTCGATTCGCCACTGGCCCTCATGCAGAGATTTATTCTTACTTGCATGGTCGCCGTCATAAGTGGCGTCAGTGCCGTGCACACAGCGACATTTTCGCGTTTTTCGGTACTTGGTTTCGGGTAGAGAGTGCGAATGTGGTAAATGTTCGGGTTTTGTTGTTTTGTGGGCAAAACAGTCTTTTTTTTTTTTTTTTTTGCATGTATATGTGTGCTGACAAAACACGAATATGCATGCATGCCCACACAGGTGGGTGGGTTGGTGTGAGTGATTGGAAGGGCGCTAAAGTTACATTAGGGTGGCCAATTTTTTAAGACTTTAGACATCTCGCCTAAACAGCATGAGATGATTTAGTACGTACATACCTATACCTTTTGATGACACACATTCCCCGGATGCTAAAATTACCTTCTGTGTATACTCTTGGAATGTTGAAAATTCGCCCTTTTTATTGCAAATATGCGACGATGCTCCACTGTCGAGTATCCAATGATTGCTGCTGTCTGCTAAAACGCTGTCATATGGACCAAACACAACCTCCGAATTTGATGCACTTTTGCAATCCGCTCGTACATGCCCTCTCTTGCCACAGCCATAACATTTTATGTTTTGTTTCTTATTGTTCCACTGCTTTCGTTTGAACTGTTGCTTACCCTTCATGCCGTCTACTGCATACACCACTTGATCGTCCGCATTGACCTTTCCTTTTCGCCGTTCTTCTTCTTCAAATATTTTCAGTTCTAAGCTTTCAAATCGTCCCGACTCCCTATGGCAACGACAAAGTTTTCCATATCTTCGGGTAGACTACAAAGTAGCATAATGCTAAGTATATCGTCAGGAATCGATACGTCGATTTCCTTCAAACTCTACTATTGCGCAAAAGTTATTCACTTGACATATATAACTTACACTGCGTTGAAATTGAAATGTAACCAGCGTCTTGAATAAATTAACTTTTCTGGCAGGCCCTCTCTCTCGATAAGTGTCAGACAACTTAATCCACGCACCTCTTGCTGATGCACAGCCCTTAATTACCAACAGTTCTGATGGTTTTCCAGCATAGTGTTATTGTTGCTAGCGCCTTACGATCGGCTGTTGTCCATGCTGCCTTTTGATCTGCTGTCGCCGTGCTGCTATATAAATTTTCGATGACATGCCAATAGTCCAATGTCACTAATAGGCTTTTCATTTGGGCTGACCAAACTGCGTAATTATCGCCGCTCAATTTATCTATTTGCGATAACGCACTCGCCATTGTATCGACACACGTTATGTAATTTTTAACTTTTATTTCGAAATATATAATTGAACCAATCAATTTCACATTACCCGCGACCACGTTTATTAAATGATGGAGCTTAACTCTGGGCCCATAACCATTATTATCATAGTGAAGCCCGAAGAAATAAAAAAACACGACCGTCTGGTTAAAGCGAGCTTAATGTAATAATCATAAGTAGTAAGAAGGTATACAAAGCAAGTTAACCTTAACTAAAAGTGGCGTGATACAGTGGTACATGTCCAGTGAGGGTATTGGAGTTGCAACACAGGGTCTTTAATAGGTTTGCTCTAACAGGGTAAATTTTTTGACCAAGCCACTCCCCAAAACCCAAAAAATACTGTTTTTTTTTTTTGAAAAACGGTTACCACCAACATTTTTGGGTCGGACAGGGTATACATGAAAATTTTTTTAGTAGGTCATGAAAAAAACCTTAAAAATTAAAGTCGAAGAAAGTCAAAAAAATGAAATTTCGCAGGCTCGAAATTTATTTTTTTGGGTATGCGTAGTGGAACTTTTTTTCCTGAGCCCAAAACCTATCGAAAAATCGATAGCACGATATCGACCCAGTCTAGTGCACAATTAGTTCATGCAAAATCATGTGAACATCTGTGCTCAGCGCCCCAAAAATAAGGCGTCACAGAAAATCGGTCACGAAACTTCACAGAAATAATATAAGCAACTTTTTCTTTTACTTTTCCATCTAAAATTGACAAATTCATAAACTATAACTAAAAAACTACTCATTTTGAAGAAATAACTACACAAACTTAAAATCAAGGAGCTTGAAATGCTGGCCAACGGGAATAACGCCCCGAAAATTCTATCAAAAAATTCGGCGAATGACTGAAGGTTTTAAACCCGGGACAAACTCCTGTAAGAATGAGAACGGCGACCTTCAGAAAGCACTCGGAATATGGAGGGATCACATCTCTGCCCTTTTAACCAAAGAAACTGAGCAAGAACCAAAGAAGATGCCGAACCCGAGCCCACAATCGAAAATGATGGAATTGACGTTCCACAACCCCACTGACCCCCTATCATGCGATTTCTTTAATTTGATGCTGGAGAAAATAATACAAGCTGCAGAACTTAACCGCGCTGGAACAATATTTTATAAAAGCGTGCAACTGTTGGCGTACGCTGACGACATTGACCGCGCCGTAACTTCTGCTTACTCCAAATTAGAAAAAGAAGCGGAAACAATCGGTTTGGTGGTGAACGAGGGCAAAACGAAGTACATGTTGTCATCAAACAAAGAGTCAGCGCATTTTCGTCTTGGCAACCACCCCACTGTTGACAGTTCAGACAGATCCAGCCCAGAAGGTATTCTTATCAGCACCCGCCGGTGGAAGCAGAGGAAGATGGAGACTACCACTCTGATGGAAGGACCAAGTGGAGACGAGCTATGTTGGACGGTCAAAATTGCCCAGGCGGTTAGATGGCCATTTAAAGGAGTAGAACTATACAAATTTACTTATTATTTCGCGACATCAAAAATTGTAAAAAACCCCAAACTTCTTTCACAAATTTGAGAAATAAACTTAGGTTGTGTTAAAAACAGCGCACGTGGTAGTGATGCCGCACATTACGAAAATATGGAACTAAAGTATTTAGTGTAAATAAACAATTATGTTTTTTAAAAACTCGTAATGACTAGGAGCTCTAAAAATGGGGCGCTGAGTGTAAATGGTTTAATATGGGGTCCCAACTAGTCGTTTCGGCTTGTTGTGTCGCTGGGATTTGGAGGCAGTTATTTACGGAGGATTGTAGCCGCTTTAGATCAATGAGGATTCGGATTTAGTAATCGACCAGGAGTCTTTAATGTTGATAACGCGAGAATTGTTCTACTATTTGCCCTGCCTTTCCCTTGGTGTCTGAGGAGATACAATTCCTGGGTATTGGAGAGTTTCAAGTGGTTGATATAGAGCGCAGTGAACATATCACGGAAGGACGGCCATTGATCATACTCTCCATAAAATATTTCCGTATCACACGAGGGGACTTTGAGATTCATATGAGAGGACTCTTTGCGTTGGATGCACAGGATTACTCTATTCTTTGAGTTGGATTTGGTTGTCTATATGAGCCTTGATGTCCATATTTGCTATGAGGCAGGCCCGGTATTTACCGAAAGCGGCGGACTTAAAGTCATCGGGGAGATCCTGACCGTCTGTCTCCACTACTACATCGTAGGCGCTCTTTACTCGAGCCTAGAAGAGATCGATGCTTTTATCCTTGATTTTTAGGGCTGCCTCGGTATTATCCTGAATAGAAGTTGAGCGGAACCAAGTGCAGTAGTCCGTGAATATATCCGTTTCGGATAAGAATTTATTTTCGGCTATGGTAGACATTTTGAGGAATGAGCAACTTTTCTTTATTGTCGTAATTTTGGAGGGAATTTATAGAATTGGCTGCTTTATTAAGAAAACAAATGATGGGGTACTGAGCAGTCTTGTACTTTTGTACTGTTTTCTGTGTGCTTAAACCACTTTATTAATATATGTCAGTATGGGTATACGTTAGAACACCACACAAATAAGGTGCTAATTTTCTTCGCTCGCCACGCATTTTCTGAAAGAATGGGGATAAAAAAATAAGATCCGTAAAAAAATCTGCCCATCTGTAGTGAAAAAATTCCATGGAACTTTGATTGACTTTAGATTGTAGTCAGGAGTAAATTGCCCATATAAATGTTGTACCTGCGAGTGTCCTTTCAAGGACTTTTAAAAAGTCGAAGGTAATTTTAAATTTTTTATTTTTTTGTAATGGTCAAATAAAATACATGCAAAATAATGGATTAGATAAGCTATACACCGTTTGGTAGGATATTAACCACAGTTTCATTTTAATATTGCATTTTAATTTTATTAACATTTTTGCAACGGTGGGATGGCTTAAAACTAAGTAAAAAGGTTTTTTACATTTCTAAAAACATACAAAATGAGATAATTCAGGGGCACAGTTCTAATTTTATATGCTTTGTTAAAGTAAAATGGTAAATATTAAGTAAAGAATCAAATTAAATAATAATATGAAACATTTTGAAGTCTATAAAACAATATTAAACATTTTATTTTTGACAGTTTTTGTTTAAATAATCTATAAATTTTTTCTTTGATGTGTTTGGTGACGGCAAGTTTTTGTAATGTTGCTCCACTGCATGCAATATAAATTGCTTTTGTTCTTCCTGATGAGTTAGAACTGTATTAAAACGGGTTATTAGTGCTATACCACGTTCTGCTATATCATTTACTACTAATAATTTTGATACTAAAGTTTTTGCTAATATGTAGTTTTCATTTAAAAAAATAGCTTATTTAATAAATTATTTTTTAAGAATTCGTAAAAAAAAGTTTTTGAATTATGAAAAGTCCTTAAAAAGACACTCGCTGGTAAATAATGTATATGGGCAATTGACTCCTGATACCATTCTAAATAAAAGTCTTTATGTTATTATTTCTCCATAAAATACTTGTTTACGAGATGTTACCCAATAAAAACATATATGTGGAAATTTTAGTGCATTTTTAGCCTTTAGGTCAAAAGGGCATGGAATTTTATCACTACAGATTTTTTTACAGATCTTGTCTTTTATGTGGAGGGAAGATGATTAGAACTTTACCCCTGAATTATCTCGTTATGTATATTTTTAGAAATTTAAAAACCGTTTTTGGTTCGTTGTACGCCATCCCACCATTACAAAAATTTTAATAAAATTAAAATGCAATATTAAAATGAAAAAACGGTGTATAGCTTATCTAATCCATTATTTTGCATGTATTTTATTTGACCATTACAAAAAAATAAAAAATTAACTTCGACTTATTAAAAGTCCTTGAAAGGAAACTCGCAGGTACAACATTTATATGGACAATTTACTCCTGACTCCAATCTAAATAAAAGTCCTTATGTCATTAGTTCTCCTAAAATTACTGGTTTACGAGATATAAGCCAATAAAGACATATACAATTTTATAGTGCATTTTTAGCCTTTAGGTCAAATTTCCATGGAATTTTTTCACTACAGATGGCCAGGTTTTTTTACAGATCTTATTTTTTATCCCCATTCTTTCAGAAAATGCGTGGGGAACGAAATAATTTGATACTTTTGCAAATCCCATACAATCTGTGGGTGTTCTAGTATACCTGTAGTAGAATAAAAGTTATTCAGAAAAAGAATCCATTTATTCGAAGGCTATAAATAATTCTGCATAACGGCGTACAAGCGACGCAAAACCGAGTAAGCAGTGCTCAAATGAAACCACGAAAAAAGTGAAAACGAAACGATCGCTTGTCAAAGCAATTGAGTAAGTAAATAACATTTCTTTTTCTGGGTAATCAAAGTAGCCTTTTTCTTATGAAAAAGTTTTTAACAAATTCATAAAAAAATATTGAATTGTATTTATTTTCCAGGGTTGACTTATTGTGATTGTGAAATGCAGCTTTTATAAATAAAATAACAAGGAATAACGGAATCGTTTAGAAACTGTAAAAACGAAAATGGCGAGCAATAACAAGGTGGTTAAAATAGCACTTTAAAAAAAATTTTGTTACTAAGAACTGACACATTATGTACTAAAATTCCATACTCTAATTACCTGCATAGTTATTTGCAAAGCACTCCTAAACTTATAATTTTCTCCATAAAAAGCTAATCTTTCCTTGAATCTCCTTAATTTTATATAAAGATATTCTCACAAGTGTGGATTAGATTCTATCTAAGATTAGTATTTAAATTTTTCATAAAATGTTTCCAGAAAATTAAAAGATTTCTGCCTTTGCAATCAATTACAAAACTCATTGAAAAAATGACAATTCAAAAAAGAAGAAAATTCCTTTTTATAAATGTTTTCCAAGAGCAAAATTGCTATGAATAGGGACTATATTTTTATTGCAATTTTAATTTTTCAATGTAATGAAGTAATATTTGGATTTATATTGGAACGATGGATGGTTTGACCATCCTCAACAGCACAAGAATGCGGCATTAAGGCACCTAGTGGACAGACTTCAAAGAACACCCCTCACTCAGGAATCATACAAGAAAGAACTAACCACCATATACAACATAGCCACGAGCAACGGATACAAAAAATGCCTAATAGACAAACTCCGAAGGAACCATGGATCACAAAAAAGACACAACGCAGAAGAAAAATCCAAGATCTGGACTACAATGACATACACTGCAAAAACGACACACAAATTGGCAAACTTCTTCAAGAAACACTATATCAACACAGTGTTCAGAACATCGAACAACTTAGGACAAAAACTAAGAACCAACACTAACTCGGAAGAACCATTCAGGAAACAAGGAATACACAAGCTTACCTACGAATGCCAGCACAGCTATATAAGGCAAACAGGACGAAAAATAAGTACACGATTCCGGGAGCACATCAGGGACTACAACAGAAAAACATGGAAACCCACTATCACAACAGAGTCAAACTATGCAAATCACATGTTCAAAAACAAATGCACCCCGACCAACATCAAAAACACAGCCAGAATACTTCACGTGCAAGGAAAAGGGCGGCGCTTAAATGTGCTAGAAAACATGGAAATATACAAACTTAAGACATTTGACGGGAAAGTAATTAACGAACAAACAAACACCATTTCTGACGCAATATTTGAACCGCTAAAACTAATTTACAGAGCACTAAACAACACCGCAGGTACAATAACAAAACGAGTAGCAATAAACGAGCACACACACAAAACTAATCAGAGAACAAAAATCACTGACTTCTACATGACTAACGAGCATCAAAACCCACCCTTAAATATACACTTAACATTACCTAACCTAACATCCTCAAAACTAATTACATGATCTAAAACCACAACTAATGACTTCTACATGACTAACGAGCGTCAAAACCCACCCTTAAGTATACACTTAACATTACCTGACCTAACATCCTCAAACTAATTATCTGATATAACACCACAACTAATAAACGAGCGTTAAAAACAACCCTCATTGCAGGTACCCGTTCGGATACGTTCGTAAGACACGAATACTAACACTACCTGATACAGCATCCAGACTATAAATCCATGACAACGGATAGACACAGATCAGAACGAAATCAAGCACTGAAGATGGCGGTTCGCCGAAACCGGTTTGTTACAAAGTCAAAATTGACAAGGGATGACGAAAATTCGTCCCAATATAAATCCAGTATCCACCCTGTCGGAAAAACACAAAACCAAATCCACTGAAGTAATATTTATTTTGATAGACACACATTTTATATATGATAACTGAATTTTCATTTAAGTGCTTTGTAATGTAATTTGGCAATTTTTTTTCAACCTAAAATGAACTAACCTACTATGATTGGTATGATACTGATGCATAGGCTAACTAGTATGACGGCTGGTATGATACCGGTGTATGTACTGCCTAGTATGTAGACTGGTATGATCCTGATGTACATACGGCCTAGTATGTTGACTAGTTTGTCAACTGGTAAATTGATGATGCAGAGACTGACTAGTATGCCAATTGGTATACTGCTGATGCAGAAGCGGACAATTGCGATCTCGTAGGACATCGCCGTGTTAAAAATAAAAGTTGCTAATATGGAAAATTTACAGAACTCGAACTACTTAAGCCGGTTTGGCAAACTAGTATTTGACTAGTATAAAACTAGTAAAATTTACTGCAGGGTTACTATTCGAATAGTTGTAATTTATTGGAATAGTTTTTTATTCGACAAATGGGATTTGAATAGTTTTTTTTTGTTATTCCAATAATTAATCAACTTTCGAATAGTGTTCTGCGAATAATTAAATACGATTCCTGCGTGTAAATGAATCTCTAGATATATATTTACCTTAAAATTACTATAAATTCATATTTATTAATACATTTATATGTTTATTGCAGTTATATTTGCATTGCAGGTTTTGTGCAGGGTTTTAAGCAAGGTATACTAGGATAGTTTTGTGGCTAACTAACCGTAATTTCACAAAATTTCACAACCGTTATAAGTTCCAATACAAAGTTAAGCCAAAAGTTGTTATGATGTAACTGACATTTTGCATTAAATTATTTAAAAATTTTAATCTAAAAAACCTCCTGTAAAACTTTATTTTTGTTGATTACACTAAAATTGCTGTGTATTACGGCAGGCAAAGAGCTGGTTTAAATTACGTAAAGCAACATATGTTCCTGCTTACTATTTTTTGCTAAGTAGGATACTGCAATAGAAGTTCAAGGCAAAAGTAGGCAGATGGTGAAATGAAGAGCTTTCCTAAGCTTCAATTGTAAGTGCTGTAATGTTATGGAATAAAACTTGCAAAAACCTATTAACTGAAACAAATTTCTAACAGGACTTTTTGTATTAAGACATAAATAATAAAATAAATAAATACTTACTTAGCAAAATAGTTGAGCTGCCGCGGAATTCTGGAAATCGCTAAAGCTTAATCTCGATCGCCAAAAATCTCTAAATGCATTTTAGCAACATTTGGCGAATTTTGCAATTCCAGTGAATGATCTCCTAAAATTTCCATATTTTGGTAAATTTTTTTGGCATATTTTAGCGATGAACTCAAATGAACCACATAAATTAATCAACTGTTTTTGTCAACTAATTTTGCCGAAATTGCGATTCTGGAATTTCAGCCATCTCCAAACATCTCTATTTTTCTCCTAAAGGTAGCTTATTTTGGAAACGTAAAAAATCTGTTGCTTAAAGGCAAAATTTATGATAAAATGTTATAATTATGTTGTTTTAGGTCATAAAAACACTCAAATACATAAAATATATTTAATTTGTGCTAAAAATGAAAATTTTACATATTTATCCAGCAAGTATTTATCCATAATGTTGGAAACTTCAAGAAAAAATCTATTCACGCTACTTTGTGGCTTACTCATTTCGTTAGAAGAAAATTATTAACGTTCCTTGGGGCAGAAAAACTCAGAGCTTGTTGCAATCCGCCAATTCCCAAGTGACGACATAACTGAGATCATCAGATCTAAAAAGATATTCATAATAAAACTGGGAGAGAAAGTTAACAAGGATGCGTCCAAAGTTAAATGATTCCATCGGAATAGGGTACTGCGATATATGTCCATTGGGATTTCATATTTCTGGAGGCGGTGGCCCTTATAAGCCTGTGTAACGAGAATATCACCATGCTGAGGGACATATGTTCTTGTAAGTCAAAATGCTAACTAGTGCGTGAAAAGGGTAACAAAACTCTTATGAGCCAGCCGGAAGAGCTGTAGCTAAAGAGTGCAACGGTCGAACTGAGACTAGGACAATCAGAGAAAAATCTTAGGATCCTAAAGGTGTTCTCTTAACTAAATTTTTCGGTATTCTCAACTTAAATATCTAAATTTTTATAATTTCGTAAAATTAACGGATGGTTTGGTCTAATACCATATTTCTCTGACTAAATCCAGTAAAATTCTCAAAAATTAATATATACTGAGGCCCATAAGTAACGCCAAAAAGTATGGGGTTGACTTCTAGTAACCTCTGTCTATTTCTGACTACTTATGGTAATTTCTGGCTTGTAAGGAGTCACAACTAGATCGACAGCTGGCAGTGCTAACCCAGCTCCGCCAAGCGAAAAGATAAATAAGCGAAATCTTCTAAGATTCTAAGAGTTCATTTGCTTTGGTGTTTGGCATATTTAGCACCTAGGCGATTATTAATTCAAGCAAGTAATGATTGGTTCTTATTAAAAAGTGAACGTGAAGTACACACAAATATCCATGCACGCGCATTTATACATATTTACAATGTGATCCTGATATCTCTTGCTTTAGACTATAGCAAAATACTTCCACGGACGATATTTTTTCCTGCTATAATAAACACTCAGCGATATATATACGTACATGCACCCAAAGTTCAATTTACACGCATTCGTATATTCAAATATGTATGTAAATAAATATGTATATCAACAAAGAATTTCGATCCTGGCATCGCCTGTTTAAGACTAGCACAATACCCGCCATGCAAATATAGCTGCAATACACATATGCATTCATATACAGTTTCTGACATAAATAAGTACACACCCCTTTTTGGCAATTCTCACCAATTTTGATTTCAGCAAATTTATTTTATAAGAAAATTTGTCACGATCTAACACAAAAACTATAAATTATATTTTAAAAATGTATGAAAAATTAGCGATAGTTCGACTTGCATGCAGATTTGTAGCTCGTTCATTTTATGTATCATAAGGTGTAAGTCTTAAGTCCGTAAGAAATTTTGCTGATTTTTGGCAATTTTTTTTCCATATCAAAAAAATTACGTTCATAAAGTCTCTAGAAAAAAAAATTGCCAAAAATCACCAAAATTTCTTACTGACTTAAGACTTACACCTTATGATACAAATCTGCATACTCAAAAAATTCTGAAAATTCTGACAAAAAATTTGAAAATTTCCATGAAAATTCGTCGAATTTTTTCGAATTTATCATACATTTAAAAAATAATTTATAGGTTATGTATTAGATCGTGACAAACTTTCTTATAGGAAATTAGTTATTGCTTTTTTTTATACCAACAATATTTGTTGATTTACGGCCTGTATATTTTCAAGTATTCATGAAACGAGCTCAAGGCCAAGAATAATAGTTTTTCACTTTTTGAGTTTTTATGAAAATTATTGTTGTTTTTATTTTTTAATAATCATTTTTAATTAATTATTAAAAGTTTTTTTATTGAATAGAGTAGGAAAAATGTTTAGAGGCAACTGCCATAGCTTTTCTTATAGATCCATTTCGGAAGCTGCTAGACTTCACTCATCAGAGAAATGTTGGCACGCATTGCTAACCATTAAGCTAACAATACGCTGGTTTTGATGTTACCTAAACTCCTAGTTCTATTCTTCTTTACCATATGCATGAACAAACCCCGCCATCTTGCAGTTAGTAGTGTGATCATGATGGATTTTTTGACAGATCTGTTTTATCAGCAGAACTGCCTTACCGTGTGCTCTCGGTTCTTTTATTATTGCTTTTTTTATACCAACAATATTTATTGATTTACGGCCTGTATGTTTCAAGTATTCATGAAACGAGCTCAAGGCCAAGAATAATAATTTTTCACTTTTTGAGTTTTTATGAAAATTATTATTGTTTTTATTTTTTAATAATCATTTTTAATTAATTATTAAAAGTTTTTTTATTGAATAGAGTAGGAAAAATGTTTAGAGACAACTGCCATAGCTTTTCTTATAGATCCATTTCGGAAGCTGCTAGACTTAACTCATCAGAGAAATTTTGGCACGCATTGCTAACCATTAATCTAACAATACGCTGGTTTTGATGTCACCTAAACTCCTAGTTCTATTCTTCTTTACCATATGCATGAACAATATATATTATTATTCTTGGCCTTGAGCTCGTTTCATGAATACTTGGAAATTAGTTAAAATAAATTTGCTGAAGCCAAAATTGGTGAGAACTAACAAAAAGTGGTGTGTACATATTTTTGTGAGTAGCTGTATATATTTATAGTAATTTGAAAGTAAATATCTATCTAGAGATTCATTTACACACAAGAATGGTATGTTACTACCCTGCAGTCAAACCAACCAGTTGCAAACTACTTTACAACTGGTATATGCACCAAGCCCAATATAACAAGTGGTATTTTTAACATGGCGATGTCCTACGAAATGTCAATTGCCAGACCATACCAGTCATCTACTACTCATGAAATTTTTTATATATATTTTTTATATAGTGGAAATATACTAGTATCATACTAGTCGTAAAATAGCAGTTTCATAGTAGTTCAAATGGAAGGAAATGCACTAGTAAAATTTCAGTCTAATCATACCAGTATCATACTAGTTCGAAAAAGATAAAAGAATACTAGTCAAAATGTGGACCAAAGCAAAGGAAATGCACCCATCGTTTTCATTTTTCATCATCTTCGCTGCGAAAAACCCCGATTTGGGATTGCAAAACATAAACTATATCTTTGGAATATTTCATAAGCTGGTTGCGAATTACAATAGCATGCAATGCAAATAGTCATTTAATAATTCAAATAATAAACAAAAAGCATTCAAACCCCACTAACCGAATAAATGGCAACTATTCGAAATATACGTAATCGAATAGTTAAACAAATATCACTGCTGCTTATTAACACAGTCCCTGTGGGGAAGTCAGTAACTAGTGAGAATAATTTCTGGTTGAGGACTAGAGATAAAGTGGCTAATAAGAACTTGTGAGATAGTAACTAGAGTTTGACTAGTTCGAAACTGGCAATTGTGAAATCATTATAATTTAATAAAATTTATTTGGAAAAATGTTTTGTTTTTGTAACGTTCTTTAAAGAAAGGTTAAAATTTTAAATCATAAATAAAAAATAAATTATCAGTTGGTAGGATTCGAACCGACGCGTCCCGCATCAGAGTCGAGTGCTCTACCTACTCAGCTACGGCGCAGGCATCAATAGTGTGGGAAAAGGTTACATACATATGTATACATTATGATAGTAGGCTCAAATTGTTAGCCGTGCATAAACTAACCGCAATGGTGTGGCGGTAGTGTTGCTGGACTATCACACCGAAGGTCCAAGGTTCGAGTCCTGGGAAAGATAACATCAAAAGTGGTTTGAAAACGTTTTTCAAAACGGGGGTTGCGACCGTAGGCAGTCATTTGGCAAAAAGTCTCCAAGTGTAGTTCTACCATGGAAGGCTTCTCCAAATATTTTTTTTTAATTCTAAACTAACTAGATCCAAACTGAAGAATTTGGAAATAGTTTAGAACTAGAGCAATATTAGCAATAAACGAACTACATCCCAACTGTCGAATTTTTAACTAGTTCGAAACTTTCGAAAAGGTAATTGCAGCGGGGGACAATTTCCACCGCCTAGGACATCGCCATGTTAAATTTCCCAGTTGATTACATGTGAAAGAGATTGAAGGCGAAGTACTTGTGGTTCGAAACGCACTAGATGCCCACCAGTTCAGAACTAGAGATTTTCCCCACATGGAGTTGTACACGCAAACATACATACACACATACAAAACGTGCCCTACCAACCGTACGCCAATAAAAAAGGGGATATAACATAGGTGCGCTATCCGCAAATGAAGATAAAAAAGTGGATAGTTTTGTAATTTAATAACCTTTCTTTTGATGCAAAATAGCTATCGAATTTAAAATTAAAGACTTGAGAAAAACGTATCTTTCTTACAAGTTGAAAAAAATCCATGGACACATATGTATTTACAAAATTACATATCCGTGTTCGCAAAGCATATACCACAAAGGGAGAAATGCCAATGCAAACGTCACAAAATTACTTTGTACAAATTGTAAATCTAATGGCCATAGATTACGCAACTGTCGCGTTTTCTTAAACTAGCCCCGGTGGAGAGAACTAACTTTGTCAAATCCACCAAGGGCTGTTTGAACTGCCTATTCCCAGGACACATAGTATCGAAGTGCACAAGCTCGTACGATTGCAACAAGTACCACTCTCGACATCATACGCTCCTGTATGCCGAGTATCTTCAGACGCAGGAAACAACTAGCGCCCATCACTTCTGAAACGCAGATGAAGATTTGTATAGTGAAACTATGAGACGTAGAGGGGTAGATATATAGTTCCGCTTCCATTCAGACAGGAATACCCAGATAGGATAAATATATGAGGCTCTTTTAGGCGGACGTGTTCACAATTAATCCGGAATGAAACGCGTTTAGCAAAAAATCCTGAATTAGGGAAAGAATACATGATGGTCCTATCTGAATATGAGACATTAGGGCATATGCGAAAAGTTCATGCCATAGTACCAGCAAGATATTTATGCAGAACATCTGGTTAGAGGGTACTGATTGGGATGAGCCAGTATCGTCCAATACATTGGAACGATTGAAGAACTTGTGATAGTATGATCACAAAATCGACAAAATTAGAATACCACGATGGGTAAACTTTCACCAGAAGATGAAGGCATACGCTGCAGCCGTCTACATGCACGTCAGAAGAGATGATGAAGTCTTCGTAAATCTACTCCTTGCCAAAACTAGAGTAGCACCTGCGAAGACCGTTTCACTTCCGGGTTTGGAACTTTGCGGACCAGTACTTTTAGCGGAGATTCCACCATCGTTTTAGCATGGATAAGGAAACCACCCTGCTCCTGCTCAACATTCGTCGCACACACGATAACTAAGATCGTCGACTTGGTCGAATGGCTTCACGTCAACTCGGAGTCAAATTCAGCAGACTTAGAAAGCAGAGAACTACATCTGTGGAGGAAAAGAGATCGCAGACCTGCACAATATCAAACCAACAAGGCATCGATATTCTTGACAGTTTTTGGGATTTATCAAGGGTACTATCGTACATTATGAGGTTCTTTCGAAGAACTCATCTTAAAACAGGAAAAGTTGCGCCTCATCTCATCCGATAAGATCAAGACAACGACTCAACTCTTCATTAAACTGTATCAGAAGCTATATTATAGTAAGGAATATGTAAATTTGAAGAAAAAAAGGCATCGAAAGTAAAAGCGAGATATTGCCCCTCAACCCGTTCATCGACAACGATGATATAATCAGGGCCTGGGGTCGTCTCAAGACCTTGCTTACAACGAGCGTCATTGAATCATACTCCTTTATAATTGTAGGTGAACACGTTTGACTGTACTAATGGTACATAAAATCTGCCTTAATGGCGAAAACCAACTATTGATCCGTCTTATCCGCATTTAATACTGGAATCCGAATATCAAGGCCATGATTAGGGCTAGCATCCATATCTGCAAAGTCTGCACCATTTATAAAAAAGGGAGCAACCACAAATTATGGGCAGCCTTTCTTGCGAACGCACTACGTTGACCTGCACCCTTACATATACCGGGGTGGACTTTTCCGGGCCTTTCTCAGACAATAGTTACCGCGATAGAGGATGTCGACCCTCGAAGGGCTACGTTTGCCTTTTGGTTTGTTTCACTTAGAAAGCGATCCATCTGGAAGCGGCCAGTGATCTTAATACACCATCCTTTCTAGCAGCATATCCGAGTTTTACAGCTACAAGAGGATGTCCGAAAAACATTTACTCCGACGATCTTTACGATGTGAATTCAAGGCTTTTATTTTGGGAGCCCGAGATAAACCGTATCGAAATACAGCCATTAATCCATGACATGGCATTTTATTCCAGCCGATGCCCCACATGCTTCAAAAGCCACTTCAAGAAGATAGCCTCGCCTCGCAAATTCACACATGAAGAATTCCATACATTATCATGCCAGATTAAAACATGGCTCAATTCGCGACCTTTGAGTCTAGCGCGCGGACCTGGAGTGTCCCTGGCACTTCCTCACGGGAAGTCATCTCATGGCTTCACCAGAACCGAATGTGAATGAGAGCCCTGCCTCCATTATCAATAGGTGGCAGAAGCTCAAAGGACTCCATCAAACAAAAGCAGGCGATGGAAAGTTGAATACTTATCCGAACGTAAACGAATGAAGTGGAATCATTCGAAACAAAATATTAGGGTGAGGGGTTTCATTGTTATCAAGAACAACTTATCTGCAACCGAATGGAGGCCCGGTCGGGTCACCAACGTACACCCCGGTGAAGACAACCGGATTCGTGTAGTTGGCTTTACGACCGAGGAGAGCCAGTCAGAAGTCCGTTGGTCAAGCTGATTCTGCTTTCTACAGAAGGAATGGATTGCAAGAGGCCCGCTGTCTCATCCTAACCACCCCTTCTATCTCCTCCAAACCTTTTTAAACTCCTCATCCCGAAATCCCACAATTCACTCGCTACCCATAATGAGGGCACCAGACAAACCTAACGCTGCCACGGAAAATCTATCCATCTGCCACGACAAGTTTGTAGCATTTGTCTCCCCCTGGTATACACAGCCCCGTCATACATACATATACGTAAAACTTGTTACATTGATTTCTAAAATGGATAATAAATCCCAACAAGCATTTCCACAAATGTTTAAAAAGTAATAATAATTTTAGATAAGCTCGCTACAATACGCTCGATGTCAGATTTTTTCAGTTTTATTTAGTTGAAAGTTCACTTTAGGTTTACTTTGCCTGTTGGGATGTTTCAATTATCATTATCAACATAATATCATTACTTACATTATTTAGGTACTAATCAACCCGCACAAGCAATGAGTCACATCGCCTTTTGGTGAACTTATTAGCAGCTTTCGTTGTTTAGAACAACATCGCACTAATACATTTGATGCGCCCCTGGTCCACAGCACATATTCGTCGATAACTCCGAAACCGGCCAAGTTATCAAAATAAGGGGTATTTTTTATTTATTTATGTTATTAATGCGAAATTGCATTGAATTCCATTCATCAGCTTTTGAGTCCAAGCATACTGGCAGACAAAAAAAAACTGCGTACTCTGCGGACTTAATAATGGCCTCCCTAGCAATTTTTTTACAAAAGAAGGGTGGAGATACGTAACTAATAAAGGTATTGGTAAAAATGTTTAATTACATAAAAAATGGAGTGATCTACTCACAGCCTTTTCCGGAGTAAAATGCTCCAAACTGACTCCCATATAGCCTTGTGGCCATTGCATTGGGGGGGTTTCATGCATACCTCAACAAAATAATCATAAATCAAGCTGGTATTTTGGAATCATTATCGTCCATCGACAGTCTATTGATAATCTCAATTAAACTGTGCTCCATAGTCGGTTGATTACTACTCTGACCCTCCGTTGAAGTCGAGCGACTATTTGGAAGACAACTACCGATTCCACCCTCCACGGCATACCTCTCAGACGCATACGTGCTCCACAAGTCAACAAATCACGGACATCTAGCAAATATACATTCGGCAAAGACGTTTCAGGAAACAGCGAGGTTTATGGTTATGGTGGAAGAGCCGGTACTTCGTCCACTCCAGCTGTAATAGCACTAGAGTATATTAAGAGTTTTAAAGTCATCTGGTGCGAAGTCAAAACGTTCGCTTACGTCATAATTAATTTAACAACGTTTGCAATATCAATATACCGAGGTGGTTGCGCATGCAAGCGATTTGAATAAGATGGCACAGCCAGCAGAATGGTGATGATGAAACTTAACCTTTCATACCAGCCTACATCATGGAGAAACCGCGAATACAACCGCACGCTAAAAGCCTACACAAAAGATATTAATGGAAAATCCTACGATTGCCTAGATTGTCGCACTGTCCGGGATGCGGCGTTTATGGCAACAAGGGTCTTTCCAATGGCTACCGCGGTACTTATTGTGACGAGGTGCAATGGGTAATGTTCTCGCGGGCGTAACAGTGGCCATTATGATTATACCACATAGTGTGGCGTAGGGGATATTGGCTGGGGTGATGCCTGGTTGCGGTTTGGCGCTCGCTATATTTACCGTGTTATTTAGATGATTTTGGTTACTCTGAAGCACATTTCAATTTGAACTTTTTCAAAGATATCTATGAAGGCTGTAAAAGTGCTACAAGCATGTGCGACGGTTCAACGCCTAAATTTCTAAAAAAAAAAGTGCCACCCTAATATTATTTTGGATTGTCTTCGAACCACCCACAACAATCCACCCACTTGTATGTGCATGCATGCATATTCGTATTTTGTCAGCACACATAAAACCTCTTAAAACCGGAGGATGACTTTGCAGCGAGCAACAGCCCACCCCTACCACACTAACAATTTCACCTGTCAGTTTCAGTCACCTGCTTATATGCTGATAACTCGGAAACAGGAATTTATGGACTGATACGTAAGTTCTGCCATGTTTTCGAGCTGCGCAGCCTACAACGTAAATGGATTCGCGTCCTCCTTCGGGTGGTCCAGATCCTTCGCCCTCTAGATTGCAACGACGCATGCGACCTACTCTGCTTCCATCTAGGCATACGCACCAGTCCTTGGCTCCTAGCGTGACTATTTCGCCCCCTTAGCACTTTCGTGTCCTGCAGCACCGGCCTAACCGGCAAGGTTAGTGAAATAGTGAATTTCATGAAGCGGCAGAATAATATGATTGCTGCGTCACCAATCTGCACCATATCGTCTATTCGAGCATGATGTCTATCAGAGGGGCAGCACCTTAGGTTGTCTGATCAGGCGATGTCGATCTTGAGATAATTAATATTTATAAAATCCTGTCATCTGCTGTACGAATGAGTATTGCTCTGACATTCATACGTTAATCAGAGGCGAGGATCGTGTAACCCTCAGAGATTTCAACGCACACCATGACCTCTGGCACTCGAGCCTATAGGTCGGTGGTCGGGGACAGGAGTTGGCCGAACAGACGATTTGACGGTCTGCACAGTGAATGGAGATGGCCCCCATCCAGGGGATACCATCGTCGAAAACGAACCTTCACTAATTCAAAGCTGACTGAGTTTGTTTTCTTACCTTTATTGAGTGCTCCTTCGCTGCTTTTTCCACCCCATCTGAAGTACGAGAAGAGGAAATAGCGTTTCGCTTGGTCATAGCTTCAGCCTCAAATCGATACATTCTCTCAGGGAGAATTAAGGAGGCTCGCTCGCACTTCCCCCCAGGCAAACGCACGAGATCATGTGCGACGCTTGACGCCTGCGGATCCTCAAATTATGGATCTCAATACAGAAATCAAACGGTTGGTTGATCAATACAACCGCCCCAAGTGGGAGGAGCACCTAAGATCCTGCAACCTTTCTGCTGGTGTTGGCAAATTAGGGTCTACTCTCAAATCCTCGTTCAATCCAACTAAACCTAACGACAAAATATCCATAGCTTTCGGCGATAAGGAAAAATAGTCAAGCGCCCATTTCCATCACCACCACAGAGGTTCAGGAGTCCATTCGAGTAAGATATCTAAGAACTGTCTGAACCTGTCTATGGCCACTTTTGTCATTCCAGAAAAATGGAAAAAGGCAAAAGTGGTGATACTACTATAGCCTGGTAAACTAGCTAACGTTGGGAAGTCATATCGGCCGATATGAAGACCATGGAGACAGTCTTGCTCCCTTACTACACCGCTGTGCTATGCTCAAGAATTAATTCATACCTCCCGACTTTGTCCGCTTTCTTCGCTTGTCGAAATCTGGCACTGTCACCGAATAAATCCGCGGTCAACTTATTTATGACGTGGAATTAGACGTCTACGTCGACGGCTTCAAGCTTCCGACTATCATCTGAGGGATCACGTTAGATAACATGCTCAACTATGGTGCTCATGCAGCCGCAATTTCCACCAAAGTACAAAGCCCCAACAAAATTCTCAAGTCCCTAGCTGGCAGCACTTGGGGCATTTGGCCAGCCGGCTCTGAGCCCTTGCGTCGCCAATATGGGCGCAGGGGCTAGCAAACACACACTGGAGGAAGTTGCAGGTCTTTCAAAACACCGCACTCATAATTGCCACGGGATCTTTCCTTATGTCACCTGAACATCATTTTCATAATGAGGCAAAAATGCTCGGTGTTAGAGATTGTAATGAAATGTTTACCAGGCAATTCCTGTTCAACTGTTACAACCGCATCACTCGCCCAGGGAATACCGTCTTTCAGCACAAGCTCCTCCTGTTGCCGAATAAGAACTAAAACCGCATAGGAAGACAACAGTCATGCTGGCCGAACTTCTTTCTAGATGTTGTAACAGATTAAATTCTTACCTACCCTGACATGCCAGATGTCTGCCCGACATGCGTTGTGCCACCCTATGACTCTAACTATCTATTTATTTGCTCAACTGAGCCGACTCTTCTACCAACAATTTCACTTTGGTCCAACACTTTTGAAGCCGCGAGGTTTATTTATTTATTTATTGAAATAGTCTACAACTTCAATAATTCTTACAGACTAAATTTCAAAATGTACCTAAAGACAGTTTTAGGGTAATGTACAGAAGGATAAAAAATAAAGTACAGGGTGGCTAATGAAAGCCGCTACCAAAAAAAAATTAAATAACTTTTTTTCTATTTAATGAATCTGGTTAATTTTTTTTTATTTTGCAGATTGACTTTTATATTTAACAAAAATGGATAACTGGGATACTTAAACAAGAATTTGGATTGTCCGCCGCTATCACGCACTGGAGTCCGTAGTTTCGGTTCAAAGAGAGTATAGGCGCACGTTTGCCGGCAATCCTCCGAGCAGATGGACCATAATAAGACTTGTAAACAATTTTGCCGAGCATGGGACAGTCAACAGAAGACCTTACCATCGAAACCCTTCAGTTCGAACGGAGGAAACAATCGCTGCTGTAGCTGCTGCCATACAAAACAATCCACGTGTTTCGACAAGAAGCTTATCTGCTCAAATGGGTGTAAGCAGACAGTCATTACAGTCAATTATGCACAAAGATTTGGACTTATTCCCATATAAAATTCAAATGGCCAACAAACTGAACGCTGCAGACTTGCCGATTCGCTTGGAATTTTGCCAGAAGATGCTTCAAATGGTGGAAGAGGATGGAAACATGTTGAACTGTCTTTTCATGTCTGACGAGGCCCATTTCGATTTAAACGGCAACATAAACAAACAAAATTGTCGAATATGGAGTGCTTCCAACCCACAGATACGCCATGAGACGGAATTGCATCCACTTCGTGTCACAGTGTGGTGTGCAGTTTCATCACGCTGCATTGTCGGGCCCTACTTCTTCGAAGAAAACGGTCACACCGTTACGGTTACTGGAGACCGTTACTTGAGCATGTTGAGAGAGTTTTTCTATCCAGAATTACGCCGAATGAGAATTTCTTTCAACTCTGTGTGGTTTCAGCAAGATGGTGCAGCTCCTCCTATAGCCCAACCTGTTATGACAGAATTGCGACGAAAATTTCCCAATAAGCTGATATCCACAAACTCCACATTCCGTTGGCCACCCAGGTCGCCTGACCTTACTGCACCTGACTTTTTCTTGTGGGGTTATTGCAAACAGGAAGTCTTCAAAGCAAAACCAACAAATTTGAATGAACTAAGGCAATCCATTCGAGAAACAATTGCGGCTATTCCTGTCTCAACTCTCCAAGCAGTAATGAACAACTTTTTGGTAAGATGCCGCACATGCATCGACGAGCAGGGGGGGCATTTAAATTCCATTATTTTTAAAACTAATTAAGCTATATTTAATAAAATTTAATGAGCTTTAACATGAATAAAAGAAAAATGAATTCCATACACTGAAAAAAAAATTATTTGAGTTTCTTGATGCAGCAAAATTCATCAGCCACCCTGTATAAGCCTGTAGTTTACTATGGACCAGTTACAGCTTACTAAACATGAAGAAATAAATATTATATTATATTATTATTAATAAATATATATCACATGACCCATGAAGGACTCTACAGAATAAGCTCAGTGGGGAGCTGATGCGTAATGCCCAGAAGGAGGCACGTGAGCCAGGAGGGACTCATCAGAATTCTGCGAACAATGAGTAGATATTTTTGAATACCCAGCAGCGAGTCACAGGCATCCATATTCTTACAGTGCTTACTGAAATCATAACACAAGCAACGAGAGGTTCATGCAACTCAAAATTTGGTCGGCATATGTTTAAAGAAATAGGTTGGAAATGTCTACATGACCTAAGGGGGGGATTACAGGAAAGTTCGCCAAGCACAAATGGGTTATCTACAATCCCTTTTGTGAGTTTCACCATAAATAACACTCCAAGCATCTCCCTACGACTCTGCAAAGTAGGTAGCTGTATAAGTTTTAAGCGACTACAGAAGGAAGGAAGGTTCCTTGACGGATCCCATGAAAAATTTCTTAACGCGTAAACCAAAAATAGTTTTTGAACCGACTCCAGCTTATCACTGCGGGTTCCATATTATGCAGGCACATTCGAATAATGGTCTTGTCAAAGAAGTAAAAAGAGTTTTAGTAACATGGCGACTAGACACCGCGAAGCATCGCTAGCTCATGTATTTTTAAGGGAAATACTATATCCCAAAACTTGTGTTTACTTGACTATGCTTCGGCTACTGACCAACTTTTCAAGTCTGCCCCTAAAACTTTCATCCACAGACCAGGTCAGACCGAACAGGAGTGGAATTACGGCATATATTCCGTGATCGTAAACCGTTTTTTAAGTCACAATAACTTTGAAACTTTTTTAAGAGCAATAATGTATAATTGAACCGACCGGTATGTATGCCGTCATTCCGAGTTAAGAGTTTAGGGCAATTGTGATTTAAAAACATAATATAATGTTATATCAGGAAAAGGACTGTTACTTGCGACAACACTCCCCAAAATCGTCGGAGAGTGTTTTTGTCCTTAAAGACCAAAACAACAAATACTTATCCGGTGTCCTGAATTTGCCCATGAGCACTTTTGTCATCCCCCATAGATGCAGTCGTAAACCTAACGCAAAAGACAGTCGTAAAACCCCAAGACAAATGATTCTATTAGCTGGCCCTGTCTTGTCAAAAGGTTTTGACATTGCACGCTTTTCTAACACTTCTATGGTCAAACCCTATTGAAAACACCAGTTTTCTGGACTTCCGGTAGAAGATTCTGATGACAATGCTGGGTAAAGAGATTGTCGGCTTGGCAGGACGATGCATCACTATAATGGGGCAAACATTTGTATTTTAATTATAAAGTTATTATTTTTCAGAATAGCAAAACAACACTGAAAAGTGCTTACGACCGCCACCGAGTACTAAAACCAGTCCAAAAATCGTCATGTAACGCGTATCGGTCCAAGGAATGATTATCCTGATTCGAAGAACAACTATTTTTTAGTTTTTTGCAATATAGTTGATAGCAAAGTTAAACATTTTCTGGCGTTCAAATGTGGTTGTTGTTGACAGGAATACAGGGAGCACCGAAAAGTGCAGAAATGTGTTCTACTACTAGGGATGGCGTACCCGGTGTTGGATCGCCTGAGGGTTATTGTTTTAAGCCGCCGGCGAGGGCCGCCAACTCAGGTGTAGACATAAAAGCTATAAATTATACAACCGATTTAGGTTCGGAATGGGATAATTTTCCGGGTTGTTTGCCAATATTTTCCAAAATAATAAAAATATTTGTTCTCCGGAGGAGGATTCTCATTACTGCCACCGAAACGCGTCTTTTGGTATCGCTACCGACATTTCCCAAAATACTGTGAAAATTTCAGACCTGAATAATTATTTGTAGCTACGTTTTCGCACAGTCACATTTATTCCGCAAGAATAGGTAAAATTATATAATGTTACATAACAATTTGTTATGTTAAAATGACCATTGTCCTCATGGGGAGAATACCAGTGATCTCAAGACTAAAAAATTTAGTTTTTTCTGTTTAAGTTGTTATTTAACCAATAATGAATTAATGAATGGCGAATACAAAGAATTCCTAAAGGCAAATTTGATTTACGTATTTTAGTAATTTAGGTCGTCAACGAAAAAGAAAAAACAGAAATGTAATTTTCTGAACAGATTTACCCTAACCGGTGTGAGGTCGTTCAATTTGTCGAAAAGTTGTTTTTATAATTTATTTTGCTTTGTTGATTTTCCGACAGGGTTATTGTTGTTGTTGCAACGACAAAAACAATCCCCGAAGGTTTTGGGGAGTGCTGTCGAGCTGACAGTCCTTGGCTGGATATGAATCCGGTACGCTCCGGTACTCCCTTGCGATACTGCCCGACTGTCGTGGTATTGATTTGGTATGACCAGTGGAACCTTCTAGGCTCTTACGGAAGGAGAGATGGGTAATGAGAGGTGAGAGGCAACATATCAGTAGATTAATCGTCGTCATTACCTTTGTGCATATTAGTCGCCTTTTACGACCGGTATGCCTACCTTGGGCATATTCTAAGCCCCTAACCCGCAGGGGTAGAAAGTTAATGCATATTGGAACGATTTTCGCCCATCCTTTGCTAAATTTGGTTTAGTGACAAACCGATTTCGGCGTTCCGCCATCCTCAACGAACTACTGAACATTCGTACAGAACGATATGGAAAAAGTTGTGTCAGGGTTAAAGCTTGAAACACAATACGAAACTCTTTAATTATATGAAATGGAACACAATCAAAATCAAATCGAAATTTCTCCCGACGACATTTTGTGACGACAGATTTATTTCTATCGTTGCCGCCGGGCGGTGACGGTATTCATTCCAAAGGTGGCCGGATTTTATTTTTTCTAAGTTTAAGAAACTTAACATTTTGTTTGTTTAAATTTTGGGTAATACTTTGCATCCTATGTCAACTGCTAAAACGCTTCAAAAATGTCGAGAGGTGGTTTAAAAGACGTGTCGCGATCCCAGGAATCATAATCCGGAGAGGGAAAAGTCATCCTATTTTTCGTTTAAAAGGTGTTTTTTTACAGAAGTACTGTGCATCGCGAAGCCCGCTTAGGACCGGCTAACGGTTATTTTTTTGAAACGCGGGCGTAGGAAGTCAATGCAGAAAGATGTTCTGCACAATTGTAATGCAAAATATTGCATTATTATACGATTACTATTTTCGCAATTGAATAAATGTGCCTCATTTTCAATTTCACACGTCCAATTTCCGACATTACAACTCTTTTTTACTTTGTGTTAGTGTTATTAAATGCATATGAGCATCGGGAATATTACAAAATATAAATGGAGTGGTCATTTTTTACTTTTTTGTTGCAAAACATTGTCTATAAATATATATCCAATTCTTTAATAAATTAGGTTGAGAACAAATTTAACTACACTGTATAAACGTCAAATCAATGACTTAGTTAGTTTTTGACCGTGAAATGGTTTAACCAAAACAACAAAATTTTGCTAAAGTTTTTTTGGCATAACTTTTTATAATTGATAATATAACTTCTCCCCACTTTGTTACGGTTCCTGGAACCAAGACGCATCTTTCGCCACCCCTCCCGAAATTTTTGGACGTTTTAGCACTTGACGCAGGATGGAAAAAATTACTTAAAATTTTAATCTCTGGCCTGAATAAAGAAGCCAAGAAGAGGGGGTTGCTGTGAACGAGGCCCAGACGAAGTAATTGCTGTCAGTAAAGAAGGAAGCGCCGCACCTGCGCCTTGGCAGCCACGTCACTGTTGATAGTTACAACTTTGGGAAACAGCGTTGATACCGAAAATAATATCAGTCGAGTAATTCAAGATAAAATTTCTGGCCAACAAGTGTTACGTTGGACTGAGTAGATAACTGAAGAGTAAATAAAGTCCTCCCTCGACGAACTATGATCGCACTCTATAAGTCTCTGTTGTTGTTGTTGTGGTAACGACAAAAACACTCCCCGAAGGTAGCTAAGTCTCTCATAATACCTGCCTTGATGTACGGCTCGGAATCATGGACAATGTCGAGAGAAGATGAGATGGCCCTTGGAGTATTCGAGAGAAAAGTTTTCCGGAAGATTAGTGGTCCTTTCCGTGAGGACACCGGCGAGTATGGAAATAGTGCAGGGAATTAAAGCCCAAAGACTCCGCTGGCTGGGCCATGTTATGTTATGAGGGAGGTAGTATTTTGTACCTTGAGGTCACTTTGTCGTGGCCAGTCCTTCACTAGGTTCAATGCAGTCTGAAGAAGCTCACCTAGAGTTTGAAAATGTTTTCCCGTTGCCGTTAGAGCTTTGTCGTCAGCATAGACAATGACTTGGCAGGCAGTTATTTTCAGTTTCAGAAGTAAGGTGTTAACTGCTGGGGCGTGCGGAATTGATAAGATAGTTCATCTTGTTATCCAATGTTTCAGCAATACCACCAGTGGCGTATATCGCCCTAGATATGAGATACTCGAGTTCGTATTATAGATATATGTTGTTGAGCCTAAATTTATATCGAAAACGAAACCAAGAGTGAAGCCCTTTCCGGCAATCGGTTTTTCTATCTTTGTAGTTGTAGCATGGAGAGATGTCTGCACGGACTTGCCTTTGGAGTATGCGTGTAGAGAAGTAGAGACGTACTGGCTTGTTGTTACCAATGTGAATATCAAGAAGTCTCCTTATAGCTTTGAGGAGGAATGAAGTTAGACTGATAGGTGATAGTCATTACACCATTGAATATAGACTATTTTTGCCTCAGTCCACCTACGACTCTGTGCTCAAGTATACTACGATGAATTGAGTTCACCGAGAAAAGCTGACTCGGTTTTAGAAAAAAATAGCGATTCATAAGTTATAAGCGGAATCTACGTCAGTACGTGTCCTAATTCGGTAAACTGCAAAGTAAATGATTCTGTGAACTGCAAAAGAAACATTGGAGACGGTGAAGGTAGATTCTACAGCTCCACGATACCGGCTAGTCCCGAAGGTTTTTGGGTGTGTTGTCGAAAGTGACAGCCCTAGATATATACCCGGTACGCCCTTCGGTACATGCGCCACTGGCGCTGGAGCGATTTGGTATGACCAGTGCAACCTTCTACGTGATGTTACCTCTCCTTGCGTAAGGAGGGAAAAGATGGGTAATAGGAGGGGAGAGGCATCATATCCCTAGATCAACCCTCGAGTTTTACGTCATTACCTTTGTTCATTTTAGTCGCCTCTTACGACCGGTATGCCAAACTTCCATTTGGGTTTTAAGAAATTGATTGACTTAGTTGGGAACTCACAGCCATCGTTCAGGTATCAGGACAAATATCCTGCAGTTTTTCGACGTCATTAATATCAAGGTAGTCTTTCATAAACTTTATTATAGTGATGTTCAAAGCTATCTGAAATTTATTCCCTGCTCCTCTTGATGGTCAGAAGCTGCGACTTTCTGAAAGGTGTCCTTTTAACACCTAAGTTGAGCTTAAAACCTACTATAGAGCATGGAGTCAATTGGCGAAAAAATAGTAGGTCAACAGTGGTCAATAATCCCAGAAGTCATAGCATGAATGTACAAAGCCGTTATTCGAGGGCAGTGATTTTGTGAAAGGCAGTCGAGATACGATACGAATCTTGTCTGACAGCCAGACGACTCTTCGTGCCCTCGGGTCAAACGATAATATCGAGACTCGTTGGTTAGTACACATCGCACACTAAATCAGAAACAGTCACATTTCAAATTCTGAAAAACTATGTGGGGAACGCTTCATGAAAGCGCGAAAGTAGCTCTTTAGCTAAATATGATTATTATCAAGAAAAAAATTAATGCAATTTTGGTGGAGGTTTCGCGAAACGATTTAAGCCGAAAAATCACCAAATATTTTCTTGAGTGGATGTTTTAGATTTATTTCAATACGAAAAGTGAATTTTTTCCTTTTTGATGAAAATTAATTAAAAAAGCGCCACAGGCGCCAATTTGGAATAACATATCGCGCAATTAATTTTTGTTGTTAGTTTTATGGTCTGTTCATTTTTACATATTTTTGTAAGTTTAACGAGCTCAAGACCAGCTGATAATAATTCTTAGTTAATTATTATTATTTTTGATTAAAGGAAAAATTGAAAGCAACAAACATATACAGGCTATAGTTATAGTACTACTCTGTATAGTACACTCACTCTGATTGCAACCGCAGCTGCCTAACCCATAGGCTATGCTGCGTGTAGTTTTCCAAGCTGCTTAATTCAAGTAATCCTCTAATTGTTGTTTGTTATCTTGCTAACGGTACACACAATATTTTAGGCATTCTGTCTATATGTATATTATGGATGCTGGACTTTGCTTTTGTACATTCTTCTTTCTTATTTTGGAAGATAGTTCAATACATAACCGCGTGCTCCGGTATAAATTTATTTTTGTGGTTGGTTTTATGGTCTGTTCATTTTTACATATTTTTGTAAATTTAAGACCCTTTGATAATAATTCTTAGTTAATTATTATTATTTTTGATTAGAGGAAAAATTGAAAGCAACAAACATATACAGGCTATAGTTATAGTACTACTCTGTATAGTACACTCACTATGATTGCAAGCGCAGCTTCCTAACCCATAGGCTATGCTGCGTGTAGTTTTCCAAGCTGCTTAATTCAAGTAATCCTCTAATTGTTGTTTGTTATCTTGCCAACGGTATACACAATATTTTAGACATTCTGTCTTTATGTAAATCATGTATGCTGGACTTTGTTTTTGTAAATTCTTCTTTCTATTTTTATAAGATAGTTATTGTACAAAACCACGTGCTCCTGTAGTGCCAGCGCCTATTAATTATAGAATAATCTAAATTACATTTATTCCTAGTCTGTAAACACCATTAGCCTATAAGTATTACCTATTTCTAATTTACAGATAGTCCTTGTATGTATTAATCTTACTATACTCAGACATCATGTGACTGTCTCTAACTTAAATTAATAAAGAGTCAGTCTAAGCACAACCTTGAAGCCGTCCGCTCGTGTTATTTTATGTGGCCGTTAACCACAAGAAGTAAGGGCCTTTACATGGCGACCGTGACAGGACTGACACGTACAGTGCAAATAAAATACATATAGTTACGGAGAAAAGAAAAAACTGAACCGCGGCACAGACAGTGAAAGCGAAGAAAATTTAAATAAAAGTTAAACATATCAATTAACAAACATTAAATAAATACTAAATACAAGAAAAAACTAATAAAAATACAAATAAATATACACATATGTATATTATAGTGCAGGAGGGAACATTTCGCAAAATTATTAAACATTTTTCGTGAGTGCAGTTGCACTAAAAGCCTAATAACTTTTACGGCTACACAGCTAAATGCCACACTACATTTAAGGTGAAAAGAAAAAAAAACAACAAGAAGTACATCAATACAATTATTAAAACGCTTTAAAACCGTAATCGCCGAATAAAATGTAAAAATATGGACTAATCACAAAAACAAAAACACATCAAAAAAAAATAATAATAAGAAAGAAACTACATATACCAGCAAAAACATTTGACATAAATATGAGTTAGTATGTATTTAAAAATAAAAAGGTGTACAGTCAATAGTTTTTAAGCCCGAAAAATCATGCCAAAACTTAAAATAATAGAGGCGGTACAAAACGGGAAATAAATACATAATGGTACATATATAAAACACGGATACCTAAGCACATAATTGAAAAAATAAAAACAACAAGCAAACAAGTAAGAAATTAAAACCAAGCAGCGTATACAAAGCAACAGAAACTTGTAAGCGCTGACGACGCAGCGATATACAGCAGAGCTTCAACGTACCAAACGGGCCGGCAGCAGGACGAACAGGTGGCAATAGCAACACACAAATCTATGGAGAGAACACGGATACCTAAGCTAAGTTCAAAATTATTTAAATATTTTTCTTTTACATTCAAAATTTACAAACTTTTTACATACAATTAACACATAATTAAACTACTTAATAAATAGGTGGGATAAGTTAAAAAATAAATAAAATTAAAGCTAGGGATTTTATAATTAAATTTATAGTTTGATTAAATAGTTAGTAGAATAAATAAATGGTTAGTAGAACGATGTACAAAATTAAATTAGCAAGTCATCTTTTTGAACGAACGGAATTAGGATGCGTGATATTTTACGGTAAATTTTCAAACTGATATGTGTGATATCGAAGTAGAAGCTCAAGATTCATTTATAAAAATCACAAAAAGAATTTTACAAAATCGGCCTTTAACTACAAATGAAGAAAAATTAACGGAATACAAAACGCTACTTATCGAGTCTTATAATTCTATTATATCCTTAAATATAGAATGCCTTTCAAATGATAACGCCAAACCCATTAATGATATCATAGTACGTTGTAAAGAGCAGCTTAAAAAATGTTTTGTTAAATTGCAATGCACAATTCAAATTCCACAGGATTTTACATCGTTTTTTCAGGAAGGTGTTATTAAAGATTACGAGTCGGATGACGAGTTCTTATATAGTACTCTACAAGTTTCCGGAGAAAATAATAAAAGGCACTCTTCTTTATCTGCCTTAGACAATTTAATCAGTTTTGATAATAATTATTACACAACAAACGTCATTTCAGAAAATTTAATTTTGGCTACCGTGGATAAAAAAATTCCTTCGTAACTATGTGTGCGTCTATAATTCGTGATAATTATGCGGGAGACCCACTAGCGCTCGAATCGTTCATCGGTAAAATGGTAAAATAGATTTATTTGAAAGCTTAGCTGAGGAAAATTTAATACCCACAAATTAGAGGGAAAGGCAATAGAAGCACAAATTTTACTAATAATAATGGAAGACAGAGCCAAAGACTTCCTAGCAACAGGAATAATAACAGCCATAACAATATGTCACGAAATACCAATAACGGTAGACAATCAAATGTGCGCACTTTAAACGCTCAAGCCACTCAGGAGCGAACACTGGGGGACTCAAGCGAGTAAATGCGTTAAACAATCACAACGAAACAGCCATATATTGCTTGAACTTAAATTATACAGATTTTGTTGAGCTAGGATGCAACAATTCCCACAAAGGATGTACATTCCTTGTAGACTCACAGGCAGACATATCTTTGATTAAATTGTCTTCTTTAAATAAAAATACGACTATAGACAGCAATGATACAATAAACATAATAGGTGTCACATCAGTTACAGTTTCTACTCTCGGAAAAATTACAACAACTTTAACAAAATCAGACTATTTTTTTTGAACATACCTTACACGTCGTTCCAGAAAATTTTAATATTCCCTCAGATGCTATTCTAGGCAAAGATTTCCTCAAAAAATATAGATGTAACATAAATTACGCAAATGATCGTCTTTCGTTTTGGCTACGCAACAAAAAATTGCAGATTCCAATTTCACATGGCACAAACGGCGACACATGCATCACGCTAGGTGCGAGGTATACCGCATCTTCAACTTGGGTAAACCGAATAGAGAGCTGTTCATAGAGTCGCAAGAAATTTGCGAAGGCGTTTTCACATCAAAATGCATTGCAAACAGCAGCAATCCTATATTAAAAGTTATTGAATAACAGATAAAGTAAAGCTTGTTAGCAATTGTCACGTTCAGTCAGAACCGCTAAGTAACTACAATGCCTATTCCATTAAAAATACAATAGCAGATGTAAAACGCATAAACGAATTAACAACTATACTCAAACCACAAATATCTAGCACTGGAAGTGAAAAATTATTAAACTTATGCCTTGAATATTCCGATATATTCGCATTAAAGGACGACGTCATGACGATAAATAATTTCTATAAACAGAAACTCCGAGTAAAGGATCCAACGCCTGTTTATATGAAAAATTACCGGTTACCATATTCTCAGCGAGAAGAAATTGATAGGCAAGTAAAAAATCTTTTGAAAAATAACACAGGCCAACACTCAATTTGCTTCTTTGAATTCATCAACTGATTCTAGTTAATTTGGGTGCGCTGAATTGAAATCTGTATCAGTTTGTCTCTATCAGCTCTAGTTTTCATGACATAGCTTTTTTAAGTACCCTCCACTTATGATCTCCAATTATGACCGGCTGTCAGTTTTTTGAAAATTTTTTTTTAATCAAAATTTCTTAGTTACAGCTATAGTAGTTGAAAAAAAAAAACATTTTTTTCGGAAAAAAATTTTTTACCCAAAATTTTTTTTTTATCAAAATTTTTTATTTGCTGTTATAGTTATTGCCAAAAAAAATGCCCAAATTTTTTAAGTATTTAAAAAGTAAAACTTTTTCATAGGAATATAAAAAAAATAAAAAGAAGTAAAACAGTTTCATACAGATTTATTAAAATTAAAAAAATTCTCACAAAGCATTAAAAATATAATATATATATATATATAATTCTAGTTACAGAATGTAAAGCTTCTTTTAAGAGACAATCTGGAATGAACAGCCGGATCAGAGTCTCTTTGCAAATTCCAATAGTAGTCTGCCGTCATATGTGTATCCCACTTTCCCAGGTACCGATTCTCCATAATTTTGATATTTTGGTGAAACCTTTATCCTTGTTCTTCGCTTAAATTACCCAAGTTTTCGGGAAATCGGTCCAAGTAATTGCGCAAATAATGGATTTTAATACTCATGTTGCAGCCAAGGTCTCTGAACTTATCTAGCATATTCTCCACTAATTGAACATAATTTGGAGCTTTATTATTTCCCAAGAAATTTTTTATAACTAGCACGAATGATGCCCACGCATTACGTTCAGTTTCGGTCATTGACTTATCAAAATCGTTGTCATTCATAAACTGCCTTTTTTGTGGACCGTCAAAAACTCCTGCTCTAATCTTATCTCTACTTCGATTAGGCATTTTGCTGCAAGTATATGCAAAACATTCCCCATCGCGATTCAGAGCCTTAACAAACTGCTTCATGAGTCCAAATTCGATGTGCAACTGTGGTAGGACGATGTTTTCACGTGAAACTAAAGCTTCATTTACAATATTTTTATCGCCAACAATCATTTTGTCTCTCGTAGGCCAATATCTTTGCCGCCAATATTGTTGCTTGGATATGCTATCCCAGAGACACAAAAAGCAAGGGTACTTAGTATAACCACTCTGTTGTCCAAGAAGAAAATTGACCATTTTAAGATCAACACAAATGATCCATTGGTGGTCTTGGTATTTTATCTTTTTCATCACTAATGCAATGTTGTTATATTCTTCTTTCATTGTTGTGGAGTGCGCAATTGGAATTGATGCATACACATTGCCATTGTGCAATAAGACGCACTTCAAACTTCTCTTGGAACTGTCCACGAAGAGGCCATTTATATTATTACAAAACACCAGATTGTCTTCCTTAGTAAAAAATGTTAAAAAAGCTTTATCCCTGGTGCGGTAATAAGTTATTTTTGTTCCACGTTCTAACAATTTCTTATCATTTAACCTCGAAGCTAACAGTTCAGACGCTTCTTTTGATAAGGCCAAATCTCGAATTAAGTTATTCAACTCGAATTGATTAAAACGTTGAGGAATATTTTATGTGTCTTCGAAAACACTGTCGCAATTACTTAGATCATTAGCGGCATTATGTTCAAACTCCGAACTCGGCTCTGGAGAATCATTCAGTTTTGGAATGGGAACATCTTCGGAATGGGGAATTGGACAGCGTGCTGACGGTAAATCGGGATACTGCCATTTATTTCGATTTTTCCTATTAATACCAGCAATACTCACTAAACAGAAGTAACAGTCGTCCAAATGATTTCTGGGCTCTATCCAAACCATCGGCACACCAAACTTAAGCCTATTTCGTTTTCCTTGAGTCCAATGTCGCAAATTTACACCGCAAGTATTGCACACAATGTGTGAAGCCCAGCTTTTATCTTGGTCACCAAGGTCAACTCCAAAGTAATCTAAATACGATTTTTTAACAAATTCCGAAATAGGTCTTATGTTTTCTTTAAAGGTGTATTCACCACAAATGTAACAAAATGTGTCAGCGTAATTTTTATACCGTCTTCTATTGGAAGTAATTTCTATTTAGATCAACACTTTTTAATAAACTTTGCCAACTGCAATAAACCACTTCTTACAAGCAACTAACTTCCGATATGCAATTGGAGCGCAATAAGAAAAAATAACGTTCTCAATAATAAGGGTGATCCCTTACACCAATTTGACAGTCAGAAACAATCACGGACTACAGGAAATTACAGCCAGGTAATCCCGTACGCCACTTTTCTGACTGATGAGAGCAGAAAAAGAGAGTAAATTGAGGCAAAAAAAAAGAGGTAAAAATTTTGTTTGGCAAAATTTTTTTTTCAGGTCAAAAGTTAAGTGTAAGGGTATAAAAAAGCTATATCATGAAAACTAGAGCTGATAGAGACAAACTGATTACAGATTTGAATTCAGCGCGCCCAAATTAACTAGAATCAGTTGATAAAGTCAAAGAATTTGTGTGTAATCTGATAGAAGAAAGTAACTCAAATTATAACAGTCCTTTAATTTTGGTTCCAAAAAAAAGCGATGAAGGCCAAAAAGCCTATAGAATGTGTGTTGATTTCCGCGCTATCAATAAAAATCTTATAATTTCCTCTACCCCGCGTTGATGGTATATTATACAATCTAGGTAGAGCAAAGTTTTTTTCTCCGCTGGATCTTTTCTCAGGATTTCACCAAATCCCACTCCATGTCGACTCGCGCGATATCACGTCGTTTAGTACGGTTTTGCCCTTCGGACTGAATGTTGCTCCCAATTCGTTTTCGCGGATGATGTCCATAGCTTTCTCGGGTATTTCACCGAAAGAAGCATTTTTATATATAGATGATATTATTGTCATTGGATGTAGCGAAGAGCATCACTTGAAAAATCTTGCGAAAGTTTTTGAAACTTGCCGAAAATTTCAACTAAAGCTTAACCCACACAAATGTAACTTCCTTCGACCCGAGGTAACATTCTTCGGTCACAAATGCACTTTAACGGGAATTTCAACGGATAACTCTAAGATCGCCAACATCCGAAACTACCCAACGCCGACTGATAAAGATTCTTGTAGGCGATTTGTAGCTTTCGCAAATTATTATCGTAAATTTATACCAAATTTTGCCTTGCTAGCAGCACCACTAAATGCTCTAAGTCGAAAACGCGTAGAATTTTTCTGGAGTAATGAATGTGAGGATTCATTACAACGGTTGAAAAAGGCCGTAATTTCACCGAAAATATTACAATACCCCGATTTCACCAAACAATTCATAGTAACTGTTGATGCATCAAAAACCGGCTGTGGCGCAGTACTAAGCCAACTCCATGATGGCAATGATTTACCGGTACATTTCGCATCCAAGTCCTTTAATAAGTCTGAACAAAACAAACATATCATTGAGCTAGAACTTTTGGCGATTTATTTCGCTATCAAACAGTTTCAACCATGCATATATGGCACACATTTCACTGTGAAGTCAGACCATAGACCACTGGTCTATCTTTTCAACATAAAGGATCCAACATTAAAACTTGGCCGAATCAGACTAGAACTCGCGGAGTATGATTTTACAATCGAGCATATCAAAGGCAAATATAACGTAGCAGGTGATGCACTTTCGCGCATATTATTTTCTGACTTAAAACAATCAACTAAACATATATTGGCAATGAAAACTCAGTCAATGGAAAAAGAATGCCAAACAAATACAAACAATAAAATTTACACTTTATCTGGGAAAGTACTGGTTTATGACAAATTTGCATACGAATTTTCCAAAAGAGTACCAACAATAAAGTCTCAAATAGTTTTCGATGAAAATGGAAACAATCCAACCCTATAAAATTTTTGCGCACATTATACGCAAACGTTTATTTTTAACGAATATTGCTATTGTAAACGAAACTCTGAATTTAGATGAATTGCTTTCGAGGCTACAAAAGCAGCCGACAATCAGGACATAAAAAAAATATAATGGCCAAAAGATGACACAATTTTTAAACATATTTCTGTTTTCGAGTTAAAAGCCAAAGGAAATAATATGCTAAAATCATTAGAAATAATATTAACTGAACCGGTAGAAACAGTGATCGATAACGATAAAAAGCAACAGTTAATGACCATTTACCACACCGACCCCTTATCAGACGGTCATTGCGGAACAAAAAAGCTATACGCGAAAATAAGGACTAAGTATCACTGGAAAAATATGACTAGAGATATTTCGAAATTTGTAAAACTGTGCGACAGTTGCACGCGCAATAAAATTAAACCTTCAAATAAAGAAACATTAATTATTACCCCAACACCAATCAAGCCTTTCAATATTGTTGTAGTAGACACAATAGGCCGTCTACCCACATCTGATCTCGGTAACAAGTTCGCTGTTACCTTGATATGCGATTTAACTAAGTATCTTGTAACCATAGCTATCCCCGATAAAGCTGCCAGTACTTTCATACTTACCTACGGTGTAATGAATCCTATTAAATCATATTTAGGGGCTGAGTATAAAAACGAAATTTTCAAAGAATTATGCAACATTTTAAAAATAAAACATGACTTTTCTACGGCTTATCACCATGAAACAGTCGGTATAATAGAACGCAACCATAGAGTGTTCAACGAATACTTACGTGCGTACTTAAATGAAACATCCTCTAATTGGGATACCTACTTAAAATATTTTACATTTCACCATTACGTAATCGTTAATTCAGCTTTTGACAATAAGATAACACCATTGGAATTAGTTTTCGGCAAAGACCCAGCATTACCGCAAGAAGTGCAAACTAGTACAATCAATCCTATTTACAATATCGATAACTATGCCAAAGAAATGAAGTATAGATTGCAAAAATCACATAATCTTGCAAAAAATTTGATAAATAAGCATAAAGCTCGAAACAAGTTGCTATATGATAAGGCTGCACGACCGTTAAATTTGAGGGTACACGATATGGTATTAGTTGAAAAACAACCATACGAAAAACATAAAAATATCTATGAAGGTCCATTCCAGGTTCAAAAAGTTGACGGTGTTAATGTCATAATATTAGATGAAACAAAGAAAACGTTGAAAACCATACATAAAATAGATTAAGAAAAATTAATTAAACCAACGAAAAAAAAAATCCAAGGATACATACAATTGTAACGTTAAATCGTATATACGCAAACATATGCAGTTGTATTTATGCTTAGCACTAAAATATCGGATAAAATCTCATTAAAAATTTATATATGTATTTGGAATTATATAACTTTCCAAAATAGAATTTATGTAACTTTTCTAAAAATCTACACATATATTTGAAATTATATAACTTTTCAAAATTTATAAACATGAATTATATCATTTCTAAAATCTACATTTTCGCAATCACATAACTTTTATAAATTTCCAAAAAAAAATGTTTGAAACTGATAAAACTGAACGAATAAAGTCAAAAAGGGAGAAAATTACAAACTACTTATTTAAAAATTTATTCGCTCAGTTTGCTCAGTTAACAGTCTTGAAAAAGGACGAGGATGAAGTCAAGTCTGGTCAACTTGATGCAGTCTTTTTCCTTTGGAGGGATGGTGTAGTGCCAGCGCCTATTAATTATAGAATAATCTAAATTACCTTTATTCCTAGTCTGTAAACACCATTAGCCTATAAGTATTACCTATTTCTAATTTACAGATAGTCCTTGTATGTATTAATCTTACGATACTCAGACATCATGTGACTGTCTCTAGCTTAAATTAATAAAGAGTCAGTCTAAGCACAACCTTGAAGCCGTCCGCTCGTGTTTTTTATGTGGCCGTTAACCACAAGAAGTAAGGGCCTTTACACTCCGGTATAGATTTATTTTTGTTGTTGGTTTTCTGGTCTGTTCATTTTTACAAATTTTTGTAAGTTTAACGAGTTCAAGACCAGTTGATAATAGTACTTAGTTAATTATTATTATTTTTGATTAGGGGAAAAATTTAAAGCAACAAACATATACAGGCTATAGTTATAGTACTATTTCGAAAACAGCCACGATTTCTCGTCAGACTAATTTGTATAGTTTTGCTGTTTTCAGAGGATCTTGTTAAGAATCGAACCCACTCACTCTGATTGCAAGCACAGCTGCCTAACCCAATTTTTAACTCTAAATTCTCTCTAATTATACTTTTATTAACAAAAAAGGAGCCGGCGAAAATTTGAAATTCAATACGCCGTAGCGCTCCTACAATAAAGCACGATATGTAACTATTATCATAACAAATACTTGTAGAAGAACACATTCGGAGCAGTTACCATTCTCACGGGGCACTAATTGGTCTGGAATGTGAAATTTCGTGTCAAAGCTGCAAAGTTATGGAGGCGGGGAGAAGGTGAAGCATCTGCAGTGAGATTTTCAGAAAACCTTTTTTCAGGAGCATCTATAAACTTGGCTTTATTATATATAAAATATTTTCCTTAAATTTGTATTTCTTTGCTGGCTTGAGGTCCGTGTTCAATAATTATAAAAATTAAAAACACATTTTGATTTTTTTGTTAAAATCGATATATTTCGACTGCTCAACGGCAATCATCTTCAGGATTGTAGCAACTAACAAAAATAAACAATTAACAATAAACAAATTTTGCATTTTAAATATCACATAAATACATACTTTTATTAACACGTCTGCTCTCTGTGACGTGGAGTATGGTACTATTTTTTAGTGAGCAGGTGTTTATAGATATGTGCTCTGTGATCAACGTCGTTCTTATAGTTGAGTCTTGTGTTAGTCGGAGTATTAATAATGTGTAACATTTCTAGTGTGAAGCGTTTGGTATAGTGTTGTTCTTGTTCCAGTATTTTAGTCTCATCAAAGTTTGGTGTGTGGCCGCTATCTCCACAGTGGGCCATGAATGCCGTTTTTTGATTATTTACTTGATGGCAAAATTTAAAATCAGACTTATGCTGGGAAATTCTCGTTTTGAGCTTGGACTTTGTAGTACCTATATATATATTATTGCACGTTTCATCTCTATTGCCTTTACATGGTATCTTCTAAACTACGTTATTTTTTTCCATGATTGGTATTTTCGATTTTGTTTTGTTAAATATGTTTTTTAAAGTGTTCGTAGGTTTATGCGCAATTTTTGTGATTTCTTTATCATAGCAGTCAGATTTTGCTAGACGCTCTGATAGATGCGGTACATAAGCCACCGACTTGAAAATAATTGGTTTATCGGGGGTTTTTGGACTATTTGGATTTTTAGTTTTTCGTAATAATTCATAATTTAAAATATTTTCCACTATTTATTTTCCTTTGTTTCCTTTGTCTTTTTATAATTAAATAAAATGTGAAGGTTTTTTATATGGCCAACTAGAAAAGCTTTTCATTAGTCATTGTTGGCTGTGGATACCTACATGTAACAATTTCGATTGACAAAATTCTACCTATTGAGCTGTAACAATTGTTAGCCATAACAAACTCAGCATAGGGCTGATAGTCAACTTTTGTTCACTATTTTTTAAAATTGTTTTATCTTTATTTAAATACTGTCTATACTAAAAAATTTTCTTTACTATAACTTGTTAACAATCAATTCTTTAAGTTTAGCGGAACACGTCAATTACTATTTTGCCGGTTCGAAGGGAATAAAGTCTAAGTTAAGGGAAATTAAAAGTGTAACTTGGAAATATTGCAGCAGGGAAAGTATCAGAAATTTCGACAAGTATAGCTGTAGAGTCTGATATTCTTCGTAAAGAGTATGATTTCGTGAATTTGGCCAAAGGAGGTAGAATCAGATACCTTTCCCGGTGGTAGAAGCTAATAATAATAATAATAGGGCCGAGCTTCTTTTCAATTCGTGGTGTTCGACTTCTACTTTTAACAAATTCAAATTGACATAGCCTACATGCTGATTCCGAAAGCCATCTATCAAGGCAATTGTGTTTTTATTGAGAAGTTTATGTAAAAAGCACTATGACCGGAAAAATAAAAAAGAGATAGTGGTGTTGCTACCTTTTGCTGATTTTGCAAATGCTTGTAGTTTTCTCGTAAGTTAATTGACGTCTGTGTCGGGCTTTTAAACTCTACTGGAAATGTTTGTAATTCTTTTAATTCAAGTTTGGATCCTTATCGTATTTTAGTGCAGCTAAAGTATGTGGCCCTATTCCAAATGTATATCTTGGTGGTGCACGATATTTTGTGACATTCATATCCAAAAATTTGTTATAAAAATGCGTATATGTTCGAAAACCTCGTAGAGTATCAAACAAAGTGGCGAATTAAAGTCCTGAGGAGTGACAGCAAAGAGTACAAAAATCTTGAGCTTGAAACTTTTCCAATACATGCCGCATACTGAAGCAGTCCCTTGCACGCCGCAACAATATGAAGTTGCAAAAAGAGAAAATGGGACGTTTGCTGAAATTTCTAGGAGTATGCTTTTACAAGCTCTTTTATGATAATCTTTTTGGGCAGAAGCAGTTGCGCTGTAGTCTACATATGAAGGGAGGGCGTAGAGTGCAATTTTTGAAAAGTGGTAGAACGGTGGTGTTAACTTTCGCATTACTGAGGATATCAATCATACACGCAGCGAAACGCTCTCCTCAAAGGCTTAGCTACAGTATATTCCCTGCAGTAAAATTGTGAACCAGTCTCCAAGAGACACAGCCTTGAGCTACACACTGTGTGAATCGTTCTTTGCCGGTTACAAAAGTGATAGCTTAAAGACAGTTTGGCAACTCTAATGCGTCAAATTTGCTTGTTTTTAGTGAATTTTGCATATCTGCGTTTTCGGCTGGCCTTCATGTGAACTGCATTTATACGGACTTCGACAAGGTGTTTGACGGAGTATCCCACAAGATTCTGTTAAATAAGTTGGCTTTCTTAAGCTTTCATTCTGCTTTGCTGAAGTGGTTTGAGTCGTATTTATTGAATAGAACCTGTGTGGTTACAACTGATGGGGTATCATTAATAAATTTTATTGCAAGTTCCGGTGTTCCCCAAGGGAGCATCTTAGGACCGCTGCTATTTATATTATTTATGGACGACATTGGCATTTGTTTTTCAGTTTCTAATTATTTACTTTATGCTGATGACTTAAAAGTTTTTTCTGCTATCAGGACTGCTGATGGTGCAACGAAACTCCAGAGTATAATCTCCATTTGAGGTGTTTAAAGTCTCGTCTCTTTTTGAAAATTAATAAATGTTTTCGTGTTGCTTATTCTGGGCGTCAAACTGTTATAAATTCACAGTACTGTCTAGATAGTCATACGTTGAATAATCTTAATGAAACTAAAGATCTCGGACTGATTTTTGATTCTAAATTTTCCTTCAATAGTCATGTAAATTTCATTTTGGCCAAATCGTATTCGGTATCAGGCTTTATTCGGCGAGATGCCTTTGATTTTCTGACCCTTACATTTTTAAATTTCTATTCACTGCCCTTGTTTGCTCTCACCTGGAATATGTAGTTATTATTTGGAGACCATATGACCAATTTTCAGTGAGAAGGATTGAACGAGTACAAAAGATGTTTCTAAAATATGCAACGGCCTAGTAGATTGTCCTATTTTACTGGAGCGAATTAGCTTTGTCGTTCCGCAAAGAAATCTCCGTATTTCATACCCACTTTATGGGACGACCTATAAAGCTATTTACGCTAGATTTTTTACAACCTTTGTGCACATAAATTTAACTTTTTTGGTAGTGTTCATATTAATTTATTTGTTAATTTATGTTTGCATAAGTATATTTTATCGCTAGTCTGTAAGGTACTCTGTACTGTAGACTTAACTTAAATAAATAAATATCGGACATCGATAATGACTCATTCACAAGCAGAACTACGGAGGATGAGAACTAGCTAAAGTCAAACTATCTTAGAAATGTCGAAATGGAAACCGATTAAGAACTAGTTGCAAAGTTATGCACTGGCATCACATGTAAAAGTGGACAGTTGAAAGCATTGCTTGGGTATTGAGCTAGACCTGGTGGTGTCGTTAAACAGTTTACCTCAGTGATAGTTCTGAGCTAGTCGAATTTTCTGCAGGGTTTTATTTCATATCTTATATCTAGTCCATATTGTGGCCATGTTGCAGGTCAGAATGACTTTAACTGCTTGCGCAGTGACATCACGACACCTCTGGCCCCATGAGTTGTACCTCTATTCTATATAATTTACTCCTTCGAAAAAAAATTCCAATACTCCTAAGTATCAAATTAAAAAAGTCCAGTTATTTTTATGCATTATTTCTTTTTAGGTATGCAATCCTGTTCCCGTTCTCCGCTTCGATTCATTAAACGCAATGGATACCTGGCCATATATTATGTCGTGGAATGAAGCGTATGCCCAAAATAGTGAAACAAATTACTGCATTTATCAATACCAAACCACCGAAGTTCGTTGGAACCCATTGCAGCGGCGAAGCACAAACGGTAGCCATGTTATTTATACAGTTGGCAATCAAAATTGCAAAGGAGAGATGTCTTCTACTAGTCTTCAAGAGATGTCTTCTACGTTCACGGAATGTTGTACTATTAAAACATATTGCAACGGCCCTTTGAAATCTACAACAGAATACTACGTGGTCCTACGATTTTTTACTAGATCGGGTTACAGCGATGTAGCGCTGCTAGAATTCGCAACAGACTCCCGCTTTCCGTTGCCTTTTATTATTTTAAGTATTTGCAGTAGCTTACTTTTGGCTCTTACTGCCGGCATATTTTACATTTTAATTTCAAAACAAATAATATGGTGAGCGTTAGGACGCAGTTACCATTTCAAATAAAACCCTATCCAGTGTTTTCTTGAATTATCATAAAGTAAGTATGGAATGTACATTAATGAACTTGAATCTTGGGTGTCAGTTTTTCTGCGAATAAAAAATTAGGGTATCTGAAATATAGAGGCGTTAAATGCTAAGAAAATAAAATCGGTGCAGGAGAACGGGTTGACATTCTATTGCATTAGAACTTCCGAATGGTTGTACGGGATATTTTTTATTTTATTTTTTGTTTGCTGGTAGGTTTCTTTTTTGCTTTTTGTTTATCTTACTAGCAAACCTGCAGATTTCTTCGGGAAATTTACTAGTTCACCCTCCCAATCTCTCATTATAATTGAAACCACATTTGAAAGATTGTGGAAACGTCAACAGGAATTTGAAAATGGAATAACTGATCAAACGTCGAAGTAGAAAGCTTTATCAAAAGTCTTACGATATTCGGAACGCCAAGTAGAAATAATAACTAAAATTTCAACTGGCGCAAATTGAAAACACCACAGGATCCCAAATCGATCAAAACTTGGTATTTCCATTGTAGTGGTAGTCTCCCTCGGGAGCCGATATGAATACCTTTGCCTGTCGTGTACATCTTGTTGATCGCCGGGAAATGAGAGGAAATTTGAAGGTAATTGATTTCTTGTTGTATGTGTTTCTTTTTATTATTACTACCTTTATATTAAGTCCCTTGCAGTCGTTTTAGATAACTTCTCGCTGAGCTAAACACTTGAAATTGGTAACACAGTTCTGAACTCCGTGACCATGCAATGTGAATGAAAAAAATATACGCTAGATAGCGCACGGATCGAGATATACGGAAAATTTATTTAAAATTTGGTATCTTGCGATTGATTTTTAAGTAACTTCCCGTTAATGTAAAGCATTAAAACTTGCCACCATGCTATGCAGTACCCTGTACACTAAATTCTGCTAGATGGCGCCCTGATCTAGACAAATTAAAATCGCTGAAAAATGTCACATAGTTCAGAAGCCGGTGACAAGGATCTACCTATTTTGAAAATTCCTTTGAAATTTAAAATCTTGCAAATGATTTTTAACTAACTTCTTGGTGAATTAGGGACTTGGAACTTAGCACATAGTTCAGGCCACTATGATATAATTTTTAGAAATTAAAGTTGCACTAGGTGCGCTTATCGTGATTACTGAAAATGGCTGAAAAATTGGGGGAATCTTGCGATCTATTTTTGGCTTCGCGGTAGGGTGTAGACTTGAAGCTGGGCACATGCTTTAGAACCCGATGACAATGCATTACTAGGTGAACAACTATTGATAGGTGGAGCATGGATCGAGCTATTTTGAAAATTCTTTTCATATTGGGAACCCTGCGAGTCAATTTTTACCTGATTTCCTGGTGACTTAGGGACTTTAAACATAGCAGATAGTATAGGACACGATCACAATATAATTTGAAAATCGCTGAAAACGGGGGGAGTCTTGCTATCGGTTTTTAACTAATTTTTCGGCGATCGCGATATGTGAAAAACGGGAAGAACCTTGTGCTCGATTTTTGAGTAACTTCCCTGTGAGCTAAAGACTTTAAACTTGACATATGTCCACCCATATTACAGTCCATATCTACTAACAACTGTTATAAGAGTAGCGATTGGCCAACTCTGCTGCTGTGTTACTTGTCCATACTATTTTGCGGGCATTCGAATACATATGCCCCTAAAACTGTGTCTAAGCTTTATGGAGGGCGAGAAGTTTTTTTTTGAGTTATTGTTTTTAATTTTATTTTATTATTTATATTATATTATTGGTTTAGAGAGGAATAGGGGGTGTGCGGTGCACATGTTTACTATAGGGAGCCCTTTTCTAATATGTATTTAATTATTATATTATTTATTAAATTATTTGTTCTATATAGAACGGGGTGCAGTGCACCTGTTACACCTTGTATTTATTAATTGGGGGCGAGCACTGTTGGCTCTGAGGCATTGCACGGGGTTGGCTTCCTCATTTTCGTTCTGAAAAACCCCCTTTGCTCATATTGCATAGGGGCGATATTTTGGGAGTTTAATGGGGGGTGCGGAGCACATGTTACACCTTTTATGTATTAATTGGGGGCGAGCACTGTTGGCTCTGAGGCATTGCACGGGATTGGCTTCCTCATTTTCGTTCTGAAAAACCCCGGCTTGGGATTACAAAACATAAACTATATATTTGGGATATTTTATAAGCTGCTTGCGAATTACAAGAGTGCAGCGCAAATAAAATAGACGAAGTAAATCGTTATAGCTTATGTCGCTTAAACATTCTCGCCCCCCTAGACGGCTTAGTCGTCTAGTGATATTCATAAGTCGCCGGTTCGAATCCGGCTCGAAGGACCATGTCTAAGCTCTATGGAGGGCGAGTAGTTTTTTTTGAGTTATTTTTTTTATTTTACCGGTGAAAACCTTTACACACCAATAATAATATATAATAACAATGTAATAATATGATATGCAAAAAGCCGACTAGCTATCAGCTGTGCGGCGAATTGGTGTGGGATGATTTACGAGACAAGGGTTGCCACACGTCCCTTCAATTAAATCTAAGGGTGAGTTCATATGTTGTGATGAGTAAATAATGTAATAATAATAAAATATAATGTAATCCATGCGTTATAATGATATTATATACAATTCATGACAAATATGTATAACGAGTATTATTTTATGTACAATTCAGGAAATATGTTTATAATGAATATTATGGGTCTGGGATTGGGACGTGTGGCTACCGATGTCGCGTAAACAAACTGAAATAATCTCAATTAATCAAAAATGATAAACAGATACTACTTAAAGACTACCTTTATATTGTTGCCCTTAAACAAAGACATGGTATCTGTGAGCTTTACATTCGAGATTTTAATCATACCAATTATAATCAATTTCTGGGATTTGAAAATATAAAGGTGGGTGCACAAGGCAATCAATTTTTAGAATTTATAATGTGTCAACTTAAAATTAATGGTTCAGAAGGGAGATGCTTACGTCTGTACCCAGATTACGTTTATTGCTGCGGGGAGTAGGTCTACCGGAACCCGTCTATCGGCTAGCAAACAGTGGTTGGGGGTTCGTAACCTTTCCTCCCAGACCCATGATAGTACTTTTGTTTATCACAGAGTCCTTATTTATTTAGTGCTTTACAAAAAAATTATTTTTATCTTTACGAAAAGTTCTATCCATCGCCAATGACTAATAATATTGGAAAAGTTATTGCTATTAATTTAATCACTATAGGAACGTGATTTTCCCTTATTCCCCTCACTCTGCTGACACCTTGGTGTACTAGTTCTGCTGCCTCTCTACCCACTCTAGCATGGTCTGTCAATGGCATTATAAAATTTACGACAGACCCCTGAAAAAGAAAGACAACTTACCCACTCACATCACTACCACCCGATTGAAAACGCCTTAACGCATCATAAATATAATTTTTCCGTATAAATTCAATTTATTCTACAAATTCACTTTCATATATTATTTAGTACAACTTCGCAAGCTTAGACGTCTAGTGCGTATGCTTAAACAAGTTACATACTAGCATTTATTTACCAATATATGTATGTGTATACGCGCCGTAACAACAAACACATTTCAATCGACATCGTCATATTAAGGAATATCTCACTACCGCGGCTAGCCTGTGTGTATGTTCTCAAATAAAAGAATTCAATATAAAGGTGTCTAGGGATGTAAATCTATTCTTTAATATGTCACCACTGTCAAAACAAAGAAAAATGTAAACCCTAAGCACTGCAAACCAACCGAACTTTTAACACTTGCTATTCACATATCAGCCAGAGAACTATTAACAGACATATATTCTGTGAAACATGTCTTATCCCATACATGTTCTCTTTTAACACGATCTATGCAAGAGAAAATGTGTGTTTCCATACTTTGCGTTAGCCAAAGAACATAAATCTATAAGAATGGGGAACTTGTCGGTTCAGTTTCCAGCGAGAAATCGACAAAAATCTGAAAGCGCAAGTTTCAGGAGTTCACCATACCTTTTGCCTCGGTATTCGCATGAGAAAAATTGTGCGGCGAACTGAATGCGCCAATAATTCTGGAGGGCCAAAAAATAATTGGGAGTAACGTTCCGTTTAGAAGTACCTTCTTTAACCTATTTTCTCTTAGGCGCAGTCAGTTCGATTAAAGAGGCCAAAAATTCTGTTTGTAATTTTTTTCATAGAATTTTTCGAAATGCTCTTTTATTTGAGTTATGCTAAATATTTTACATCTGAAGTAGCATATGCAATCAGAAACCTGTATTATAAAATAAATCATATACAAATACACTTAGAACGTTATTCCATACTACCTGTTCAGGAGCGTGTTTTGCGGGTACTCTTTTATTTTTTCTCGTTATATACTCATTTCCACTATTTCTTAACCTTTCGTTTTTATATCCTTCCAATCATCACTATTAATTTTTCTTTTTGAACCTCTATTACACTTCTTAAGAACTTGCGACACCTCCGTACTCATTATTTCGGGTTACACTTGGAACGTTTTTCCGCTGATTGATTATTTTTAGGTTCAATTTAAGAGCTAAAGAGGGTATAATTTAGGCAAATTTAGTGCTTGACCAATGTGAGAGAGCTATTTAAAAGGGAATATGCAAAAAAACCGGTTTTGAAAAAAGTGTAACATAGCAACATGTATGCATATAAAAATGGTTTAATCAAAATGACCTTTTCCAACAATTAGAATGTATTTAAATACCCTAAAATACATAATTTAAATACTATTTATTTAGGTATTTTATGTATAAAAAGGGGCATAAACATTCATTTTCATATAACGCAAGCGTATATTTTAATGTCTTACTACTTCACTTGCTTAAAAGTGACTGAAATTATTTTCAATTCGCAAAAAGTAAACAAAGAAGCGAAGTTCTTTGCACTATGAGAGTAAGCGAAATAGAACGAAAGGACCTAGTAGTATTCTTTCTAACGCACAGGTGAAGCAATAAAACCAAACCTATATTTTTTATAAAAATTTTTTGCTATTACACACAATTTCATTCATGGAAGCAAATGCACCAGAAACCTCGTCCATTCATAAATTGGGATCAATTCTTGTCGAAAATCATAAAATGAAATAAATTTCTGAATTTGCATCAAAATTTATTGTCAGGTTTCAGACAATTTGGACAAGAGGACGCTTGCATGGCAAGGAATTGCCACTGTTCTAAATCTCATGCACCAGGCGCTCATAAAAATTAGCCCGTATCGTCGTGTGATATGTATGATACTTTTTCTAACTGAGTAAAAGCTAGTTTTAATATGTTTTTTAAGAACATTGCATAGAACTTTAACCTCAGACTTTTACTTTGACACATAAGTTCAATGTATGCCATGAGTAGGGTCTTGCTATATAAAGTTTGTGGAAAGGAAAGGGAAAGAAAATGTTGAACAGTTCTTATATTAAAGTTAAAGTTCGCTGTATTTCAGCTAATATACACATCAACCAGGATCTGCGATTCGTACCGATTTTTCGCCCCAAACTGTGCAATTGATAAATTAACCAATTTGTTTATATATCAAGATGCACTGTGCTCTATCAAAAAGCTTTTTGGTTTTGGTGGTGGCTGTGGAATGAGTTCTTTTCATTAGATTGACTCCTACAGTGTGGGGAAAAGCACAGTTTGTTAAGTTTCAGTTAACACTATTTGAAATAATAATAACTATTTGATACAAATCTTGTCGGTGTCGGCTTGTAAAACGAAAAACACTAAATCTGGTACGGCCTATTTAATATGCACATGTTCTTTGGTACATACATGAACAGCATCCTTTAAGTGTATTTGTAAATTTGTTCAGGAGGATTATGAGGGGCATTCCAACACCGCGGCAAGGGACGAACACACTTCAAATTGGTTTTCTCATCTGTTGGTTTTGGAAATAATTCCTGTGGTTTGACATTTGTAGATTATTTATTCATTATACATATATATATTAGGAAGTTTCAGATTATTCCTTGTATCTTATATACTAGGATGTGTAAACCATAAAATGCACAAGAAATGTAGAAAACTCCTCATATCGAATCCGTCGTTATCTGATATATTTATTTATAAAATACAGTATCTATGTTTTGATTGGCTTAGAATGGAATTTTACTTTCTTAATGAATAGCTTTATTGAGGATTAAATTATTTCATAAGTGCCAAACAACAGCAACTTTATTAAAGAAAAGAAACCACTTTCATTTGTAAGAAATGTGATATTTTCCATAATGGTAAAAATAAAAAAATAAAAATTACTGATTTTAGAAATGCCCTGTTTCGCTTAGGAAAATATTTTTTTTTTCCGACAAATGCGAGGCCGTTTGGTTTGAGTATTTTGCAAGAAGCAAGAAGAAGACCATACATACATATAAAATTAAATGCTTTATTGGATGAAGGTGCTTATTTTTGAATTGTCACAGTTTTATTCATGGAACTTGCATATTTTCTCTGCATATAAAATGTGTGTCGCTTTCTTGAAGATATGGAAATTATATATTTGATAATTGTATTTAATGTCATGACAATTGCATAAAAATTGATAGCTTTATACGCTATAGGCTCAAAAACTTAGTTTTGCGAAAGTCGCGAAAGCTCGGAAGAACGGCATATTCTTGTTGGCTGTGCCAAAAATCAATAATTTGACTTATTTAGAAGAAATATGCGAAATTTTATTTATTATTTCAACGACCGATGTCGCATTATGTTCCTACAAATAAATCCTGCCCACCAGGCGACCATAAAATATGCGCACACAGCTTCTTATCTTCAGCTGAACTTTTTGGCAAGCGACATATGTTGGTATGCATATTTTTTTATAAATATGTACATATGTATGTAAATTGTTTGTACGATTGATATTTCGTTAGCAAGAGGCATGCGGGAGGAGTGCATTTAAATTTTTTATAGAAATTGCAAGTGCGAACAAATGAGATGTCAAACGCACTATCATAGATTGCAAATCAATATTCCTTTGACCTGCATAAATGTAAACAGGAAGTCATGTCAATCACCCATGAAGATTTTATCCCCGATTGCTTGTTTACATTTTGTTATTATGTGCGATTCTAGAGCACATGGAAACAATGTCAAAAACAATCAATGCGAAAAAAGAGAATAAAATAAAAACGCAAACGAAACTTCGTGTAAAAAAGTGCTTAATTAGGCCTGATTACATTCAAGACGCAAGGTGCAAGTTTTTCTGTGCTAGTCGTACATACTCAAATTAATTTGAAATTCTGCCTCCAAAATTCATCCGAGTGCATAAATAATTCGACTTAGTAGTTTATAATTTATAGTTTCCACTATACCCAGTAGCATAATTAAGTCGTTTGACAAAATCGAACCAAAGAATAAATGAGGTTTTCCACCCAATCACAGCACGGTGCCAATTAAATTTCCAAAAATTAATCCTTAAAATAAATTTGAGTTAAAAGTTACATTGTGCTTGTATAATCGTGAAGCTTAGTTCAAATAACACTGTGTTAGGTCGATTCTGAGAGTGAAGGGTGAAAATAGAGCCTAAATTAGAAGACCCGTATCGCGGGGTTTGTTTATGTTAGTTCGAATTTTTTTTTAATCGACCTTCGAACTTTGTATGGTTTTTTTTCTATAACTCGTCGACTAATTGATATTTTTTCAATCTGTTAAAGCCAAATTATTGCTAGAGACCTGTGCAATAATTAAAATTAAAAAAAAAAATTTGTTTACAAAATTTTTGTAATGCGTATGAAGCAAAATGTTGAAAAAAAATTTTTTCATGCTTTTTGAACATATTTTCCACAAAACTAAGTCTTTTTTCTTTCTGTTTGATCTATAATATGTTTCTCAATTTTTTCAGTGTTGGTTTTGAAGAAACATTGAAAAAGAAATTATAAAAATAGGGGAAAAAATATAATTTTAAAATGTTAGTTATAAAAAGTTATAAGTAAATAAATTAAATTAATGATTTGGCCAGTTGCCGTTTAGCAGGCGGCTGTGGATCAACATCACTGCTCTCTCTAATATCTTGGTCATCGTCATCATCATCAGAAAGGTCGATAAATTCGTCCAACTGATACTTTGGAATTTCATCTTTGTCTTCCCCTTCTTCCTCTTTTTCCTCGTCTTCCTCCCCTTCAAAGGTGTTTTTATACCATTAACAAATTTCAGCGAATATTGCATCTGGAGATTTCTTTCCTCTGTACCTGAAACGAAAATAGTTTTCAATCGTTAACATGTCTTCTAATTTAGCCTCTATTTTCACCCCTCACTCTCAGAAACGACCTAACTTTTGCTAACCTGAATTTGTTCCACAGTGTAATATTACCCCATTTTCGGTCCTTCTTACTACGCCCAGTAGCACAATTCAGAAGTACGGAACGCTCCTAGTCGTTCTTATCAGTTATAAAGAACTAAAATTCATAATTTTTACTTCTCCCGAAAATATTTTCAAAACAGTAAATCATGGCTCCTGGCTCAGCTGCAATGGGGATATTCCATTGTGACGGGTGTGACCATGATACTCATAATTTTCGTTATTGCCAGCTATGGAAAATAAAAAAGCTGGTGACGTTTTCTTTCAGTATTGATTCTACAAAAGTTTTCACAGAACACATATAAGAAATTTAGTGCAACATGTTGTTGACAGCCTTTTTGAATGTATGGCATACTTACTATTCCAAAAATCATGTTTAACTTACAAAAGAAGCACTTAAATAAATGTCACGGGTGTGAGCTCTTTATGCGGCGGGTGTGACGTAGTATAAAAACTCGAAATTTATCAGAGCTATAACTTTTTATTGACTTCAAGGTGTAACATACTGCTAGTGGATAAATCTCTCACAATCTTTACTGCCTTAATTATAGGTGCTTGCCGTCTTATATCATCCCTAAGATAAAAACTTTCCATTTTTTGAATATCAAAAACTGAAGTTTTGATTCTTATGCTTACTGTAGGCAACGTAGATTTTAAGAGAACATCCTTAGCAAGTTGGTTAATAACGACAATTCTTTTTTAAGGAAATCGGGATATTCTGCGGCTAGCTATAGTAAAGCTACACGATGTGCCTGAAATGATTTTAACCTCGAAGTGGGAGGACAGTACATCTGGCTTTACTTTGTAAGAATATATGCTAAATGAAATGATGTCACGCAAAAACAAAAATCATCGCCGGAGCCGTTTTTGAGAAAACCGCGAAATAATCGCATTTTTTTACACAGTCTCGGAAAACTACATTTGTTTCCACATATATTCTGAAAGAGGAGTTAAAGCTGCATCACTCACATGCTCTATTTTTTACATCTCATGTCACTTACTCGTGTGAAATGCAATTGAAAATTCGTTTTTTGTTACCCATACGCACCGTGGTGTTAAAGGGAATTAAAAATAAGAAGAAACTTTTCGAGTATGCAGTTTTAAAGAACAGTTAGTTTTGGTACCACAAAGTGCAATTTTGAAGTACCTAGGGGTTACTGTTGATTTTTGGCGTTTTTTTTTTCTCATGAAAAAGGTAATAAAAATCCGGTTAAAGAGCAGTTTTGGAGGCGAGTTGGGCAAAAAAGAGACGAAAACAACGTTCTGTTAATGGGGTTGAATTAAGAAAAGCTTGCAGATTATGACTTCGAATGTTGTCAGGAGGCAAATTGCTCCATGGTTTTTTTAATGGAATAAAATATGGTTTTGAGTAGGGGAGTTGTTAGAGTATTTTCCGTAAAATCGTAATCTGCTATTAGAATTTCTAGATTAAGCTTAGTTCTCCCACAATCTGGACTAAAAGCTCGGATGGCCTATTTTTTGGCCCTCTATAACTCAGCAATTTGAAGCAACATGTGTGTTTAAGTAGTACGACATGAAAGCCGGAACATTTCTCTTTATCATCCAAGAGCGTTTTGTTATCGACCATTCACTCCAGATGATTAGATCACATTTTTTTGCCCTACTTTTTGCGAAAATCGACTTTTCGGTAATTTTTCAACCTCCAGAAGTCGACAAGTAAATGTGACATGAGTATGTACGTGACTGAATATGATAGCACAAACATTCGTATTCACTGCCCAAGGTCGAAAAATTATGAGTCAGTTACTCAAAATAAGTCAGGCAAGTTTACGTAGATGATCCCATATATATTTTTTCCATAATAAATTTCACAAGTAGAAAAAATTTTCAATTTTAAAAGTAAAAAGTAGGGGGCTTTAATGGCTGATGCAAAATATTTTAAAAATTGCATAAATAAAAAATTTCTTGAGATAATTAATTAAAATATGTAAAAGTACTAGACGACTTCAAAAAGGTGGTCCACTCATGCTTTGGAACCCATTTGGATTCGAATTACACGTTTTGTTTAAAAGCTTTTAAAGCTAATTACTTGCTTCTAGAAATTCCTATTACTCCGAAAGTTCACGTAGTGTTCTTTCATGTCGAACAGTTTTACAAATTGAAAGAAATGGGTCCAGGGGTTTTCAGCGAGCAAGCCATAGACTCTGTACATCATGACTTTCAGAAAATTTTGGAGCATCACCAAGTTTTCAATCAATCACCCGTTATATTTCGAAAAGCTTAAACGAGCGACTTGTGCTACTACAGTTTGCATATTTAATGGATGGTATTATTTAAATAAAATTTATAAAATAATAGCACTTATTAAGTCATATTATCAACTGCGTTTTTATGTAGCCATTCTAAAATTTTTTTAGTTTTAAAATTAAAAAAAAAAAATTTGTACTTGTGAATTTTATTTCGGAAGAATTGCATATGGTCTATCTACGTAAACTTGCCTCACTTCTCTTTAGTAATTGACACACAATTTTTTGACATTGGCCAGTGAACGTTAATTTGCCGACTTATGGAGGTAGAAAATTGACCGAAAAGTCGATTTTCGTAAAAAGTAATGCAAAAAAATCAGCTCCTAATAATCAGCAGTAAATGGGCGATAGCAAAACGCCCTTGGGTGATAAAGAGAAATGTTCCGGCTTTCCTGTTCTACTACAGATTGTGGGGAACTATGACCAATCTAAGAACTCTAATAGCTGATTAGGATTTTACGGAGAAGACTCTGACAAGTCTACTCAAAAATATAATTTAGGCCACTTACAGGGTTTTTAAGAGGGGGAGACGGACTCCCTGCAAGCTTTTCTTAATTCAACCCCATTGACATAATACTGTTTTCCCCTCTTTTTGACCAACTCGCCTTTAAAAATCAACGGTAACCCCTAGGTACTTAAAATTTGTCAGATCGCCGTTAAGGTACTCTCGAATCGAGTTGTTACGGCAATAATGAGACTCCACTCGTGGAAATCTATCAATATGGCTTTCCACTTGAAGAGTTATAAGTCGATCTCTTTCGATGTAATTTTGACGACGACCTCCTCGTTTATCTTTGTCTACAACTCCTGTTGAGGTAATTTTAGACATCGCTGTCCTGACTACTTGTTCGGAAACTGGTAGTGTATTTAGGAAAAAAAATTGACAAACTTGTTTACGTACGCCATTCAATATTTCTGACTATTTTTTCTTCTTGTGCGCTTTGTCATGCCGAAACTAACTGTTCTAAACCGTGCAAAAAAACGCGATTATTTCGTTGTTTTCCCAAAAACGGCTCCTGCGATGATTTTTTTTTCAGATAATGAGACATATTTTAAGAAAATGTCACTATTCATTGAGCCTACTTTGTTGTTATTGGAGAGTATCAAGTCCTTAAAATGTTAAGTAGCAACATACTTCAAAATTTTCAGTGTTTACGGGGACGGGTGTGACCGAAAATTTTACTATATAAAATCAGTCATAAAACTTTTACTATAGAACGTGTAATATCGAAACTTCACAGAAATGTAAACAAGGGTAACTGTTTATATTATTAGTAAGAAAGGCAGAATAACAAAATTTTAAATAAAGATATACTACAGAAAGAATGTAAACGGAAAGATTTAAGTGTTGTCAAACTTTTAAACTTGAAACAAATACGTATATTTCACTCATCCATAAATAACATGCTCTTGTGAATATTAATTGCTTGAATTTAATTAAAAATAGGTAAATTATTAGTTTTTTGGACAAGGCGGTTTCAACTGGAACTGACCAATCAGAACTCATATTCTGTTCGAATGACTTAATGAACATCCGTTCTCGTTTTTGAAAAAGAAGATCCCGAAGAACACACTGACACAATATTGGATGTTAAACTTCAGGATCGAAGAAAACGTTGGGAGAATTTACAAATCTCTTATAAAAGCGCCTGCCTCTAAGACGAAAAACCAACAAGTTCCAAGTGTGTACAGACGGCTACTTTATATGCAAGTCCCAAATTAAATCGTTTCATGGCACCACTCTCCATAAAAATTTAACTGATCGACATACCGGGTCTTTTGTCGATAACTCGATCCCATGCATCAAAGTGCCCCCCATACGATACTCAGGTTTTCTATGGTAGTTAAGGAAAGGCAAGCCTAATAGTGAAGCATTACAAACTCTGTGATGAAAACTTTTCACTGGCCTGGGAAGCACTCAGAGCCCGTTTTGAAAATAAACGGATTCTGATCGTTCCCCCTGTTACTAACGAAAAAAGCTAGGACATTGAAAGCACAATAAATGCAATTTGGCAGTCTCGGATCGCACTAAATTCGCAGAGAAAATGGTTTTGTACTAATTGCCTGGCATATAACCACACTTTCATTGCAGAAAATCGCATCACACGATGCTTCATCTCAAACCACGCCCTCCACCGAACTGCCGAATAACCCCAGGCATCCAATATTCAACATAAGCCAAGAATCTTCATCCACCTCTGCTGACAGTGCTCCCCGAGTCCAAGCTATCTTCTCAGCGAACCATGAGAAAACGCTGCTTCCCACCGCAGAAGTGCATATTGAGCATATGGGTGCCCTCTTTACCCTAAGAGCTTTAATTGACAACGGCTCGTAACAAACCTTCATCTCCGAGAAGGTACAGGAACTTTACAATCTGCCTATTTACTGCGAAGAATTCGCAGCTAGGGTCAAGGGCGGAAAAGTCGTTTCAAAAGCCAACAAAGTCTACCATCTCACAATTACCCCCAAAAGATATAACAAAAAAATCGATACACGATCAATAGTTCTCGCAAAACCCCACAAGCTTTTTTCCAACGTTTTCACTACCGAATCCCAATCTCGCGGAAATTAAGGATCAAGATCTCGCTGATCCATACCTCTTTACTTTTGGTTCAATAGACATGGTGATAGGTAGTGATATAATGCCACAAATCCTCATTAAAGGAATCAAATACCAAATCCTAGGGAGTCTCCTAGCCCAAAACACAAATTTCGGGTGATATTTGAGCGTGCCTATCCAACCTACGCTCGATAATGCTTAAAAATCTAAATCAGCATTGTTCAACATATCTCCTAATACCTCGGTCGATATCATATCACTTCAACAATCTAAATTTTTAGCGAGTTGCGAAAAAACGCTACCCGCTACCACCCAAGTGTAGCCCGAGCAAAGGAACAAATAAGCTGGACACACCTGGTTTAACTAATCAGTCTCTTTTGGGCCTTGAGAAACCTCCTAATCAACGGATATCATTATCTCAATAGCACATCCGATATCGCACAAAAATGCGAGTTGTTCCAGCTCTAAAAAATTACCCGATATTTCATCTTAAACACAGACTTTCTATATAAAACCAAATCAAATACAGTCCACTATCTAAATAATGTACAGAGCTGCTTCATTATTAACCCTCTGTAGCGTCGTGTATACCACAAACAACATACCGCTTACCTTCATACCGTTTTACCAAGCATTGTAGAATGTAGTCTACATATCATTCTTTCAACCAAATACAAGCAAACAAACAAACTTCCGTTACCTTTTTCAAAGTAATTGATGTCGTCAGAGAAGTGAAAAATTCAAAACACACATTCATTGACATCTGATATTTTGGAATTTGAAACACCCATTCAGTTCTTTCTTTATTTATTTCGTCCAGAACTTATAAAAGAAGTTTCGGTAGATACAAACTTTTATTTGGAACAGAAAGACCCAAACAATACTTTTCGTGTATCTGATACAGAAATCTGACAGTTTATAGGTGTCGCATATCTTACGTCAATTGTCCAGCTACCCAAGGTAAGCAACCAATGGAACTCAGTCCTTGGAACAACTCTAATTCTAATAGACTATGGCTTCTAATAAGTTTGAACAGGTACGACAAAATCTTAATTTCAATCACAACACCTAGGAGCCACTCAGACTTTGACATAATCTTCAAAATTCCAGATGCGGACTTTTTGAATGAAGCATACGCCAAAGTTCCATTAGAAGGACGGGTTTGTGTAGATGAGCAAGTGTGCTGCACAGAAGCTTGCAATATCTTAAAAAGATATAACCCAAAGAAGCCTCACAAGTGTGAATATAAATTATTAGTATTCAGTGGCGTTTCTTACTTTGCATTTTCGAGAGAAGTTGAAGCTGGCAAAGATAATGTTGTAAGAGACGACGAGCCAGATGTATGACCCTCTTCAAACGTAGTAGTAAGGTTTTTGCGCACTATCCCTAGACATCAAAACTACTTGTACAGGGTCTATTTCGACAATTATTTTACTTCTTTATTTAGCAAAAGGAAGGTATCCTTAGTCTAGGTACCATAAGAAGAAATATAATTCCTGATTGCAAGATTTCGAGCGATAGGCAGTAATGAAGAAACATCGAGGATATTCAGAGGAATATGCATCAGATGTACTGGTGAAATTTCAATGTCAGAAGTCCACAGATATGACAAAAAGAACGCAAGATACATAAACATCCCAAGACCTAATATTGTTGCAGAATATACCCGACATAGTGTGGGTGGCGTAGACCTTACCGACAGTAGTATGGGCCTCGACAAGATAAAACTTGGAAGCAAACGGTTGGAGATGCCACTGTTCTATCACTACTTGGACCTGGTTATGGCCAACTCTGAGTTACTTGATAAGAGGGTTTGCAAATACAACAATATCTCTGATAAGACCATCATTTCATCCGCAGATGAAAAGGACCTTCTCAACATGTACCTAGCAGTAAGATAAGATGAAATCGGCCATTGGCCGGAATTGGCAGACAAAAAAATCCTATGCAAGTTTCCAAAGTGAGCTGGATTCATTCACCCGATGTGTGAAAAATGTGGCGTAGCGCTATGCTATAATAAAAATAAAAATGGTTTTAAAAACTCCAATCTCGGGAAACAGCTTATTAGTTTTCTAACAATTTTCGCGGGTTTCTTTACCAATATTACTCATTGTTGCCTGTAAGCTACACTCCCCTTTTCCTAAAAAAATGGATATAAAATAAATATTTTCGAAATTTAACAAAAACATGTATACTTTATTCTCCGATATCTATTTCATTTTATCAAAAAACTCATATTCCAAGCTTATGAATTAAAGAGGGCTGCTAAGCCCGAAAGGATCTTCCGAATCCTTGACATCACAATTGCTAAATTAGTACTAAGTTTCCAAAGAGCTTCCCATACATTAACTCATTTACAGACCGTGACAATCAATGCATGGCCGGATCCAGAAATTTGTCAATGTGAGGGAGATTCTCGATACCATCATCTTGACTTCTTCATTCCTGGTAATTGCAAAATAAGGAAAGGGGTAAATGTACCAGCCGATAAAATGACTTAATAACAAAGCAACTTGACGTGGCTATACGGGTACTAGCAGAACTGATGGCATCCCTTGCGCAAGTGCGTGGGCGCCATGATTAAGTGACTTTCGCCACTTAAAGGAAACGCACGCCTGCGTTCTTAAAGCCCAATTCTGTTTAACTGGATAACCATCAATAAACCGAGGTAAATCCTGTCAACGCGAGACTTTCAAATCCACCATCGATTTTACCTGCAGTGGGCGCAGCTAATAATTTTTCTAAATTCAAGAGCTGAATTCACCATCCCTGCCCGAAAATCTGGCACTCTCTCAGATTGGTCTATGTTCCTACTGAAATCTATGGGAGTTTCCTCTTCTTCCTATGGTTGTGGGTATAATAAGGCAGAAACCGTTTTAGGAATTAAAGTTTTTGGTTAGGGTTCAAAGCCGTTGGGGAATTGGAGGAGGACGATTATAAAATTAGCCTAGAAAAACGTCGCTGTTATTTGTTTTTCTCGACTCATTTTTGATTAAGTTGCATTTATTGCAATAGTGCAAATTATTTACTAATTATTCTAATGGTTTGCCAATTCTGCTGGTTCTCTGACATACATTAACTCTTGGTGGTTCTGCCTCGATCGCCTGTCTTGTGTTATTCGAAAAAGATGATTTTATTTTAAAGATATTTCTTATGTTTCTTTCAAGATGGTTTTTCCCTTTTTATAAAAGTTTTTTTTTCGGGTCTATTTACTGTCTATTAACTGCTTTATTGCGGTTGATCACTTTCTTTGTTAAGTCTCTTTAAAAAAAATGTTTCCTTAAAGATCTCTTCCCTTTAATTGGCTTTCTGTTTCTTAAGTCTATTTAGAGATGCTGTTTTTCACTTAACCATGTTTTTGCTTTGTTTTAAGGATGTTTTCCTATTGGTAGGCTGGACTATACTGTCTGTCCTTTGTGTGAGGAGAAATAAATTGTCCCTGGCCTCGGCCTGCCCCAATACTTTTTTTCACTTTACCGCGTCACTTTTATAGATGGACTGTGACGAATAGGGATGCAAAGGAACCATTGTGCACCACCTATGCGAATGTCCAGCTCTGGCGCACATCTGGTTTGCAACTCGGGGCAGTTACGTTCTACCAGAACTTAGGGGCATCGCGAATTGTTCAATAAGTGAGATTAGCAACTACATTTATAGAACCAGATAGTTTGATGGTAACTAAAAACAGCAACAAAACTGACAGAAAACTATAGACAAGTTTTTCGGACGTAAATACTATATAAACCCAGAAAACTTCGAAGAAGCTAGGCAGAATAACATACAAAACTGAAACTTAAACAAGACAGAGACTTGGAATTGTTATGAAATTGAAAGAGAACACCCTGTAAAATCTATTCAGCTGGACAGACTGTTTATGTGAAAATTAATAGGAGATACGGTACAAAGTTCACACCCGCTTCAAGAGAGAAATTGTAAAGGACAAGAAGTCATCAACGGTAGTAACAGAGTCAGGCAAAGTGGTATACAAGAGCCTAATAAAACAAGAATAAAAGGAAAAAAGAGAAAAAATATATAAAATTTAAAAACTTCAAATCAAAAAAGGAAAAAAAATTTTTCCCTTTTTAAATATATAAAAATTGGAAAAAGTAGATAGATAAGTAGTACTTAAGAAATTATGGGAGAAACACACAAATATTAGTAAGAAATTAAAAATAATAAAAGTAAATCAAATAATGACTCACATTATTGTTTTATTTTTACTATAAAATTTTTAGACTGATTACGTCAAAAGCTTCAACCTCAGCAAACGTACTATTTTTGGACTACTCATCATCCCAACTCGTGACAATTGACTCAGGACCAGCAAAACTACAAACAGGAAATTTTAATATTATACATATTATAGAATTAGATGAAGACACCATAAGACATTTAGATACAACAATTAGCGAACAGCTTCCAAATCACCCTCTGTAAATCAATCCCTCTTAAATCAATCAAAATATTACTTAAGAAGAATTAAAATAAAAAAAGCAAGGAAAGGGCTGTCTTCGACTGTGCCGGAGACTTTAAATGATTAATCTCATGCAAAATGGCGGCTCCATACCAAATTTCATCTATATATCTCAAAAACTGAGGGACTAGCTTGCGTACAACAGACAGGCGGACATGGCTAAATCGACTCAGCTCATCGCCCTGATCACTTCGGTATACATATGGGTCTATCTCTTCTTCTTCTCATACTTACAAACATCGGACCAAAGTTATAATACCATTTCATGTTCATGAGTTTTAACAAAAGATAATTCGATTTTATAGGTTCCACATGGAAATGGATAGCGACTTTGATATTTTAGTTGAAAGAATGAATACGAAGTAACAATCGACAAGTTATTATAAATTCGAATAGAATTCACTCACAGCACAAAAGAACATAACTTTTTGCTGTATTTACTTTTTTTATACCTAGTAGTGTTACGCACACAAGGTATATTAAATTCATTCGCCCAACGGTTGTATGTAACGGCATAAACGGATCGAGATAGATATTGACTTACATAAATTAAAAGAAACGGGATGTTCTTTATAAATTTATTTAATTTCGAGAAACTGCGGTGTTACTCGCTACGGTACAATTGTCTTTCTATTCAACCTTTTATCGATGTCGCTTTATCAAACCTCCGTTGGACTAGGCGGCCGCTTTTGGGATACGCTGCCGTTTTTTACGTGGGTATGGACCCATGGTTGGCTTATAAAAGGCGTTTTGTGTCGTGTTGCCTTTGCATACATCGCAAGCTTTGACACATGCCTACACATCTACAACCATACCTGGCCAATAATACCCGTCTCGGATACGTGATAATGTATTGTGAATTCCGCCATGTCCAGCCGAAGGTGAGGTGTGTAATGATTCCACTAAACTCCTCCGCAGTTCCATCGGCACCCAGATTTCCAGGCATGGTCTTCTTCTTGTTCGTCTCCTCTGTTAAATTGTGCTCGTCTGCACACTTATCTGTCTGACACACAAAGTTCCGGTAGTCTGTCTTTGTTCTCTGCCACTGTCTTCTGCAACTCCATGTACTCGGCCGATTTAAAATATGACGAGTTTATGTCCATGTCCATTCAAGAGGCGGCATCAGGCACTACGTTTTGGATCCTCTTACGATGCTCTATATTGAAGTCGGCTTGACAAGACTTTCTGGTTCATGAGCAACTTCAAGCTTGCATGGTCTGTAATAACCGTAAACGGTAGACCCTACATGTATGGCCTGAAACTCTTTACGCTTATTACAGCTGCGTAGCACTCCAGTTCTGTTATGCTGTAATTTCGTTGTGCCTTATTGAGCTTGGCAGACACATACGCAATAGGTCGTTCGTTGTTGTCGTTGTCGAGTTGGAACAGTACTCCACCTACCTCTTCCGTCGATGCGTCACACTGTATGTAAAAATGTCTGTTGAAGTCGGGATATGTCAGTACAGGTGCCGATATCAGGCTCTGTTTCAAGTCGAACGCCTTCTTCGCCTCTTCTGTCATTGTAAACTTCCTTATGTTGTCCTTCGTCAGTCTGTCTTGTAGTGGTGCTGCAATCGTGGCGTAGTCCTGTATAAATCGTCTATACCATCCTGTCATTCCTAGGAATCTTCGGAGCTGCTTCAGACTTCGTTGTTCGGGAAAGTCCCGCATCGCTGCAATTTTGCTGTCATCATTCCGGTTGCATCCATCACCGACCACGTATCCGAGATAGCGAACCTCCTTAAAGCAAAACTTACTCAACGTTTGTCGTCAATTTTGCATCACGGAGACATTTAGCTACAACAGATAATAAATACAAATGGGACGAGAAATCTTCTGAACAAACAAGCAAATCATCTAAGTATACGAAAACAGATTCACGGAGTGAAGCGGGTATGACCCTGTCCATCAAACGATACATGCGCGTTGCACAGCCCAAAAGGCATTACCGTAAAATGGTACAAGGGCCTACCAGCTACTGTGTGCCTTTTGCATCGATTGCAGATGTATAGCGCTTGTTTTGTAAACGGCTCAAGATACCGTCAATGGGAGGGAGTGGGTAGGCATCCTTTATAGTGCGTTCGTTGACTTTGCGAGCATCTAGGCACAATCTGTTCTTGGTTCCTCTAATCACCAGTGATACCGGCGAATTCCAGAAGCTGTTGCTCTTTGCTATGACTCCCATTTCTAACATGCGATCAAGTTCGTTATAAATCAACTTCTGTATGGCTGCTGATATAGGGTAATGGAGTTGTTTTACCGGTAGATGTTTGTCAGTCCCCTCGATGACATGTTTCTCCTTAACAGCGAACGGTGGAAACTGTGCCTTTATGCTTGCTCACGCTTTGTCTTACTCGTTGCTAAGTGTGTGTCGGACCGAATCGAAAGACAGGTCACCCTTGGCGGGTACCAGTTCCGACACTGTAGCACTACTCGACGCAGCGCTCCGCCCCCTGCTGCTAACGCTGAGCTCGAAAGCCTGCCAAAAATCTACTCCCAAGTAAACCTCCTGCTGTAAGCCAGGGACAATCCAGAATTCCAGATCCCGGGTCATACCATCCCACAGAATTGGCAATATTATAACACCTTGTACGGGTGTTTCGCCTCCATTTGCCGTTCTTATGCTTTGACCCTTGACTGAAAGAATTAAGTGTTCTTTTCCTTTCAAAATCTCACCTGCATTTTTCCCCAGGCAACAAGCTCCAGCACTTGAGTCTAACAACGCTAATACTTCGTGATCCCCTATCTCGGTTCTCTTAAAAAATCGGTTATCTCCTTTCATGGTGACTATTGTAGCCACTATTTTATTCCTTATTCTCTTAAAGTTAATTTCCTTTTCTCTCATTTTTCTTATTTTATTAAAACTCTTGCTTCTTTCCTTTTTTTTTCTTACTCATCACCTTTCTTGCTGCCTCATCTTTGTTCTGAACGGATTTCCCGGACATCTCCGCCAGATGTCGGTTTCCCGCCTCAGCTTTGAAAACACAGAAAGGCGAATCACTACCACATGCAAAACATTTCATCAGGTGGAACGAGGACTTACATGCACTATCCTTCGCTGCTTCGGCTGGATTCCTAATATAATAGTCCACCGGCATTCGACAAGCAAAGCACAATATGAGGTGGAACGGAGATGAAGAATGGTTCGGGACTGCACTAACATTCTTGTATCACGTACATTGCCATTGTGGACCGAGGAAGAAGGATGGGATCAAGTGGGATGGGGTTTCGACATATCACGAGGGGCGACGACTTCTTTTTACTGTGCCCAGGAGTATCCCTACTAAAAGCTTCCAACTCAAAATCCCCTCCTGTGTTGAACATCCTATCGTTCCTTTCTAACTCGCTTACTGCTTGAAAACGCGCCCTATTTTCTTTCATGAGTTTCTCTGCACGCTTGCACTCATGCTTCAATTCAGCCAGGGTCGTAAGCTTAGTGGAAAAGGCCCAATTTGTTGAGAAAGGAATCCTCGTTCTCAGGCGGAAAGTGAGATCATGGATGTCCGTATAGAACTCGTCGAAACTCTCTTGCGGGAGTTGCTTCCATTCCATGATCTCGCGGATCACCTCATAGTTCGAGTCCGCCGATTTTAATTGAGCCAAAAGCTCAGTTTTAAGGCGGAAGTAGTCAAATCCTGGATCATCTGCGTTGTACTCTAAAACCTGCCAGTACCACTTGAGTGCCGAGCCCGTCACCAAACTGAAAATCTGCAAGGATCTGGTCGTAACTCAATTGGTACTGCATTCGCATCCTTTCCACCCTAAAAACAAAGCTTTCGACTGTCATTCCCTTCGTCGAGCCATCGAACCTGAGGTTGCACTTATGCAGATCGATCCTCTTTCTGCCATAATTGTCCCTAGCTCTCTCCTCCCGTTTTTCTGGGTGATGTTACCATTGCCCCTATTTGCCCTATCATTTCTACCACGGGGTGTTGATGTAGATGCTGGAGCAGGAGATGTTGTTGGACCATGTATTGATGACTCCACTTCAGCTAACCGGTTGCTTAACTGCGACACATTAGCTCTCATATCCATGTACCATGCGGTACGGTGGAAAATAACTATCAAAAAAAATATATGTAGAAACTAACAATCTATAACACTGCGGTTTCGGAAATTACAAAAAAATGCGTGAAAAATTAAATATTAAATAGTGTAACTAACAGATGCGCGATTAAATCAAAGAAGGAAATTCAAAAATAAACGTGTAGTAAAAATAAAATATAAAATTCAGTTTATAATAAATAGAAAATGTATGTATATATTTGATAAAAAAAACTTAAATATATGTGCAGCAACAGAATATACGTGTGGGTATAAAGGTGTGAATGGTATATATATATTTGTGTTATTAATAGAATAAAAAAATGGAAATTCAAAAAAAATCTATTACTAAGTTGAAAATTCTAGCTGCCGAATTCAATATTCATTTAAACATAAGCAGTTATAATGACTATAAACAAACACAAAAATTTATTTATAAGAAATAAAAAAAAAACTAAAGAAAGATAATAAAAATTCAGTGTACCTCAAACTCCAAAAAAAAATAAAAACAAATACAAAAATTCAAAATAAACTAATAAAAAAAATTGGTTCTCGATGCTGAATGTTAATGGTTAGTGTGATTGGTGCTGACTTCGCGAAGGAAATACTATCTAGCTTGATGTCGTCCGTACCGTTCCTGTTCCAAGTGGTGTCAGCTAACCCCCTATTGAATAATTAAGTGTGGCAAAACATCGGTCACCGCACTCACTCCAGCCGTGGTTGATCCACTTGGTTATTCAATTTAACCCCCCATAACCACCCCCAGCGGCAAAAACGTCAAACCTTACATGTTGGTGATACTGGACCATCTGCGCGGTAGCTTGAGTAGCTTTGCCACAAATAAAAACTGCGTATTATAAAATGCTAGTCTCGACTTCGAATACCACCTTACCAAGACGTTGCAGTCAAAGAAAGGGAACTGCGAAGTCGGACTAACACTACCCCCCCTTGTAAGTATAAACTTCTTGTTACGTAGGCACAAATCACTCCACCGCGTAGCAAAGTGATGCTGCCCTCGTAACCCTAACCTGTCTGAGAAGAAGGAAAATTAGCTAGAAAGAAAGTTATATGAAAGACAAAATGAGGTAAGAGAAACAAAATTATGTTAAGGTTAAGATAGTAAAGATTGCATATTGATAATGAAGTAGAAATAAAAAAATGGGAAAATGAAACGTTTGGGCTATACGTTGGGCGCCATTATAATGTAACTGCTTGGTCCGGGGCGAGAAGGAGCGGATCGGCATTGTGGTAACCCGGCTGAAGCTCGGCGGCGTTGAGCCGCGGTTCTTGCCACCTTACTCGACCCACAGTCTCAAAAACAAAAAACATATATGTATAAAAAGCGGGAGAAGACTGTCCATGGCAGGTCACTTTCAGTTTGGATGCCGAAGCGTACGGTTGTGCTAAGCGAAATTATTGTGAGTTATTCTTGGTGAACAGTAGTGCGGAGATAATACGTATATAGTTGTGCGTGGGTACAAACAATTTGGTGTGTTTCAATTGAGTCATAACCATAGCGTGATTAAAGTGTGTGGCTAAAAATATAGCGCGATATACGAGGTGTGTTCAAAAAGTATCGCGAATTTTGAATTTTCGCTGGTTACGTATATTCGAATTTCGAATTTTTTGTGGCGTTATGTTGGTACTCATGTCTCTCACTTATGCCGACAAGCTCGGCAATTTTGAATGTTCAGTTAATTGTTTACAGCTGCTTTGCTTGCACGTGTTTTGGATCGTCTTCGATTTTTACCTATTCAAAAAAATGGATCAAAGAACCTGTATCAAATTTTGTGTGAAAAACGAAATTAAGTGCGCGGATGCATTCCGAATGTTGACTGTGGCATGCGGAGAAGCTACCTTGGACCGAAGCAACGTTTATCGGTGGTACAAAATGTTCTCAGAAGGCCGAGAAGATGTGCAAAGAAGAACAAAAATTGGCTTTTGCACCACGATAACGCCCCTGCTCACGCATCGTTGCTTGTGCGCGACTTTTTGGCCAAAAACAACACACTAATGATGCCGCAGCCACCGTATTCCCCAGATCTAGCCCCCTGTGACTTTTTCTTGTTCCCTAAACTGAAGAGGCCCATGAAAGGACGACGTTACGCTTCTCTTGACGAGATAAAGACGGCATCGAAGGAGGAGCTAAACAAGATACAAAAAAATGATTTTTTGAAGTGCTTCGAAGATTGGAAAAACCGTTGGCACAAGTGTATAATATCTCATGGGGATTACTTTGAAGGAGACAAAATAGATATTCATGAATAAATAAATAATTTTTGAAAAAACACAAAATTCGCGATACTTTTTGAACACACCTCGTAAAGCTTTTTGATTGGCTTAGAACCATAGTGGACTATTGTTCACGGAGTTTTGTGCCGAGGCAGCTAACAGTGCTTGCGGGAGTAGTAGTCTCGGTAGTGTTAAGTCTATCAGATCGGTCGGCGCCAGTTTCGCTCTAGGTCGACTCATCCCCGAGACGGGGAACAGTGTTCCGACCATCGGGGCGGCGGTAGTGGCCAGCGTCAGCTTAGCTGACATTGCGAGTGGCGCCAACGCGTTTTGCCTTGACCGGCTGGTTAGGCATACTACGTCAGCTACTGACAATCCCTCGCTTCCTCACAGCTACGTGGACGATTTTCCAGTGGGCGTCGTTTGTCTGGTTACGGACTCCCAGCCAAAAGCGACAGGTGAGTGATTGTGTTTGAGTTCACACTTGTTGGGAGGGTTGGAACCAGCGATGAAGAAGACCGCGGGACCGCGCACGCGCAGGCGTGCAAAGCCCACCGGGAGCGGAGGCTCTTCGACTTTTGTTGATGAGTCAACCTCGGGGGGGGGAAGTCGAAGGCGAAGTGCCTGTTAAGTCGCCACCAAGGAGAATACAGAAGGGGGCCTGCGGTATGCCGAGCATGGAGCCCGAAAGGATTCTTCTATCGAGCCGTAACGGAGAATTTCCGAAAGTTGGGGTAAGTGGCCTTGATTTTGTTGCCATTGGGGAGAAAGGGGGTAAGACCGACAAGTCGGGTGAAACGGACGCGACTGACAAGACGGAAGTGACGGCTACCCCGGACAAAACGGACAAACATGACAATGAACAGAAGACAGACGAGACGAACGCGCCCGACAAGCCGGTCGTTGACGATAAGGGAGACGAAGGGGATAGGGAGGATGAAGGTGAGGAGGAAAAGGGGGGCAAGGGTTCTCGAGGGAAGAAGAAGGCGGTTGCCTTGGGAGGAGACTTTTCCAGGGACAACTCTTTGGTTGTCTCTATGAAGAGGGTCACCGCCAGGTTTAGTGTTTGGTGCCAAGGGTGCAACTAATGTCGTCCTAGAGGGAACGGACAAGTTAATGTCCGTCCTTCTGGAGGCAGGACGTTGTTACGTCAAATGGTTTTCCTTCCGGGTTCGGTCGGAGAGCCTGATCCCTGCCTGCTTCAGGTGCATGGGATTTGATCACCGCGTGGCCGAATGTAGGATGAAGTCCGATGTCTGTCGGAGGTGCGGGGAAGAGGGGCATCTGGCCTCACGTTGCGGCAATAAGTTAAATTGTCGCAACTGTGAGTTCAAGGGTAGGCCCGCCGGACACTCTATGGTGTCCGACGCGTGTCCTATCTATGCTGCCGTTGTTGCCCGCGCCCTTGCCAGACATTGATGATGGGGGTCATCCTCCACCAGCAAAACTGCCAAAGGGGCGTACGCGGTGATGTGTGAGTCTGGTGCGCGTATGGCTGAGGAGGGCTGCGGCATTGCTCTTCTCCAGGAACCTTACTGCACTAATGGTGTAGTAAGGGGTCTCCCTGGAGGCTTTAGGGTCTTTGCTGACCTTAAGGGCAATGCCGCTGTCGTCGTGAATGAACCTAGTTACGAATGTGTTTTAGTGAGTGCGACTGATTTTGGAGTGTGTGTTGGCATTGAGGGTTCTTTTGGTAGGATCCTCTTTGCCAGCATATACTGCAAGTTTGGTGAACCCATGGACCCCTACCTCCAATTCCTGAATACGGTACTACTCCTTGCGAGTAGTACGCCAGTTATCATGGGATTGGACGCAAATGCTGTATCCCCTGTGTGGCACAGTAAGTTTCCCAGCCTTTCGGCTGGATACCAAAGCCACACACGGGGTGAGGAAATGGGTGAATGGGTCTTAAGTAATGGTGTGTATGCGATTAATGAACCGAGTGAATGGTATACGTTTGATGGGCCCATGGGTAAGATTGACGTTACGCTTATGAATGAGGCAGCAATGAGAATGTTTGTGTCTGAATGGTGTGTTAGGGGAGGTACAGGAGTTAGTGACCACAATCTGATTCAGATTGTGATCACTCCTCGTTCCTCTCCTGGCGCCCCAGGTGTGAATGAAATAAAGGCCTGGCGCACTGCCGGTGCGAATTGGGGTTTTTACGGGCAGCAAGTGCGTTCAGCGGTATCCTTGATACCGCTAAGCCCATTTGAAAACCTGCCCGTGGACGAGCAAATTGCTCGTCTGAATGAATGTGTTTGGAATGTTAATGATAGTATGTTTCATAGGTGGAAGAAGACGCGATTTAAGCGCGTCAGATGGTGGACGCGTGAGCTGACCCAGAAGAGAAGATCCGTCAGGCACGTGAGGCGTCAGTTTCAGCGTGCCCGGCGGACCAACTCGGATGACATGTCTCAGCTCAGGAGTCAATTAGGGAGAGAGATGAATGAGTATAAGAGTATGCTTGTGAAAATTAAGGATGATTGGCGCAATTTTATAGCTGACAACCGGAACGACCCTTGGGGACAGGTTTATAAGATCTGTCGGGGTCGTAGGTCAAATGACGTCAGCTCCCTCCGCGTCGGTGAGACTACTCTATCGACGTGGAGGGACTGTGCTAATGTTCTACTCGCGGAGTTCTTTCCCAGGGCGGAGACACAGGTACCTCCCGCACAAGAGGTGCCTGTTCCTCCACTAGATGACGAGGAGCTAAACGATCTCCAGGTTTTGATGGGTTGAGCGGAGAGATGTGCAAGTGCTTGTGGAAGTTCTTCCCGGAATACTTGAAGGCCGTTTACAACAAATGCATATGGGAGGGTTATATTCCACGCGAGTGGAAAACAGCTAGGGTTGTCGTTCTCCTGAAGTCACCCGATAAGATCAGATCTTATCGGGGCATCAGCCTCCTTCCAGTACTTGGCAAGGTACTGGAACGAGTCCTGGTGGAACGGCTTCAGGAGATTACTGGGGGTACGCGGTCGGTTAGGCAATATGGGCTCAGGAAAGGACTCAGCATCGAAGACGCCTGGATGCATGTTCAGAATGTTGGAGGGAGTTCGGTCAATAAATATGTCCTTGGCATATTTATTGACTTTAAGGGGGCGTTTAACTACCTGCGCTGGGACAGAGTCATCGAGCGGTTGGGGGAGCTCGGCTGCCCGGAAATAACCCTTTGGCGGAGTTATTTCTCGGACAGACGAGCTTTCATCGCAGGAATGAATGAAAGTGTGGAGATAGAGGTGGCTCGCGGTTGCCCGCAGGGATCCATCTGTGGTCCATATATATGGAACACGATGATGGACTCCCTTCTCGGGGAACTTGATCTACTATGTAAGATATGTGAGTATGAGGACGATCTCCTCCTTATGGTGGAGGGAGAGTCAAGGGCGAATGTGGAGCGCCTCAATGAGTCACTGTGTGAAATATAGTGGCTAACTGGGGCAATCATGTGGGTGTGGAAATATCGGTGTGGGTAAATCCGCGATGATGTTGCTTAAGGGTAAATTGTCGCGGAGTCGCCCACCGGTTGTTCGTATAAGCGGAGTCAGCCTAAGGTGTGTGACGAAAGTCAAATACCTTGGGCTGACTGTGGGTGAGAGGCTCAACTCTATCCCACAATTGGAGTATGTGAAGTGTAAAATGCTGAGTGTTGTTGGGCAGTTGCGTCGAATACTGAGAAACGACTGGGGCCTGGGGCGTCGTGCCGTGCGAACCATATATCGTGGCCTCTTTGTAGCATGTTCTACCTATGGGGCCGCTGTATGGTACCGCACGGTTACGATGTCTGCTGGCCGCAAGCGTATCCTCAGTATTCAGAGGATCATGATGCTTGTGTGTTTGCCAGTGTGTCGCACCGTTTCGACGGATGCGATGCAGGTGTTGTCGGGCGCTCCCCCTCTCGACCTCGTGGTAATACAGCGTGCTGTAGCCTTCAGGTTGAGAAGGGGAATAAGCGTCCCATTGCTGCAGAATGAGTGGATAACCGACAATGATGTGCAGGGGGGTTACCTAGAAGCCAAAAGAAGGCTAGAGGGTTGCGTTATAGGGAAATGGCAGGACCGTTGGGTGACGTACGAGTACATCCGCGATGTTTCATTTGTGGCAGAAAATCCTGACTTCAGGTTCAACCTGAGTCTGGGTTTTCTGCTAACAGGTCATGGTCGTCTCAATGCATTCTTGCACGAGAGGGCCTTGAGCGAAACTAGCGGCTGTATGTGCGGGGGTATGTGCGAAAACTGGGTTCATGTGTTGTGTGAGTGTCCACTGTACTCGGACGTCAGGGATCTAAGCAGTTGGGGAATTAGTATGTCTGAGGGGATTTTAAATGTTGGTAATACCCTCTCCACTAGTCAGCACGTAGATATGTTGGATGCGTATGCGAGAATGGTGTTTAGGCGGCGGCGACTTATGTCGCAGCCGTCTAAAGGCGTGTAAGGGTGTTGTTTTTTGGTTGTGTGGGGGCGTTTAAGCCTCCCTTCTTTTAGGCCGCCGGTCCGGAGTAGTTTCGACTGCGAAGTCCGACCAAAGACTTAAAAGTTGGTACCACGGGGAGCAGAGGCCCCTGGAGCTTGCTGCTCATGGGAAAGGCCCTTCGGGAGCATCGTCGTGGCTGTGGTTATTATGTGGAGTTGCATTGCAACCGGGCGCCTTGACCCATAGATTGGCAAGAGGTACTAGATAGGCCTCGAAACCCCACCAAGGTGATTGATGTGTCCACTCTGCGCAAAATCGATTGGTGCCAAAGTAAGCGAGCTTTGGGCGCTGGTCAAACGTCCTTTGACCCGTGTGCTTCTGGGCACCGTGAGGTTAACCCGTCGCCGGCAGGTACTCACGTAAAACCCAAGAGACGCTGTCCATGTCAGGTGGAATCATCCCCCCTCTTGTTCACGAGGAATGAACAACCTTGAACTCCACTTTGACTCCGTTTACCGAGTGGAGTTCTCTTGGTCCTGACACTCATCCGTCTGTCTGTAATTTGTTGTGTCTAACACATCTACTGTCTGTCTGGTTGCAACACCTCACTCGTTCCTAGTGTGCCGCTAGGGCAACACCCACACTAACACGAAGGGGAATTGATGTGCCTGCACTTTTCCTATAGACCTTTCAGCGAATAACTACTATTTAAATCTACTAAAAGCATAATTCGTATTTATTTACACAAAATTCAGCTTTCCTTACACTTCTAAGCCTATTCCATTTAATTCTTATATCTACTTAGTCTTACTTATTATCTCTACCCTGCACCACAAAACTTATTGAAAAGTTAAATAAAAATTCAAGAAAAAAAAAATAATAAACAAACTATAAAAGGAGTCACACCGAAAACAGGTACTCCGAATTACACACCCTTTAGCGTTAAACTTGCTAATTGATATTTTTCTTCAATAGGCGAAAATAATTTTTATATACGAGGTGTGTTCAAAAAGTATCCCGAATTTTGTGTTTTTTCAAAAATTATTTATTTATTCATGAATATCTATTTTGTCCCCTTCAAAGTAATCCCCATGAGATATTATACACTTGTGCCAACGGTTTTTCCAATCTTCGAAGCACTTCAAAAAATCATTTTTTTGTATCTTGTTCAGCTCCTCCTTCGATGCCGTCTTTATCTCGTCAAGAGAAGCGTAACGTCGTCCTTTCATGGGCCTCTTCAGTTTAGGGAACAAGAAAAAGTCACAGGGGGCTAGATCTGGGGAATACGGTGGCTGCGGCATCATTACTGTGTTGTTTTTGGCCAAAAAAGTCGCGCACAAGCAACGATGCGTGAGCAGGGGCGTTATCGTGGTGCAAAAGCCAATTTTTGTTCTTCTTTGCACATCTTCTCGGCCTTCTGAGAACACTTTGTACCACCGATAAACGTTGCTTCGGTCCAAGGTAGCTTCTCCGTATGCCACAGTCAACATTCGGAATGCATCCGCGCACTTAATTTCGTTTTTCACACAAAATTTGATACAGGTTCTTTGATCCATTTTTTTGGATAGGTAAAAATCGAAGACGATCCAAAACACGTGCAAGCAAAGCAGCTGTCAACAATTAACTGAACATTCAAAATGGCCGAGCTTGTCGGCATAAGTGAGAGACATGAGTACCAACATAACGATACAAAAAATTCGAAATTCGAATATACGTAACCAGCGAAAATTCAAAATTCGCGATACGTTTTGAACACACCTCGTATATGTATACGTACGAATGTTTAAATATGGGAATTCATAAATGATATGAACATGAACAGGTTTGAGATGTTACCCCTTTGTCCTAACTCACCACGCACATCTGCACTCTTTAGGTTTGCCGCTACCAGTGGGGGAACAGTTAGTTCCGGTTTAAAGACATAAGTGCTTATACATGTTCCAATATCCCTAAGGAAATTAAATTACAATTTCTTTTATCGGAATATAGAGAAAAACAGTTTTAACGGTTTTTCTCCTTTTAAATTTACAAACAAAAATATTATAAAAAAATATTAAAAAAAGGATATTGTAAAAAAATAAATAATCGAATCGCATTAAGGCTTGTAAGCCTGCCTATACTCTGGTTCGGATACGTGATTCTTGTGGTTTTTGTGGTGCAACGTGATGATTTTTACCTGTCTTAATTAGTTTCTATGCGAAAAAGAAATAACAATTTACAACTAGAAGCGAATTTTACGGAAAATATATATGTGTTAACTAAGTTGAACTAAGCCGCAAAAGAAAAAGATTAAAAAAAGCAATGGTTAAACACTTTGTTTCATCCGTATCGCATATAAAAAAAGAAATTAATACCCATATAAAAATGTTTATAAAAAAAATTCCATCTAACTACTAAAAGAAATTAAACGTAAGAATTATTTCGTAGACGAATTTCAGTCGGTCGCCGCCGTGTTGTGTTGAAGGTGATTTGGTGGTGGCTTTTTGCACCTAAAGTTGTGGGGTGGACGTTGCAACTGATGGATCTTGGAATGAATTTGTTCTTATCATGTGCTTTTGGTGTTACTGTGTGTTTGATGTTGTTGTTGGTGATGGTGAACGTTTTATGTGGGTAATGTGGCCTTGTTGTATATTGTGGATTACGGTGGTTGCTTTTACATGAAAAGTTGTAGTTGAGCGTTGTTACCTGATGTTTCTAGTGTGGTTGTTGCGAGGGTTAGTGGGGGATTTTGTCCTTGGCGGATGCCTGTGTTGGTGTGGTATGTGAGTATGTCTTATGTTGTGCTTAGTGTCGATGTGAAGCTGTTGCTTGAGGTGCCACCTGTAATCCTGTGGTCTTTGTGTAGTAGGTGTGGTGGTGGTTGCGTGATCGTGTGTGTGTTGCTGTGAGGGTGTGATTAGTGGAAGTGGTGGGGATTATATATATTAGAGCGGGTCAAATCTTTTTCCATCAGTAGTTTAGCAAAAACGTCATTTACAATTGATTCTAAGAAAAATTGCTGAACACACCACAGCTCTAAGTCCGATTTCGAGTCCCCCACTTATGCAAAATAGATATTTTGCCATATAAATGTAGGGTTTGGCCAAAACATTTTCATAGCTTCTGATAGAATTGTAAGAAAAATATCCAATATGAAAAATATCCTTACTTTAAAGGTATTTTACGTACATTTTAGAATCTGTATTAATATCTATAGTGTTTTTGCATTTTAGCAGAGATATCAGCCTTAAATTATGAGAAATTTGCCTAAAATGAACTTTTAACTAATTGATTTATTTTGTTGTGTTGATCTTCCGACAGGGTAGTAAGCTGATTTTTGTTGGAACGATTTTCCGTCATCCCTTGTCAAGTTTGGTTTTGTGACAAACCGGTTTCGGCGTTCTGCCATTTTCAATGCCTAGTTTCGTTCTGGTCTGTGTCTATCCGCTGCGTTGTTTTATAGTCCGTGAGTGCTGTGGCAGGTAATGTCAATCTATGTATTCGTGGTAGGTAACGTTAATATGCGTGTGTGTGTGCGCGGTATTGATACGTCTGAATTGCTATCTGTCCCAAGGGTTGTTTTTGTAGGTATGTAGACATACCGCCTGTTAGCTAAGCGGTAGGTTGAGGTAGGTAGAAATCGGTGATTTTTGCAGTTTGGTTCATATTTCGTTTTTGCTTGTTCATTGTTACGTGTTTGGTTGCTGTACCTGCTGGCTTGTGCTGTGTTTTGTAAACTAATTTTAAGGGTTCAAATATTTCGTCAGAGATAGTGTTGGTTTGTTCGTTTATGATCCTGCCGTCAAATGTTTTTAACTTGTATATCTCCATGTTCTCAAGTACATTAAGCCGCCGGCCTTTTCCTTGTACGTGAAGTATTCGAGCTCTTGTTTTTATGTTAGCTGGGGTGCAGTTGTTCTCAAACATGTGGTTCGCGAAATTAGATTCTGGTATTATGGTGGGTTTTCGTGTTTTTTTGTTGTAGTCCCTGATATGCTCTCGGAATCTTGTGCTTATTTTTCTTCCTGTTTGTCCTATGTAGCTGTATTGACATTCACAAGTAAGCCTATACACTCCGTGTCTGTTGAATGGGTCATCAGAATTAAAATTAGTTTACAAAAAACAGCACAAGCCAGCAGGTACAGCAACCAAACACGTAACAATGAACAAGCAAAAACGAAATATGAACCAAACTGCAAAAATCACCGATTTCTACCTACCTCAACCTACCGCTTAGCTAACAAGCGGTATGTCTACATACCTACAAAAACAACCCTTGGGACAGATAGCAATTCAGACGTATCAATACCGCGCACACACACACGCATATTAACGTTACCTACCACAAATACATAGATTGACATTACCTGCCACAGCACTCACGGACTATAAAACAACGCAGCGGATAGACACAGACCAGAACGAAACTAGGCATTGAAAATGGCAGAACGCCGAAACCGGTTTGTCACAAAACCAAACTTGACAAGGGATGACGGAAAATCGTTCCAACAAAAATCAGCTTACTACCCTGTCGGAAGATCAACACAACAAAATAAATCACTTAACGCCTGTCAGGCTTTTAATTTAAACACGGATGGACTACTAACGAAATACGAACGGAAACTGCGAAAAATGCATACGACTAAGGCAAATATTTGGTTCAACAAGCAATGTTTAGAATTGAATGTTACACCGAAATTTGCGCGAATAAAAATAAAAACCAACACCCAAGCAAGTAGGAGAACGACCAGGAAGGCGGAAAAGGACTTTTTAAAGTTCGAATTACAAAGCCTATACGCTAAGAAAGACAAGATTAACACCGAACTACTGAGGATACATCTGCAATTGTCCGGACCCTTGCCCACGACTGCATTGATGGACTGCTTCGACCACATAAAGACGGGAATCAAACGCGAACTACAACGCAAATATGAAAAACTGAACCGAAAATTGGACCAGTTAACGGGCCGACGCCATCACAGTAACAGTCAACAAACACACGAATTTAACAAAAGGTTCGTAAACCTAACAACAATGGCCATTAGCAACGAAGAAGCGCAACTTCTAGGGAAGGGCCTGAAGCACAACATCGCGGATAGTAATGAAGCAAAAAGAACTGAGCAAGCGATAGTAGATGCAGAGGTTGCAATATCGCTTCTTCCATATGAGGAACAGGAGCACGCAAGGCACATGTGCAGAGAAATCATAAGCAAGGAAGTAAGAGCCCAGGAAGCACAAAAAGGAAATAAGGAGCTGAAAATATTGAAAAGGCTACAACGAAAGCTAAAAAATAACAACATCGTCACAACGAAGGCAGACAAAGGAAACACAACGGTGCTAATCAGTAAGGATGAATATATAGGAAAGACAGAGAAGCTCATCGAGGAAATGAAATGCCGCATTATTAGGGATAACCCGACGGATAAATACCAGACCGAAGTTAAAGAGGTTATAAAAAATGCTACCAAAATAATAGACGAGAGGATGGCATATACCCTAACACAAATGAATCCATCTGCTCCTCCACTCATTGCGTTACCTAAAATCCACAAGCAGGATACGCCGATGAGACCTATAATTAATTTTAAGTCCGCGCCGGGTTATAAACTGTCAAAACATCTAAAAACGATTTTAAAGGACACTCTGAAACTAGGGCACGAATACACAATAAGCAATACGATAGAACTACTACAAAGACTTGAGACCGTTAAACTCACAAGGAGCAGTAAACTCGTATCCTTTGACATAAAGGACTTATACCCGTCAATACCACTAACAGATACAATGGATATAGTCAACAAAACACTACTGGACAAAACTGAAGATAAGGTAAAAACTGCGCAAATTATCAACGCGCTAAGAACAACGCTGCGGCAAAACTATTTCCGGTTCAACAACAAAATATATAGACAGACAAACGGACTAGGAATGGGTAACCCAACATCGGCCATTCTCATGGAAACATTCATGCAAAACTTGGAAGGAAAATATATACAGGAGTTAAAAACCAATTTAGGCGTGGCATTCTACGCTAGATACGTGGATGACATCATCTGCATCCTAAATGACGATAACGAAGAGCAAATACTAGAGTTCCTCAACAGGCAACATAGCAACATAGAGTTCACAATGGAAGTAGAAAAAGATGGAATAATGAACTACCTGGACCTAACTATAGGGATTGACAAAATAACAAATAGGTTCAACTACGGCATTTATAGAAAACCGACTGCCACGGACACTATTATACACTCTACATCAAACCATCCGCAACAGCACAAAAATGCAGCATTGAGGCACTTAGTGGATAGGCTTCAGAGAACGCCGCTCACACAGGAAGCATACTGGAGAGAGCTTAATACAATATATAACATAGCGGCAAATAATGGATACAAGAAAGCACTTGTGGATAAACTCAGAAGTAGCCATGGAACACAAAAAAGAGTAAACGTAGAGGAAAATCCAATGGTTTGGACGGCAATGACATACACTGGAAAAGCGACGTACAAATTAGCAAAGTTCTTTAAAAGATATAACATCAACACAGCATTCAGAACATCTAACAACGTCGGACAAAAACTAAGAACCGACACTAATTCTGATGACCCATTCAACAGACACGGAGTGTATAGGCTTACTTGTGAATGTCAATACAGCTACATAGGACAAACAGGAAGAAAAATAAGCACAAGATTCCGAGAGCATATCAGGGACTACAACAAAAAAACACGAAAACCCACCATAATACCAGAATCTAATTTCGCGAACCACATGTTTGAGAACAACTGCACCCCAGCTAACATAAAAACAACAGCTCGAATACTTCACGTACAAGGAAAAGGCCGGCGGCTTAATGTACTTGAGAACATGGAGATATACAAGTTAAAAACATTTGACGGCAGGATCATAAACGAACAAACCAACACTATCTCTGACGAAATATTTGAACCCTTAAAACTAGTTTACAAAAAACAGCACAAGCCAGCAGGTACAGCAACCAAACACGTAACAATGAACAAGCAAAAACGAAATATGAACCAAACTGCAAAAATCACCGATTTCTACCTACCTCAACCTACCGCTTAGCTAACAAGCGGTATGTCTACATACCTACAAAAACAACCCTTGGGACAGATAGCAATTCAGACGTATCAATACCGCGCACACACACACGCATATTAACGTTACCTACCACGAATACATAGATTGACATTACCTGCCACAGCACTCACGGACTATAAAACAACGCAGCGGATAGACACAGACCAGAACGAAACTAGGCATTGAAAATGGCAGAACGCCGAAACCGGTTTGTCACAAAACCAAACTTGACAAGGGATGACGGAAAATCGTTCCAACAAAAATCAACTTTTAACTACTATATTATCATTTTTAACAAATTTTTTATGGAACATTTTTTTTTCTCTTTACAGCTAAAATAAGCTCAGAACATTTCCAACAACTTTCATTCAGACAGCAAAATTTTTGTATTTAAATTTAAAATGGATGAACCAAATCCTTCTCCAACATCTGAATCCACTTTATCACATATACTTGAACACGATATTATTGCATTTGGTTTATCAAGTGAATTAAATAATCTGAATTTACCGTCTACTCGTGACATTTTAAGATTTTATTTTTTTTAAGTGATCATGCTAAAATTCAAAGTAAAATGTTTTCGCATAAAAATTTAACTCCTCATGTAATTGATAAATTGGTTGAAATTTGGAATAAATTGAATATTCAACTAATTAATAGACGTAGTATTCTAGAAGTTGAGGAATTTACAGCATTCGTACAATCAACAAATGAATTATTTTACATTGGAAAATGTAAATGCACAATACCTGAATATATGACATTGTAGAAGAAACACCTACAACAATACCAACAATGCCAAAAGTTAGTGATGATCCAACACAAGAACCACAAATCGCAAAATAAAGCAGTTGCAGAAGTATCTGTTACAATAAAACGAGGACATTATACTCAACGATACGATGCTATAAATTTTGCTATGATGTGTGACAGATATAAATTTTCGATATGCTCTTGGTGAACTTTTGCTAATGGATAAATCTAAAGTTGCAAGATGAAGTGCTTCGTAAACGATACATAGATTCCAAGATAACTGCATTTTCTTTCGATGGCAGAAAAAATGATTCATTAACTAGAGAGAAAATTAATGAAAAATTTCATACAAATATGGTAAAAGAACCCCACTTAGTTGTTCTAAACGAGCCTAATGCTGAATTACTTGGATATGTTAATTTGGGTGAAGAAGAAAATGCTAAACACAAATAAAAAAATTAAATGAAGTCTTCAATAGCAAAAAACTGTCAATAGATCAATTAATTGGCATATGCAGCGATGGAGAACCAGCTAATACTAGAATAGAAAATGGTGTTATAAGTCTTTTTGAAAAGCATTTAAATAGACCACAGCACTGGCTTATATGTTTGCTTCATTTCAATGAATTACCATTTTTTCATTTATTCAGAGCATTAGATAAAACAGTCACGAGTGGACAAGGAGCAGCAAGTGGAAATATATTCAAAGACATTCAAGACTGTGAAAAATTTCAGATATGCATTTGTTAAAATTATTTTATAATATTTTTCAATCAAATTAAAATAGGAAAATTATACTAATTTTAATTGATCTAAAAAATTTATTTTTCAGGTTGTAAGTGATTTTTAACCAATAGCATTGGAAAATAGGCCTGGTATGATCAGTGATGAACAAGAACGAGAACTATCTACAAATGTTAAATATTTATATCAAATGGCCAAAGCAATTTCAAATGGTGCTGTTTTGGTTGATTTAGCTAACATAAAACCAGGACCAGTTGTACATCCTCGATGGCTAACCAAAGCAAGCATTGTATTACGTCTATATACAACAACTAATACACCATCTCAAAATTTGAAAACTCTAGCAGTTTATATTATTAGAATTTATGTGCCAATGTATTTCAAAGTAAAATACTATAATTCTGTTGTATACGGCAGTGTACTTTTATCAAAGTTTATTCGTTGGACACGATACCTACCACGTAATTTACTTAATATTGTAGATGGTGTAATTCAAAATAATTCATATTACGATCATCCAGAAAACACATTATTAACAATGTTATTTGATGATAGAAAAGATATACTGGAATAAATACTTTATCCAACTAAACTCATAGTTTATAAAAAATATAATATAAATTTTAATGCTTCAGATTATACTGATATGATTGATCTGAATAACGATAATTTACTATCTGAACCGGCATTCACAAGAAATATTCTATACGATCACTTGGTACAATTCTTAGATTATGATGAGCTAACACTAGATGATCCTAATATTCCAATGCATATACAAGCAACAGAAAGATATATACAGTTGTTAACATCTGTTTCCAAACGTGTTATTTTAGGCTAATTTCTCATAATTTAAGCCTGATATCACTACTAAAATTCAAAAACACTATAGGTATTAATACAGATTCTGAAATGTACGTAAAATACCTTTAAAGTAAGCCCAATATGATGTTTTTCCTATAATTCTATCATAAGCTATGAAGATTTTTTGGCCAAACATTCATTCATATGGTAAAATATATATTTTGCAAAAGTGGGGGACTCGAAATCGGACTTGGAGCTATGGTGTCTTCAGCAATTTTTCTTAGAATCATCTGTAGATTACGGTTTTGCTATACTCCTGATAAAAAAAATCCATCCATACAATTTGACCCGCTCTAATATATACATAGGCATAACTATAACTTATGGGCGACTTACCCGCGGTGGATCTGTTGGTGATCAGTAGGTCCCGTTTACTCGCGGCACTTTACTTCATCGCTTCACCGGTCAAACGGTAACACACTTTATCAAATAAATTTTTTCTGTTTTCACTTCACTCGCGTAAGAATAAGGCATCCGATCAACACTGTGACTTGTTTACTGTAATATTCAGCAACGGGATGAACCCCGCTTTTTATATAATCCTTGTTGCACTTACCGTTTCTTATTCGTGCTTCGCTGTCGACCCTAATTTCAACATATACATCACTCAGATATCATCGTGGCATCGAACATGTTGCGTGCAACAGGGTTTTCTATCCACGCACATAGACACAATTAATTTTACACATAGTTAATTGCCGTCAGTAGATTTATGCAAATACACTGCATTTTTCCTCAACTTTATCATCATCATTAATATTTATTAAGATGCAATACAATTATTATTAAATAATTGATGTATATTGGAACGATTTTACGTCATCCCTTGTCAAATTTGGTTTTGAGACAAACCGGTTTCGGCGTTGTGCCATCATCAGTGTCGATTTTCGTTCTGATCTGTTGTGGTCGTTTGTCTTGTATTTATAGTAGGTAGCAGGTAACGTCAGCATGGGTGTCTGTTTGTGTACGTGTGTGCATGTGTTGTGTGTGTACATTCAGAAACGGGGGTGGTTTGCATCGATCGGTTTTTTTGTGCTTGACTGAGGCAGGTAAAAGTTGGTGATTTTTGTTGTTTGACCTTTTTTGCTTGTTTGTTGTTTTTGATCTTTTGCTGTTTTGTGCTTATTTGTCGGTGCGTGAGTGTTTGTTGTACCTGAGTGGTTGCTTTGTTTTTTGTAAACCAATTTTAAAGGTTCGAATATTGTGTCGGAAACAGTGTTTGTCTGTTCGTTTATTATTCTACCGTCGAATGTTTTTTGTTTGTAGATTTCCATGTTTTCGAGTACGTTCAGACGTCTGCCTTTTGCTTGTACATGTAGGACCTTGACTGTTTTTTTGATGTTTCCGGGGGGGCATTTATTCTCCGCCATGTGATTCGCAAAGTTGGACTCTGGTATGATGGTTGGATTCCGTATCTTTTTGTTGTAATCTCTAATGTGTTCTCTGAACCTCGTTCCTTACTTGTCGTCCGGTTTGTCCTATGTAACTGTGCTGGCATTCACAAGTGAGCTTGTATACACCATGGCTGCTAAATGGATCTTCTGAGTTAGTTTTGGTTCTTAGCTTCCGTCCTAAATTGTTCGATGTTTTGAACGCTGTGTTGATGTTGTATTTTCTAAGGAAATTTGCTAACTTATATGTTGCCCTTCCAGTATATGTCATTGTCGTCCAGGTTTGTGTACTTTCTTCTCCATTGTTTCTTTTTTGTTCTCTAAGGTCTCTCCTGAGTTTATCTACTACTGCTTTTTTATATCCGTTGTTTGTAGCGATGTTATATATTATTCCAAGCTCTCTTCTATATGCTTCTTGTGTAAGAGGTGTTCTTTCCAATCTTTGTACTAAGTGCCTTAGCGCTGCATTTTTGTGTTGTTGTGGGTGGTTCGAGGTATTATGTATTATTGTGTCGGTGGCCGTTGGTTTCCTATATATGTCGTAGTTGAATTTATTGCTAGCTTTATCAATACTTATTGTGAGGTCCAGATAATTGATTGCTCCGTCTTTTTCGGTTTCCATTGTGAATTTTATGTTCCCGTGCTGCTTGTTGAGGTACTCCAGTACTTGCTCTTCGTTGTTGGTAGTTAAAACGCATATGATATCATCCACGTACCTTGCCGCTTTTAACTTAAACGAAAACGGTCTACTAATAGTTTACAAACGACGTTTACTGAAATTGCATACAACGAAGGCAAACATTTGGTTTAACAAACAATGCATAGAATTGAATGTGACACCAAAATTTGCAAAAATAACAATGAAAACAAACACCAGTACAAGCATGAGGACAATTAGGAAGGCGGAAAGAGACTTCCTAAGATATGAGTTGAAAAACCAGTACGCCAAGAAAGATGGAATAAATGCCGAAATTCTATCCATCCATTTAAGGTTGGCGGAGCAATTACCTAGCGATACGTTAATGGAATGCTTCGAGCGCATAAGGACTGAGGTCGAACATGAACTACAACAGAAATACAGGACGCTGAACCGGAAACTAGATAAGCTGACAGGACGTCGCGAACGGGACAACAACCAACAACCGCACCATTTCCATGCCAGGCTCGTAAACCTAACGACAGTGGCCATCACCGCGGCGGAAGAACAACTTCTTAAAAAGGGACTGAAACACAATATTATAGACCAAAACGAAAAAAGAATAACGGAACAGGCGATCGTATACGCAGAGGTCGCAATATCATTAATACCAGTTGAGGAACAAGAGCACGCAAGACACATGTGCAGAGAAATAATAAACAAGGAAGTGAAAGCAAAGGAAGGACAGAAGAGAAACACGGAGCAAAAAGCAGTCAAGAACCTACAACATAAACTCAGGATAAACAACATTGTCGCAACGAAGGCGGACAAAGGCAACACAACTGTGCTAATTGAAAAAGATGAGTATATAACAAAAACCGAAAAACTCATCGAGGATATGGAATGTCGTAGAATAAGAGTGAACCCCACGGATGAATACCAGAAAGAAATCAAAGTGGCTATAAAAACTGCAACAAATATAATAGATACCAACTCGGCATATACATTAGTCCAAATGAACCCGTCAACTCCACCACTGATTGCGCTACCAAAAATCCACAAGCCAGGCAATCCAATGAGACCAATCATTAATTTTAAATCGGCACCATGCTATAAGCTATCTAAATATTTAAAAACAGTATTGGAGGACACACTGGAACTTAGCAACGAACACACCATAACTAATACATCTGAACTAATAAACAAACTTTGGACCGTTGAAGTGACAAAGGACAGCAAATTGGTATCTTTCGACATAAAAGATCTGAACATTGAACATAGTAAACTCTATAATACTACGTAAAACAAAAGATAAAGTGAAAAGTACGCAAATCACGAACACGGTAAGAACCACACTACGTCAAAACTATTTTCAATTCAACAATAAAATATACAGACAAACACACGGACTTGCGATGGGAAACCCAACATCGGCTATTCTTATGGAAGCGTTTATGCAAAACCTGGAAAAAGAGTATATACAGGAATTAAATTCCAAATTAGGAGTGTTATTTTACGCAAGGTACGTGGATGATATCATATGCGTTTTAACTACCAACAACGAAGAGCAAGTACTGGAGTACCTCAACAAGCAGCACGGGAACATAAAATTCACAATGGAAAACGAAAAAGACGGAGCAATCAATTATCTGGACCTCACAATAAGTATTGATAAAGCTAGCAATAAATTCAACTACGACATATATAGGAAACCAACGGCCACCGACACAATAATACATAATACCTCGAACCACCCACAACAACATAAAAATGCAGCGCTAAGGCACTTAGTACAAAGATTGGAAAGAACACCTCTTACACAAGAAGCATATAGAAGAGAGCTTGGAATAATATATAACATCGCTACAAACAACGGATATAAAAAAGCACTAGTAGATAAACTCAGGAGAGACCTTAGAGAACAAAAAAGAAACAATGGAGAAGAAAGTACACAAACCTGGACGACAATGACATATACTGGAAGGGCAACATATAAATTAGCAAATTTCCTTAGAAAATACAACATCAACACAGCGTTCAAAACATCGAACAATTTAGGACGGAAGCTAAGAACCAAAACTAACTCAGAAGATCCATTTAGCAGCCATGGTGTATACAAGCTCACTTGTGAATGCCAGCACAGTTACATAGGACAAACCGGACGACAAGTAAGGAACGAGGTTCAGAGAACACATTAGAGATTACAACAAAAAGATACGGAATCCAACCATCATACCAGAGTCCAACTTTGCGAATCACATGGCGGAGAATAAATGCCCCCCCGGAAACATCAAAAAAACAGTCAAGGTCCTACATGTACAAGCAAAAGGCAGACGTCTGAACGTACTCGAAAACATGGAAATCTACAAACAAAAAACATTCGACGGTAGAATAATAAACGAACAGACAAACACTGTTTCCGACACAATATTCGAACCTTTAAAATTGGTTTACAAAAAACCAAGCAACCACTCAGGTACAACAAACACACACACACCGACAAATAAGCACAAAACAGCAAAAGATCAAAAACAACAAACAAGCAAAAAAGGTCAAACAGCAAAAATCACCAACTTTTACCTGCCTCAGTCAAGCACAAAAAAACCGATCGATGCAAACCACCCCCGTTTCTGAATGTACACACACACAACACATGCACACACGTACACAAACAGACACCCATGCTGACGTTACCTGCTACCTACTATAAATACAAGACAAACGACCACAACAGATCAGAACGAAAATCGACACTGATGATGGCACAACGCCGAAACCGGTTTGTCTCAAAACCAAATTTGACAAGGGATGACGAAAAATCGTTCCAATATACATCAATCATTCACCCTGTCGGAAAAACAACAAAACAAAATAAAACTATTATTAAACAATTATCAATTATTATAAATTATTATGAATTCATCGATGTCGCTTTATCAAACCACCGTTGGACTAGGCGGCTGCTTTTGGGATACGCTGCCGTTTTCTACGTGGGTATGGACCCATGGTTGGCTTATGAAAGGCGTTTTGTGTCGTGTTGCCTTTGCATACATCGCAAGCTTTGACACATGCCATGCTTTGAATTCCGCCATGTCCAGCCGAAGGTGAGGTGTGTAATGATTCCACTAAACTCCTCCGCAACTCCATCGGCACCCAGAGTTTCCAGGCATGGTCTTCTTCTTGTTAAATTGTGTTCGTCTGCACACTTATCTGTCTGACACACAAAGTTCCGGTAGTCTGTCTTTGTTCTCTGTCACTGTCTTCTGCAACTCCATGTACTCGGGCGATTTAAAATATGACGAGTTTATGTCCATGTCCATTCACGAGGCGGCATCAGGCACTACGTTTTGGATCCTCTTACGATGCTCTATATTGAAGTCGGCTTGACAAGTCTTTCTGGTTCATGAGCAACTTCAAGCTTGCATGGTCTGTAATAACCGTAAACGGTAGACCCTACATGTATGGCCTGAAACTCTTTACGCTTATTACAGCTGCGTAGCACTCCAGTTCTGTTACGCTGTAATTGCGTTGTGCCTTTGTGAGTTTGGCAGACACATACGCAATTGGTCGTTCGTTGTTGTCGTTGTCGAGTTGGAACAGTACTCCACCTACCTCTTCCGTCGATGCGTCACACTGTATGTAAAAATGTCTGTTGAAGTCGGGATATGTCAATACAGGTGCCGATATCAGGCTCTGTTTCAAGTCGAACGCCTTCTTCGCCTCTTCTGTAATTGTAAACTTCCTTATGTTGTCCTTCGTCAGTCTGTCGTGTAGTGGTGCTGCAATCGTGGCGTAGTCCTGTATAAATCGTCTATACCATCCTGTCATTCCTAGGAATCTTCGGAGCTGCTTCAGACTTCGTGGTTCGGGAAAGTCCCGCATCGCTGCAATTTTGCTGTCATCATTCCGGTGGCATCCATCACCGACCACGTATCTGAGATAGCGAACCTCCTTAAACCAAAACTTACTCTTTTCAACGTTTGTCGTCAATTTTGCATCACGGAGACATTTAGCTACAACAGATAATAAATACAAATGGGACGAGAAATCTTCTGAACAAACAAGCAAGTCATCTAAGTATACGAAAACAGATTCACGGAGTGAAGCGGGTATGACCCTGTCCATCAAACGATACATGCGCGTTGCACAGCCCAAAAGGCATTAGTGAAATGGTACAAGGGCCTACGAGCTACTGTGCGCCTTTTGCATCGATTGCAGATGTATAGCGCTTGTTTTGTAAACGGCTCAAGATACCGTCAATGTGCGTTCGTTGACTTTGCGAGCATCTAGGCACAGTCTGTTCTTGGTTCCTCTAATCACCAGTGACACCGGCGAATTCCAGCAGCTGTTGCTCTCCGCTATGACTCCCATTTCTAACATGCGATCAAGTTCGTTATAAATCAACCTTTGTATGGCTGCTGATATAGGGTAATGGAGTTGTTTTACCGGTAGATGTTCGTCAGTCCCCTCGATGACATGTTTCTCCTTAACAGCGAACGATGGAAACTGTGCCTTTATGCTTGCTGACGCTTTGTCTTCCTCATTGCTAAGTGTGTGTCGGACCGAATCGAAAGACCGGTCACCCTTGGCGGGTACCAGTTCCGACACTGTAGCACTACTCGACGCAGCGCTCCGCCCCCTGCTGCTAACGCTTAGCTCGAAAGCCTGCCAAAAATCTACTCCCAAGTAAACCTCCTGCTGTAAGCCAGGGACAATCCAGAATTCCAGATACCGGGTCATACCATCCCACAGAATTGGCAATATTATCAAACCTTGTACGGGTGTTTCGCCTCCATTTGCCTTTCTTATGCTTTGACCCTTGACTGGAAGAATTAAGTGTTCTTTCCCTTTCAAAATCTCACTTGCATTTTTCCATAGGCAACAAGCTCCAGCACCTGAGTCTAACAACGCTAATACTTCGTGACCCCCTATCTCGGTTCTCGTAAAAAATCGGTTATCTCCTTTCATGGTGACTATTGTAGCCACTATTTTATTCCTTATTCTCTTAAAGTTAATTTCCTTTTCTCTCATTTTTCTTATTTTATTAAAACTCTTGCTTCTTTTCTTATTTTTTTCTAACTCATCACCTTTCTTGCTGCCTCATCTTTGTTCTGAACGGATTTCCCGGACATCTCCGCCAGATGTCGGTTTCCCGCCTCAGCTGTGAAAACACAGAAAGACGAATCACTACCACATGCAAAACATTTCATCAGGTGGAACGAGGACTTACATGCACTATCCTTCGCTGCTTCGGCTGGATTCCTAATATAATAGTCCACCGGCATTCGACAAGCAAAGCACAATATGAGGTGGAACGGAGATGAAGAATGGTTCGGGACTGCACTAACATTCTTGTTTGACGAATCACGTACATTGCCATTGTGGATCGAGGAAGAAGGATGGGATCAAGTGGGATAGGGTTTCGACATATCACGAGGGGCGACGACTTCTTTTTACTGTGCCCAGGAGTATCCCTACTAAACGCTTCCAACTCAAAATCCCCTCCTGTGTTGAACATCCTATCGTTCTTTTCTAACTCGCTTACTGCTTGAAAACGCGCCCTATTTTCTTTCATGAGTTTCTCTGCACGCTTGCACTCATGCTTCAATTCAGAGAGGGTCGTAAGCTTAGTGGCAAAGGTCAAATTTGTTGAGAAATGCTTGAGGTTTCCCTTTATAATATTGACCAGCTCTGGCTTTGGAATCTTCGTTCTCAGGCGGAAAGTGAGATCATGGATGTCCGTATAGAACTCGTCGAAACTCTCTTGCGGGAGTTGCTTCCATTCCATCTCACGGATCACCTCATTGTTCGAGTCCGCCGATTTGAATTGAGCCAAAAGGTCAGTTTTAAGGCGGAAGTAGTCAAATCCTAGATCATCTGCGTTGTACTCTAAAACCTGTCAGTACCACTTGAGTGCCGAGCCCGTCACCAAACAGTGAAAATCTGCAAAGATCTGGTCATAACTCAATTGGTACTGCATTCGCATCCTTTCCACCCTAAAAAGAAAGCTTTCGACTGTCATTCCCTTCGTCGAGCCATCGAACCTGAGGTTGCACTTATGCAGATCGATCCTCTTTCTGCCATAATTGTCCCTAGCTCTCTCCTCCCGTTTTTCTGGGTGATGTTACCATTGCCCCTATTTGCCCTATCATTTCTACCACGGGGTGTTGATGTAGATGCTGGAGGAGGAGATGTTGTTGGACCATGTATTGATGACTCCACTTCAGCTAACCGGTTGCTTAACTGCGACACATTAGCTCTCATATCCATGTACCATGCGGTACGGTGGAAAATAACTATCAAAAAAATATATGTAGAAACTAAAAATCTATAACACTGCGGTTTCGGAAATTACAAAAAAATTGCGTGAAAAATTAAATATTAAATAGTGTAACAGATGCGTGATTAAATCAAAGAAGGAAATTCAAAACTAAACATGTAGTAAAAATAAAATATAAAATTCAGTTTATAATAAATAGAAAATGTATGTATATATTTGATAAAAAAAAACTTTAATATATGTGCGTATAGTGATTATAAGCAAATACAAAAATTGATTTATAAGAAACAAAAAAAAACTAAAGAAAGATAATAAAAATTCAGTGTATTTGTTGTCTTTTCCTCAAACTCCAAAAAAAATAAAAACAAATACAAAAATTCAAAATAAACTAATAAAAAAAAAATTGGTTCTCGATGCTGCATGTTAATGGTTAGTTTATTGGTGCTGACTTCGCGAAGGAAATACTATCTAGCTTGATGTCGTCCGTACCGTCCCTGTTCCAAATCGTGTCAGCTAACCCCCTATTGAATAATTAAGTATGGCACAACATCGGTCACAGCACTCACTTCAGCCGTGGTTGATCCACTTGGTTATTCAATTTAACCCCCCATAACCACCCCCAGCGGCAAAAACTTCTACCATCTACGCGGTAGCTTGAGTAGCTTTGCCACAAATAAAAACTGCGTATTATAAAATGCTGGTCTCGACTTCGAATACCACCTTACCAAGACGTTGCAGTCAAAGAAAGGGAACTGCGAAGTCGGACTAACACTACCCCCCCTTGTAAGTATAAACTTCTTGTTACGTAGGCACAAATCACTCCACCGCGTAGCAAAGTGATGCTGCCCTCGTAACCCTAACCTGTCTGAGAAGAAGGAAAATTAGCTAGAAAGAAAGTTATATGAAAGACAAAATGAGGTAAGAGAAACAAAATTATGTTAAGGTTAAGATAGTAAAGATTGCATATTAAGATAATGAAGTAGAAATAAAAAAATGGGAAAATGAAACGTTTGGGCTATACGTTGGGCGCCATTATAATGTAACTGCTTGGTCCGGGGCGAGAAGGGGCGGATCGGCATTGTGGTAACCCGGCTGAAGCTCGGCGGCGTTGAGCCGCGGTTCTTGCCACCTTCCTCGACCCACAGTCTCAAAAACCAAAAACATATATGTATAAAAAGCGGGAGAAGACTGTCCATGTCAGGTGGAGTCATCCCCCCCTCTTGTTCACGAGGAATGAACAACCTTGAACTCCACTTTGACTCCGTTTACCGAGTGGAGTTCCCCTGGTCCTGACACTCATCCGTCTGTCTGTAATTTGCTGGGTCTAACACATCTACTGTCTGTTTGGTTGCAACACCTCACTCGTTCCTAGTGTGCCGCTAGGGCAACACCCACACTAACACTGATGTGCCTGCACTTTTCCTATAGACCTTTCAGCGAATAACTACGATCTAAATCTACTAAAAGCATAATTTGTATTTATTTACACAAAATTCAGCTTTCCTTACACTTCTAAGTCTATTCCATTTAATTCTTATATCTACTTAGTCTTACTTATTATCTCTACCCTGCACCACAAAACTTATTGAAAAGTTAAATAAAAATTCAAGAAAGAAAAAAAAGGATAAACAAACTATAAAAGGAGTCAAACCGAACAGATGCTCGGAATTACACACCCTTTAGCGTTAAACTTGCTAATTGATATTTTTCTTCACTAGGCGAAAATAATTTTTATTTATATGTATACGTACGAATGTTTAAATATGGGAATTCATAAATGATATGAACATGAACAGGTTTGAGATGTTACCCCTTTGCCTTAACTCACCACGCACATCTGCACTCTTTAGGTTTGCCGCTACCAGTGGGGGAACAGTTAGTTCCGGTTTAAAGACATAAGTGCTTATACATGTTCCAATATCCCTAAGGAAATTAAATTACAATTTCTTTTATCAGAATATAGAGAAAGACAGTTTTAACGCTTCTTTTCCTTTTAAATTTACAAACAAAAATATTATAAAAAAATATTAAAAAAAAGGATATTGTAAAAAAATAAATAATCGAATCGCACCAAGGCTTGTAAGCCTGCCTATACTCTGGTTCGGATACGTGATTCTTGTGGTTTTTGTGGTGCAACGTGATGATTTTTACCTGTCTTAATTAGTTTCTATGTGAAAAAGAAATAACAATTTACAACTAGAAGCGAATTTTACGGAAAATATATATGTGTTAACTAAGTTGAACTAAGCCGCAAAAGAAAAAGATTAAAAAAAGCAATGGTTAAACACTTTGTTTCATCCGTATCACATATAAAAAAAGAAATTAATACCCATATAAAAATGTTTATAAAAAAAATTCCATCTAACTACTAAAAGAAATTAAACGTAAGAATTATTTCGTAGACGAATTTCAGTCGGTCGCCGCCGTGTTGTGTTGAAGGTGATTTGGTGGTGGCTTTTTTCACCTAAAGTTGTGGGGTGGACGTTGCAACTGATGGATCTTGGAATGAATTTGTTCTTATCATGTGATTTTGGTGTTACTGTGTGTTTGATGTTGTTGTTGGTGATGGTGAACGTTTTATGTGGGTAATGTGGCCTTGTTATATATTGTGGCTTACGGTGGTGGTTGCTTTTACGTGAAAAGTTGTAGTGGAGCGTTGTTACCTGATGTTTCTAGTGTGGTTGTTGCGAGGGTTAGTGGGGGATTTTGTCCATGGCGGATGCCTGTGTTAGTGTGGTATGTGAGTATGGCTGATGTTGTGCTTAGTGTCGATGTGAAGCTGTTGCTTGAGGTGCCACCTGTAATCCTGTGGTCTTTGTGTAGTAGGTGTGGTGGTGGTTGCGTGATCGTGTGTGTTGCTGTGAGGGTGTGATTAGTGGAGGTGGTGGGTATTATATATATTAGAGCGGGTCAAATTTTTTTCCATCAGTAGTATAGCAAAAACGTAATTGCTGAACACACCACAGCTCTAAGTCCGACTTCGAGTCCCCCACTTATGCAAGATAGATATTTTGCCATCTGAATGTAGGGTTTGGCCAAAAAATTTCCATAGATTCTGATAGAATTGTAAGAAAAATATCCAATATGAAAAATATCCTTACTTTAAAGGTATTTTACGTACATTTTAGAATCTGTATTAATATCTATAGTGTTTTTTAATTTTAGCAGAGATATCAGGCTTAAATTATGAGAAATTTGCCTAAAATGAACTTTTAACTACTATATTATCATTTTTAACAAATTTTTTATGGGACATTTTTTTCTCTTTACAGCTAAAATAAGTTCAGAACATTTCCAACAACTTTCATTCAGACAGCAAAATTTTTGTATTTAAATTTAAAATGGATGAACCAAATCCTTCTCCAACATCTGATCATGCTAAAATTCAAAGTAAAATGTTTTCGCATAAAAATTTAACTCCTCATGTAATTGATAAATTGGTTGAAATTTGGAATAAATTGAATATTCAACTAATTAATAGACGTAGTGTTCTAGAAGTTCAGGAATTTACAGCATTCGTACAATCAACAAATGAATTATTTTACATTGGAAAATGTAAATGCACAATACCTGAATATATGACATTGTAGAAGAAACACCTACAACAATACCAACAATGCCAAAAGTTAGTGATGATCCAACACACGAACCACTTGGAACAGTTATGGAAACAGGTGAAGCACAAATCGCAAAATGAAGCAGTTGCAGAAGTATCTGTTACAATAAAACGAGGACATTATACTCAACGATACGATGCTATAAATTTTGCTATGATGTGTGACAGATTCGGTGCCCTTTTCGATGATATAAATTTTCGAGATGCTCTTGGTGAACTTTTCCTAATGGATAAATCTAAAGTTGCAAGATGAAGTGCTTCGTAAACGATACATAGATTCCAACAAAACTGCATTTTCTTTCGATGGCAGAAAAAATGATTCATTAACTAGAGAGAAAATTAATGAAAAATTTCATACAAATATGGTAAAAGAACCCCACTTAGTTGTTCTAAACGAGCCTAATGCTGAATTACTTGGATATGTTAATTTGGGTGAAGAAGAAAATGCTAAACACAAATAAAAAAATTAAATGAAGTCTTCAATAGCAAAAAACTGTCAATAGATCAATTAATTGGCCTATGCAGCGGCGGCCGTGGTGTGAAGGTAGTGTTGCCGGCCTACCACACCGAAGGTCCATGGTTCGAGCCCTGGTACAGGTAACATCAAAAGTGATTTGAAAAAAGTTTTTCAAAACGGGGTCGCCCCTCGGCAGTGGTTTGGCAAACTCTCCGAGTGTATTTCTGCCATGACAGGCTTCTCAGCAAAAAATTCGTCTCCTTTGTAGATGCCGTTCGGAGTCGGCAAAAAACTGTAGGTCCCACCAATTTGTAGGGAAAATTCAAATCGGCACACCACAAATTGGAAGAGAAGCTTGGCGCAAAAATCTCTTAGGAGGTTTATGATGATATACCTGTTGTATAGATAGATAGATAGCGATGAAGAACCAGCTAATACTGAAATAGAAAATGGTGTTATAAGACTTTTTGAAAAGCATTTAAATAGACCACAGCACTGGTTCATATGTTTGCTTCATTTCAATGAATTACCATTTGGTCATTTATTCAGAGCATTAGATAAAACAGTCACGAGTGGACAAGGAGCAGCAAGTGGAAATATATTCAAAGACATTCAAGACTGTGAAAAATTTCAGGTATGCATTTGTTAAAATTATTTTATAATATTTTTCAATCAAATTAAAATAGGAAAATTATACTAATTTTAATTGATCTAAAAAATTTATTTTTCAGGTTGTAAATGATTTTTAACCAATATCATTGGAAAATAGGCCTGGTATGATCAGTGATGAACAAGAACGAGAACTATCTACAAATGTTAAATATTTATATCAAATGGCCAAAGCAATTTCAAATGGTGCTGTTTCGGTTGATTTAGCTAACATAAAACCAGCACCAGTTGTAGATCCTCGATGGCTAACCAAAGCAAGCATTGTATTACGTCTATATACAACAACTTCATCGGAAAATTTGAAAACTCTAGCAGTTTATATTATTACACTTTATGTGCCAATGTATTTCAAAGTAAAATACTATAACTCTGTTGTATACGGCAGTGTACTTTTATCAAAGTTTATTCGTTGGACACGATACCTACCACGTAATTTACTTAATATTGTAGATGGTGTAATCCAAAGTAATTCATATTACGCTCATCCAGAAAACACATTATTAACAATGTTATTTGATGATAGAAAAGATATACGGGAATAAATACTTGATCCAACTAAACTCATAGTTTATAAAAAATATAATATCAATTTTAATGGTTCACATTATACTGATATGATTGATCTGAATAACGATAATTTACTATCTGAACCGGCATTCACAAGAAATATTCCATACGATCACTTGGTACAATTCTTAGATTATGATGAGCCAGATGATCCTAATTTTCCAATGTACGAGTATATACAAGGAACAGAAAGATATGTTAGGCTAATTTCTCATAATTTAAGCCTGATATCACTACTAAAATTCAAAAACACTATAGGTATTAATACAGATTCTGAAATGTACGTAAAATATCTTTAAAGTAAGCCCAATATGATGTTTTTCCTATAATTCTATCAAAAGCTATGAAGATTTTTTGGCCAAACATTCATTCATATGGTAAAATATATATTTTGCAAAAGTGGGGGACTCGAAATCGGACTTAGAGCTATGGTGTCTTCAGCAATTTTTCTTAGAATCATCTGTAGATTACGGTTATGCTATACTCCTGATGAAAAAAAATCCATCCATACAATTTGACCCGCTCTAATATATACATAGGCATAACTATAACTTATGGGCGACTTACCCGCGGTGGATCTGTTGGTGATCAGTAGGTCCCGTTTACTCGCGGCACTTTACTTCATCGCTTCACCGGTCAAACGGTAACACACTTTATCAAATAAATTTTTTCTGTTTTCACTTCACTCGCGTAAGAATAAGGCATCCGATCAACACTGTGACTTGTTTACTGTAATATTCAGCAACGGGATGAACCCCGCTTTTTATATAATCCTTGTTGCACTTACCGTTTCTTATTCGTGCTTCGCTGTCGACCCTAATTTCAACATATACATCACTCAGATATCATCGTGGCATCGAACATGTTGCGTGCAACAGGGTTTTCTATCCACGCACATAGACACATTAATTAATTTTACACATAGTTAATTGCCGTCAGTAGATTTATGTAAATACACTGCATTTTTCCTCAACTTTATCATTATCATTAATATTTATTAAGATGCAATACAATTATTATTAAATAATTATCAATTATTATAAATTACTATCAATTATTATCAATTCATTGCATAGTTGATACACAATGTAAAAAGCACTGTGATTCTTGTTATCCGTCAAAAAAGATGAAGTCACTACATTTTGAGAATTCATAATAAAGGCAGCTTCTAAAACAATAACTTCTAGTTTTATGCACTCCACAATGCCAATGGTCTGAAACAGTATTTGTATAAAGTCAAAATGATTGAAGAAAAAACACAAGAAATGTGAAAAAGTGTAGTTTTTGAAAATGAATCATGAGGTGCTTGGCTATATATTTCATTCACAGTTCCACACTTGATGTAATTCTAGTGCAGCGGTGAACTAAAGAGCTTCGCAGAGCCTCGGAAAAGTATTCGGAACACCAGCTTGCAGCTAAAATTCAAACTGTGAACATCGCATACTCAAGTTTTGTTGAAAGCAATATATTTCCTTTTGTATGTATGCATGAACGAATGAATTAATTAATTGTGTTTCGACCTGAATGGGAATTAAAGTATATTTTTTTAATTTTAATTGGCATCATGGCTTCGATGTGTACAAAGACGAAGAGCGCGCTACAAAATTTAATGCACTGAAAAAAATCAAATCTTGTTTATTTTTGTTTTGAACAAAAAGCAAAACACGCATATTAAATTTATTTTTTATAATTAACAAAAAAAGTTCAGTTTTTCTTTTAATGGTTTTCGGTTACATAATATCATATATGTAATACTTCTATATCGGTAGTAATGTATCTTCTCAATGTGTAAAAATTACGAAATCATTTTGAGTCAAGCTAGTACCGTTTTTGTGAATGTATTGTGTATATGTAAATTTATGAACCAAAAAATTTTTAAAATTGTCAAAGCAATCCAGTAGCAGTTTCCATTGATAGGGGCCCAAATGTATTTAATCAAAATTTAAGAAATTTCTGAAAAAGAATATATCTGTTGCCACAGGTATAGTAAAGTATAAATCGTTTTTCGGCTTAATTATGTGTTTAGCTAATAACTTTAAAGGATCTATTCTTGTGTGTTGGAATATCTGCTTCTATCTCACTGCATAACCGATCTTGAAATAGATGACATGCTACATTTTTCTATGTTATAATAACCCAGGTTGTTTATCAAACAAGTATTAACATTTGCAACTCATGCATTTTTCTTTATTGATTGGCAAATAATATAAGCTTTGTAAATTTTTTTCGAATGTCTGATTTTTCTTCAGTTTCTTTAAAGCTTTCGTAAAATAGGCGTGAATCAATATAAAAAGATGTAACTGATTTGCAAAGTGAAATCCTATGATCAATATAGCCTTACAATAAACACTTTCTGTTTGTACGTGATCGTCCATTAGTTTATTTGTAAATGAATTTTTTAAACTTCGAAAAACTTTAGCTATAAGTAATTCTTTTATGTTTTTAGGAGAACCTTTTGCTGTTTCCTGTCTGATGACACTCTCACATACCAAGCATATATCGCACACATCTTTTGATGGTGCCAGATAAGGACCCAAGTTTTTAAGTTTTGATAACGTTGGCATTTCTTTTCCTAATAGTTGTTCTTTACAAATGTCGAAATTTATTTTTGAAATAATTTTCCAAGCGACAAATTCAGCTATGTTTCGGACGACATTGTCAACGAAAACGGATAGTCCCCGCATTCCATTAATGTAATCTCATGTTTTGCGTGGGGCCATAAATATTTCTTAGTGCCTTTAGAGGGCTTATAGTCATTGGTTTTAAAATGATTAGAGCAAACTTTTAGAATTTTCGTATCTACATCTATCTGTATATTACATTTTTGTCGGCATCGCTGTTCCAAAAGAGCGCCATTCTCAAAACTAATTCCAATTTATATTATTTTGTTTTAAATGGAACGTGTGTTCGTTCCTCCTCTGCTACATAGAACTAACGCAACATACCCTGGACACAGTTCGTTTTCTTGTGTATATATCGCTTTTTTTTTTTTTTTTTTTTTGTCATACTTCTATATTGAATATATATAATAAATAACTACATATATGCTTTCAATGACCGCTTTAGTGAATAACTTTTTTTTTTTTTTTTTGAAACGCTCATGACTTTTGGAAATATGTTTGTCAGTAAAAATATATGCCTGCCTCGCTCAAAAATAATATATCTGTACTGTAATGTTTTCGAACGGTATTAGCTCTTACTGCCAATATAGAAGTAATAAATATATGCATAATATATGTAGGTCGAAAGATAAATATCACTCACGTGAAAGAATTAAAAAAGTATGTATATAAATTCATAAGAAAAGTAACTTTTTTCTTATTTCAAAACCTACTAACGGAGTGTCATTAATCATTTTATTATGATTATTTAGTCATTATATACTGATGGACTTACTTCTGATTACTGAAAGTTTTGGCATTGTACAAAAGCCGTGAACTACTTGTTTATTTATTTTGTATCACGTATATGGCCTTTTATATCTTTGTAGTACATTTTTTGATACCGACATACATATGTTTTGGTAGTTTTCTTAAGTTAAAACAGGTATTTACTCACGCATACTCGCCTAATTTCTGTATTGCATTCAACAAATATTTTCTAGCAGTATTCTACTTGCACACACATACCACTGTTCTAGTGCAACAAGGTGGAATTCTGTTTATCGGCAATGAATGAAAAACTAGGCTAACCAACTTCTTGCAATTTTGTGGTATTTTAAGAAATTGCACGGTTTGCTAAGCTTATATCCAGAAATATATTCTTTCTTTTTTATGGCAATGTAAATAAAATTGTATATGCTACTTAAGCGGCCCTGGGGCCCTTTTGCATGGGGCGCCCAGTCAGAAAATGTCTCTTTTGCTGACCGTTAAATCCGCCACTGGACGTAGTTAAAGTTTTGTGAAATCGGAAATGTTGTTGAGAAAATATATTAAATGAAAGAAAATATATAACCCTGCGGGTTAGGGGTTTAGAATATGCCTGAGGTAGGCATACCGGTCGTAAGAGGCGACTAATATGAACAAAGGTAATGACTTGCAACTCGATGGTTGATCTACGGATATGCTGCCTCTCACCTCTTATTACCCATCTTTTCCTTCCTTACGGAAGGAGGGGTAATATGACCTACAAGGTTTCACTGGTCATAAATCGCTACCACGACAGTCGGGCAGTACCGCAAGGGAGTACCGGGTTCCAATACGGCCAAGGACTGTTAATTCGATAACACTCCCCAAAACCTTCGGCGAGTGTTTTTGTCGTTACCACAACAACAACAAATTCAACAACAAAGCCTGGGATATGAGAACCCCTTTTTTAGATGACAACACCCGCAAATGGAATAAGGATTATGAGATAAGGGCATGTCCCTGAAATCTCCGGTCCCTTAATGGGGAAGGTGCCGCTGCCCGGCTGGTTGAGGTCCTGAGGAAAGCAAAAGCTGACATCACCGCCATACAAGAGATGCGATGGACGGGGCGAGGAAACACGACCAAAACACCCTGCAACATTTACTAGGGTGGGCATGAAGACAAGCGCAGATTCGGCGTGGGATTTGTGGTGGGAGAGAGACTTCGTCACCGAGTACTGTCGTTTCACCCGTGAACGAGCGTCTCGCCGCAATCCGCATAAAAGTACGATTTTTCACCATATCGTTTATCTTCGCTCATGCACCGACGGAAGAAAAGGACGACGTAGAAAAGGATGCATTCTACGAGCGCTTGGAAGAAGAATACGAGCGCTGCCCCCGTCATGATATCAAAGTCGTGCTTGGCGACTTGGCAATCGCAACAGACCGCCAATTATTTCGTAGATCGCCTCTCACACCTGCTCTCCGAGAGCACAATTCAACCTAGTGGAATGCATGAGCAGTGAGATCATATCTCAGGAGCACTCCGTACCGCAGCCGAAGAAGTAATTGGATTCCGGCGAATGTGAAGAAACAACTGGTATGATGATGAAGAGTGCCGCGCTGCAACGAAAGGACGAAGCCTACAAGCCAACGCTGAGATCGAATGCAACGAGGAGTGTGTGTGAACACTACCGCGAGTTGAAGAGGGAAGCGAGGCGGCTTTTCCGGGCAAAAAAAGAGAGGAAGAAAAGCGTGAAATAAAGGAGCTTGAGATGCTGGCCAACGGGAATTATGCCCGAAAATTCTATCGAAAAATTCGGCGAATGACGTTAGGTTTTCAACCCGGGGCAAACTCGTGTAAGAATGAGAACGGCGACCTGGTGGCCGATATTCAGAGAGCACTCAGAACATGGAGGGATCACTTCTTTGCCCTTTTAAATGGAGAAAATGAGCAGGAAACCAGAGAAGATGCCGAACCCGAGCCCACAATCGAAGATGATGGAATTGACGATCCACAACCCGACTATAATGAGGTGCGAATAGCAATATCCCGATTGAAAAACAATAAAGCGGCTGGCGCTTTTGGTTTGCCTGCTGAGCTATTCGAACACGGAGGCAGAATATGGTTGGATGAATGCATGCCTGAAGTCATTCGTTTTTGCCACGAAATCATATGCACAAAGCGATTTCAAATATATTCGGTGAAGTTTTGTAGGTAAGAAAAATAGTGCGAGACATGTGGTAAACTCCTGAAATATGTTCTTCTGGAGCTCACTCGCTGAAAATCGCTCAAAGTAGCGTGTTCTCCATTCTTATAGATTTATGTTCTTTCCGTTAGCTAAGTTAAGAGTAGCGCTCGCTCTCTATGTTGGCAAAATATACAGTTATTCAAATGCCTTTACATACCAGAGTATTTTGTGTTTGCAAATATATCGATGAAAGCTCTTCCATGGGTGTGTGCATGTTCTGTATTTCGCTGCATTAGGGCGTCCTTTTTTGAAGGTGTTTTTTTTTTTGTCAAAAAAAAAAATTTATATACTTTTTAAAAAAATTTCGGTTGTTTTCTTTAGGAGACAAATGCTAAAACACGTCCAAAAGTATCGGGAGGGGTATCAAGCAACGCGTTTTGACTTCGGTATCAATAATCCGAAAGCGGATTTTAAATTTTTTGTTTCAGTGAAAAGTTATTCGCAAAAAACCCAAAAATTACCCAAGTCCGATTTCAAATAGGGGACTTGATCCAAGGTATTTATGTGCACAATAACTTTCTGCGTAGGCGGCCTTCGGCCGCGCTTCAAAAAAATAACCCTTAGCCGGTCCAACACCAGCTACGCGGTTCACATTTTTCTGCACAAAACACAACCACATGAAACTTACAGAAAATTTTCAAACTTTGATTGCTAATATCTCTTCACTGAAACAAAAACTCGAGGTTCCGCTTCCGGATTATTGTTATCGTGATCAAAACGCGTCTTTTGACACCTTTCCCGATAATTTCGGACGTTTTTAGCAGTTGTCTCCTAAAGGAAACAATTACCAAATTTCCTTTTTCTTTTATGTGGAACAGTGCTTATTTTGTAAAGAAAAGTGGCTTAAATATTTCACCGGGCTCTAACTATTTAATTTCCAAGTCAATATTTAGGAAAAAAAGAAAACTAAAACTTAATTGTTGCTTTGCGCATCATTACACCTCTCTGCTCTCCGTTTTTGTTATTTTTTTTGACGTTTGCGGTCAGACCTGCCCTGCATCACCAAAGGTACTCAAAGCTAATTAATGGTAAAATTTTTTTATTTTTGTGTTTTGTCGACAACGTATTCGTATTCTTTGCTTTCAGTGTGGGAGGAAGGGTGCATGGCCCGAAGTTTCTTTTTTGGAGAAAGCAGTCATCATACCACACAGCAGAAATTTCGTTAAATTGCATCGAAAGCTGGTTCCCGCATTTGGATGCCACATTATTAAACATTGGCAAATCGAGCAATACAACGAGAGAGGGTATATAGACGGAGAAGAACGTATGCTGACATTGGACACCGGAGCATCTCGACATTTGACACAGGAGCATCTCATACCATAACTAAGGCCGCGCTAGTTAAAAAGAAGGTTAAGCCACTTATCGGAGGAGGTTAAGCCACTTGGCGGATTATGGGAGTGGACTTTTTAACGGATCAGGGCATCGATATCAATTTGAAAAATATGACAATGAGTTATAACAATACTGACGTGAGTCTATGTTTCGATTAGGATAAATCTCACAGAGTTCCGGAATTACTTTCTGTTGATAGTCAAGAAATACCAACCATATCTGAGGCAGTTATTTGGGAAAAAATTTAATAAGAATATCGGAGAAAATAAGTTGTCGTTGACCGAACTGCATAAAAGTCGACATCAAACGTATTGATTGCAAAAACTTTGGTAAATTCAAATCACGAAGGACTTATTCCGGTAGGAGTTCTTAATGAATTTAGAACACCAGCAAAACTGTTTAAAGGAGGACTAATGGCTGAGGTTGTAGTTAATCGTGGTGAGGCTCCTGAAAATATAATTGTGGATGAAAGTAAACTGTTTAAATAGAATTGGGCAAAAGCCTTGGAGATAATGGAAGTTGTTGAAGCCAAAAAACTGCCACGCAAATATTGTTCCAGATATGGAGCCCTAACATCAAATTTAGCGTAACCAACAAAATTTTGAAAATTCCTAGTTTGTGAGATATCGATAATTCTGCTTATTTGAAACCATCTTAAAAAATATCACACTGCAATATGTACCATTATGATGTAAGTACCATTTTGCCTTAAATTTTTTTATATTTGTAAATAAAAAAACCTTCCCCTGTAAAACTTTATGTTTGCTGGTTACACTAAAACAGCTGTTGGGGCTCGATGTGATAGGAGAGGTGGCAAATAAGGCAGAACTAATATTGTGGAACATCGGATTTAAACATGTGGCGCAAGACCCAACCCGACAGCCTCCACGAAACATACCATTAGCAAAACGTCAAATTGTTAGACAATTAATTCATGATATGAGTGAGACTGGTCCATGGTGCCACCGGTGTTTCTCATCACGAAAAAGGACCGAAAACTGAAATTCGGTGGCGACTATCGTTAATTGAATGATGAGACCAAGAAAGACTGTTACCGCTAGCCGAGAATTTGATACATTGTATTCTCCAACTGGAACCAAATGGTTCTGAACTCTTGATTCAAAGAGTGGCGATTGGAAAGTAGAGGTAGATAACCCAGACAAGTAAAATACTGCATTTAGGGTAGATGAAAGTTTGTGGCAATTTTCAGTCATGCTTTTAGATTATGACGGCCCGTTTGAATGACTTATTGATCATGTGCGTAAAGGGCTTCCTGGAAAACTTGCTTGATTCACCTCGATGATATAATCGTGATAAGAAAAAACTTTGATAATCACCTGAAGAATTTGAAAGGGGTCTTACAAAGAAAAGTTTGTGCCAGTTTAAAGTTAAGTGCAGAGAAGTATTCGCTTTTGAAAAACAATGCTAAATATTTGGAACATAAGGTAACCACAGAAGAGGTGTGTACTGATGACGATAAAATCAAAATGGTAGGGAATTTTTTTTATTTCTTTTACTGATTTACCATATCCATTCATTTTTTATGTCATAAACATATATACGAGTACATATTTGTGCATGAGTTCTGTAACTATTTTATATTTCAAACTTCTTCTTCGCTTTAGGTTTAGTCTCAGTCACATTTAGCAGTAAGGTTAAATATCAATCTAAATTCTGAAGTACCTATTTAAAACTAGTCTTTCTTAATGTTATTCCGGACTAGCACTATAAAGTAATTTTGTCAAATTGTTGTGCTATTGTTAATTAAAATACAAATACAAAGTTAATTAATTTCAACCTACTTGTTTTAAGAAAAGGACTTAATTTCTTTATTTATGGTATTACAAATCAGTAAAATACTATTAAATAAATTAAATATAACAAAAGTATAATTAACAAAACAAACGAAATCATACGGTTATTTCTCTATCTATCTCTATGGCGCGATATACAACAGGTATATCATCATAAACCTCCTAAGAGATTTTTGCGCCAAGCTTCTCTTCCAATTTGTGGTGTGCCGATTTGAATTTTCCCTACAAATTGGTGGGACCTACAGTTTTTTGCCGACTCCGAACGGCATCTACAAAGGAGACGAATTTTTGCTGAGAAGCCTGTCATGGCAGAAATACACTCGGAGAGTTTGCCAAACCACTGCCGAGGGGCGACCCCGTTTTGAAAAACTTTTTTCAAATCACTTTTGATGTTACCTGTACCAGGGCTCGAACCATGGACCTTCGGTGTGGTAGGCCGGCAACACTACCTTCACACCACGGCGGCCGCCAAGTTATTATCTATATATTATTTTATATCTATATATTATTTGTATGGAGCTAACAGGAAGGTTGGAGAGGCCGTGTCTCCAATCCACCCAATCGAATAAGAATTTAATCGATTTATTCATTTAAAGTTGTGCGTAGAAATCTGAAGGACTAACTGGATGGTTGGAGAGCCCGCGTCTGAAATCCATCCTCTCATTCGATCGATTTAATATCTTAAAGTGGTGATTTGATATCTTTTAAATTAAAAAAAGTATCTTTGTTATGCTGGTTTCAATTAAATTTATCGCCGTCTTAACTAATGAAATTAAACACCTTCGTTGAACGAAACACGCGCAACTGCCAAAGCAAATACTTCAGGTGAGAGCCACAAGCGAAGTCCTTATGCTGCTGATCAGGAACATTCAGTCACGTAGGCCATCCAGGCGCTAACGCTTATAAGTTGTAGTTATAAGATAAGTGAGGTTTTGTCGCCTTGGAAAGACTTCATCTTGGCCATGGGGAAGGCGAAAGCAACCTTCGCAGAGTCAGAGCCTCTAGTGACTCCGCGCTAATAGCTCCCAGTATTGCTTTACTGGTTTTCGTTGACGCTTCATCTTTTATCAGCTGCCAGCCCCAATAGTCGGAATGTTGCCGTAATACAGCTTGATACCCTCCGCCAACTCTTCCCCCGGATCATACAGAGGGGCAGCCAAATGCGGTCGGATTCTCCCTAAGACGACGCATGTTGTTGTTGTGGTTGTGGTAACGACAAGAACACTCCCCGAAGGTTTTGGGGAGTGTTGTCGAATTAACATTCCCTGGCCGCTGTCAAATTTTGAAGTGTGTAGGGGGGGAGAGGGGGGACATGCTAGGCATGAGCGACGGACGCGCTTGCCTAGGTGGAGTTAGGCAATTCTGCTTAACTTCGAAATTCAAGTGTTGTGAAAGCTTTAAAAGCACTGAGAGCTACTGGATTCTCTTTCTTTAATTTCGTCGCCACCTAGATAATCACCAATGAACCGATGCAAATCCCATTAAAGCGGGACTTTCAAAATCCACCAACAATTTTACCTACATTGTGTGCGGATCATGATTTTCCCAAATTCAATTATCTTCCTAAATTTGTGTAAGCAATTCGAATTAATTAGTGTAAATCTAATTAACTTGAATTTTCATTACATAATTATTGTAAATGTATAACAGCGTCCATTTCAAGGAAGTACATATCTTTAATTTTTCAAATCTATGACTCTTATATATATATACTTAAGAAAATCATATGTGAATCGAAGTACCAAAGATCTGAATTAAGTTGTTGTTAATGCAAGTTGCCAATAGAGATCCTCCCATGTATTGTTGAAATCCCTTCACTTGTATTTACCTCAAAATACAAACCGAATCCTTCCTAACTTCCACTTATTCCTCGTCCTCATTTTAAGCAATGCACATGTATGTATTAATGTGTAACTACCCTGCAACTACAGTAGGGGTATTCGCTAAGTCTAGCAAGGTGCATGGACAGCACGGGTTGTAAAAATCCTACATCAAAAAATGCAAGACTACACGAGCACCCCTTGCTGAGTTATAGCATGCTTTGGCAACAATTGATTAACATTTCTCGTAGAGAGTAACAAAATGTGGCAAATAATGATGGTGAAATATTTGCTCACTATTTCTGTGAGCGAAATGAGAGGATTGAGAGACATACTGTTCGACAGGGTTGTGTTTTATTTCCTACATTTAGTAGCACGAAAATAAACATAGGTCTGAGCATGACACAGATTGCACGGATTGTATATAATTTTTCACATGTATTTTGTTGTTGTAACTTTACAATCCGTGCAATCCGTGCACCGTTTCCTAGACTTAGCGAATACCCCTAGTGACTATCATTTGATATAACATTTGATTGTCAATCTTGATGTAAACCTACATCACGGCGTAGAACAAAATGTACATAAAGTTCTTAAAGACAATATGCAAAACTTAATGGACCGAAGAGAATACATGTGACCTTGCATCTTCTTCCCACTTACGTGTTTCCCCGTTCAATAAGTAACATAGCTGTACTTTTCACTCCAACGGGTTTTCTCCATCAAACTTGATGTTTACATGTGTCAAACTTGTTGTTTACGTGGTTCACGCTTGATCCCTCAGCTTGTATCAGACTTGATCCCTCAAGCTTGATGTCTGCATGTATCACACTTGATCCATACAATTGGAATTGAAATAAAAATACTAATGTTAAACGTTATAAAATGATTTTTATTATACATAAATATATTTCATATGAAAGAATAGTAAGAGAAAACATGGTTGGATTTTTTCTCTGCCTAAATTAATGTATAAACTAAACGTAAAAAAAGGAAATTCTATTTTAAATTTGTTTATTATTTATACTGTTTTTTATTATTATTTTTATATTATGGAGTATATTAGTAGTGTTTTTTATTTAAAATTAAATTTTTATACTACATTTTTTTTATTAATTTATTATATTTTTATATTATATCATTATTTTATTTTCTTACTATTGCTATAATATTTATTATTATTATTTTTCTGTATGAGATGGAATCCGTACGATTAGTCGAAAAAAAATGTCGAATCTTAAAAGAGCGAATTGAAAAAATCCTTATTATACCGAATACATTTTTGATCGAATTAAAAAATGTCGAAAAAAGGAATATGACCGAAAAAAGCCGAAATTTGTATACTTACGATAAAAATACGAAAATTTAACTCCCTTATTCATAAAAAATAAAATAGTTTTATTACGCTCTTATAATTGGAAATTGGTATGGAAATGTCATTTTAAAATTCTTTATAAACCTTTAATATTTTTTAAATTTACCATTTAGCTTTACTGATTTTAAGAGAGTTACCGTTACTCATTGAGCTAATCTGTGTTAGAGATACTAGCTCATCGATGAATCGATATTTTCGATATATATCGGTGTGGAATTTGGCTAAACTTTATTATAATGCGATACGCTCTGGAAAAACTTACTTCTAGGGAACTGTAGAGATTGCCGTACAAATCATATCATTGAAATTACAAACGTGCTGACGTGTATAGTTAAATGGTTTATATTATATGTTACCTTTCTAAAATTAGATAAAAAAAATATCGAATGGGGCATCAAAAGTCGCATATTTATGCCTAAAAAATCTTTTTATGCTTTATATTTTGGTCGAGTTTAGGTTTGATTTTGTACTATTGTCAAAAAATAGCTGTTAAATGTATTGAATATATACCTAAAAAAGTTATCTAATATCGGTACTTTTCTCACATCTATAACCGCAAATTATGTACGGAGGGTTTTTTTTTTATTGAGAAGAGCAGTGAGATTTGTTGAAAATGTTATAACGTACTCGAAAGAGAAAGACAAGTAATTTCCAACATCAACGTATAACATGTAGGAGGGGTGTAATTATTGATGTGTAAAATTTGGGCTTCCATAAGTTGGGCGATACTATTTTAGCAATTTTTTAATGCTATATTAGAAATTTTTCCAAATTTTTACATGATTAAAATTATTGCTTCGACATTTTATCATTCGACATTTTTTTTCGGGATTTTCGATTTCGATTTTTTTTTCGATATTTTTTTTTCGGCATATTTAGATTCGACATTTAAATTTTCGACATATGGTACCAGACCCGTATGAGATTACTAATTTATGTTTAATAAATTTTTTTTATTATTATTTTTTTATTATACAGTATATTATTAGTGTTGGTATAAAAAGCAATTCAATTTTTATATTACATTATTATTATTTTTTATGAATTTATTATATTTTTATATTATATCATTATTTTATTTTTTTATTATTGACATAATATTTATTATTATTAGTATTTTACTGTATAAGATTGCTAATGTACGTTTAATTAATGTTTTTAATTATTATTTTTATATTATACAGTATATTATTAGTGTTTTTTATTTAAAATTTAATTGTTATACTACATTATTATTATTTTTTATTAATTTTTTATATTTTTATATTATATCCGTGTTTTATTTTCTTATTATTGCTATAATATGTATCACTTTTATTTTACTGTATAATATTACTAATTTATGTTTAATTAATGTTTTTTACTATTATTTTTATATTATACAGCATATTATTAGTATTTTTTAATTAAAATTTAATTTTTATATTACATTATTATTTTTTATTATTTTATTATATTTTTATATTATATCATTATTTTTTTTTATTATTACTATAATATTTATTATTATTATTATTTTACTGTATAAGATTACTAATTTAATAACTTATTATCTATTCCTCTTTGAGAAACCCGCCTTTCCCTTCCTTAGGTATTTTTTTTGATGAGGTGGCTCATCTCCACTGCTTTCTTTACTGCTTTTTCGAACTCCTCGGATCTTTAGGTGGGTAAACATCTAAAATGAAAAAAAAAAACAAGCATATAGCATTAAATATAAATACAACAATGCTCTGAAATATGTACCTCTTAATAAAGCAGCTATGAGCTTTTTCTCATTCACCCCTGGCCAGTTATAGTTGTCCAAAGCATAATCAGTCAAATATTGTCGAACTACAGTTTTTATGTCTTCGGACGATCCCTTCGCCTTGTGGAGGTATGTTTTCTGCAAGTTAATGTTGCTGCAGTAGAAGAGAAACTCTATAATTAATGTTATCTTATTACCATTGCTTGAGCGAACTCTGGAGACTCCAGTCTCTCTTCCACGTCGCTGACCATCGTAACACTTTGGAGTGGGAAGAGGCTCACTGCCTTGTCTGGAAGGGGGTCGGTGACCTCAACCGTCCTGGTGCACACGGCGTGCTGCACTTTTTTGAGTGCCACTTTGCACTCTCGGAGCAGCTGTGACTGTGTCATAAACTCTGACTTTTTTATGCACTAGTAAAATAGCTCATTAAAAAAACGTATTAAAATTTAAACGGCTTACTTACACCTGTTACGCTATTTGCAATAGTCTCTTGGTTGCAAACAAGTTTATCCATATTTTGTCTAAAAATTTATTGGTTAAGTATAATGGTGTTTTGCTGAAACGAGAAAAAGTAATTATTCCCATTAGAAAATGTATATTTATCTTAAGAGAAGGAGAAATCGAAATCTGCACAAAAATGCTTTATACAACTTAAATTTTCCTCCATTTTGCTTAGCCTGGCGCAAATGTGCTTCTGGCCGTCAATCCACTTTTCAAGTAATTTAGTGATGTCTAAAAATATATTTTTTAACTGATATTAGAGGAAAAATTACAACGTTATGGACATCGATGGTATGGGATGACATGTTTCGAAGTGCCCAATTTCTCATCAGACCACTTTTCTGACACTGAGATACGAACCCAAGTCCTGCACCAAAGCCGCTGTTAGAGTACTCTAACAACTAAGCTATGATGCCCTGTAGCATCACGATGCATTTTTGCTCTAATGTGCTATTTGCTTATTCCTTTTATACATTCTTTGGTACATATATTTTATATGTCAACTCAAGGAAAGTGGAATATTTTTAGGCGTGTTCATAGAACAGTTTTAGATACAAAAGGGCTTTTTTGCATATCAACACTTCCGTATTATTTGTTATGCACCCGCACTGTAGCTGTAACAATTATAACAAACATTTAACAAACAAACATAAAAATTCGAGCTTTGCTCCAACAACAATCACCATAACTATAATTGTTACAGGTACAGTGCGGTTGTATAACAAATAAGACTTAAGTGTTGATATGCAAAAAAGCCCTTCTGTATCTAAAACTGTTCTATGAACGCGCCTAAAAATATTCCACTTTCCTTGAGTTCACATATAAAATATATGTACCAAAGAATGTATAAAAGGAATAAGCAAATGGCACCTTAGAGCAAAAATGCATCGTGACGCTACAGGGCATCATAGCTTAGTTGTTAGAGTACTCTAACAGCGGCTTTGGTGCAGACACTTGGGTTCGTATCTCAGTGTCCGAAAAGGGGTTTGATGAGAAGTTGGGCACTTCGAAACATGTCATCCCATACCATCGCTGTGCATAACGTTGTAATTTTTCCTCTAATATCAATTAACAAACAAACATAAAAATTAAAGCTTTGCTCCAACAACAATCACTATATTTTTTATAGTTATATACATAATACATTTGGTATTCTTTCACTATTACTGTGGAAAATATTACCGTCCAAACATTTCTGGAGGGGCGGGCGATTCTATAAGACTCGTCCCAAAGCTTGATGGCTTTTGGAAAAGCCGTTTTGGCAAAATCGTTTGACTTTCTGCAAATAAAAAAAAAATTATAAGCTGCGATGATGTTCATAAAAGTATTTATTAGTTATTACCTTTCGAACTGCTTGGCAAGAAAAAGTCGGATTCAAATTCACTCATGTAAAATATTCAATTTCGTTATTATTTTAGTTTTTTATTATTATTTATTTATTATTGGAATATATTATTATTATTGTTGAGATTAATTCAATGGAATGCATAGGTTAGTGTAAAAACTCGTGAAAAAGATGATGAAGAAGAGGAATAAGAAAGAATTTATTGTCTTGGGGAATGCAAAAATGTTTAAAGTAAATATCTAGACCACTATACGATTGAAATGGTTGTTCAAAATTATTTTCAGTAATTTTAAAAAATTGACAAATTGTTTGAGCTCCGGGACCTGCTCTAACTAATTTGAATGGCCCTCTACCTTTGCAAAAACCAAAGCTGTCTTTTTCTTTTTTATTATTAAGGCTAAAACTCCCCATCTTTGGATTATTGGTCAAATCTAGTTGTAGCCCCTGCCTCTCTTCGGTCCTAAGAAATAACTGCTGCAAAATTTGGTTGGGCTTCCTAATAAGTTTTTTAATATACATATTGCATATAATTTTCGAATTTATATGCGGGGAAAAAATCAAGAAGGCAGAATTCTTAACACAATGCGGTAAGTGAAGTAAACCATGAACGTTGAAGCTAACAAATTCATTCCCATATAAAATAACAAAAAAGTTAACCAAATTCTCTAAAACTTTTTGGGAAATATCTGCTTCAGTTATGTATGACTTTTCACTGGATAGAAGTCTTATGGAGCAATGAAGAAGCAAAAAATTATAATTTTGATCACTACTTACACAATCCTTAAGAACGAAAATACCTGTATAAAGCAAAAACTGCCTAAACTCAGTAGACTTCCAATGTTGTTGTTGTTGTAGCGACTACTTATCCTGCCTAGGATGTCACCCCTCATCCAACACTGTCATCAGGCTCTTCTAACGGTAGTCCAAGAAACCTCGCGGCTTCAACAGGAGTGGACTAGAGTGAAATTGGTGTTAGAAGAGTGGGCTCAGTTGAGCAGATGAACAGATCGTTAGTATCGTGGGGAGACACGCCGCATGCCGGGCAGACATTTGGCATGTCAGGGTTCAGTCTGGATAGGTAAGAGTCAGTCTGTTACAGTATCCAAAACGAAGTTGAGCTAGCGTGACTCTTGTCTCCCTGGGCAGCTCGCATTCCTCGTCGGCAACAGGTAGGGATTGTGCCTGTAGGACTGCATTCGTAGGACTGCATTTTCTGGTCAACATCTCACAGTGCTCTTTGACATCGAACATTTTTGCCTCATTATGAAGATGGTGCTCAGGAGACATAAGGAGGCACCCCGTGGCAGTTCTGAGTGCGGTGTTTTGGCAAGCCTGCAACCTCCCCAATGTGTGTCTGCTAACCCCGGCGACCATATTGGCGTCGCGTAGCTCAGAACCGGCTGGCCGATTGCCTTGTACGTTGCCAGTAACGTTTCTTTGTCTTTCCCCCAAGTACTGCCAGCTAGTGACTTGAGGATTTTGTTACGGCTTTGTACGTTGGTGGTAATCGCGGCTACATGAGCACCGTATTTGAACATGTTATCAAACGTGACCCCTAAGATTTTGGGGTGTGTGACAGTCGGAAGCTTAATGCCGTCGACGTAGACGTCTAATTCCATGTTCGCCTGCGCTGTCCACTTCGTAAATAAGGTGGCCGAGGATTTGGTCGGTGACAATGTCAGGTCCCGCGCAGCGAAGAAACTGGAAAGGGTTGGAAGGTAGGAATTGATTCTCGAGCAGAGCTCATCAACGGAGGGTCCAGTAGCCAGGATCGTGCAGTCATCGGCGTAGGAGACGATCGAGACGCCTTCTGGTGGGGAACGGAGCCTCGATATGTAGTAATTAAACAGAAGCGGAGATAGGACACCACCCTGTGGCACCCCCTGCGGCACCCCCTGCTTAATTATACGTGGTTTTCATCTTTCGCCTCTAAATTCAACCGATGACTGCCGACCACTCAGATAGTTGGCGGTCCAACGCTTTAGAGAAGGGGGAAGGTTTGAATCCTCCAGGTCGTTAATGAGTTGTGCATGATTAACAGCGTCAAAAGCTTTCGAAAGATCAAGCGCAACTAGCACGGTCCTGTCATTTGGGCGAGATTGGTTGAGACCGACACCTATCTGTGTGGTGATGGCGTTTAGCGCGGTGGTAGCGCTATGCATTTTGCGGAATCCATGCTGATGTTTGGCTTATCGCAGGTTAGCGGTATAATAAGGGAGCAAGACCGTCTCCAGGGTCTTCACTACTGGCGAGAGGAGTGACATCGGTCGATATGACTCCCCCACGTTGGCCGGCTTGCCGGGCTTTAGTAGTGGCACCACCTTTGCCTGTTTCCATTTTTCTGGAATGACAAAGGTGGTCATGGACAGATTGAAGACGGTTGTTAGGTACCTTACTCCCTCATCACCGTGATGTTTTAGCATCAGCATGGATATACCGTCTGGGCCAATAGATTTGGAGTTTTTGGACCCCCGTATGGCCTCCCGAACCTCTGTGGTGGTGATGGCAATGGGCGCTTGGCTGTTTTTGCGTTTGTGCGCTTCCCTGATGGCACGCCTGATTTCCTTGTCAACCGGAGGATGCAGTACAAATTGCCGGCAGAAAGCGCTCGCGCATCTCTTTGGTTTCGACTGTACCTTATCACCGAAGGTGATGGATATTTTGTCGTTAGGTTTGGTCGGATTGGACAAGGATTTAACAGTGGACCATAATTTGCCAACACCAGCAGAGAGGTTACAGGACCATAGGTGCTCCTCCCATTTGGCGCGTTTGTGTTGATCAACTAGCCGTCTGATTTCCGCATTGAGATCTTGAATTTGGGGATCCGTAGGGTTCAAGCGTCGCACGTGGTCACGTTCATTAGCCAGGGCCGCTGCCTCTGCGGGGAAATAAGGGCGTACCTCCCTAGTTCGCACATATCGAATGCTGCGGACGTGTTTATTTTTCGCTCCGTGTTTTTTGTACTATTTCTGCTATTATGGCAAGTGTTAATAATTATAACTATAATTAGTGCGCTGGTTTTGACTTGAGATAGTGACTCTTATTTCATAATCATTTTATTCAAATGATCTACTACAATTTAATCGAAATATTAATTTATTCATAATGCCCTGCGAATGTGGACAAAGGGTTGATCGCAATGCACCGAAGGTGTTGTGTGCGAAGTGCAATGACCTTTTTCATTTGAATTGTGTCAACATGTCATCTGCTGATCTTGATTTTCTAATCTCTTCAAAGAAATCATTCTTCTGTAAAGTATGTTCGGTTGTGCGTCGCGCATCCATACGTACTCCCCCACCAGGTGCTTCGCCTATCGTCTCTAATAATGCTGTGAGCGCGAGTTGTGTGATAATATCCAACAACAATCTCTGCTCGATATTGCTAGAGACATTGCTAGTATACTTACTACCGTGAATTCGCTAAAAAATGATAACACTCAGTATTTACAAAAGCTGAATGCTCTATCAGCGCTCTGCGCTCATTAATTGACGCTAAAAATAATACGATCACCTCGTTAACTAACGAAGTAAAAGCCATGCATACTGTTGTTGCTTCCTATGCTAGTGAACGCGAATCAAGCCGCATAGCAAAACAAAAAGCCAAACAGTCAACCACGAATCAGGGGAAAAATAAGAGTGACTTGGCTGCAAAAGCAAAAGGCAACAACAATGACTCTGCTGCAAAAGAAAAACAAAGCGTGAGTAAAGAAAAGCCGGAATCTGATACAAAATCAAAACAATCAGAACCTCTTATCGAAGCTGAATCTCTTATTCCCAACAATGACAATATCAACGATGTTGTCGCTGCTAAGGAGAAACCTGTTTTCTTTGACAACAACAATGTAACATTATCTGCTGAACCAGCCAATACGGGTGTAGATGATAGCGTTGTTATTATCGAAGCAACTGATATCGATATCCAAAGTGACCAGGCTACCGAAGCTGAGTGGGTTGAAGTTACGAGGAAGAAGAAAGGTGGTAAAAATCTAACTACCGGTAATGATTTGCCCCACATTAATACCGTCGCATCTCCGTCTTCTTCTGCGTCAGCTGTTAACGACACTAATGTTGAAGGTACCATTGCGAATGGCAACAACAATCATCAAAATGCTATCACGAAGATAAATACTGCAGTGAACAACAATGATGTTAAACGAATGCGCATTTTTGGTTCAAATGTAAGCACTGAGCTTAGTGTTGCAAAAACTAAATGGCTTTATATTGCGTCGTTTTCGCCATCTGTTACAAACGACAATATTATTGAGTACGTTTCCAAATACTCTGGGATACAAAGAGAGTTGCTTTCTTGTTACGGGCTTATTAGGAAGGGTACTGCCGCTGAATCATTGAAGAGAATTACATTCAAACTCGGTGTTCCCATATCTTGGTTTGATAAGATGCTTAATCCAGAGCTTTGGCCTGCCGGTGTGACTGTTTGCCCTTTTCGGCCAGGCCGCAAGAGGTTCGAACCGAAGACATAGTCATTAGATCTCACTTAGATAATCTCTATCTCTATGGCGCGATATACAACAGGTATATCATCATAAACCTCCTAAGAGATTTTTGCGCCAAGCTTCTCTTCCAATTTGTGGTGTGCCGATTTGAATTTTCCCTACAAATTGGTGGGACCTACAGTTTTTTGCCGACTCCGAACGGCATCTACAAAGGAGACGAATTTTTGCTGAGAAGCCTGTCATGGCAGAAATACACTCGGAGAGTTTGCCAAACCACTGCCGAGGGGCGACCCCGTTTTGAAAAACTTTTTTCAAATCACTTTTGATGTTACCTGTACCAGGGCTCGAACCATGGACCTTCGGTGTGGTAGGCTGGCAACACTACCTTCACAGTAAACCTATTAATAAGTCAAAAGCGAGTTATGCGCTTTATTATCAGAATGTTAGTGGTATGCGTACTAAATCATCAGAATTTTATCGTAACGTTAGTTCACACGAGTATGATATATTAGCTCTATCAGAGACTTGGTTAAATGAGAATTTCTCATCTAATGAATTCTTTGACGGCTATTATAATGTATTTCGTAATGATCGGTGCCCAAACGCCACTGGCCTTGAGAGGGGTGGTGGTGTTTTAATTGCTACTAGAGCTGATCTAAGTAGTAAACTAATTATAAGTGATTTGATAGATGATAGCGTTGAACAAATCTGCGTAAGCGTCAAGTTTAATGACAATAAAACAATAACAATAGTTTTGTCTTATATTCCGCCAAGTAGTGAAATTGCTGTCTATCAGAAACACTTAGATAATATTAATAGTGTTATAAATATTTCTAATCCGTCTGATGAGATTATATATTTAGGTGATTTTAATTTAAGTAATATCTCCTGGTCAAGTGGCTGTAATACCTTACCCACAAATATCAGATCTGATATCGATATGCTTGTTGTTAGCACTCTGTTTTCAACCAAACAGTAATGGTAGGTTCCTTGATCTCGTTTTTGGATCTGATGATCTAAGAATATCTTGCCTGGAGTGTCTATCTCCAATCTTGGACAACAGTTTCCATCACAATGCTTTGGTTGCAAATTTCGAGTTTTATAACTTTGATAAAACTACAGTTGCAAATATTTCTGAATATAATTATTTCAAGGCTGATGCTACTGCGATAAATGATTTTTTCCTCAGCTCTGATTCGTCCTTTTTGGACTCCACTAACGGGCCTGAGGCCGCTTATGTAATTTTAAAGCAGAAGCTTTCATTAGCAGTTTCCAATTTTGTTCCGCGAAAACGTAAAACTCTGAACAATAGACCACCATGGTTCAATACTAGACTTATTAAGATCAAAAATAAAAAACGTAAGGCCTTTAAAAAGTATAAGAGAAGCAGGAGTGAATCCGATCGTCTTATCTTTGTCAGGCTTAAATCTACTTTTAACGGTCTTAATAAGTTCTTGTTCAGACGATATATGAATAATCTGAAATCAAAACTGAAGACTAACCCATCTAGTTTCTGGTCGGTTATTAATTCCAAGAGAAAGACTAACGGATTTCCGACGTGCATGGAGTATGATGGTGTATCGTCCAATAATGCGGCAGATATCTGCAACTTATTTGCCAATTTATTCCAGAAGGTATACTCTAATCATACTTCTTCACCTAGTCCGACATTCTATTCAGGTTCTCTTGGTCGAATTTCTTCTTTTGATATTACCGCCGATGATGTATCTCTGGCAATTTCAAATTTGAATAATAGTCCGAAGTCAGATAGCGAAGGATTTTCTCCCATATTCTTCAAACTATGTTCGAATACAATTTCAGAACCCCTGGCACTTCTTTTCCAGGGTTGCTTGAACTATGGGATCTTTTTAGACTCTTGGAAGTTATGCTCCATAAACCCGGTTTTCAAGTCTGGTGATCGCAATGATATTCGCAACTACAGACCTATTGTTAAGCAGAGTACTCTGGCGGAACTATTCGATCATATCCTTCAAAGCAAATTGTTTGATTTCATAGAGGAGGCTATTGTCGCGAGTCAGTATGGATTTTTTCCTGGCAGGTCTACCTCTACTAATTTGGCTTTAATCACTAACCAAATTGTAGATGCCTTTGAAACCCATGCGCAGCTTGACGTCATATATACTGACTTCTCGAAAATATTTGACAAGGTTGATCACTCTATACTATTGCACAAATTGGAAATGTACGGAGTGTGTGGAAGTTTGCTGAAATTCTTCTCAAGTTTCTTATCGAACAGAAAGCTTTTTGTGTCAATCGGAGCCAACCAGTCTACTGTGCTTATCAATGCTTGGTCGGGAATCCCTTCATTAATGATTTGCCTCAAAAATTCAAATTTGCTAAATGTTTAATGTTTGCAGACGACGTCAAGCTCTTTCTAACCGTACATAATATTTCTGACTGCGTTAACTTGCAATGTGATCTCGATTCGTTTAACGAATGGTGTACAAGTAATAACTTACTTTTAAATACCAACAAATGTTGCGTGGTTTCCTATTCAAAAAAGGTAACTATCACCTCTTTTAACTACAAACTGAATGCCGGATCGTTAAATCGTTGTCGGGTAATTAAAGACCTGGGTGTAATTTTTGACAACCAGCTCTCTTTTTCTGGTCACATTGACTTTATTGTTTCTAGATCCTTCGGAATGGTTGGGTTTATTAGACGTAATTCCTGTGACTTCAAGGATCCTATGACTCTGAAGGTACTTTTTACGTCATTGGTAAGAAGTCGCTTGGAATATTGCTCAATTATATGGAGTCCATTCTATGAAGCGAATTCATATAAAATTGAGAGAGTTCAAAGAATTTTCACCAAAATTGCTTTGCGTATGCTTCATTGGCCTGATGGCCTCCCATCGTACATCAGCAGGCGAAAATTGCTCGGCCTTCAGGCTTTGCATGACCGAAGAACTTGCATCTCCCTCATGCTTGCCTATAATGCTATCAACGGTAATATAAACTGCTCTGATTTATCTAATTTATTCATTCCACCACGCGATTTAAGGAATACCAGACTATTTGTTGAAGTAACTCATAGAACGAATTATGCGTTGAATGAACCCATATCCAAGTCTATACGCTTAGCAAATCGATATAGTGGTCTTCTTAACTTTAATAACAGCATATATAAATTTAAGCTTGAACTTTTCACTATTTTTAACTAGTCTGTAAGAAAGTTTGTACTTTTTAGACTGAAATAAATAAATAAATAAATAATTCTACCTGACGGAATATATTGATTGGAGGCTGAAACTATGACCATGCGAAACGCTTTTTCCCCTTCTCGTACATCAGACGAGGTGGGAAGAGCAGCGAAGGTGCTCTCAGTGAAATTAAGAAAACCAACCCAGGACGAGAGGACTATCGGCAAATGGTCAGATGCAAGAGTAAGCATTGGTCGCCATTCAACGCAGTTTAAGAGACCTGCGCTGACAATTGTGAGGTCTGGCGAACTGGAACAATTTACCGCAACTCTCGTGGGGGCGTCCCCGTTCACAGTGCAAAACGTCGAATCGTCTATTTGTTCAGCCAATTCCTGTCCCCTACCATCAACCTGTAGGCTTGAGTGCCACAGATCGTGGTGTGCGTTGAAGTCTCCGAGGATTACACGATTATCGCCTCTGAGTAACGCACGGATGTCAGGGTGGTAATCTCTCGGACAGCAGGTGGCAGGAGGTATATAAATGTTAATGATTTCAAGGTCGACGTCGGCTGTCCGGACAACCATTCCTTGACGTTCCAAGACGTTGTCCCTCGGGTCGACGTCAGGCTCAAATAGACGATATTGCACAGATTGGTGAGTAATGAAGGCGAGTCCGTCACAAGTCCGAAGATCTGATCGGGCGTTTAACTTTGTTTCCTGAATGGCAGCGATCTTGATGTTCTGTCGCTTCAGGAAGCCCACTATTTCACTCACTTTCCCGGTTAGGCCGTTGCAGTTTAGCTGTAGGACGCGAAAGAGCGAAGGGGGAGAAATATTCACGCTGGGAGTCAGGGACTGGTGCGTATGCCTTGGTGGAAGCAGGCTGGGTCCCACATTGCGTCGCACTCTAGAAGACGAGGGATCCGAAACACCGGAAGGTGGCGAATCAGTCGACGTTGTAGGTTGCGTAGCTCGACAACATGGTGCAACGTACGTATCAGTCCATAGGTTCCTGCTTCCAAGTTGAGAACATATAAGCAGGTGACATAGGCCAAGGCAAGAGTTGCTATTGACTGATGTCGCAGGTGTATATAGTATCAACCGACAAGCAGAGCACATGGTGTAAGGGACCAGGAGCTGGTGGTTTTGACTTACATTTGTGCTAGTGCTGGAAGAAGAAGGGGAAGTTGAAAGTGGGAGGGGGTAGGCTGTCGCTCGGCATTGCTCACATCTGAGACAGAGGTGCTACATATAAAATAGCTGTGAGCGGCTGTGTGAGGTGTTGGCGCCTATGGGCGTGAGCGGCAGCGGGTGCTACACACTACTTGCTGGGCGTTATTAGTGCTGTTAGTCGTGAAGACTGTTTCTCAAGCTTGTGACGGTGCGATACTGGATCGTCGTTGGCCACGGGACGTCCTAGGGCGTGAATAGCAAGGGGCCACGAAAGTTTTGTGGAGGGATTTAGCCCGGAGCACCTGGTTTTGTGCAACCATCTTTTACAAGAATTGCATTGGATGGAGTGTGAACGCTTAACGTAAATCTTCTTCCAGCAGACGCAGCAGATCCATTCTCTTGGACCCGGGTTGGATTCGACCCCAGCCCGGAGCAGGAGAGTTTTGAGCAGCCCTGCAAGGACCTGCTCGGAGGATGACAATATTAGGGGAAAAGGTGACAGGTTAGACAGGGTAGTGTCGAAATAACAGCCCTTGGTCGGATATAAAAATCCGAGTCATTCCGGTACGTAGAACCGGCTGTTGTGGGAATGTAGACTTCCAATTATTCAACTCTCTTAAATTTCTAGGTACACTACAAAACTCTGATGGAACCCACCCTGCGACGAAACTCATCTTTCGATTTATATCTGCTACATTCGTTTTGGTTACTAGAAGTTACTACAGTTTTTTTTGTCACTCCTAAGTGAACTAGGTGCATACTATCTAATAAAAATTGAGACACCATTCCAAAATCCGCTTCTTCCATGATACTAAATTTTCCCTATATTCAACTAAATAATGAGATGGATTACATCTCAATTTGAACGACATGTCTGACCTGGGACTTCCGACTTCTTTTGAGAAACATACCATTCTGTTTTTGTAATCTACTTTCTGGCAACATTTGGGACAACCATTTTTACTGTTATGGGAATCGATACCGGTGACATAAGCCCTTGCTGGAGAATCACAAGCAAGCAACCGAACATTAAATCTTAACAAATTTTGGCTATTACCTACTTGTATGCCAATTTCTCTAATCTGCTTTACTTCATTGCAAAATTCTCTTAGAAAACTATCGAGATTGTCAGGTTTTCTTAAACCTGAAAAAGAACCTATAATAAAGAGACTTACATTGGAAACCCTACTACTGAACCCAGAATAGGCCACAAAACCTTGTTTGAACTTTTGTAAAGTTTAAGCCCGTCAATGCCTTCATCTATTAAAGCCTCTCCATATGGTTTCAATAAATCTCTTACCGCGTTTTGAGAAATGGTATGTTTTATTGCCCATAATTGCAACTCCTTCCACTTCTCTTCCTCACTTAAATGTTTGCTGGGTTGTACTTCTACATCTTCGCACTCTTCCTCAGAATCTAATATATTTTCCTGGCATTTTTGCTCACAAAAAAAGACCAATCACACTATCGCTAAGGAAGTCCCACTCCTGTTCTACAGTATTGAGCACACCAACTGAAGTGGACGGACCTTCACTATAGCCTGAATTCTCTAAAACCCCTTCACTCGGCACTTGGGTTTTCACAGCATCCGCGCACTCCCCTTCACTCAATCTCTGGTATTTTTTCACATTGGCCTCGAACTCCTTTTATTAATTTTTTTAACTTATCTTTTTTCTATTCCGCTTCTTTTATTAAAATTTTAAAAATTGAAAAACCGAGTGAGTTTAAATTACACTTTTGATATTGATGAGTCATCAGAAAATTTATACATGTAGAGTGTTGCCACTGTTTTAAGTGTTTGAATTCATAAAGCTTAGGGCCTGTTTGCTATGCTTCAGCAAATTCTCTAGGTTCGGATTGATAAAGCCATACCTTTTATGCTCAAAAACATTTCTTTGCACACGTCCAAACAGAAAATCACAATAAATTTGGTAAATTTTTGGATGAATGACAGAAAATTAGAGAATGTCAAGAAACAAAAAAGGCAGTAATATATTTGCATTCAATTGGTTTTTGGGGTCAAAACCTGTATAGTAAATAAGAAAATAACTTTTGCATTTTTGGCTAAATATACTTGGGGTGCATAACTCTTTACACCAAAAAGTTACACGGCATTTATTTATTAAATAAATCGCACAGAAAAATTTCGTTTTCTGATACACTCTTTTCGATTTTCTTAAGAGTTGTGTACAGGAGATAGCTTTTGTCTTGAAAAATTGAACAGATTGGCAACAATATTTAAATCTTCATGGCAATTTACATCAACAATGAGTGTCAAGTGATGCCTCAAGTGACGTGCACTGCAATGTGTGTGACCGAAAAAGGAATATTTATAATTTTAGTGTTGCTGATACATTCATACACTGCATCAACAATGAATGTCAAGTGTGGCCTCAAATGACGGGCACGGCAATGTGTGTGACTGAAAAAGATACATTTTATAATTTCTATCTCATTTTGCATTAAAAAAAGTTCGTTTGAGTGTATTGGTGTACATCACTCGGTTTTGCAGGGTAATTACGCACAAAACAATTACACACAGCAATCATATCAGACATATGTATATTCTTTCAAGTTAAAAAAAAAAAAAAGCCAATCTTTTTCACTCAAATTATGAATGATTCATGTGCGTCTAATGCATATGAACATGAGATGCCAACTCCGAAATAATTGACACAAATTATGATATCGACCCATGAATCAAATAATAAATAATTTTTATTTTAGTCTCTGTGTACTTCAAAAAATGAATTCAAGATCCGTTTTTATAAATAACAGTCCTACCATAAATGTTATCACAGATTCTTCTTTACTGGCATCAGAAGACAATACTTTTACTATTTTGCATCAAAATATAAGAAGTCTAAGGCGTAATTTCGATCCTTTAGTTTGCAACCTTGAAGCCTTTAATAAGTTTCCGGATATTATATTCCTTTCAGAGATTTGGATTTTTTCATATGAAATTAATGACTACAGTATTCCTAATTACAATTTTTTTGCAAATGCAAACGATACTTACTCTGCAGGTGGTGTTGGAATGTTTATACGAAACTGTTTCGAATGCGAAGTTTGGAGCTTAAGTCTAACAAGTGCTGATGTCTTAAAAATGTCGTTGAAGTTGAACAATATATCCTTCTCTTTTGTATGCGTATATAGATTTCACACGTATGACTTTAAACTTTTTCATGAAGAGTTTTCTACTTTTCTAAGTACAGAAAAATCAAATAATCTTTTTATTTTAGGAGATTTCAACTTTGACTTACTGTCTACTAACCTAATGTTGGACAACTATCTTGCGCTTCTGACAGACAATGGCTTAACATCCGTTATCCAAGAGACCACCCGCCCAGATTCAGGGGCCTGTATTGATCATGTATACGTTAGGTTAAATAATATGATAGATCATATGCATGCCGGTATAAATCTTAACTTTGGCATCTCTGACCATTGCCTTACTGGCCTTCAACTCGTGAACTTGAATAAAAGTAGGGCAATTAAGGATTATAGTACGCAAGTAACTTCTAAAAGATTGGATTATAATTTGCTCCAAGAATCACTTCTCTGTGAAAACTGGGGAACTGTTTTCGATGAAACGGATGTAACAAAAGCTTATAACCTGTTTATAAATACCCTTTCAGCTCACATAAACAATTCTTGCCTCACTGTTCATCGGAAAAAGTCGCTTTTAGCTCTGAAGCCTTGGATAACTCACCAATTACTTCGAAAAATTAAGGTAAAAAACAATTTACGTCTGAAATCCAGCAAACATCCAACAGATGCCAAGCTTAAGAAACGTGTTCGTGACCTTACTTATGCGCTAAATAAAGAAATCCGATCTAATCGCGAAAAATATTTCCAAGATTTATTATTTTCAGCGCATGGTGACCTAAGGAGAGAATGGGATGCTGTAAACCAAATTGGTCCCGCTATATTAAACAACTATAATTTTTGTATGTGTCAACCGACCCATTGCATCCTGAACTCGCCCCGCCCAGTAACAGTTTTTTCTTTGATCCCATATCCGGCTCAGAAATTCTGATCATAATTAAAAACCTAAAAAATTCTGGTTCTAGTGGAAGTGATAACATTTCAAATCGAATATTAAAAAGCATAAAATTGTATATTGTTGACGTTCTGAAGCACTTATTTAATTTAAGTATACTCTCTGGAGTTTTTCCAGAAGACTTAAAGTGTGCTACTGTTATACCTCTTTTTAAAAAAGGAAATAAAAAAGATAGAAACTACTACAGACCTATATCCTTATTATCTTCAATAACCAAAATTTTCGAGAAAGCTGTAAAGGTTAGACTTTTAAGATATTTGGATAAAATAAATTTCTTCAGTCCAATGCAGTTTGGTTTTAGGTCCGGTCTCTCCACTGAAGATGCTCTTTTAGAATTCTGTTCATTTATATATAAGGCCATTGATGAAAGAAAGAGTTGTGCTAGTCTATTCGTCGATATTACGAAAGCGTTTGACATGGTTGACCATACTATTCTTTTGAGAAAACTAAATTCCGCTGGTTTTCGTGGTAACATCCTAAGATGGTTTGAATCTTACCTAACGAATAGAGTTCAAAAAGTTAAAATTGAAAATTATTTGAGTGAACCCAGATTTATAACCCTAGGTGTACCCCAGGGATCGGTACTTGGACCAATCTTGTTTTTGATTTATATCAATTCAGTATTTTCGTTGCCTTTTATTGGGAAGGTGTTAACCGTGTTTGAAATTGCAAAGAAAAACAATGAAACTTATGTAGCTTAGGATATAAGATATTTTTTTATTGTTCAATATTTGTACGTCGTGCATTTACCGTTATAAAAACATTACCTAAATCAAATTACCAAATATATTTCCGGAATTAATATTCAAAACAATTTGCTACCAATAAATGTAACTCCATTGGAACTTTTTGTTTGTTTCACATAAATAACTATTATCATAGATATTTCCTAACAAATTAACTTAGGAAAAACAAGTAAGGAAGAAAAAGTTCGGGTGGAACCGAGCATTATATGCCTAGTACTGATCTATAATGACATAACAATTTACGCAGGTCTATTTTAATACTTTTTAGTTCGTATTATGAAGCCAGCTGATAGTTTTCAATAAGAACACTTCTTTTATGAGTTCTGAGTGGTAAATTAATTTATTTGTATATAAATATGTTCCCTACCAACCGCTGCTTACCACATTTTTTCAAAATTCCAATACATGCATATGTTTGAAAAACTTGCATTCAAATAGACAGACGGACATGGCTAAATCGACTCAACTCATTGTCCTAATCATTTCACTATTGATGAGCTCATCTCTTCTTCTCATACTTACAAACATTTCATGTTCATGAAAGATATGAGAATCAAAAAAGAATTATAACTTAGCTATTGCAGTGGAGTATTAACTAATTTTCCAGATATTTTGTTTGTGTGTAATCTGATTTGCCTAATTTTTGGCAGGAGTATACTACATATTATTGAAAATCAGCTTACTAATTTTTATTGAAATATCTATTTGAATTTACAATCAATCGTTTTTGAAAATGGCAGAACTTTTATGCTGAAAAGTGCGCGGCGCCACGCCTACGTGTCCAAAATCCAAAACATTTTTCTGCGGTCGATTTTTGTTTGCAAAGTTTATTATGTGTTTAAGATTTAATTGATGTAGCTTGCATGATTATAGAAATATCGCGTTTTCCATTTTGCAAAAAAAAAATTTCAGAACTATGTTAAAAAACTACACTTGGCCGAGGACCGATTTCGCCCATTTTTACAACAAACAGTTACCTTTATACATTTTCGCCAAATTTCGTTTCGATAAATCAATTTTTGCCGGAGTTATGGCATAAAAATTTGTGTGGAATAATCCACTATGAAAGTGGCGGGGCCACGGCCATTTTCGAAGATTTAAATTTTTTGACTTTCTTCGTTCACGGACACTTTGAAAGGGAAATATAAATGATATAAAGCTTATGTTTGCAAAGTTATTGTCTATTAGATATATCTACTATCCTTTTCAAAATCTTTCGTATAAAAATGGGAGCTTCGATATTTTCAAGGATTTTTGATTTATGATTAATATTACTTCTAGGTTAGACTTAACCAAAAGTGGGCAGTGCCACGCCCATTTTAAAAAATTTCTTGAAAAATTATTTTCTGCCTTACCGTTAATGTACATACCAAATTGTATCCTTATAAGTGTATTATGTGTTGAATAATCACTTTTTTTGTAATTTCGAAAATATTCTATTTTTAAAAACTGAGCGTAGCTATCATCCGAATTAGCCCATTTAAAAAATTGCTCGGAGACGAGTGCCAAGGAACCTACAGGGTGGCGCAAAAGTTGTCCTCCTATCAGAAAATGCTATAAATTTTGCCATTGGCCCCTAAAGTCAGTTCTGTTTCGACATTTGTGTAGTAAACACATGCGAAATACACGTTAATAAACAATGTTACGCTACACTGCTCCAGAACGCGGAATATTGCTGACTATTTATTTCGGTCGGTGAAAAACGGTTACTGCGCAAAAGTAATCCTCCTATCAGAAAATGCTATAAATTTTGCGATTGGCCCCCAAAGTGAGTTCTGTTTTGACATTTGTGTAGTAAACACATGCGAAATACACGTTAATAAACAATGTTACGCTACACTGCTCCAGAACGCGGAATATTGCTGACTATTTATTTGACCAATAATCGGTCGGGGCCAAACGGTTACTGTGAATGGTGAGCGCTACAGAGCAATGCCACGCCCATTTGAAAAAATTTCTTGAAAAATTATTTTCTGCCTTACCGTTAATGTACATACCAAATTTTATCCTTATAAGTGTATTATGTGTTGAATAATCACTTTTTTTGTAATTTCGAAAATATTCTGTTTTTAAAAACTGAGCATAGCTATCATCCGAATTAGCCCATTTAAAAAATTGCTCGGAGACGAGTGCCAAGGAACCTACAGGGTGGCGCAAAAGTCATCCTCCTATCAGAAAATGCTATAAATTTTGCGATTGGCTCCTAAAGTCAGTTCTGTTTTGACATTTGTGTAGTAAACACATGCGAAATACACGTTAATAAACAATGTTACGCTACACTGCTCCAGAACGCGGAATATTGCTGACTATTTATTTGACCAATAATCGGTCGGGGCCAAAGTTATTGTGAATGGTGAGCGCTACAGAGCAATGATCAACGAGTTCTTTTTGCCGCAACTTGATGAATTGGGATTGGAAAACATGTGGTTCCAACAAGACGGTGCAACATCACACACTGCACGTGCCACAACCGATATGCTGAACATCGGAAGCTTACTTTTGCGCCACCTTGTACATATATACCAAATTTCATTGAGATATCTCATATTTTACTCAAGTTATCGAGTTAACAGACGAACAAGCAGAATATGCCATTAAAATATCGGCCGTTCTAATACTTGATCGTTTGCTCATTATTGAGTTTGTTTCAAATTCGCACTCAAATTCTTCTTGAACGCTCAAGTCGTTTTTATGAGTTAAAAATATGTGGAAAATGATAAAACAATATTAGCTATAGCAACAAACTATTGAACCACCGTTGTGGGTGTAAAACTAACAACATACAATGCTTGGAACGGCAACGCACGCTTAGTCACAGCGTTTTCCTGGCTCATACTATATAATTATATTTTCTAAATGGAGTAAAAGTACACATACATACATACAGCCATTGAAAGAAGAAAGAAATAAGAAAGAGGAACTTAAAGTGAAAATACCTGTATAAAGCAAAAACTGCCTAAACTCAGTAGACTTCCAATGTTGTTGTTGTTGTAGCGACTACTTATGCTGCCTAGGATGTCACCCCTCATCCAGCACTGTCATCAGGCTCTTCTAGCGGAAATCCAAGAAACCTCGCGGCTTCAACAGGAGTGGACTAGAGTGAAACTGGTGTTAGAAGAGTGGGCTCAGTTGAGCAGATGAACAGATGGTTAGTATCGTGGGGAGACACGCCGCATGCCGGCCAGACATTTGGCATGTCAGGGTTCAGTCTGGATAGGCAAGAGTCAGTCTGTTACAGTATCCAAAACGAAGTTGAGCTAGCGTGACTCTTGTCTCCCTGGGCAGCTCGCGTTCCTCGTCGGCAACAGGTGGGGCTTGTGCCTGTAGGACTGCATTCGCTGGACGAGACCTGACAAAGGAGTTTACTGACTCCGTGTGGATGAGGTTGAGGGCCCGACGGTGCACCTTTGGATCAAACGGCGAGAAAATGTGATGCCGAATCTCGTCATAGTGCTTACGGAGGTGATCCCTTATTCTTCTGGGAGGCGGATTTTCGTTGAGCAGGTTTCTGTTCGGGTGCTGCGGTTTATGGCAGTTGAACAGGAATTGTCTGGTCAACATCTCACAGTGCTCTTTGACATCGAACATTTTTGCCTCATTATGAAGATGGTGCTCAGGAGACATAAGAAGGCACCCCGTGGCAGTTCTGAGTGCGGTGTTTTGGCAAGCCTGCAACCTCCTCCAATGTGTGTCTGCTAACCCCGGCGACCATATTGGCGTCGCGTAGCTCAGAACCGGCTGGCCGATTGCCTTGTACGTTGCCAGTAACGTTTCTTTGTCTTTCCCCAAGTACTGCCAGCTAGTGACTTGAGGATTTTGTTACGGCTTTGTACTTTGGTGGCAATCGCGGCTACATGAGCACCGTATTTGAACATGTTATCAAACGTGACCCCTAAGATTTTGGGGTGTGTGACAGTCGGAAGCTTAGTGCCGTCGACGTAGACGTCTAATTCCATGTTCGCCTGCGCTGTCCACGTCGTAAATAAGGTGGCCGAGGATTTGGTCGGTGACAATGTCAGGTCCCGTGCAGCGAAGAAACTGGAATGGGTTGGAAGGTAGGAATTGATTCTCGAGCAGAGCTCATCAACGGAGGGTCCAGGCGCCAGGATCGTGCAGTCATCGGCGTAGGAGACGATCGAGACGCCTTCTGGTGGGGAAGGGAGCCTCGATATGTAGTAATTAAACAGAAGCGGAGATAGGACACCACCCTGTGGCACCCCCTGCATAATTATACGTGGTTTTCATCTTTCGCCTTTAAATTCAACCGATGACTGCCGACCACTCAGATAGTTGGCGGTCCAACGCTTTAGAGAAGGGGGAAGGTTTGAATCCTCCAGGTCGTTAATGAGTTGTGCATGATTAACAGCGTCAAAAGCTTTCGAAAGATCAAGCGCAACTAGCACGGTCCTGTCATTTGGGCGAGATTGGTTGAGACCGACACCTATCTGTGTGGTGATGGCGTTTAGCGCGGTGGTAGCGCTATGCATTTTGCGGAATCCATGCTGATGTTCGGCTTATCGCAGGTTAGCGGTATAATAAGGGAGCAAGACCGTCTCCAGGGTCTTCACTACTGGCGAGAGGAGTGACATCGGTCGATATGACTCCCCCACGTTGGCCGGCTTGCCGGGCTTTAGTAGTGGCACCACCTTTGCCTGTTTCCATTTTTCTGGAATGACAAAGGTGGTCATGAACAGATTGAAGACGGTTGTTTGGTACCTTACTCCCTCATCGTGATGTTTTAGCATCAGCATGGATATACCGTCTGGGCCAATAGATTTGGAGTTTTTGGACCCCCGTATGGCCTCCCGAACCTCTGTGGTGGTGATGGCAATGGGCGCTTGGCTGTTTTTGCGTTTGTGCGCTTCCCTGATGGCACGCCTGATTTCCTTGTCAACCGGAGGATGCAGTACAAATTGCCGGCAGAAAGCGCTCGCGCATCTCTTTGGTTTCGACTGTACCTTATCACCGAAGGTGATGGATATTTTGTCGTTAGGTTTGGTCGGATTGGACAAGGATTTAACAGTGGACCATAATTTGCCAACACCAGCAGAGAGGTTACAGGACCATAGGTGCTCCTCCCATTTGGCGCGTTTGTGTTGATCAACTAGCCGTCTGATTTCCGCATTGAGATCTTGAATTTGGGGATCCGTAGGTTCAAGCGTCGCACGTGGTCACGTTCATTAGCCAGAGCCGCTGCCTCTGCGGGGAAATACGGGCGAATCTCCTTAATTCTACCTGACGGAATATATTGATTGGAGGCTGAAGCTATGACCATGCGAAACGCTTTTTCCCCTTCTCGTACATCAGACGGGGTAGGAAGAGCAGCGAAGGTGCTCTCAGTGAAATTAAGAAAACCAACCCAATCAGCTTTACTGAAGTTAGTGGAGGTGCGCTTCTCAGAATTAACGACGTCATTGGGGCGATCGATTGAGAGGACTATCGGCAAATGGTCACATGCAAGAGTGAGCATTGGTCGCCATTCAACGCAGTTTAAGAGACCTGCGCTGACAATTGTGAGGTCTGGCGAACTGGAACAATTTACCGCAACTCTCGTGGGGGCGTCCCCGTTCACAGTGCAAAACGTCGAATCGTCTATTTGTTCAGCCAATTCCTGTCCCCTACCATCAACCTGTAGGCTTGAGTGCCACAGATCGCGGTGTGCGTTGAAGTATCCGAGGATTACACGATTATCGCCTCTGAGTAACGCACGGATGTCAGGGTGGTAATCTCTCGGACAGCAGGTGGCAGGAGGTATATAAATGTTAATGATTTCAAGGTCGACGTCGGCTGTCCGGACAACCATTCCTTGACGTTCCAGGACGTTGTCCCTCGGGTCGACGTCAGGCTCAAATAGACGATATTGCACAGATTGGTGAGTAATGACGGCGAGTCCGCCCCCAAGTCCTCTCTCTCGGTCACGCCGGTGGATGTTGTAGCCGCCACTAGTCCGAAGATCTGATCGGGCGTTTAACTTTGTTTCCTGAATGGCAGCGATCTTGATGTTCTGTCGCTTCATGAAGCCCACTATTTCACTCACTTTCCCGGTTAGGAAGTTGCAGTTTAGCTGTAGGACGCGAAAGTGCGAAGGGGGAGAAATATTCACGCTGGGAGTCAGGGACTGGTGCGTATGCCTTGGTGGAAGCAGGCTGGGTCCCACATTGCGTCGCACTCTTGAAGACGAGGGATCCGAAACACCGGAAGGTGGCGAATTGGTCGACGTTGTAGGTTGCGTAGCTCGACAACATGGTGCAACGTACGTATCAGTCCATAGGTTCCTGTTTCCAAGTTGAAAACATATAAGCAGGTGACATAGGCCAAGGCAAGAGTTGCATTTGACTGATGTCGCAGGTGTATATAGTATCAACCGACAAACAGAGCAGAAGGGGAAGTTGAAGTGGGAGGGGGGTAGGCTGTCGCTCGGCATTGCTCACATCTGAAACAGAGGTGCTACGTAGAAAGTAGCTGTGAGCGGCTGTGTGAGGTGTTGGCGCCTGTGAGCGTGAGCGGCAGCGGGTGTTACACACTACTTTCTGGGCGTTATTAGTGCTGTTAGTCGTGAAGACTGTTTCTGAAGCTTGTGACGGTGCGATACTGGATCGTCGTTGGCCACGGGACGTCCTAGGGCGTGAACAGCAGGGGGCCACGAAAGTTTTGTGGAGGGATTTAGCCCGGAGCACCTGGTTTTGTGCAACCATCTTTTACAATAATTGCATTGGATGGAGTGTGAACGCTTAACGTAAATCTTCTTCCAGCAGACGCAGCAGATCCATTCTCTTGGACCCGGGTTGGATTCGACCCCAGCCCGGAGCAGGAGAGTTTTGAGCAGCCCTGCAAGGACCTGCTCGGAAGATAACAATATTAGGGGAAAAGGTGACAGGTTAGACAGGGTAGTGTCGAAATAACAGCCCTTGGTCGGATATAAAAATCCGAGTCATTCCGGTACGTAGAACCGGCTGTTGTGGGAATGTAGACTTCCAATTATTCAACTCTCTTAAATTTCTAGGTACACTACAAAACTCTGATGGAACCCACCCTGCGACGAAACTCATCTTTCGATTTATATCTGCTACATACGTTTTGGTTACTAGAAGTTACTACAGTTTTTTTGTCACTCCTAAGTGAACTACGTGCATACTATCTAATAAAAATTGAGACACCATTCCAAAATCCGCTTCTTCCATGATACTAAATTTTCCCTATATTCAACTAAATAATGAGATGGATTACATCTCAATTTGAACGACATGTCTGACCTGGGACTTCAGACTTCTTTTGAGAAACATACCATTCTGTTTTTGTAATCTACTTTCTGGCAACATTTGGGACAACCATTTTTACTGTTATGGGAATCGATACCGGTGACATAAGCCCTTGCTGGAGAATCACAAGCAAGCAACCGAACATTAAATCTTAACAAATTTTGGCTATTACCTACTTGTATGCCAATTTCTCTAAGCTGCTTTACTTCATTGCAAAATTCTCTTAGAAAACTATCGAGATTGTCAGGTTTTCTTAAACCTGAAAAACAACCAATAATAAAGAGACTTACATTTGGAAAACCTACAAATGAACCCAGAATAGGCCACAAAACCTTGTTTGAACTTTTGTAAAGTTTAAGCCCGTCAATGCCTACATCTATTAAAGCCTCTCCATTGGGTTTCAATAAATCTCTTACCGCGTTCTGAGAAATGGTATGTTTTATTGGCCATAATTGCACCTCCTTCCACTTCTCTTCCTCACTTAAATGTTTGCTGGGTTGTACTTCTACAACTTCGCACTCTTCCTCAGAATCTAATCTATTTTCCTGGCATTTTTGCTCACAAAAAAAGGCCAATCACACTATCGCTAAGGAAGTCCCACTCCTGTTCTACAGTATTGAGCGCACCAACTGAAGTGGACGGACCTTCACTATAGCCTGAATTCTCTAAAACCACTTCACTCGGCTCTTGGGTTTTCACAGCATCCGCGCACTCCACTTCACTCAATCTCTGGTATTTTTTATTAATTTTTTTAACCTATCTTTTTTCTATTCCGCTTCTTTTATTAAAATTTTAAAAATTGAAAACACTTTTGATATTGATGAGTCATCAGAAAATGCATACATGTAGAGTGTTGCCACTGTTTTAAGTGTTTGAATTCATAAATCTTAGGGCCTGTTTGCTATGCTTCAGCAAATTCTCTAGGTTCGGATTGATAAAGCCATACCTTTTATGCTCAAAAACATTTCTTTGCACACGTCTAAACAGAAAATCACAATAAATTTGGTAAATTTTTGGATGAATGACAGAAAATTGGAGAATATCAAGAAACAAAAAAGGCAGTAATATATTTGCATTCAATTGCTTTTTGGGGTCAAAACCTGTATAGTAAATAAGAATTCACTCTTTTCGATTTTCTTAAGAGTTGTGCACAGGAGATAGCTTTTGTCTTGAAAAATTGAACAGATTGGCACCAATATTTAAGTCTTCATGGCAATTTACATCAACAATGAGTGTCAAGTAATGCCTCAAGTGGCATCATGAATCAAATAAGATTTGACTGTCTTCTTTTAACCGCGTTTGAAATTGTAAAGAAAAACAATGAAACTTATGTAGCTTAGGATATAAGATATTTTTTTATTGTTCAATATTTGTACGTCGTGCATTTACCGTTATAAAAACATTACCTAAATCAAATTACCAAATATATTTCCGGAATTAATATTCAAAACAGTTTGCTACCAATAAATGTAACTCCATTGGAACTTTTTGTTTGTTTCATATAAATAACTATTATCATAGATATTTCCTAACAAATTAACTTAGGAAAAACAAGTAAGGAAGACTAAGTTCGGGTGGAACCGAGCATTATATACCTAGTACTGATCTATAATGACATAACAATTTACGCAGGTCTATTTTAATACTTTTTAGTTCGTATTATGAAGCCAGCTGATAGTTTTCAATAAAAACACTTCTTTTATGAGTTCTGAGTGGTAAATTAATTTATTTGTATATAAATATGTTCCCTACCAACCGCTGCTTACCACATTTTTTCAAAATTCCAATACATGCATATGTTTGAAAAACTTGCGTTCAAATAGACAGACGGACATGGCTAAATCGACTCAACTCATTGCCCTAATCATTTCACTATTGATGAGCTCATCTCTTCTTCTCATACTTACAAACATTTCATTTTCATGAAAGATATAAAAATCAAAAAAGAATTATAACTTAGCTATTGCAGTGGAGTATTAACTAATTTTCCGGATATTTTATTTGTGTGTAATCGATTTGCCTAATTTTTGGCAGGAGTATACTACATATTATTGAAAATCAGCTAACTAATTTTTATTGAAATATCTATTTGAATTTACAATCAATCGTTTTTGAAAATGGCAGAACTTTTATGCTGAAAAGTGGGCGGCGCCACGCCTACCTGTCCAAAATCCAAAACATTTTTCTGCGGTCAATTTTTATTTGCAAAGTTTATTATGTTATGTGTTTAAGATCTAATTGATGTAGCTTGCATGATTATAGAAATATCGCGTTTTCCATTTTGCAAAAAAAAAATTTCAGGACTATGTTAAAAAACTACACTTGGCCGAGGACCGATTTCGCCCATTTTTACAACAAACAGTTACCTTTATACATTTTCGCCAAATTTCGTTTCGATAAATCAATTTTTGCCGGAGTTATGGCATAAAAATTTGTGTGGAATAATCCACTATGAAAGTGGCGGGGCCACGCCCATTTTCGAAAATTTAAATTTTTTGACTTTCTTCGTTCACGGACACTTTGAAAGGGAAATATAAATGATATAAAGCTTATGTTTGCAAAGTTATTGTCTATTAGATATATCTACTATCCTTTTCAAAATCTTTCGTATAAAAATGGGAGCTTCGATATTTTCAAGGATTTTTGATTTATGATTAATATTACTTCTAAGTTAGATTTAACCAAAAGTGGGCAGTGCCACGCCCATTTTAAAAAATTTCTTGAAAAATTATTTTCTGCCTTACCGTTAATGTACATACCAAATTGTATCCTTATAAGTGTATTATGTGTTGAATAATCACTTTTTTTGTAATTTCGAAAATATTCTATTTTTAAAAACTGAGCGTAGCTATCATCCGAATTAGCCCATTTAAAAAATTGCTCGGAGACGAGTGCCAAGGAACCTACAGGGTGGCGCAAAAGTCGTCCTCCTATCAGAAAATGCTATAAATTTTGCCATTGGCCCCTAAAGTCAGTTCTGTTTTGACATTTGTGTAGTAAACACATGCGAAATACACGTTAATAAACAATGTTACGCTACACTGCTCCAGAACGCGGAATATTGCTGACTATTTATTTGACCAATAATCGGTCGGGGCAAAACGGTTACTGTGAATGGTGAGCGCTACAGAGCAATGATCAACGAGTTCTTTTTACCGCAACTTGATGAATTGGGATTGGAAAACATGTGGTTCCAACAAGACGGTGCAACAGCACACACTGCACGTGCCACAACCGATATGCTGAACATCGGAAGCTTACTTTTGCGCCACCTTGTATATACCAAATTTCATTGAGATATCTGACATTTTACTCAAGTTATCGAGTTAACAGACGAACAAGCAGAATATGCCATTAAAATATCGGCCGTCCTAATACTTGATCGTTTGCTCATTATTGAGTTTGTTTCAAATTCGCACTCAAATTCTTCTTGAGCGCTCAAGTCCTTTTTATGAGTTAAAAATATGTGGAAAATGATAAAACAATATTAGCTATAGCAACAAACTATTGAACGACCGTTGTGGGTGTAAAACTAACAACATACAATGCTTGGAACGGCAACGCACGCTTAGTCACAGCGTTTTCCTGGCCTAAATAGGTTTAACAAAAATGACGAAAGTGTGAATGAGTTATGGTCAGCGACCGTCCAGAGTACCAAAATCCGTTTCAAGTAAAATCGCGCAATTAGATGCAAAACACCAATAAATATCATTTGCATGAAAAGTATATAAAAATTTTTGCGTACATATTTAATTTTTTAAAGAAATGAATGAAAATATTAAAATAATCTTGAATGAGCTGATGTGTTTGAGCAAGTGTTTGAGCTAAATATTATTTTTGAGGTAAGTGCTAATAACTTCATTTTTGGCTATTATAAAGACCAATGTTCAGCCAATATCATCTGACTTAAAAAGAATATTTAGCACTTCACAGTTAATTTATGCAATTATTAAAAAAATAGCAAAAACACGAATTTTTCGATTTCGGCCACTTTTTGAAAAATTGTAAAAATTTATTTTGACGTGTTATCTTATTTTTGTATGCCTAATATTATTGGCTGAGCCTTGTTCTTTAAATGTGCTAAAAATCAAAGTGCGATTATGGACCCTAAGCACGGGACGATAGTTCAAATTATACCCCTGCGGATAACCATACAAATTATCTGCTTACATCCCTTATACTAGGTGTCTATGTGTGTGGATAGAAAATACTGTTGCACGCAACATGTTCGACGCCACGATGATATCTGAGTGATTTATATGTTGAAAATAGGGTCGACAGCGAAGCTTGAATAAGAAACGGTAAGTGCAACAGGCCTTCGGAAGGGAATATAAAGGGGGCATCCCATTGCTGACCAAGTCACAGTGTCGATCAGATGCCTTATCCTTACGCGAGTGAAGTGAAAACAGAAAAAAGTTATTTTATAAAATGTGTTACCGTTTCTGACCAGTGGAGAGGTAAAGTAAAGTTCCGCAAGTAAACGGGACCAAGTATACTGACCACCAACGGTAAATCGCCCATAAGTTTTTGATATGCCTTTATATATATAATCCCCATTGACCCTTTGTAATTTAAGTTAACCCTCAATATTTTTAATATATTTCTTTATTTTCTTATAGGAGCAACCACTGCACCAGAAAGCAAATCATCAGTGCGCGGCACCCTAGCAGCCACCTCCACTAATCACACCCTCACAGCAACATACACATGATCACGCACCACCACCACATTTACTACACAAAAGACCACAGGATTACAAGTGGCACCGCACACGACACAAAAGGCCACAGGATTACAACAACAGATTCACATCGACACTACGAACTACATCAGACATACTCAGATACCACACCAACACAGGCATCCCCATTTACAAAATCCACCACTAACCTTCGCAACAACCACACCAAGAACACCAGAAACATCAGGTAACAACGCTCAACCACAACTTTTCACGTAAAAGCAACCACCGTAAGCAACAATATGCAACAAGGCCACATTACCCACATAAAACGTTCTCCATCACCAAAAACAACAAAAAACACACAGTAACACCAAAAGGCCGCGGTAAGAACAAATTCATTCCAACACAATAAAGGTGGAAAGATCCACCACTTGCAACGTGCACCCCACAACTTTACAGGAGTTGCAAGACAACTCCAGCCACGACCTGTACCATAACAAATAACATCATACCAATAGCCGCTGTGAGTTGTAAATAGGTCGAGCACTGTGAACAGTGGTGAAAATATCACCAACGGGTAGAGCGCGCATCTAACCAGCGCGAATTCGCCGCGCAAAAGTCAGTGCACAAAACCACCACCAAATCACCTTCAACACAACACGGCGGCGACCGACTGAAGTTCGTCTACGAAATAATTCTTACGTTTAATTTCTTTTAGTAGTTAGATGTAATTTTTTTTTATAAAAATATTTATATAGGTATTAATTTGTTTTTTTTTTTATATGCGATAAATACAAAGTATTTAACCATTGCTTTTTTTAATCTCTTTCTTTTGCGGCTTAGTTGAACTTAGTTAAATTCGCTTTTAGTTGTAAATTGTTATTCCTTTTTTACATAGAAACTAATTAGGGTTTGTGTAAAGACAGGTAATCACAAGAACCATAGGAATCACGGGGCAATTTGGTAAAATTATGTTATAGTGCTAGTCATACTATTTAATTATATATTCTAAATGGATTAAAAGTACACATACATACATACAGCCATTGAAAGAAGAAATAAGAAAGAGGAACTTAAAGTGAAAGCACGTAAGAATATATATAATCTGGATAGCTTGCAAAAATACAATAAAATCAAAGAAACAGATCGGAATAAACCACATATTTATATACATTTTGGTTAATCACGCATATTGTAGTAATTGGTTAACTGTTTTTTAAAAGCTATTGTATTATTTATAAGCCTTAAATTAGTGAGGAGTAGACCGGACGCCCCGGACCACCCCCCACCCGCATACGGCCTGGTTTAGACTAATAGTAGTGTTATATGTAAGGGGGTAAAATACTGCGTTGACCATAGCATACGAAGCATTCCATACAGTTTTCCTACCATGCTAAAAATATGATCTCTCCATGTCAATGTATTGTTAAATAATACGCCGAGGTCATTGTTTACCCCTACTAGTTTGGGATCTTCTGTTCTGAATCGGAGTGGAAGGTAGTGGACCAAGGTACTCCGTGAGAGTGTAATGAAGAAAATTGCGTTCAGAGTTGTTTTACACTACAACTAAAAGTTTAAACTTGAACTATAATTTACATTCCGTAGGAGCTGATTAGGTGTTATGACTGCTATATATTCAATAATGTTGGTGTTTTATGTCTTCACGTTAAATTTTCTGAATACAAAGCACCCTGTGTTGTTTGTGTGTGTGTGCAGTTTCGGAGTAAGTTGCGCTACTAGTAGACATATATATATATAGGTGGCGCAAAAGTAGTCCTCCTATCAGAAAATGCTATAAATTTTGCGATTGGCCCCTAAAGTCAGTTCTGTTTTGACATTTGTGTAGTAAACACATGCGAAATACACGTTAATAAACAATGTTACGCTACACTGCTCCAGAACGCGGAATATTGCTGACTATTTATTTGACCAATAATCGGTCGGGGCCAAACGGTTACTGTGAATGGTGAGCGCTACAGAGCAATGATCAACGAGTTCTTTTTGCCGCAACTTGATGAATTGGGATTGGAAAACATGTGGTTCCAACAAGACGGTGCAACAGCACACACTGCACGTGCCACAACCGATATGCTGAACATCGGAAGCTTACTTTTGCGCCACCTTGTACAATGGCCGAGGTTTTTAGCCGTGTCAACATAGCTTATCACAGATTGGTCCATCATAGTTTTATCTAATGTGTTAGTATCTAAATGTTTTCTAAACACTACTATGCATTTAGATTTTACTGAGTTAATGCATAAACCGTGTTTTGAAGCCCCTACTCGCTTTAAATTAAAATTTAATTCACTTATACAATTACGGGTAAGATCTAACTTACATATATTTGGACACCATCAGCATAAACATGGACATTACAGCTTTACAGCAAATTTGGTGAATCGTTTACATATAAGACAAATAACAGAGGGCCCAAAATAGAGCCTTGAGGTACCCTCTAATAATGGGTAAAAAATCATAAGTTCTATTTCCAACACATTCGGTTTGAGTTCGGTTGCCAACATAAGACCTAATAAAGTTCGTTGACCGAATCGAGAAATTGAACAAGTTACTTAGTTTGCAACACACAAGTCATGATCGACGGTGTCGAACGCCTTTGAATGATCAAGCAAGGTTAAGAAGGCGACTTTATTTTCATCAATTTTCTGCCTTTTGTGTTCCGATACATCCAAAAGTGCTGTAGTACAGCTCCTCTTAGGCTTGAACCGCGACCGACGTTCAGTGATAAGTCTGTTATTATGTACATAAGAATGTATTTGCTTATGTAGTATTCGCTCTACGTCTTTCGATAGAAAAGGAAGAATTGCGATAGGCCTAAATTCGAGCTTTGTCTTCTGAACAGGAATCACGCAACCTTCCAGATCTGTAGAAAAAGGCAAGCTGTTGAGATATTGTTTATGAAAAAGTAAAATACGGTAGGAACTTTGAAAGAATAATTTTAATGAAAACAGGGTTGATTTTATCAAATCCTGGCGCATTTAATTTAATAGATAGAATCGCCTGTAAAACATCACGATTATCTACACAGACAAAATCAAAAGGACGGACACTAACATTTAGGGCCACTTTCATAAAGGCCAGTTAAGCCTACTCGGCGATTAATTTGACAGCTAACTGTACAAAATGTGTCAATTAAACTCCGGTTAGCAGTTACTGGCTTTTATGAAAGCGGCCCTTAGACGTTCACTGTAACTATGCAGGCATACATTTGAATTGGAATTTGATATTTTCACGCAGTTTTTATTTAATTCATTAACATCTGAAACTATGGGCGTACTTTCTTTGGTTTTACCCATCCTTGTTGTTGTTGTTGTTGTAGCGACTACTTAACCTGCCTAGGATGTCACCCCCCATCCAACATTGTCATCAGGCTCTTCTAACGGAAGTCCAAGAAACCTCGCGGCTTCAACAGGGGTGGACCAGAGTGAAATTGGTGTTAGAAGAGTGGGCTGAGGTTGAGGGCCCGACGGTGCACCTTTGGATCAAACGACGAGAAAATGTGATGCCGGATCTCGTCATAATGCTTACGGAGGTGACTCCTTATTCTCCTGGGAGGCGGATTTTCGTTAAGCAGGTTTCTGTTTGGGTGCTGCGGTTTATAGCAGTTGAACAGAAATTGTCTGGTCAACATCTCGCAATGCTCTTTGACATCGAGCATTTTTGCCTCATTATGAAGGTGGTGCTCAGGAGACATAAGGAGGCACCCCGTGGCAGTTCTGAGTGCGGTGTTTTGGCAGGCCTGCAACCTCCTCCAATGTGTGTCTGCTAACCCCGGCGACCATATTGGCGTCGCGTAGCTCAGAACCGGCTGGCCGATTGTCTTGTACGTTGCCAGTAACGTTTCTTTGTATTTACCCCAAGTACTGCCAGCTAGTGACTTGAGGATTTTGTTACGGCTTTGTACTTTGGTGGCAATCGCGGCTACATGAGCACCGTATTTGAACATGTTATCAAACGTGACCCCTAAGATTTTGGGGTGTGTGACAGTCGGAAGCTTAATGCCGTCGACGTAGACGTCTAATTCCATGTTCGCCTGCGCTGTCCACGTCGTAAATAAGGTGGCCGAGGATTTGGTCGGTGACATTGTCAGGTTCCGTGCAGCGAAGAAACTGGAAAGGGTTGGCAGGTAAGAATTAATTCTCGAGCAGAGCTCATCGACGGAGGGTCCAGTCGCCAGGATCGTGCAGTCATCGGCGTAGGGGACGATCGAGACGCCTTCTGGTGGGGAAGGGAGCCTCGATATGTAATAATTAAACATAAGCGGGGATAGGACACCACCCTGTGGCACCCCTTGCTTAATTATACGTGGTTTTGATCTTTCGCCTCTGAATTCCACCGATGACTGCCGGCCACTCAGGTAGTTGGCGGTCCAACGTTTTAGACATGGGGGAAGGTTTGAATCTTGCAGGTCGTTAATGAGTTGCGCGTGATTAACAGTGTCAAAAGCTTTCGACAAGTCAAGCGCAACTAGCACGGTCCTGTCATTTGGGCGAGATTTGTTGAGACCGACACCTATCTGTGCGGTGATGGCGTTTAGCGCGGTGGTAGTGCTATGCATTTTGCGGAATCCATGCTGATGTTTGGCTAATCGTAGGTTTGCGGTGTAGTAAGGGAGCAAGACCGACTCCAGGGTCTTCACTACTGGCGAGAGGAGTGATATCGGTCGATATGACTCCCCACGTTAGCCGGCTTGCCGGGCTTTAGTAGTGGCACCACCTTGGCCTGTTTCCATTTTTCTGGAATGACAAAGGTGGTCATGGGCAAATTGAAGACGGTTGTTAGGTACCTTTCTCCCTCATCACCGAGATGTTTTAACATCAGCATGGATATACCGTCTGGGCCAATAGATTTGGAGTTTTTGGACCCCCGTATGGCCTCCCGAACCTCTGTGGTGGTGATGGCAATGGGCGCTTGGTTGTTTTTGCGTTTGTGCGCTTCCCTGATGGCGCCTGATTTCCTTGTCAACCGGAGGATGCAGTACAAATTGCCGGCAGAAAGCGCTCGCGCATCTCTTTGGTTTCGACTTCACCTTATCACAAAAGGTGATGGATATTTTGTCGTTCGGTTTGGTCGGATTAGACAAGGATTTTACAGTGGACCATAATTTGCCAACACCAGCAGAGAGGTTACAGGACCTTAGGTGCTCCTCCCATTTGGCGCGTTTGTGTTGATCAACTAGCTGTCTGATTTCCGCATTGAGATCTTGAATTTGAGGATCCGTAGGGTTCAAGCGTCGCACGTGGTCACGTTCATTAGCCAGGGCCGCTGCCTCTGCGGGGAAGTACGGACGTATCTCCTTAATTCTACCTGACGGAATATATTGATTGGAGGCTGAAGCTATGACCAAGCGAAACGCTTTTTCCCCTTTTCGTACGTCAGACGGGATGGGAAGAGCAGCGAAGGTGCTCTCAGTGAAATTAAGAAAACCAACCCAGTCAGCTTTACTGAAGTTAGTGAAGGTGCGCTTCTCAGAGGTAACGAAGTCATTGGGGCGATCGATTGAGAGGATTATCGGCAAATGGTCAGATGCAAGAGTAAGCATTGGCCGCCATTCAACGCAGTTTATGAGACCTGCGCTGACAATTGTGAGGTCTGGCGAACTGGAACAATTTACCGCAACTCTCTTGGGGGCGTCCCCGTTCACAGTGCAAAACGTCGAATCGTCTATTTGTTCAGCCAATTCCTGTCCCCTGCCATCGGCCTGTAGGCTTGAGTGCCACAGATCGTGGTGTGCGTTGAAGTCTCCGAGGATTACACGATTATCGCCTCTGAGTAACGCACTGATGTCAGGGTGGTAATCTCTCGGACAGCAGGTGGCAGGAGGTATATAGATGTTAATGATTTCGAGGTCGACGTCGCCCGTCCGGACAAACATTCCTTGACGTTCCAGGAGGTTGTCCCTCGGGTCGACGTCAGTATTAGTGGAAAAGGTGACAGGTTAGACAGGGTAGAGTCGAAATAACAGCCCTTGCGACGGATGTAAAAATCCGAGTCATTCCGGTACGTAGAATCGGCTGTTGTCCAACATAGCTCGCCAGTCGTTTCTTCGTTGCGCCAACTGGCAGCAATTGGAAACACCGCGGGATCGCAAATCGGTCTCCACTTGGTCCTTCCATCGGAGTGGTCTCCCTCTTCCTCTGCTTCCACCGGCGGGTGCCGATAGAAATACCTTCTGGGCTGGAGCATCTTCGCTCATTCGCACTACGTGGACTAGCCAGCGAAGCCGCTGTGTTTTAATTCGCTGAACTATGTCGGCGTCTGCGTAAAGTTCATACAGCTCATCATTAAATCTTCTTCGGTACTCGCCGTCGCCAACGCGTAGAGGTCCACAAATTTTTCGAAGAACCTTTCTCTCGAATACTCCCAGAGCCGCCTCATCAGATGTTGTTAGTTTCCACGCTTCTGCACCATATAGCAGGACGGGTGCGATGAGTGACTTCTAGAGTGTTATTTTCGTTCGTCGAGAGAGGACTTTACTTTTCAATTGCCTACTCAGTCCGAAGTTTGCAAGAGTAATTCTTCGTCGGATTTCTAGGCTAACATTATTGTTGGTGTTAATGCTGGTTCCCAGGTAAACGAAGTCCTTTACTATTTACAGTGGCTTGGTTGCCAAGGCGCGAATGCGCTGACTCTTTGCATAATGACAGAAGGTACTTCGTTTTGCCCTCGTTCACCACCAAACCCATTTTTTCCGCTTCTTTTTCTAATTTGGAGAAAGCATAAGTTACGGCGCGGTTGTTAAGGCCGGTGGTCGGTTATTGAGAATTAATCAATTAAATATTTCTTATTTGCCATAGAAAAGTTACATACGAAAAAGCAAAATACTTCTGCCAAAATAAAATGTGAAATAAAATTATAAGCATCTGATTAGAAGGGCAACCATCTACCCTGCAAAAGTTTCACAGGGTAGAAAATATACCATTTTTGAAATGCACATTTTTATAAAACGAACACAAATTTTGTTTGACGTTTTACCTCGCTTCCCTTAGAACACGAAAAGAAGGGAAGAAATGAAAGGGCGCCCTTTTTGGTTGAAACGAAATCACCATTAATCTGGAGTGAGTTATCGATAATTGATTTATTTTGTTGTGTTGATCTTCCGACAGGGTAGTAAGCTGATTTTTGTTGGAACTATTTTCCGTCAGCCCTTGTCAAGTTTGGATTTGTGACAAACCGGTTTCGGCGTTCTGCCATTTTCAATGCCTAGGGATGACGGAAAATTGTTCCAACAAAAATCAGCTTATCGATAATTCCTTACTGTAGTTACCGATTGTTAAAAAATTTCGATACCGATACCAAAAGACAAGTATCGGTTCTCGATTATACAAACATAAAAAAGGCTGCGCTTGCAACAGACCATCAGCCTAGGAATGGAAAAAAGTTTGCTATAGAAACTAGATTGACTTTAAAAAATTACTTTTGTTCTGTTTAAATATAATTTATAAAAAAGCTTATTGAATAAAGGAAAAGTGTAATACAAGTAGGGAGAACTGTTGCTAATTCCTCCAAAGTTCCCAAAGATTCCAGAAGTAAACAGAATTGTTACAATGTTTTAGTCGTTGAGGCTTCAAATGCTAACTAATATAGCTTCACTTTGATGGGATATTTACTAGACTTCGTAGATCCCGTGATTTTTGAGAACAGTGTTATTTGTGGCTTTGACTTCCCAGCCACACATCTTTTGATCCGTGACTGTCACTGCTCTTTGGAAGAAGAGCTACCAGTTGTTATTGCTATTATCGCCCATCCATCCATCTTCGTTCCATTCAAAATTAGCTCATAGCCTTAGGGTTATATGCAGCACAATTTTATTTAATCAACACGAGTTTTGGTTAGAGGTAGTATTCATTTTACACATATTATTCAATCGGGACTCTGCCATCTACTGTTACTTAGTCACAACTCAAATCACAGATTCATATATGAGCACCCACCCTACCAGAAACGCTGATTTTTTTAACTAACACACTCACACTCTAAATATCAGGGCTCATCAAAATAGTGACAATTAGGGGTCGCCATTATCAGTGTGAGCCAGATATATAATGGCTAATGAAATTATATGTATGCTAGAATAGTTCAGCCAATTGAATGATGTGGTCAGTACTGAATGTCATTTGACTATCAAATGATTAACCGTAGCGCATTCTAAGCGAAAACTCAAAAGGGGACAATTGCAGAATACAGACTCTTCACCCCGAAAAAAACGAAAAACAGAAAGGCTTTTTTGTACAGAATAACTGTAGTTCGCGTAGCTGGTTTGGTTTTTCTATTGATTTGAACATTTTTTAAAATTTTGCACATACGCGGTTTTGCACCCAAAGCAATGGTACCGCAAATGAAAGGTAATTCAATTACCTATCCAACGCAAAAAGAAATTTGAAAATCGATTCAGTAGTTTGGGATATATATGCGATTTTAAATGCATGAATTCCAACTTCCCCCCCCTCTAACTCCTACAATTTTCATTTGCCCCAAAAAAGAAGTATACCGTTATAATCAGGAGCAAAATACGAACCATTCCCAATTTTTCGTTTTTTTCGGGGTGAAGAGTCTGTATTCTGCAATTAAGCCGATAAATATTTATAAATGAAAAAAGCATATCAAAGCTCTATTAAAAAATAAAAAAGGATTTTCGAATCCAAAGTGAAAAAATATAATAAGTTGGCAGAATGTGTGGGGCGCATCAAAAAAATTGACCCTGGAATCTTAAAACGAGTGTTGAGTGTTGATGAAGGTGCATTTTCAGTGCAAACAAAAGTTTTGTTCCGCGGGCGATTGCGTCAGAAAGTGTATTTCCACTTTGGGAGGACTTCGGTCCTGCAAGTGGTTCACGTTATAATGCAATTGCATCTGAAAATGTGCACCAGCTGATTGATCCCTTATTCATCGGTTTAGATCCTGATATCCGAGGAAGGTGCAGTTTCTATAAATTTTATTTCACATGAAAGCATTGCCCCATTTGGAGAAGAAGTTAGAAATACTCTTCCGCTCTGGGAAAGTGTTCATACGACAAATGGTGTAAGCAACTCTGACGAAATAAGGGGATGGGCCATTAGGAATAATGAAACCCAAAGTTCTGTTGAAGATTTGTTGAAGACTTTAAACAGAATGGATGTAAGAGGTTTGCCCCTTTCTGCCAAGACTCTAATGAGAACCAGTAGGAAAACGGTAGTTATTAAGACTATTCCTAATGGTGAATTTTTGAACGTCGGCATACAAAGATATTTTTTGAATTATCCCTTTACCAATCTTCAAAGAGTTGATGAAGTCCTAATTGATGTAGGAATTGATGGTTTAAGTCTATTCAATAGTTCCAACCGAGTTTTATGGCCTATTCTTGGCGCACTCTCAGATTTTCCCAATGTCCGTCCTTTTCTGATTGCCTGTTTTTCTGGTTACAAAAAAACACAAAACCTTAATGCCTTTATTGAAGATTTCTGTTTGGAAGTGAAATTGTTAAGAGAACAGGGTATTAAAGTTGGTCCAACTCAAATGATCAAGAAGTTTAACGTGCGTTTGTTTCTTGCGACTGCCCAGCGAGAGCGTTCGTTACGGGTGTTATGTCTCATACTAGCAAAAGTGGCTGTTCAAGATGTTGCCAAAAAGATCTGTACGATAAACACAGAGTGTGTTGTTTTATTTTGTTGTTTTTCCGACAGGGTGAATGATTGATGTATATTGGAACGATTTTTCGTCATCCCTTGTCAAATTTGGTTTTGAGACAAACCGGTTTCGGCGTTGTGCCATCATCAGTGTCGATTTTCGTTCTGATCTGTTGTGGTCGTTTGTCTTGTATTTATAGTAGGTAGCAGGTAACGTCAGCATGGGTGTCTGTTTGTGTACGTGTGTGCATGTGTTGTGTGTGTACATTCAGAAACGGGGGTGGTTTGCATCGATCGGTTTTTTTGTGCTTGACTGAGGCAGGTAAAAGTTGGTGATTTTTGTTGTTTGACCTTTTTTGCTTGTTTGTTGTTTTTGATCTTTTGCTGTTTTGTGCTTATTTGTCGGTGCGTGTGTGTTTGTTGTACCTGAGTGGTTGCTTTGTTTTTTGTAAACCAATTTTAAAGGTTCGAATATTGTGTCGGAAACAGTGTTTGTCTGTTCGTTTATTATTCTACCGTCGAATGTTTTTTGTTTGTAGATTTCCATGTTTTCGAGTACGTTCAGACGTCTGCCTTTTGCTTGTACATGTAGGACCTTGACTGTTTTTTTGATGTTTCCGGGGGGGCATTTATTCTCCGCCATGTGATTCGCAAAGTTGGACTCTGGTATGATGGTTGGATTCCGTATCTTTTTGTTGTAATCTCTAATGTGTTCTCTGAACCTCGTTCTTACTTGTCGTCCGGTTTGTCCTATGTAACTGTGCTGGCATTCACAAGTGAGCTTGTATACACCATGGCTGCTAAATGGATGTTGTTGTTGTTGTTGTTAACAGTGCTTCGCCCTGCCCCAGATTGGACAGGGTTACACTGAAATAACAGCCCTTGGCCGGGTGAAAAAACCCGGGTCATTCCGGTGCGATAGAACCGAGACATTGAACATAGTAAACTCTATAATACTACGTAAAACAAAAGATAAAGTGAAAAGTACGCAAATCACGAACACGGTAAGAACCACACTACGTCAAAACTATTTTCAATTCAACAATAAAATATACAGACAAACAAACGGACTTGCGATGGGAAACCCAACATCGGCTATTCTTATGGAAGCGTTTATGCAAAACCTGGAAAAAGAGTATATACAGGAATTAAATTCCAAATTAGGAGTGTTATTTTACGCAAGGTACGTGGATGATATCATATGCGTTTTAACTACCAACAACGAAGAGCAAGTACTGGAGTACCTCAACAAGCAGCACGGGAACATAAAATTCACAATGGAAACCGAAAAAGACGGAGGAATCAATTATCTGGACCTCACAATAAGTATTGATAAAGCTAGCAATAAATTCAACTACGACATATATAGGAAACCAACGGCCACCGACACAATAATACATAATACCTCGAACCACCCACAACAACATAAAAATGCAGCGATAAGGCACTTAGTACAAAGATTGGAAAGAACACCTCTTACACAAGAAGCATATAGAAGAGAGCTTGGAAAATATATAACATCGCTACAAACAACGGATATAAAAAAGCACTAGTAGATAAACTCAGGAGAGACCTTAGAGAACAAAAAAGAAACAATGGAGAAGAAAGTACACAAACCTGGACGACAATGACATATACGGGAAGGGCAACATATAAATTAGCAAATTTCCTTAGAAAATACAAAATCAACACAGCGTTCAAAACATCGAACAATTTAGGACGGAAGCTAAGAACCAAAACTAACTCAGAAGATCCATTTAGCAGCCATGGTGTATACAAGCTCACTTGTGAATGCCAGCACAGTTACATAGGACAAACCGGACGACAAGTAAGAACGAGGTTCAGAGAACACATTAGAGATTACAACAAAAAGATACGGAATCCAACCATCATACCAGAGTCCAACTTTGCGAATCACATGGCGGAGAATAAATGCCCCCCCGGAAACATCAAAACAACAGTCAAGGTCCTACATATACAAGCAAAAGGCAGACGTCTGAACGTACTCGAAAACATGGAAATCTACAAACAAAAAACATTCGACGGTAGAATAATAAACGAACAGACAAACACTGTTTCCGACACAATATTCGAACCTTTAAAATTGGTTTACAAAAAACAAAGCAACCACTCAGGTACAACAAACACACACGCACCGACAAATAAGCACAAAACAGCAAAAGATCAAAAACAACAAACAAGCAAAAAAGGTCAAACAACAAAAATCACCAACTTTTACCTGCCTCAGTCAAGCACAAAAAAACCGATCGATGCAAACCACCCCCGTTTCTGAATGTACACACACAACACATGCACACACGTACACAAACAGACACCCATGCTGACGTTACCTGCTACCTACTATAAATACAAGACAAACGACCACAACAGATCAGAACGAAAATCGACACTGATGATGGCACAACGCCGAAACCGGTTTGTCTCAAAACCAAATTTGACAAGGGATGACGAAAAATCGTTTCAATATACATCAAACAGAGTGTGTTATTCAAAAGAAGTTGGGCCACCCAGATCAGACATAACTTTTGATTCACGATGTGATCCCTCTCACCATATTCCAGAGTTTAAATATAAAATGAGTATTTTGGAAGAAATAGGTTTTGGTATGGTCTCCCAATTCCCTCTTGACTGTATGCATCTGGTAGACTTGGGTGTTACCAAAAAACTGTTGAAAATTCTTTTGAAAAAAATTTATGTCGAATGCGTGAACGATAAAATTGATTATGTTGCTAAGTTTAGTCCTTCTGAGTTTGGCCGTGTATCTAGGAAGTTAAGTGATGTTAACCATTGGAAATCCACTGAGTTTAGGCAATTTCTTTTGTATGCAGGGATTTTTCTTCTAAAAGATTGTTTAGAAAGCGATTTATACTACCATTTTCTTTTATTGCATTCTGCTATAAGACTACTGTCGAGTGAAAATTCATGTAGAGTAGAATCCGATGTTGCCCAAGAACTTTTATGTGATTTTGTAAACTATTTTGGCAATATATATGGAAATGAGCTAGTAAGCTTTAATGTCCATGGCCAGCTTCATTTGCCAGATTGCGTCAAGAAGTTTGTCCCTTTAGATTCTTTCTCAGCATACAAGTTCGAAAATTATATGCAATACCTTAAGAAACTTGTTAACAAAGGTAACTTTTTTCTTCAGCAGCTATTTCTAAGGCTTGATGAAATGCAGGGATTTAATTCAACTTTTGAAAACTCTTTAAAAATGGGATCGTTTATCATAAATCATCTCAAGATAAAAGATTCTTTTTGTTATAGTCGAAAAGTGGGGCCCATTAAAGTTGTGAATAAAATAAAATCTTGTAATACGGAAAAAATTACTTGCAATGTGTTTCAAAGAACAGAAAACTACTTCACCGAACCACCTGAGAATAGTTGTTGCTTGTAATTTAAGTACTGATAATGTCGAAATTACCTATGAAGATATTGGTTATAAATACTTCTCCATCCCCTTTGACCAAAATTTCCTACTTATTCCCCTTTTACATCATTTATTCCACGATATCGCGCATCAACCCACACATTCTGCCTAAATAATATATGCACATAATATACATACATATGAAAACAACTTATTTATTTATTTATTCTTTCTTTACATGAGCCTCGACGGATCTTTTAATTTCGACGACTTCATTGTGGAAGATAGTCAGCCGGAAAATGGTAAGTGGGCTTGTTCTCCATAAAACAACTTAAATGTTAATGTTATTCATTGTAAGTCTAATCTAATAATTTTCTTTTCTAGCCCCTCTATCCATTAAGAAAGGCCGCTTTAAGGCTTCGGAGTATCAAATCATGGCACACAATAATGTACCAGCTCAGGCAACCATTCCGGACCAATGTGCTGTGATGCAAAAAGAACCACCCCTTCTGATATCGATGGAACAGCAGTATGTTCCGATACACCAACAACAGCAAGACGGTGGTTGTATACACGACCAACAACAACCAAACCAACTAGCGCCGATGCACAATGATGGTAAGTTTTTACTTTTTTATTAAGTGGCAATCAAAACATACCCATTTCTTTTTTTTTAGAGGTATTACGTATGCTTAAAGAAATTTTGGTTACTCAGGCAGAGCTCGCAAAACGGAGGAGCGCGCTAGAGAACACAGAAAGTTTTTGAATATCTATGGGGTTCGGCTTAAGAAAGTCTACACCTTTTCCAGTTTAAATTAAGAAAGTTGCAATTCATATTCTTGATTACCTTGAATTGTTATTTTGTGACTATAACTTTGAACCTTCTGAACTTAAACTGAAAATACGCGTTTTCACTTCGGTATCAATAATCCGGAAACGATTTTTTGTTTTTGTCAAGAGATATTTGCAAATTTTTATAAGCGCGGCCGAATCTCGCCTACGCAGAAAGGTGTTCTCCACATAAATGCCATGGATCAAGTCCCCCATTGACACCGAGGTCAATCCGCGTCTTTTGATACCTCTCCCGAAAGTTTTGGACGTGCTTAACAGTTGACACGCAAAATAAATTTTATTGCCGTATATCATTGCTATGAATTGTTTTTTGGTTCTTCGCGCACTTATCGGCCTACCCTAGTACTTTTATTGCAAATATTTCTTCACATAAACAAAAAGTGAAAAATTCGGTAGTTTCCTTTAGGAGACAACTGCTAAAACACGTCCAAAAATATCGGGAGAGGTATCAAACAACCCGTTTTGACTTCGGTAACAATAATCTGGGTAATTCTATACGACAGCACGTAACTGCTAATATACGTCCAAAAATCTCAGGAAATGTATTAAACGACGCGTTTTGATCTCTGTATCAATAATCCGAAAGCGGAATTTAAATAATTTGTTTCAGTGAAAAGTTATTAGCAAAAAACCCAAAATTGGCCTAGGTCCGAGCCCATATAGGGGGCCTGATCCAAGGTATTTATGTGCATAACACTTTTCGGTAATTTGTTTCCTTTAGGAGACAACTGCTAAAACACGTCCAAAAATGTCGGGAGAGGTATCAAACAACGCGTTTTGACCTCGGTAACAATAATCCGGAAGCGAATTTTCGAGTTTTTGTTTCAGTGAAGAGATATTTGCCATCAAAGTTGAAAATTTTCTGTCATTTTCATGTGGTTGTTGTAATCACAGATTAGGGTGGATCGAAAAGTGCAAAAAGTGTGTTCTGCGCAGAAATACTGTGGACCGCGTAGCCGGTGTTGGACCGGCTAAGGGTTATTTTTTTGAAGCGCGGCCGAAGGCCGCCTACCCAGAAAGGTGTTCTGCACATAGATACCTTGGATCAAGCCCCTATTTGGGATCGGACCCGGGTCATTTTTGGGGTTTTTGCGAATAACTTTTCACTGAAACAAAAAATTGAAAATCCGCTTTCGGATTGTTGATACCGAAGTCAAAACGTGTTGTTTGATACCTCTCCCGACATTTTTGGACGTGTTTTAGCAGTTGTCTCCTAAAGGAAACAATTACCCACTTTTCTGCGTAGGCGGAAACCCTTAGCCGGTCCAACACCGGCTACACGGTCCACAATATTTCTACGCAGAACACATTTCTGCATTTTTCGGTACACCCTTATCTGTGATTACAACAACCACATGAAAATGACAGAAAATTTTCAACTTTGCAAATATCTCTGAACAGACATAAAATATGGAATTTCCGCTTTCAGATTATTGATACGGAGATTAAAACCCGTCGTTTGATACATTTCCCGAGATTTTTGGACGTATATTAGCATTTACGTGCTGTCGTATAGAATTACTATAATCCGGAAGCGGATTTTCGAGTTTTTGTTTCAGTGAAGAGATATTCATAAGTTACAACGTTTGTTTACATGAAAACTATTGAGTTTTGGACTCAGAAAGGGCCACGCACAGGCTTTAATTTCGGTTACTCATATTTATATACCGAGTAACCAAAAACTCACAACTTTTGTTGATTTCAATCACGTTACATTTTAGCCAATGGTGATGTTCTTCCAAAATTCAGGAAAATAAATGAGCCAATCTATTCAATTATATATATTTGTATTTTAATAAAAGCAAACATTTTTCCAATGACGCGAAGGAGGAAATAGCAAATGCCAAAAATGTCACTGTATTCGTTCATGATATTTATCACTACGTTAGATAAGTGATCATATAAGCCGATTTTTTGATCTGCAATTAAGATTTTTTCTATTGATGACTGAGTTTTTGTACCAAGGCCTAATTGTAAATAACTTGGAGGTACACGAACAAAATGTAAGTAATAACATAATAAAAGTATGGAATCATTTTATAATTCTATTTTTTTAATAGTCAGTCCAAAAATCGGAAATCTTGGCCCAGAATGCACTCCTTCGTGAGTGCAAAGGAGCTATTCAGCACGTCGAGAGATCCGTATGCCTTATGACTGGGGAGATAAGAGGCAGTGCGCTGGACGAAATAGCAAGTATTCTACCTCTAGAATCCGAGGAATGCGTAATTGAGGTAGAAAACAAGCTAGACAGTCCTGAATTTACTCAAGCGATGGTAAGAAATACATTTTTTACAAATAAAATTGTAGTGTTTGTAAAAATTTTTTAATTAAGTATTGTTACTTATTCTTATTTTGCAAACTACATACATCCACAGGCTGAAGGGATCGTCAACAGATGTGGACAGCGTCTTGAAGAATATTTTTTCGGACCAATTGTTAAAATCCTTCAATTGGGATGGGGAGGGACCAAAAGAGCGCTGGGAAATTTGACCCTGGTCGATCCAGTGTTGCGAGGTAAATAAAATGAAAGGGGAAAATAAAAACTTTCTAAAAAATTTATTTTCTAGGAGTGTATGAGCAAGGTGCCATGTTTTTTTAGAAGGACATGCGGGCAGCCATAGCTAAAAGCCACCACCGCACCATACAACAAAATTATATAAAAAAAAAAGTTGCGTACATTAGAATTTTTTTTTCAAAGTTTTTCCCCTTTTTTTTGACACTGAAGTCGATAACACTTTTCACGGTAACTTTTAAGTTAAAATTATAATAAGTAATTTATTAATTGGATGATTGTTTACGTTTATTATTATTACGTTTATTTTTAAGGTTTGTTTTTTCGTTTTCGTTGAATACAGTCCTTATTTTAATTATATTATTATTTAAAAGAATGTACAAATAGTCTTAAGTGGTTTATTGAAAAAAAAAAACATGAATAAATGATTCTATATTCAAAAAAAAACAATATGTTATATTTTCAGATTTATTACAATAGTCAGTTGTGACATTATTGTGGTCAGCACTGGTACAAACAGCAGAATATCATTTTTGACACTCAATGACAATCTTATAGACAGCACTGATTCAATCAACCAAGTGGGAGTGAGCAGTACAGCTGTCGCGAATTATTATCGAGGTGTTAACAATAGCGTTAATATATTTTCAAGTGTTTTAGTGTTTGGAACAAGTAAAAAAATTAGTTTTAAGTTTTTTGCATGTAATTTAGTGCAAAATACCGCGAAAAGAGAAGTATTGCCATATTTTATCACCAGCTGTTTAGCGGCGTTAAAGGAGAATTACAAAATCGCATTTTCGTTAAAAACAAACGCCAAAATTTGCGAGTGGTTAAAAGTTACAGCATCGGGCTACAGATGCTGTCACAATCACGCTAGCAATGGTAATTTCTTTGAAGTGGTCGTTGCGACTTACTGTGATCTTCCAGTCGCAGTGAAAAAATCACAGGTACATGAATATTTGCCACTTCTATAAATTTCCTACGCGCAAATTCGAGTGGTAAGATTATTCGTTTTAACGGCAAATAAATCATTTGGAAACTGTTACACGCTTTTTTATTCTGCCAAAATAGCTAGTAATATCGCGTAACCGCGAAAAATTGCGCGTGTTTTGTAAATATTTTTGTGGACCGAAAATATCACAAAGTTTGTACATATACTCATTTATAAGAATTAATAAACAATAAAAGCACTTTTTACTCTTGTCTATAAATTCAGAAATATAGATTTTTTTCCATATTCTTGTTTCGTGTATTCTAATACTAAGCTCCTAGATTTTTGTAAAATTTCTTTTTAGTTTAGATACTTGCAGTTTTTTGTAACCTAAGGTTCGGACGTCTATGTCGATGTTTTCTGCGTTTCTAATAGCTCGCTCGTAGCTTTTTGTGGTTTTTTCATTTTATTTTGAATACTTACCATGTAATCTAATTAGGTTTGGGCGACTATTTCGTTGATTCGGAAGAGAGATCGAGCGAGTGCTTGCGAATACGATGCAAAGAGGAGATGCCAATAAATAACACCGACCCTTCGAGAACACGACGAGCGAACAACGAAGAAAGTTCTCGGTGCGAAGGGAAGCACCCTGTTGGACCATATAAGGCAGTGACCAAGCAAGTCAGGTTGATCAGTTTATTTTCAAGCGTTGAACAGTGAACTACTGTGAAGTTACCAAACTTAAATTTGTATTGCGTTTATTACTAGCAAATAAAACTAGCTATTAGTTACAATATCTGTACGTGTGTTTATTTGACTTTATAGTGATCGAACACAGAATTTATAATCGAAGACTCGTCGGATTCGTCACAGTATTATAATGTGACGAATTCGATCTTGTTCCAATGAATCGTTCCACCATGCCATCTAACTGAGGATGCAGTGCAGTTGTTCGAGTTTTTCGAATGCCCAATGTCTTGCACATTTCCTGGAACCCAGCTGATTGGAAATTCCTGCCTTGGCCAGAATGTATATCCATCGGTGCACCAAACCTAGCTACCCAACTGTTAGTAAACACTTCTGCTATGGTTTCTGCCTCTTAATTTGGAATAGGGTACACTTCTGGCCATTTGCTGAAATAGCCCCTAACTACCAGTACATATTCGTTTCCGAGCTTGCTAGTAGGAAATGGACCACTATCCTCTCAAATGCCGCACCTGAGTTATTCATTTGGCTATGGCTCTTTGATTTCGGTCCTTTAGCTTTGATGCATACTTCACAGTTGGCAATCCACTCCGCGACAGATTGACGGCAACCAACCCAATAAAATCTTTGCTTGACTTTCTCCAAGGTCTTGAGGACTCCAAGATGATCTCCGCTTGGACCGTTATGTAATTCATTGAGTACATCAGCGATTTTCTGCTTTGAGACGACTATCAGCTTTCGAACGCATTTATAATCCTCACTCTCCCATATTCGATGGAAACAACCGGATTCTAATTGCAAACTATTCCACTGTGCACAATATGACTTGGCAATAGGACTTTTTGCTGACATCTCCTCTCTTGATGGTCGCTCGTTTCGTTCGATTCCTTGCATCACACGTGTAAGATCTGGATTTTCGTGTTGACACCTCCTTCATTGATCCATGTTCTATTTGTCCGTAGATCTTATAGTCATGAGCCACACATCTATAATGTCTTCCTTGGCCTCAGCGATGCATCCCGTCCGATTTGTGATACAGAGATCATGGGGCATTTAATTATGGGGGCCAGCCTACGCCCCTTGCGGCTGACTCTCTTTAGTTTAACGGTTGGTTGGATTGGGAGACATGCTCATCTCCTTCAGCTTTGCGCTTAACCACTGGCATCCGTATCCAGAATAAACGTTGAACCTGGGATCGGATATGCTAACATTGGGGCAGTGCATAGTCGCTTCTTCAAGGCACTTCATGCTGCTTTTTCCATTCAAAACTTATATTTTTCCTAGTAAGCTCATGGATACTACGCTGGTGAAATTCGGTACAAATCGGCGATAATACGTGCACAGCCCAAGGAAACTTCGTAACTCATGCAAATTCCTCGGCCTTAGCCAATCATTTACAGTTTCGATCTCTTTCTTCGCAGTGCAGATACCCTCGTTGCCTTGTGACCCAAATAACTTACTTCCTTTTTAAACAAGGAACACTTCTTGGGACTTAATTTCAGACCAGCACCAGCTATCCTTTGGATAGCTTCCTCCAAGTTCTTTAGGTGTTCCTCAACATCTTTTCCCAGCACGATGATGTCGTCCAGGTACACCAAACATGTTTCCCAATGCAATCCTTTTAGCACCTGATTCATGAGTCTCTCAAAAGTAGCTGGAGCATTGCATAGTCAGAAGCGCATTACCGTAAATTGCGAAACCCTTCTCCAACACTCAAGGCTGTCTTTTCTTTATCTTCATTCTTTACCTCCACTTGCCAGTAGCCGCTTTTCAGGTCCACTGTGAAAACCATTTAGTACCAAAAAGCGAGTCCATAGTATCGTCGATTCTTGGCAACGGATAACTGTCCTTCTTCGTTACGTCATTCAGTTTCCGATAATCCACACAGAACCTCATCTTTCCCTCCTTCTTTTTCACTAGTACTACCGGTGAGCTGGTGGTTCGATTACGCCGCTATCACTCATTTCTCTTACCACTTGTCGTTTAGCTAAAGTGACACTACGAGGAGCTTGGTGGATTGGCCTTGCATCATCAGTATCTATTTGATGTTTCACAACGTTGGTCCGGCCTGGTTTGGAACCATCCTTGTCAAATATGCTCGAGTACTTGAGTATAAGTTGTGTTGCCTTGTTTTGATGGTCTGATGGTAAGACCAGTCTTGCTGGAAGAACCATTTTCTTGGAGCTGTTCACAATTGATAACCACTTCCACCTCTTGGCGTTATCCCAATATAGCTCCTTTGGAAAGTTTAATTGGCTATTTGAACTCATTAAGTACTCTTACCGGTATACGTCCTCCAATAGTAACATTAACAGCTTTCCGTACGATTTATGATACAGAGATTATGGGGCATTCAATTGTGGGAGCCAGCCTACGCCCCTTGCGGCTGACTCTCTTTAGTTTAACGGGTGGTTGGATTGGGAGACATGCTCATCTCCTTCAGCTTTGCGCTTACGACCACTTGCGTTTCTGAAGTCTCTGGAGCCGGTGTCACAATAACGCGCAATGTGACCAGATTTTCCATACCTAAAGCGTTTCCACTCAATGCTTCCAGAATTGTGTCTACCCAATCTGGCCGTTTTAATTCCACGCGGTGAGCTTTGTACGCCGGCTTACTTAATAGCGAGGCTGTTTTCTGCGTCAAAGTATATAAAGGATCTCTTTGGATTTGCATATGTGGCTCGGTTCGTCTCCACATCACGTATTCCATTTATAAAGCTTTGGATTTTAACCCTTTCTATGCACTCTACGGGTGTGTCTGCGTTTGCTAGATGAGCCAACCTCTCGATGTTTGATGCGAATTCCTGCAAAGTATCATTAGGTTTCTGGAACCGATTCCGAACCATAGCATCTCTCAACACCACCCATCAATGCCTCATAATTATTTCGTTCGCCGTCAGGAATAGTCTGAAAGATTTTAGCTGCAGGTCCCTTCAATGCCACGAATAGTGCAGCAATTTTGTCTTCAGTGGCCTAATTATTCACAGCTGCCGTCTTCTCAAACTGTAGCTTAAATACCTGAAAAGAAACAGAACCATCAAAGGATGGGGTTTTTACCTTTGGAGTATTCGTGGAAGCTGTTGGACGATTCAGCTGCCACTCCTGGATACGACCTCCTAGTGCATCTGCTTTAGCCTCAATTTTGTCCTGCCGTTCTCTGAATACCTCCTGCACTTCAGCTATTTTTGCGGCCGGCATTCTTAGCTGTGATGCCATTCGTTCTTCCTGTGCCTCCAGCTGCAATGCAATTCTCGACGATAACCGGCCCTCCTGTTCCTCTAGTGGAGCTGTTATGGTATCGCAACAAAAATGGAGCAGTAAGGAAGGCGGTCGGCATGATATCAATGGTGCACAGTGGCTAGTCATTGTCGGCTGGGGTGGGCTCTTGCCAACCTTACCGTCCTGCGCCATAATCAGAAAAAGGTCTAATCATGCCTTGGAATACGCGGGGAAATGCACAAAACCGCGCAAAAACAACTATATAAAAACAACATCCGGCTAACCCGGATGCCACGGACAGACCGTTGCATTCAAAATACAAAAACTCAAATAAAACGGAAAATCAAATAAATTCAAAAGAAACGGGCAACTAAAATATTTAAAATGAAAATCAAAATTCAAAAATAACCGAAAGCGAAACTAACTCAAATATAAAAATAACCGAAAATGAAACGAAATTAAAACTGAAATAACGAACGGAAAAGAAAACAAAGATAAATTTAAATTAACTGAAAAGAAACCCTGAAATTTTAAACGAACCGGAAATGACCGGTTACCCTGCTGCAAAAGAAAAAAAATTAAAAAAAAGAGGCCGAACATTATAAAGGGGCGCCGCGGGTGTGGTTGCGACGCCCGGTGCTTGCCCACCCTCATCCATGGCCATCGGTGCACCAAACTAATCCCGATGGCCCCTTACCTGGATTCCTATATACCTTCTAATTAATGGAAAGATTCAGCATTCCCATTTTTAACAAATTTATTCAAAATTCATTTACAACTAATTAAATCGACTTACGCTAGTATAACTATTTTATAGCAAACGAAAAAAAATTTATTTGGTTGTACCGAGTTTTCTCAAAAAAAAATTTGGGTTTTGGTCTTATTAGATAGTTATGTTATTCATTTTATTTTATTTTATTTTGTCTGGGTTTGGCCGTTTTTACTTTTTTTTTGATTAGATATTTTAAGTTAGGGTTTTCGAATTTTATTTTATTTTTAAGTCACATATCATTATTATTATGTTCATTTATTTTATTAAATAAATTTTTGTTTAAGTTTTATTTATAACCGCTTTATGAAATAATAGATCTACGCTTATACCTATTTCGCAATATTATATTATTGAAAATTACTGCTAGGCTACAATTTTTGGTATCAATATTGATGTATTTAGAAGTTTAATTGGAATCGAAGGGACATTATATCTTAAAATTCTTAATTAATTTTTTTGTTTTTCGCCCATACTCTGTCTTAACTTTCCAAAAGTGTAACTAAATTTAATAAATGACCCTAACGGTCCACGGACTACCATTTAAATGGAAATCGATATTACAATTATTTTATATCATATAGTTTTTAATTCTTTTGCTAATTTTCAATGTAAATGGAAACTGATGGTTAAAAAAAAAACCAATAGCTATAAATTTAATTATATTTATAAATAAAAAAAGGCAGTAAAGCAGTCGAAATTTAATTTACTTGTTTAAACCTTTTTGTATTGTTTTTCATGTATACGTATGCTAATCAAAAAAAAAGTTGTACATTAAACACTTATTAATAAACGCTCAAATAGCAATAAAGAATTTTGCATTATAAGCAAACATTTTTGCTTTCGTAAAATCGCAGCAAAAGTATTAAGTAACTCACATTCTTGTAATTTTAAAGAATTGAAGTACTTGATAATTTGGCCATTTAAATACTAGATTTTATAATAAAGACAACAAACACTTAAACGCATTGCTCTAATATGAAGTCAAATTCTTTTTTTTTTGTTTTTTTTTTTTTAGAGGAATGCGTCAAAGTAAATCAATTTTCATTTCATATGAAATTTTTTTTGTTTTTGAATACTACGGCCTGGGGTTTTATACGTTCGTCAAGCTCAGGTTAAACTAAGTTAGCTTAAGCTACATTCACTTTGTTTAATTTAATTCTATATTATTTGCAAAAAAAACAAAACTAACTACATCAGGTTGATCTCACCCATTGTTGCAGTAGGCTGTTGGTCGGGCGCTACTGTTGTTGTTGTAGGTAATAGTGCAGCGGGCCTACATTACGGCGGCCCCTGCTGTTGTCACTGCTGGTTATGTTGTTGTTGCTGGTGGTGCGACGGGCCTATGATAGGACGGCCCTCGCTGTTGTCACCGCTGGTTACAGTTGTTGCTGCTGCTAGTGCGGCGGGCCTATATTACGGCGGCCCTCGCTGATGTCACTGCTGGTGTTGTTGTTGCCGATGGTTTACTGCGGTGGGCCTATAATACGTCGGCCCCCGCTAATTTCACTGCTGGTTCTGTTGTTACCTTTGGTTGTTGCTACTGCTGCTGAGGCTAGTGCGGTGGGCCTATATTAGAACGGCCTTCGCTGTAATTACTGCTGCTGGTATTGTTGTGGTTGCTGCTAGTGCGGTGGGCCTATATGAGAACGGCCTTCGCTGATGTCACTGCTGGAGGTCGTCGTGCGCCCTGGTGCGCGTTGGTGTTGTTGCGGTTTATGGCGGTGGGCCTATGTGAAGGCGGCCCCCGCTGTTGTCAATGCTGGTGTTGTTGTCGTTGCTGGATATCCAGAAATATTGTTGTGGCTGCTGCGACTGCTGTGGTTGTTGTTGTGATTTATTTTTGTTGTTCTGTGAACTTTTCCTGTTGTTGGTTTGTTTGTTTTAGCTATTTATTATCACCAAGTTGTTATTTTTGTGGTGGTTTTGTAGTTTAATTTTGTAGCTTTAGTTTGCTTTTGTATTCTTTTTGCAGATTTTTTTTTTTTCTTTTTTTTTTTGTTAATTTTGTTTACGCACGCACTTTAAATTTGCGTTTATATTTATTCTTCTGTTTTCTTTTTGCAATTATCTGTAAAGACCAGCAGTTTTTGGTTTAGTTTAATATTTAAAATACGTTTCCGCATGTCTGTGAAATCACTGTTCTATAGGTTTTAGGCCGAATGAGAATTGCCGTTTCAATAGCTCAATTTAACTTGATTCAGAATGCTTTCATAAAAGTGAGCTGCGTATTTATTAGTAATTTTTTCCAGATTTTTTCACTACACACTCGCACACCCACTGATTTTGCTGTCCAGGTATATTAATATTTAGGTACTTCACAATAGTAAGCCTATATGTAAACGCTGTAGGTTAGCTGTACAGTATATTCACACGCGTAACACGATTTCTTTTACCGTGGAAATAATTAAATTTATACTTCTGTATGTACACACATATACATATACAGAAGAAAAACAACGCAATCACTTTTTTAAACAACTTTTTCGCGAAATGCTACTTACATTTTTTTTCTTTTTACACGCGCACGACCGCTCGGTTCAAATCATGTATACTTTTCGAATTGGTCGAATGCTGGTGACGCTGCTATGCCCAAAATTATTCACTTAACGCGACTGCGCAATGGAAAAGTTCCGTTGGCCCGTTGACGTGGCGTGATTATTGCCAAGTGGAACATTCTGATTGGTCGTTACCATCAGATGATTGCTATGAACGGATTGAACCATTTGGTGCTGCCACCTCAGCAAAAATCACGCACTTTCCCGTAGCTAAACGTCAAACCGGAAGGTGAATCAAAACTGTCACCCAACCAATCGCATTGAACCAAATAACAATTACTATCAATTGAAAGTAAACCATAACAGGCCTGCTTCGCTTCGAAGACCGGTCGATGAAGAGAACAGGAAAAAGGTTTACCTGCAAGGAAGCCATTTCTGGGTAAAACGTGGGGCACAACTCACCCCTAGATAAGAGTCTCTAGTTCTACCACGAGCTAGCCGGGCAAGAAGATCCGCCAGTAAAGAAAAATTTTTGAAGTATTTTGTTTCATAGTTTAGTAGGCTTTGCGGCAAATGGAAATTTGTTAAGTGGCTTTACTCCCACAAAAAGGTTTAGCAAAAAAAAATTTACCGGAGAAGCTTGTTCCATGGTAAAAAAAAACTTTTCACCCGGTAGACATTTTAATTAAGGAGAACTCGTCAAAACTCCGAAAGACAATCCGCATAACCGAGGATTGCCAGGTTATCCACTACTTGCGATGGAAGCGTATGTAAATACCCTATTAAGTCAATGCTCGGGGAGGATACTGGGCGAGTTGTCCCCGACCGCCAAAACGCCCAGGTACGGTTCCAAAGGTCAGTATGTATATATACAAAAAAAAATCAAAATTGTTATTGCGGGCGAATATCCGAAGCGTGAAAGCGACCTATCAGTTTCCCTGTCAGGTCCTCTAGATCGTACAACGCATTGCCTACTTTTCGACGAACTCGGCACTTGAGGTACTTCGGCAAGAATTTGGCGTTTATGCCTTGTTTAAAGTTACTCAAAGCAAAATTTTTCCTAAAAACCTCCTGACCTTCCCTATAGTTAACTTGTCTAGAGCGTTTGTTATAAACGTTGTTTCCCCTATCCTTCGCCTGATCTAAATTCCTACGAATTTGCTCGCGAATGGTGGACAAGTTATCCGCCCTAGTTATTATTGGAATGTCATTTTCCCTAAGAGTACCGAGTTTATCTAATATATTATAGGCTGAGGCGTGTTGGGCCATGTTCTGATCGTATAAGGCAAAGTATGGAGAGCACTGAATTGAGGTATGAAAATCGCTTCTTAACACCGCTAAAATTTCGGGTATATGCTTGTCCCAGTCGGTATGATCCTGTTTATCTTTAAGGAAAATTCTTATTTTTGACACAATTTCTCTATTTACGCGTTCCGACGCGTTTGCTTGTGGTGAGTATAACCCCGTCTTTATATGGGTCACCCCATAATTCTCGAGGAATTGTTTCATTTCCTTAGAGATAAACTGTTTACCATTATCGCTATGGATATTTTCAGGAACCCCAACCGATGGAAAAATTTCAGAGGTAAAGTAATTCATAACATTAACAGCTGTTGCTCTCTGCATGGGCTTCAACCAAACATACTTTGCAAAATGGTCTAGAACAATGAAGAGAAACTGATTGCGCCGCTTAGATCGCGGGTAAGGTCCTAGAAAGTGGCAATAGAACCGCTGAAATGGTCTTTCTGAAGCAAAAGTGTTCGCTATAGGTGGTCTTGACTGCTGATTTGTTGACTTAACAGCCTTACAAGTGTCGCATTTCTGTACATAGTCTCTAACGTCTTTAGCTTGCCTAGGCCAGAAGTAATTTTGTCTGACACGCTCTAAAGTTTTCTGCCAACCCCCATGGTAACTCCTATTCGCATCATGTGCAAGACTTATCGCTTTCTCAGTTAACCCTGTCGGTAACCACACCCGCCATAACGAGTCCTCCTCATCCGCCACACCCTTACAAAATTTAACCCTTTTTAAAACCACGCCATCATTTACACTCAAATCTGGTAGCGCATCTTTGTTTTCCAAAATGGTTCTGCAAAGATCCAAGTATTCCGCGCTTTCAAATTCCGGCGATGCTAAGTCAATTTCGTGAGGTGGGGCGGAGAAGGTTAGCTCGTCTACATCAAAACGCGAGAGGGCATCCGGTACTATATTCAGGGTTCCCTTGCGATGCTCCATGGCAAAATCGTATCTTTGCAGTAGGAGTGACCATCGAGCCAGCCTGCCACTTAAGTCCTTCTGAGTCATCAACCACTTGAGACTTGAATGGTCAGTTATGATTCGGAATGGCAAACCCTCTATGTAAGGTCTAAAACGCTTGACACTTATAATGGCGGCGAGGCATTCCAGTTCGGTTACAGTATAATTGCGCTGAGCATTGTTAAGTTTTTTTGAAACAAACGCGATTGGATGCTCAGCGCCCTCGTCATCGAGCTGGAATAACACGCCCCCTACACCTATTTTTGAAGCATCACACTGAATAACAAATTCCTTTGAGAAATCGGGTTGGGCCAAGACAGGAGCGGAGCTCAAGGCTTCTTTTAACTTTTCGAATGCTTCTACCGCTTCAGGGGTAAGCTTAAATGGGCCTGCTGACTTGCGAAGACAATCAGTCAAAGGACCTGCTAGGTCAGCAAAATTTGTAATAAATGCCCTATACCAATTTGCCATGCCCACAAACCTACGAACCTGTCGCGGAGATTTAGGGATCGGAAAGTTCTGCATTGCTTCTATTTTCCCAGGATCCACCTTCAAGCACCCGCTACCTATCAAGTACCCTAAATACCGAATTTCCTTCTGACAAAATTTGCTCTTCTTCACATTGATTGTGAGGCCCGCGTCCCTCAAACAATTCGCCACTTCCGCCAGCAACTTTAGGTGGTCTTCAAAGTTAGTGCTGCATACCATTAGATCATCCAGGTAGACGAAGACATTCTCCCGCAACCGCGAGGGAATTGCCTTGTCCATCAGACGGCTCATAGTCTGCGGTCCATTGCACAGACCAAAGGACATCACCTTAAAGTGGTACAGAGGCTTCCCAGGAACTGCGAATGCTGTTTTTTCCTTGGAAGACTCTGTCAGCTTGATCTGAAAGAACGCGTCCTTCAGATCAATGCCACTAATGAAGTGCGTGTCCTTCAGTCTGCTCAATAGGCCGTTGATATGAGGCAACGGGTACGAGTCCTTTTTAGTTACCGCGTTGACCTTCCTGGAATCTATGCAGAGCCTGACCTTCCCTGGCTTCCGAACTAGAACAACTGGACTACACCAAGGCGAGTTTGACTCTTCTATAACTCCCATTTCGAGCAGCCTATCTATTTCGCTAAAAGCTTCGGCTTGCCTCGGTGGCGAAAGAGGAAAATGTTTACTTTTGATTGGGACTGCATCACCAGTATCAATATGATGCTCAACCAATCTCGTTTGCCCCAATCCTAACTTTTCGAAGGAAGGAAACGTCTCTATGACCTTCTGCAAATTGACTTTCTGGGTTGGTGACAAATCATGGAAATTTATTTCGTCATCATTTTTATTATTAAAGTCTATGCACTCCACACTGGGAAATATTTCGAAAGTGACAGGTAAAGATATCGAGCCCAAGATTTTCTGTTTGTTGCCACCCGCGGTATAAACGAACGCATGTAGGGGGTGATACTCGAAGTTGTTCTCTTTTAAAAATTCTTCACAATTTTTCCCCAAAATAGAGACGTTGGCTCCCGAGTCCAACAAACCCACTACAAAACTGTCTTCTATCTTTACCCTTACCAAAGGTCTTTCATCCTCGGTCAGCATTAGCGTAGTGGTTTGCAACATCCTGCGCTCCTGGACCCGCTGACTATATCTCTGCCTACACTTCAAAATATTTACCGACACCGGTGGCTATCCAAAAATCGAATACCTTACTTGCTCATACCTATGTTCCCTCTCTTCTAAACTAAGTGGAAAATGCGTCTGGCAAGCGACGTCCCTATTCAGACGTTGCAAAATTCTGATCGGTTTAACAATCGCGGATGAGGACGTTGGGCTATCTGAGTCTGAACTATTGGAATTGTCTGTACTGTCAGGAAAAGTCAATATCACATTTGGGTACTCCTTCGCCAGGGTGCCACTACTCCTCGGAAGCTCACTAGCTCCATGCATACCCTCGAAGGACTCACTTGGTTCAGTGCACGAGACGGCTCGAGCACTGGCTGATATGGGGGCTATAGTGTCGAACGAGTTTCCCCCATCTTCTCGCTCGGGTACTGGTTTCCCTGCCTGCGATGGTCCCTAGGGCATTTTGGAGTAAAGACTCCCCTATTCCCACACTTAAAGCAAAACGGATTCTTGATGGGTTCCTCGCAATAAATATACGAATGCCCCATGGCCTGACAATTCCAACATTGGATTCCGGAATAATCCGGTTTTCTATTGCGCCGGTACTCCAACGCCTCTATCTGCGGGTCAGCTTCGCAATCCTCGCCTTCCATCCTCATGTCCGGTGTTATCGTGCGGGCCTCGTTGACCTGACGTCCATGGTAAGTGGTTCCCAATATCTTGCTTTCTTTCAGAACTTGTTCCCCTCTTCGTGCTATATCGCGTAGATCATGCAAGGTCCTGGCATCCGCATTGAAGAGCATTAGCTTAAGGCCACTGTTGACGTTCCGCTTCATTATGTCAATCAGCAGGGCTTCAGACATCGGTTCTCTAAGACGTGCGTTAAGTGCTACTATGTCAGTGTGGAACACGTCGTATGACTCACTTAGCTTCTGCTTACGCATTGAGATTTCCATCATAATCTCGTGGTCACTTTTTAGGGTACCAAACTCCCGCTTCAGTGAGTAGCACAGGAAGGGATAGTTCGTGTTGGGATTCTGCTTGGTAAAAAGCCAGTACCATTCTTCAGCCCGCCCTGACAAAAAGAGATGGAAACTCGCCATAAGTTGGTCGCTAGAGCATTGAGTCCGCTCACATAGGGTGTCCAACTTAAACAAAAAATCAGCAACGCTTCCAGTACCATCGAAGGAAACCTTCCAATCCTGTGGTTTCACTGCCACGCTATTCGAAACGATGTTGGCCTGGTTACTAACGAATGTAGGGGCTTGGTTTGCTTCCATCCTGTTGATATTTCTAGCGTAGCTAGCACCGGCTTGTGATGAGGTTACTGCCGCGTTAAGTAAGTCCATGTTTTCCCTGATCGTCCTCATTTCGTTCCGCATCTCCTCCTGCGATGTCCTGAACAGCTGATGTAGTACGTTCACCCACGAATCTACAGGAGGGACCTCGGCATTGCTCCTTTACGTAGTGATCCTATCACCTAAAGTGTCAGGAGGTATACGGTCTTGAACCGAAGCTCTAGCTTCCCCCTGTATACCTGTTAACACGCCAGTTGAAGGGTCAAAAATATTTTGCATTGGATCTGCTGCCATGGACGAGTCAAGGATATTAGTACTAGCTGGTCTATCCATTTTATGGTTGGAAGCAGGATTCAACACTATCCTGGTCGGATCTCCTCCGCCCGGACTACCTATTGGAGAATGCAGTACCAGAGGCCGATTGGTGGGTTGCTTCGGAAGCGCCCCTCTACCCTGACTTCTAGGCTTGCCCCCACTTCCTCGTACAGAGTTCCTAGTAGTCATGCGTTCAGCCGACTGATCCATATTGAGAGGAAAAATCTCCAACCACGTTAGATAAACAAAAAAAATAAAAAAAAAGTATTCGGTTACAAGGGGCGGTTGGAAGGTATAACAAGTCAAGATTCACTCCCCCACCCTATAATACCGACGATTGCAAGGTTTTGAAAAATAAAAATTTAATTAATGCAAATTTTCCTAACCGATATTTGCATCAACTGATTACCGCGAATATGTCAAAAAAAAAATAAATATATACATATAAATATATATATGCTGAAAGAAATTGATTATTAGTAAATATACGTGTTGAAATGTACTATGTAAAAAGCAAAACGGTATAAAGTTTGGCAAAAGCTAGATGTGTATTTATATATTGAATGGGAATGCTGACATCCCATCATTAGAAGGCATAGGCATATCAAACAAAAACGAAATAACACTAGACAAGGACATTCTTCCAGGTACACCTACCGCAATGCAGGGGTGGTTATAAGACACCTCGCCCTGAGACATGTTGGTGTACCATGGCGAAAATTGGTAAAATTTTTAAACTTATTTGGACTCCAGTACTCCGGACCGCAATGCAGGGGCTGCTAATGGCTGCCTCCCTGAGACTGGTCGGAGCACTGGACACCAGCGATCAAAACGTCAGAACTTTATTTATTTTTTTTTTGAAACACCCCTCCTCAACCACGCCGCAATGAAAGGATGCGGTTAGGTACCGCTTTTCCCCAGACTTGCGCAGTTGGAAGGGGGTGGATATGGGGTCCCTACTCCTCCTCCCGCAATGCAGGGGCTGCCAATGGCTGCCTCCCTGAGACTGGTTGGAGAAGTAAGGATCCTACAAAAAAAAATGCATACAAAAAAAAACGAAGACAAAACAAAACATCACGTTCGGCAAAAACATAGATATTAATAATCCCAAAAGAAAACTAAACCCCACTTAGCGGACATAATATTTTCCCGAAGCCGACATCGGACAACAGACCCGGGACAAAAAAAAAGGTATATTACAAAAAAAACTAAGTGCGTTTAGCACTACCTCACCGGGTGAAATGAAAACTTCCGGTGGACATGACGTTCAGTCTCGTGGAGCCCTTGGCTACTGAACACGAAGACCCATCCGGACAACTTGATCGGTCCCACCATCCCGTCGCAACGCAGGTGGCGGCTCCTGGGCCTGCCTACCTGGGACTTACGGGATAGTGAAAAGTCACAAGCTGACCCGAAAAGTCACCGCGGTCAGCGCTTCAGGGCCCCACGTTGGGCGCCATCTGTTATGGTATCGCAACAAAAATGGAGCAGTAAGGAAGGCGGTCGGCATGATATCAATGGTGCACAGTGGCTAGTCATTGTCGGCTGGGGTGGGCTCTTGCCAACCTTACCTTCCTGCGCCATAATCAGAAAAAGGTCTAATCATGCCTTGGAATACGCGGGGAAATGCACAAAACCGCGCAAAAACAACTATATAAAAACAACATCCGGCTAACCCGGATGCCACGGATAGACCGTTGCATTCAAAATACAAAAACTCAAATAAAACGGAAAATCAAATAAATTCAAAAGAAACGGGCAACTAAAATATTTAAAATGAAAATCAAAATTCAAAAATAACCGAAAGCGAAACTAACTCAAATATAAAAATAACCGAAAATGAAACGAAATTAAAACTGAAATAACGAACGGAAAAGAAAACAAAGATAAATTTAAATTAACTGAAAAGAAACCCTGAAATTTTAAACGAACCGGAAATGACCGGTTACCCTGCTGCAAAAGAAAAAAAATTAAAAAAAAGAGGCCGAACATTATAAAGGGGCGCCGCGGGTGTGGTTGCGACGCCCGGTGCTTGCCCACCCTCATCCATGGCCATCGGTGCACCAAACTAATCCCGATGGCCCCTTACCTGGATTCCTATATACCTTCTAATTAATGGAAAGATTCAGCATTCCCATTTTTAACAAATTTATTCAAAATTCATTTACAACTAATTAAATCGACTTACGCTAGTATAACTATTTTATAGCAAACGAAAAAAAATTTATTTGGTTGTACCGAGTTTTCTCAAAAAAAAATTTGGGTTTTGGTCTTATTAGATAGTTATGTTATTCATTTTATTTTATTTTATTTTGTCTGGGTTTGGCCGTTTTTACTTTTTTTTTGATTAGATATTTTAAGTTAGGGTTTTCGAATTTTATTTTATTTTTAAGTCACATATCATTATTATTATGTTCATTTATTTTATTAAATAAATTTTTGTTTAAGTTTTATTTATAACCGCTTTATGAAATAATAGATCTACGCTTATACCTATTTCGCAATATTATATTATTGAAAATTACTGCTAGGCTACAATTTTTGGTATCAATATTGATGTATTTAGAAGTTTAATTGGAATCGAAGGGACATTATATCTTAAAATTCTTAATTAATTTTTTTGTTTTTCGCCCATACTCTGTCTTAACTTTCCAAAAGTGTAACTAAATTTAATAAATGACCCTAACGGTCCACGGACTACCGTTTAAATGGAAATCGATATTACAATTATTTTATATCATATAGTTTTTAATTCTTTTGCTAATTTTCAATGTAAATAGAAACTGATGGTTAAAAAAAAAACCAATAGCTATAAATTTCATTATATTTATAAATAAAAAAAGGCAGTAAAGCAGTCGAAATTTAATTTACTTGTTTAAACCTTTTTGTATTGTTTTTCATGTATACGTATGCTAATCAAAAAAAAAGTTGTACATTAACATTTTTGCTTTCGTAAAATCGCAGCAAAAGTATTAAGTAACTCACATTCTTGTAATTTTAAAGAATTGAAGTACTTGATAATTTGGCCATTTAAATACTAGATTTTATAATAAAGACAACAAACACTTAAACGCATTGCTCTAATATGAAGTCAAATTCTTTTTTTTTTGTTTTTTTTTTTAGAGGAATGCGTCAAAGTAAATCAATTTTCATTTCATATGAAATTTTTTTTGTTTTTGAATACTACGGCCTGGGGTTTTATACGTTCGTCAAGCTCAGGTTAAACTAAGTTAGCTTAAGCTACATTCACTTTGTTTAATTTAATTCTATATTATTTGCAAAAAAAACAAAACTAACTACATCAGGTTGATCTCACCCATTGTTGCAGTAGGCTGTTGGTCGGGCGCTACTGTTGTTGTTGTAGGTAATAGTGCAGCGGGCCTACATTACGGCGGCCCCTGCTGGTTATGTTGTTGTTGCTGGTGGTGCGACGGGCCTATGATAGGACGGCCCTCGCTGTTGTCACCGCTGGTTACAGTTGTTGCTGCTGCTAGTGCGGCGGGCCTATATTACGGCGGCCCTCGCTGATGTCACTGCTGGTGTTGTTGTTGCCGATGATTTACTGCGGTGGGCCTATAATACGTCGGCCCCCGCTAATTTCACTGCTGGTTCTGTTGTTACCTTTGGTTGTTGCTACTGCTGCTGAGGCTAGTGCGGTGGGCCTATATTAGAACGGCCTTCGCTGTAATTACTGCTGCTGGTATTGTTGTGGTTGCTGCTAGTGCGGTGGGCCTATATGAGAACGGCCTTCGCTGATGTCACTGCTGGAGGTCGTCGTGCGCCCTGGTGCGCGTTGTTGTTGTTGCGGTTTATGGCGGTGGGCCTATGTGAAGGCGGCCCCCGCTGTTGTCAATGCTGGTGTTGTTGTCGTTGCTGGATATCCAGAAATATTGTTGTGGCTGCTGCGACTGCTGTGGTTGTTGTTGTGATTTATTTTTGTTGTTCTGTGAACTTTTCCTGTTGTTGGTTTGTTTGTTTTAGCTATTTATTATCACCAAGTTGTTATTTTTGTGGTGGTTTTGTAGTTTAATTTTGTAGCTTTAGTTTGCTTTTATATTCTTTTTGCAGATTTTTTTTTTTTCTTTTTTTTTTTGTTAATTTTGTTTACGCACGCACTTTAAATTTGCGTTTATATTTATTCTTCTGTTTTCTTTTTGCAATTATCTGTAAAGACCAACAGTTTTTGGTTTAGTTTAATATTTAAAATACGTTTCCGCATGTCTGTGAAATCACTGTTCTATAGGTTTTAGGCCGAATGAGAATTGCCGTTTCAATAGCTCAAATTAACTTGATTCAGAATGCTTTCATAAAAGTGAGCTGCGTATTTATTAGTAATTTTTTCCAGATTTTTTCACTACACACTCGCACACCCACTGATTTTGCTGTCCAGGTATATTAATATTTAGGTACTTCACAATAGTAAGCCTATATGTAAACGCTGTAGGTTAGCTGTACAGTATATTCACACGCGTAACACGATTTCTTTTACCGTGGAAATAATTAAATTTATACTTCTGTATGTACACACATATACATATACAGAAGAAAAACAACGCAATCACTTTTTTAAACAACTTTTTCGCGAAATGCTACTAACATTTTTTTTCTTTTTACACGCGCACGACCGCTCGGTTCAAATCATGTATACTTTTTGAATTGGTCGAATGCCGGTGACGCTGCTATGCCCAAAATTATTCACTTAACGCGACTGCGCAATGGAAAAGTTCCGTTGGCTCGTTGACGTGGCGTGATTATTGCCAAGTGGAACATTCTGATTGGTCGTTACCATCAGATGATTGCTATGACCGGATTGAACCATTTGGTGCTGCCACCTCAGCAAAAATCACGCACTTTCCCGTAGCTAAACGTCAAACCGGAAGGTGAATCAAAACTGTCACCCAACCAATCGCATTGAACCAAATAACAATTACTATCAATTGAAAGTAAACCATAACAGAGCTGAAATTTGAGATACCATGTGTGTCTTATGTTCTTCAAATTGTGTTGACATCTGAGTAATTTGTGAAGAAATTGTCGAAAAAATAGCCGCTAGAATTGCATTCATAGCCAAACCACTAGGTGAATCTAGAGCCACTTGCTTTTCTTCCAACTTCGCATTTGCCTCTTCGATATCAGGATGAAAAAGATGGTCGTCTACGCTTACGCCTTCTGCCTTCATGGCCTCCCGTTGCCGTGATTGTTATTCAAATTTATTACCGGTTGTGTTTAGAGCCCGTTGCTCAAACTCCTTCTTGAGTTGTTGGATCTTCAATTCGTTCAACTTAACCATGTCCTTTGATCCTCGAAAAGTCTCGGTATTTACTTAACAATATCACTTCTGACACCAATTGTGACGAACTCGATGATTCCTTGATTATCAATCCTGAGTTCGATGAGTATAAACTCAACTTAACACAGGCACAGATATTGTAACCAATAGCTGGTTTTATTTACTAGTAATATAAGCAATACAAATTTAAGAGTTTGAATAACACTTGAAAATAAACTGATCAGCCTGCCTTCTTGGTCACTGCCTTATATAGTCCGACAGGGTGCTTCCCTACACACCGAGAACTTTCTTGGTTGTTCGCTCTTCGTGTTCTCGAAGGGTCGGTGTTATTTATTGACATCTCCTCTTTGACTTGTATTCGCAAACACTCAAGCCATCTCTCTTCCTCTTCCTTGGTACACGCTTGCATGCATAGGCGTAGCCATCGTTATTACGGCTGTGTTTAACTAGTGGTGAGAGTGTTATTGGGTTAGGGATGGTACGTGCTTTAGGATATTCGCCACAATATAGCTTCCATATAATCGACAGTTTCGGTAAATGGGTGTTGAGCTATGATTTTTGCAATTAAAAAGCTAGAAACGTAAAATTTTTCAGGTTCGGTGCATATTATATATGTAATGTGTGTAGTGAAAATCAGCCAGATCGGACCTACATAACATATAGCCCCCATACAATCGATTATTCCGATAAATGGGGTTTGGGCTATGTATCTTCAAATTAGCAGTTTTGCAGAGTTTTTACTAATTGTAAGTAAGGATCGGACACCGTGATGCGTATTCATGAAAGGTCTAAAGTCGAAACAGCCTTTTCCCTACCTGTTATATTTTAGTTTGGATACTTGCAGTTTTTTTATGAGTGTATTAGTTTCGTAAGTTTATTTCTACACTTTGTGGGGGGCATTTTGGATATTTTGAAATCTTACAAAGTCTTCTTAGGTTTTTTCGCGTTGACCTAGATACTTGAAACAGAGTTCAGAAAATCGTGACAATGCAAAGCAAGCTAAGAACACATGCGCTAAGAGCGCGCTGGTCGAGATAACTTAAAAAAAAAAAAAATACGCACAACAGCCGGAATGACCCGGGGTTTTTACCCGCCCAAGGGCTGTTACTTCGTAACCCTGTCTAATCTGTCATGTCCCACCCTCAAATTGTCGTCCTCGGAGCAAACTCTTGCAGCGGGGATGCTCCATCTTCTTTTGTTAAGGGCTGGGGTCGAGTCCAACCCCGGACCAAGAGATTGGATCTGCTGCGTCTGCTTTAAGAAAATTTATATTAAACGGTCGCATTCTGTTCAATGCGTCAAACATGTTTCCCAATGCAATCCTTTTAGCACCTGATTCATGAGTCTCTCAAAAGTAGCTGGAGCATTGCATAGTCAGAAGCGCATTACCGTAAATTGCGAAACCCTTCTCCAACACTCAAGGCTGTCTTTTCTTTATCTTCATTCTTTACCTCCACTTGCCAGTAGCCGCTTTTCAGGTCCACTGTGAAAACCATTTAGTACCAAAAAGCGAGTCCAGAGTATCGTCGATTCTTGGCAACGGATAACTGTCCTTCTTCGTTACGTCATTCAGTTTCCGATAATCCACACAGAACCTCATCTTTCCCTCCTTCTTTTTCACTAGTACTACCGGTGAGCTGGTGGTTCGATTACGCCGCTATCACTCATTTCTCTTACCACTTGTCGTTTAGCTAAAGTGACACTACGAGGAGCTTGGTGGATTGGCCTTGCATCATCAGTATCTATTTGATGTTTCACAACGTTGGTCCGGCCTGGTTTGGAACCATCCTTGTCAAATATGCTCGAGTACTTGAGTATAAGTTGTGTTGCCTTGTTTTGATGGTCTGATGGTAAGACCAGTCTTGCTGGAAGAACCATTTTCTTGGAGCTGTTCACAATTGATAACCACTTCCACCTCTTGGCGTTGTCCCAATATAGCTCCTTTGGAAAGTTTAATTGGCTATTTGAACTCATTAAGTACTCTTACCGGTATACGTCCTCCAATAGTAACATTAACAGCTTTCCGTACGATTTATGATACAGAGATTATGGGGCATTCAATTGTGGGAGCCAGCCTACGCCCCTTGCGGCTGACTCTCTTTAGTTTAACGGGTGGTTGGATTGGGAGACATGCTCATCTCCTTCAGCTTTGCGCTTACGACCACTTGCGTTTCTGAAGTCTCTGGAGCCGGTGTCACAATAACGCGCAATGTGACCAGATTTTCCATACCTAAAGCGTTTCCACTCAATGCTTCCAGAATTGTGTCTACCCAATCTGGCCGTTTTAATTCCACGCGGTGAGCTTTGTACGCCGGCTTACTTAATAGCGAGGCTGTTTTCTGCGTCAAAGTATATAAAGGATCTCTTTGGATTTGCATATGTGGCTCGGTTCGTCTCCACATCACGTATTCCATTTATAAAGCTTTGGATTTTAACCCTTTCTATGCACTCTACGGGTGTGTCTGCGTTTGCTAGATGAGCCAACCTCTCGATGTTTGATGCGAATTCCTGCAAAGTATCATAAGGTTTCTGGAACCGATTCCGAACCATAGCATCTCTCAACACCACCCATCAATGCCTCATAATTATTTCGTTCGCCGTCAGGAATAGTCTGAAAGATTTTAGCTGCAGGTCCCTTCAATGCCACGAATAGTGCAGCAATTTTGTCTTCAGTGGCCTAATTATTCACAGCTGCCGTCTTCTCAAACTGTAGCTTAAATACCTGAAAAGAAACAGAACCATCAAAGGATGGGGTTTTTACCTTTGGAGTATTCGTGGAAGCTGTTGGACGATTCAGCTGCCACTCCTGGATACGACCTCTTAGTGCATCTGCTTTAGCCTCAATTTTGTCCTGCCGTTCTCTGAATACCTCCTGCACTTCAGCTATTTTTGCGGCCGGCATTCTTAGCTGTGATGCCATTCGTTCTTCCTGTGCCTCCAGCTGCAATGCAATTCTCGACGATAACCGGCCCTCCTGTTCCTCTAGTGGAGCTGAAATTTGAGATACCATGTGTGTCTTATGTTCTTCAAATTGTGTTGACATCTGAGTAATTTGTGAAGAAATTGTCGAAAAAATAGCCGCTAGAATTGCATTCATAGCCAAACCACTAGGTGAATCTAGAGCCACTTGCTTTTCTTCCAACTTCGCATTTGCCTCTTCGATATCAGGATGAAAAAGATGGTCGTCTACGCTTACGCCTTCTGCCTTCATGGCCTCCCGTTGCCGTGATTGTTATTAAAATTTATTACCGGTTGTGTGTAGAGCCCGTTGCTCAAACTCCTTCTTGAGTTGTTGGATCTTCAATTCGTTCAACTTAGCCATGTCCTTTGATCCTCGAAAAGTCTCGGTATTTACTTAACAATATCACTTCTGACACCAATTGTGACGAACTCGATGATTCCTTGATTATCAATCCTGAGTTCGATGAGTATAAAGTCAACTTAACACAGGCACAGATATTGTAACCAATAGCTGGTTTTATTTACTAGTAATATAAGCAATACAAATTTAAGAGTTTGAATAACACTTGAAAATAAACTGATCAGCCTGCCTTCTTGGTCACTGCCTTATATAGTCCGACAGGGTGCTTTCCTACACACCGAGAACTTTCTTGGTTGTTCGCTCTTCGTGTTCTCGAAGGGTCGGTGTTATTTATTGACATCTCCTCTTTGACTTGTATTCGCAAACACTCAAGCCATCTCTCTTCCTCTTCCTTGGTACACGCTTCCATGCATAGGCGTAGCCATCGTTATTACGGCTGTGTTTAACTAGTGGTGAGAGTGTTATTGGGTTAGGGATGGTACGTGCTTTAGGATATTCGCCACAATATAGCTTCCATATAATCGACAGTTTCGGTAAATGGGTGCTGAGCTATGATTTTTGCAATTAAAAAGCTAGAAACGTAAAATTTTTCAGGTTCGGTGCATATTATATATGTAATGTGTGTAGTGAAAATCAGCCAGATCGGACCTACATAACATATAGCCCCCATACAATCGATTATTCCGATAAATGGGGTTTGGGCTATGTATCTTCAAATTAGCAGTTTTGCAGAGTTTTTACTAATTGTAAGTAAGGATCGGACACCGTGATGCGTATTCATGAAAGGTCTAAAGTCGAAACAGCCTTTTCCCTACCTGTTATATTTTAGTTTGGATACTTGCAGTTTTTTTATGAGTGTATTAGTTTCGTAAGTTTATTTCTACACTTTGTGGGGGGCATTTTGGATATTTTGAAATCTTACAAAGTCTTCTTAGGTTTTTTCGCGTTGACCTAGATACTTGAAACAGAGTTCAGAAAATCGTGACAATGCAAAGCAAGCTAAGAACACATGCGCTAAGAGCGCGCTGGTCGAGATAACTTAAAAAAAAAAAAATACGCACAACAGCCGGAATGACCCGGGGTTTTTACCCGCCCAAGGGCTGTTACTTCGTAACCCTGTCTAATCTGTCATGTCCCACCCTCAAATTGTCGTCCTCGGAGCAAACTCTTGCAGCGGGGATGCTCCATCTTCTTTTGTTAAGGGCTGGGGTCGAGTCCAACCCCGGACCAAGAGATTGGATCTGCTGCGTCTGCTTTAAGAAAATTTATATTAAACGGTCGCATTCTGTTCAATGCGTCAAGTGTAATAGATGGCTTTACAATTCTGGATGCTCAGACCACAATGGTGGCTCAGACTTCACGATTAGTAGCACTGTTGCAATGCCCGCCTCACGTCCTCCCGACTGCCGCTCCCGCTCAACAGCGCCCCCACTCGCACAGCCGTTCATCACTCCTATCCCCTCCGGAATAGGTCAACGAGCACCTCCTAGCGTCAGCCCCCTCAGTGTATCTACCCCTCATTTCCCCCACCTATGCACATTGTTCACGACCACCAGCTTCTCGTGCCTTTCACAATGTGCACTGTTTGTCGGCAAAGACTATATACGCCTGCATCATCGTCAAATGCAACAATTGTCTTGGCTCGCAACCAGAAACCTTTTGATGGATACGTTTATAACCCCTTTCTGCAACACGCCGCAGGCTTCCATGCCTCCATAAAATTTTCAAGGTTCATTACCTTCTAGACTACGACACAGCCTACCACCACCCAGGCAAACGCATCCGTCCTTCACGCCTAGTATGACACCAACCTCGCCTCCAGCGCACTTCAAAATTGTACAGCTAAATTGTACCGGATTAGCTAGAAAGATCGCGGAGGTAACTGAATTTAAAAGCTAAACAACATCAAAATCGCTGTGATTCCAGAGACCAAACTCACCACAACATCAGACTTACGAACTCGTGATGGGTATAACTTGCATCGAAAAGACCGTCCCAGCGGTAATGCGGATGGTCTCGCGTCTCCATCTCCATCTCCATTACGAGCGCTGGCCAAATTAACTTCGTCATCTGCCGAACGATGCTTACATTAGCTTCACACCACCTACGCATCCTACTCTCCGTTGAAGGACCGATACATTAACTTCACCAAAGCGGGCTGAGACCGCTTTACGGACTATACAGAGCACTCCTTCGCTGGCTTACCCACTCCGATAGACGTACGAAAAGGTGAAAGAGAGTTTCGCAAAGTTATCTATCCAGCCTCCGGCCGCTCCATTCCCGCTGGAAGAATACCGGAAATTCGACCTAATTTCCCTGCGGAGACAAAGGTCCTGGCACGAGAACGTAACCAAGTGAGACTTATCAATCCCGCAGACCCCAAAATTAAAGATCCTAACACGGAAATCCGAAGGACAGTCAATGACTAGAAGTTGACCAAGTGGAAGCAACACCTAGAGGCATGCAACCTCTCGGAGTCGGCCAATTATGGTCAACAGTCAAGGCTCTATCAAATCCGACCAAACACAATGACAACGTCGCCATTACATTTGGTGACAAATTTACCCCAGGCGATGCGCGAGCTCTTTCTGCCGGCAGTTTATAATGCATCCACCTGCTGATACGGCCAAGAGACGAGCCATCCGTCGGGCGCAGAAACACTAACACAACACAGCGCCTATTGCCGTCTCCGTCGCCGAGGTCAAGGAAGCCATAATGAAGGCCAAGTCCTCAAGATCAATCGGGCCCGACGGTATTGCCATGAAGTGGTTGAAACACCTAGGCCACGAGGGACAAAGTTATTTGGCGGCTCTCTTCAACCTCTCTCTAACCACTTTCGTCATTCCAGAGATTTGGAAACAAGCCATTGTGGTCCACCTACTAAAAACCAGGGAAGCCGGCGAACCAAAGAGAATCATATCGTCCGATATCTCTCCTGTCGCCAGTAGCGAAGTTATTGAGGACCATTCTGCTCCCATATTGCACTGGAAACCCGAACACTAACATGGCTTTCAGAAGTCAGATAGCACAACAACCGCTTTGAACATTGTAACGACGCAGATAAACTATGGCTTGAATCAACAGCCACCAAATCATAGGACGATGCCCGTGGCAATTGACCATTCCAAAGCTTTTGACACAGTCAGCCATGCCACACTCCTGGAAGAGAAACCGCTCCCTGCCGGTCTAAAAAGGCGGGCCGCTAACTACCTCAACAGTCGGCAGGTGTTAGTAAATTTAGGACCAAGAGATCTAGCCCACGAAGAATTAAGCCAGGGGTGCCGCAGGGTGGTGTCATATGCCCCCTTTTGTTTAATTTCTATATTTCGAGGCTTCCTCCCCCACCAGACGGAGTCCCCATTGTATCCTATGCTGACGACTGCATGATTAGGGCATCGGGTAAGAGCCCCTCCATAAACGAAATCTGTGCGAGGATTAACTGTTACCTCCGACACCTTTCCAGCATTCCCACAACAGCCGGTTCTATCGCACCGGAATGACTGGGGTTTTTATATCCGACCAAGGGCTGTTATTTCGACATTACCCTGTTTAACTTATCACCTTTCCCCCTAACATTGTCATCCTCCGAGCAGCTCCTTACAGCAGGGCTGCTCAAAACTTTCCTGCTCCGGGCTGGTGTTGAATCCAACCCGGGACCAAGATAAGGGATTTTCTGCGTTTGCTGGAAGAAGATTTACGTCAAACGTTTACACTTCGTCCAATGTAATACTGTAAGGACCCAAAACCACCGGTTTTGGAGTCCCACACATGAACACACTCTTCCTTAATTTTTATATGAATATTTTGAAATCATGAGTTTCTTAATTTTTGGAACACCCTACTGTACATAGTTACATGCTTATTGATATATATTTGAATACCAAATTGAACTCCGTGGTATAAATTGGTATAAATACACATATTTTTCTGGATGCTCTAATATACATTTTTCCCCGAACCCCTAATACACATTTCAATAATCAGGCAAAAAAATATGAGCCGCTAACCAAGCGACAATTCTAGTTTGCAATAAACAAATATTGTACAAACAAAGTAACCGGCATTCCAATAAGCAAAAGGGTCAGCCAACTTAAGCAGCGGTGCTTTGTTTAGATTCACGCGCACACCTACATATTTGGGCAACCCAATGCAAGCGGACATAGCATAAAGAAGAGAAGGAAAACCCATTGCTTGTATAGCAGGTAAAATAGGCGATGGGATTGCAGTAAAACAGCCAGCATATAAATAGTGATGTCGATGGCATGTCCAGCTGATCGATGCAGCGCGGGCAAGCAGCTGACCGCATACAATGGGGCATTCCAAGTGGACGCGAGAACATATGAAATACTGTTAAGAATTAAGATACAAATCTTACATTTATAAATGCTGCATATATATGCAAGGAAATAATGTTTTAGGATATAATAAAGATTTTTATTGTAAATCAACTGCCCGCCTGCGTGCGGCGAGCATTTCTCCAGGAAAATGAGAAGTTAGGCAGACATAGTAGTGTGGCAACTACCACATCGATATACACACGGCAACTCTAGACAAGTGTAAAAGAGGAGCAGCTGTTTTCTCGTTTGTTGCCGGCATTGTTTTTTCTATTTCGCTTTTTGTCAACCACATTTTTGTAAAAACCAAAAAAAGTTAAATCGAATTCAATCAATTAAATTAGTTTGTATATTCACTTAAAAACCGTGTTGTTATTTACGCACCAAACTGGTGACCCCGACGTGATTTGAACAACTTTAACAAAAAAACTTAAGTTGGTCGTTAATGATAACAAAATGACTGACAACGAGGAGCTCTCAATTAAGTCAGGCATTAGCGAACAGCACGCAACAGCAACAAAGCAATGCACTCGGAGGAAGCCAGATCACATCGGTCTCGAAAGTAAAAATAGCGCAGTTCTACGAAAACGACCCAGAGCTTTGGTTCATCATTGTAGAATCACATTTTGAGGCACGCAAAATAACCTCAAACAAGTCCAAATACTTGCACACCGTTGCTAACCCATCACGTAAAGTCGCCTTGCAAGTGAGGGAATTGCTCCTAGAACCCTTCAGCGATGAAAAGTATGATTAAAGCAACGTCTCATATCAATTTACTCCGAGTCAGCTACAATCAAATTTGAAAAGCTAATTTTAAACGAACCGCTGGGTGACATGAAACCCTCTCAGGCACTCCAAAGAATTAAGTCTCTTGCATCGAAAGACACAGGAGACGACTTCATTAAGAACTTACGGATGAAAATAATGCCGCAAGCAAACGAGAAAACAGCTGATCCTCTTTTACATTTAGAGTTTCCGTGTGTATATCGATGTGGAAGTTGCCACAAACAACGCGAACAGTGCTGGCCGCATCCCAAGACAAACTAGATGACTTAGCACAAATCGCGGACCGAATGATGGGATGTTTCGGACAAAGTGTGTATTTCCAGTGACGGAAATCCTCCGTTGGAAAAAACGTTGGAACTAATACAACAAAAACTAGAGAAATTAACCACACGACTCAACTCAATCCAAACTCGGAACCGGTCGATGCGACAAGAAACAACACCACATAGGCAGCGCGGCCGCTCAGCCAGCGCAAAGTGCAGAGAAAAAGAAGGAGACGCAGACAAAGACTTATGCTGGTTGTTTAAGGGACTTGTGCCCTTAAATAACAACCCTGTGGTACAACTTTCTAGCAACCCGCAAATGAACTCGTTAAAGCTCATCGTTGCCAGAGCAGTTGACTATATATAGGGGTACACCTCATAAACTCGCTCTCCTTTTTTGTATAATCATCGTTTCGAATAACATCATCGGTAAGCTGTGCCGAAACCACTCAGCGGAGCTGCGAGTAAACCGCCGATTTAAGCATCCTTTTTTAATCAAACGTTTCTAAATTAAAGTTAAGGAAATTAAAATTATACTAAATATTTTGGATTCAAGTGGCAGTGAATAAGCCTTCGATTCTTAGTTTTTCCATAAGATTTATAAGTCATTGTAAAGTAATGAAACATTTGCCGTGAAATAATTAATGTCATTATTTTATATTATTTCTCTAATTATACTACCTTCATGGTAAAATTCAACCTTCGGTTTTTTATTGAAAAGGAAATAAGAAGTTAAAGGTAGTAATGCACTACACGTGCCACCCATTTCCCATATACATAGATCTTCCGATCAATGTAGTACATACATAAATACCAATAGATATTATCTGCCACAACTAATTTCATCAACTCTGTATCGACAAAGGGTACAAAGTTCAACATGGTCCTTGCGAGCCAAATTTTGAGCTGGCAATATTATTTCCAACAACTCGCAAAAAGCTACTCGCTATAACGAAGGCGTCATTTCAATTATTCGTACGCACTTCAGTCGAACTCTTTGCCAAAACCGCCGTGAGTGAACAACATAAGAACTGAAAATTTGTGAAAATTGAAAACAAGTAAATAGTGAAAAAAATTAATAAAGAAAATTAACATTGAAAAGACATTGGTCAAGTGACAAAACAAAAAGTATAGAAAAAGTGGTGTTAAAACGCATTGATCATCAAAAGGCGATTCTAAGCACAGGCCACAGCAGGAAAAGCAACAACAACAGCAAGTAGTCCATTTAAGCAAAAACCGCAGAAAGCAGCGCAGTTAATGCAGATTTCAACGAGGGATTGCACAAAAATATAAGTAGCTATTCAAACAAAAGTTCGTAAGTAAAAATACGATTATAAATTTGCAAATAGTGCCAGAAAAATCTTGAATCGAAGCACCGTTATTCAAACGGCTTGTACATACATATTTACATATGTATATATGCGCGAAGTCCCGAGTTCCGCTACTAACGCGTTCCGAAAAATTCCAACAGTTTGGAAACGGATTTATTTTCGTATATATATAAATAATGATATACCCAAATTCATAATTTAATTCCAAGTACAGTGCAAATCCAATCGCATAGTAAATTGCTCATCTGCAAAACCTTTCCAGATTTATATGTATCATACATATGCACACTTATTGGAACATATACCCAAACTCCACACATCAAGAAACCAAAATCAAAAATTTGGTAACAATATATGTACGTACAGGCCTGAGCAAATTACGCAGAAAGCGCGCATATACCCCATTTCAAGTGTTTAATCAATAGGAATAATATTGCAAAATAAGACTTCGAAAATGTTTATGTGCTAGGACAAAATTTGGTTAAATTAATTCCAAATAAAATCATATTACAAACTTAAAAAATTCGCCTCAGACGGAAGTCATTTGTAGGGGCATACACGTTACATATATATATTTTATCATATCAATTTACAGGCACTGTTAATTTCTTTGTAAACATTGTGTTAGAAAAACTGAGCTACTCGTTGCAATGCCACATATGTAAACCCGATTGCAGCATTCCGTGTTTCATTGCCATTCATTTCCAACCTTGCCTTTAGGTATACACATATATGCGCGTAATGTTAGCTCACCTCATCTATTATATTAGCATATCTCTGTTTCATCCACCAACAGTCGTTGGCATGTAAAAATACATAATCAAAAAACAATTATCAGTGCGCTGTTAAAAAGGATCTTCATTTAACATTTCGTGGTCAAATTCTGTATTTTAACAGGCATTCATTTGTACATTACATTTTAAAATCAGTGACGGAGATTTAAGTATGGTGAATTGCAACTCAACTCGTGACATCGCAATGTACGAAAACGCAACAGATTATGACAAATGTTAATTAACATAAAATTATACTGAGACTGTTGACGAGTTAACAGTCCTCGCTAGTAATATTCGGTTAAAGTCATTTTACATAGATATCACAGACCCTGTAATGTAAGTGCAATTGTATAGGGTGTTTTTTTTACAGGTTTGTTTTTCGAATAGAGATAAAACTGGCATTTTGTGGTCAAATCTGGCAACTCTAATGTCATTTATGTTCAGTTTGGTTTGCCATTTCATCATGAACAGGTTGACAAAAGAACAACACTTGCAAATCGTGCAAATTTATTTCGAAAATAATGGTTCAGTTCGCGAAGTTTACCGTGAGCTCCGTCCATTTTATGGTCGACATAATCGTCCATCAGAGCAATTAATTCGGTTAACCATGGATCGTTTTCGCACTACGTTTACTCTATGTGATAATACGCATCCGCAGAGACGTCGAACAGTGCGCACCGAAGAAACAATTGCCGCTGTAGAGCAAAGTGTTGAAGAGGACCCGAATGAATCGATTCGCCACCGTGCACAGCAATTGGAGCTTTGTCCATCAACTTTATGGAAGATTTTGCGCAAAGATCTTGGCTTGCGACCTTACAAGATCCAGCTTGTGCAAGAATTAAAGCCGCGAGACCATGCAATGCGTCGTGATTTTGGTGTATGGGCCGAAAATGAGATTGATTTCGATGCTGATTTTCATCGCAAAATTTTGTTCAGTGATGAGGCTCATTTTTGGTTGAATGGCTACGTCAACAAGCAAAATTGCCGCATTTGGAGTGAAGAGAATCCACATGAGACCCTTGAAACGCCATTACATCCACAAAAACTGACTGTTTGGTGTGCTCTATGGGCTGGTGGAGTCATACTTCTTCCGCAATAATGCTGGAGAGGCAGCTACCGTTAATGGAGACCGGTATAGAGCCATGATAACCGACTATTTTGTTCCCGAATTGGATGGCATGAATGTGGATGAGTTGTGGTTCCAACAAGACGGCGCTACATGCCACACAGCGCACGTCACAATCGATTTATTGAAGGAAACATTCGATGAGCGCATAATTTCGCGGAATGGACCTGTCAATTGGCCACCAAGGTCGTGTGATTTGACACCATTGGACTATTTTCTTTGGGGATATGTGAAGTCGCTCGTCTACACCAACAAACCAGAAACGTTAGGGGAATTGGAAGCCAACATTCGTGGCGTTATTGCCGACATACGGCCCCATATGCTCGAAAAAGTGGTTGAAAATTGGACCTGTAGAATTGGCTTTATTCGAGCCAGCCGCGGCGGCCACATGCCCGAAATCATATTTAAACATTAATGGCATAAAATTATCCTTCCAATAAAGCCAAATTGATGGACCTTAAAACGATTTTCTTGTGTTTTATTTCAATTCGAAGTTCTATACCCCTAAAAAAAACACCCTATATGTATATCCCAGCAAACATTTTCGTATAGGTACTCCGCGCTAAGGAAATTCCATACGATAAAACAAATTCAAATTTTGGATGATTATTGAAATTGCTGGATTCATTCATTTTCAAATAAAATCTTCCTAATTTTATCTAATTGTATTGACTCTACTAGCGCAGACTTCACATTTATTATAAAGCTTGACCACACATCTTAATTGCTAATTTGTTTCGTCACATATACAAAAGTAATTTAGTCAAGCTTGCAAACAATTTATTACCAAAGTTGCGTCATACCGCTTACGCAATATTAATCACTGATCAAAATCATCCACCATAAAATAGTTTCGATTATTTTTCCATTGACAGTAGTTACGTCGCACCGCTTACGTAACACTATCAATATCGAGCATTGTCAGTGCAATTACCAATTTCACAATAATCGAAGATCTGGGTTGTTCAGTCGCATCGCTTACTAGCCTAGGCAAATAATTAAACCAATTTTACCAACATTTATTCATGGAATATTTGAAATCCAAGGGTTACGTCGCACCGCTTACGTACCCTCATCACGCTTACCATCCAAATACTGGAAAACCTATAGTTATGTCGTACCGCTTACATAACTTAGGCCAATAATTCGAATGGTATTTTTCTAAAGCTATCATTCGAAGATTTGCAAATCTACGGGTTACGTCGCACCGCTTACGTACCCTGAGCAAATCATTCAAACCATTAAAGTAATCCAAATTTACCATTCGATCCATTTACAACCTACGTTTACGTCGTACCGCTTACGTTACGTAGTAGTAAATCCCAGATTAATTTTGCACTAGTCCACTTAAATTTGTTACGTCGCATCGCTTACGCAACAATTTAAACTATTACAATTATAACGCAAATTAAGGATCGTATCATCTGAGTTGAACGTTTTACAATCAGTTTGTCTAAGTGTTGTTACGTCATTCCGCTTACGTAACTCACGCCCCAAAAACAACTAACGTTCCAACCTCCTAGTGCTGTTACGTCGTACCGCTTACGTAACTCACAAGGGACGACACCAAGTCCCAACTACCAGTGCTGCCTCGTCGTACCGCTTACGGGACACACCCAAAGAACCAAAGTTCCATATCTTATTAGTCAACTTAAATTTGTTACGTCGTACCGCTTACGTAACTCATCCAAGTGACTAAGAAAATTTTCAATAGGTGTTTTACCATATAAATTGCCACAAGCTAATTCATTAGATAGTGCTACCCAATACATCTTCAAAATGTCGCTCGATCAATCGCTAACCTCCCGATTCATTTTTGAATCAAATAGCGTTATCCAGTTCTGTTCTAATTTCGGAAAAGAAGATTTCAACGACCATACGGATTCACTATTGGAGGTGAAGCTCCAAGATCTCAACACTCGTTGGGTAAGTTTACGTACATCTTATGCAAACGTCTGCATAGCTGACGATACAGCTGTCTCAGCTGAATTTAAGGCGGAAGCGCACAACAAGTTTCAAGTATGTGCGGATAGTTTCTATATCTGTAAAGCCCAAATTTTAGACCAACTCAAGCTATTCCAAGAACCGCCTCAAAAAACGTCTAATCTAAATCAGTCACTACAATCCCAATGTGACAACCCGACTTTTATTAAAGTGCCTCCCTGTGACACTGATATTTTCTACGGAACTTATGAAGACTGGCCCACCTTTCGCGATATGTTCACGGCCATCTATCTAAATCATCCCAAGTTGAGTTCCGCACAAAAACTTTATTATTTACGCCTAAAAACCCGAGGTAAAGCCGGAGGCCTTGTTCAAAAATATAAATTATGTGATGAGAATTTTACACTGGCTTGGGAAGCGCTCAGAGCACGTTATGAAAATAAACGCATGCTGGTTGACAATCAGTTGAAATCCCTTTTCAACATTCAATCTGTCAATACTGAAAACAGTGAAGCTATCCAAAAAATTCAGACAACGATTAATGATTGTATTTCCTCTCTGACTTCACAAGGTGTTTCAGTGGCCAATTGGGATCCAATTCTCATTTATCTTTGTTCCACCAAACTCCCAGAAGAAACTCTTGCACTCTGGGAGCAATCGCTTAAAACCAAAAACGAACTCCCGTTATGGTCGACTATGGATGAATTCCTCACCAGCCGCTATGAGGTAGTAGAACGACTCAATAGTATGCGATTGACCAAAGGTCGAACCTCACTTCCGCAACGGTCTAATAAAATCTCCACCTTTCACTCAAAAGAAAATCAATCTTTTAAATGCAAACTTTGTAACAATTCGCACTCGTTGAAAGTTTTGCGAAAAATTTCGACAACTTAGTTTACCAGAAAGAAAGAAATTCGTAGAACAAAACGGGCATTGTATAAACTGCTTGGCATACAACCACCGGGTAAAGGATTGTAAAAGCACTTTTAAATGTTTTACGTGCAGAAAACCACACCATACTTTGTTGCATTCCGAATCAAATTCACCAAAAAACCCTAGTGGTCGTAGTCAACCAAGCCAAAATGCCAAAAACTTCACTTCGGTATTGCATACCCAGTTCAATCAATCCGATGCAAGCCAAAATTCAAGGAACTATCCGATTTTCGAATCGCCAACAACCAGCAACCCTACTTCCGAGAGTGGTCCTGCTGTCATTCAAAGCAATTTTTCCAGCAATAACGAAACCACGCTGTTACCAACAGCTATGGTACAGATTGAGTACCTCGGCGAATACTACTCCTTGAGAGCACTGATCGATCAGGGTTCGCAAAAGACTTTCATTTCGCAAAAAAGGCAAAAAAGACTGCAACTCCCGACAGTCAAAGAAATGTTCCAAATAACAGGAATGGGCGGTGCAATGGTAGAAAATGCAAATCAAGTTTGCCCTATAGTGCTATTCTCGAAAAGACATAACATAAGAATAGCAGCTAAAGCCATTGTACTGCAAAAGCTAACAAGTTTTCTTCCACCATTCGAAATGGGAAAACCCGAGCTTTCGGGATTAACTAATATCGACTTAGCAGATCCATACTTCTTCAAACCTTCTCAAATTGACCTAGTTATCGGCAGCGATCTCATGCCGCAAATACTATTAGAAGGAGTTAGACACAATGTTGCATATAATCTTCTGGCACAAAATTCCATATTTGGTTGGTACTTAAGTGGACCTCTCAAACGTGAAGTGCTGTCTTCTTACCACACCCAAGTTTCCGAAGACGAGGGTGAGACATTGAATACTCAATTAAAGAAATTTTGGGAATTAGAGGAGGTCCCAGATAATCATCCTCTTTCCGAGGACGATGAGGCATGTGAACAGTACTACCGAAATACCACTTATCGCCAAGAGAATGGTCGATACGTAGTGCGCCTTCCGTTCAAAAGTAATTTTCCATCTAACCTCAGCCTCGGTCGTTCTCGTTCTCAAGCGATGATGCAAGCGCTACGTATGGAGCGAACGCTTATCAAAAATCCACATCTAAAGCAGGAGTACTCCCAAGTATTAGAGGAGTACATAACCATGGACCATATGAAACCCACTTCTTCCGAAGAAATTCATTCAAATGGATCCCACCTATCATTTTATTTACCTCATCACGCGGTCATTCGTACCGAAAGCAAATCCACCAAAGTCCGTGTGGTATTTAATGCTTCAAAGTGTTCCGATACTGGCATTTCTCTAAACGATGTACTATACACCGGTCCAACGCTGCAAACCGATTTAATGATGGTAATCTTAAATTGGAGACTTTATAAATTTGTATTCAATGGAGACATCCAAAAAATGTATCGACAAATCCTGGTAAATGAACAGGATCAACAATTTCAACGCATTCTTTTCCGAAGAGAAAATGATGTTATGCTTAGGGACTTTGCGCTCAAAACGGTCACTTTCGGTGTCAATTGCGCCCCGTTCTTAGCAATTCGTACCCTACATCAATTGGCAGAGGATTCCAAGCTCACATATCCTTTAGCCAAACTCATCTTTATAACCGAGACATATGTTGACGACATATTATCCGGAGGTCATGACCTACAATCTTCGCAAAATGCACAAAGTCAACTAATTCAATGTTTATTATCGGCTGGATTCCCTTTAAAAAAGATCACAGCCAATCATGCAGAACTCTTAAACAATATCGCAACCGAAGATCTATTAGATTCAAATTTTCTCAAATTCGACAGTTCTAGTTCCACAAAGACTCTAGGCATACGCTGGAATGCCTTAAATGATTCATTTTCATATGCAATTGAACCAATGAAACCATCCGCAGCCGCAACAAAGCGCCAAATTCTTTCGTCGGTGTCGAAACTTTTTGACCCGGCAGGTTGGCTATCGCCCGTTATCATTCAAGCAAAAATGTTATTGCAACAGCTGTGGTTGGAGGGCACAGCTTGGGACGAATGCGTCAAGCCTCTGTCTTTGCACAAATGGAATCAATTTCTTTCCGACTTGCCAGCCATTGAACAAGTCCAAATTCCTAGATGGACAGAATTCGCTCCCGACCGAAAAATACAAATTCACGGCTTTTGTGATGCATCGGAAAAAGCATATTGCGCTTCTGTGTACATACGTACGCATTCAAAGAATAACCACATTACATCAAATCTACTTTTTGCCAAAACTAAAGTAGCTCCATTACAAACCATAAGCCTTCCGCGCTTAGAGCTGTGCGGAGCGGTCTTATTATCAAAAGCGATAAAAAACGTTCTTACAAACCTCCCTCTAGGGAAATTCAAGTTATATCTGTGGTGTGACTCATCTATAGTCCTATCGTGGCTTGAAAAGCCACCGTGCACATGGAAAGTATATGTGGCAAACCGAACTACACAAATTATACAAAATGTCGGAAATGTCCAGTGGAGGCATATTACATCGAATCAAAACCCAGCAGACTTGGGTACGAGGGGCTGCAAACCGCAGGAGTTAATAAACAATGCACTATGGTGGCACGGCCCAGAGTGGTTATTAAAAGTCCCCGAAAAATGGCCCATATCTTTCCAGCCACGTGCAACTCCTCCTGAAGTTCGAAAAGTTGAAATACTTCAGACAATTTAAGAAGAACCTGATATACTGGAGCGATTCTCATCATGGTCAAGAGCAGTGCGAGTCATCGCATACATATTTCGTTTTTTCAATCGTCTAAAATCACCGCAACTACAGTCCACTTCCGAAGCTTATTTTAACTCTATAGTGCTTTCTCAAAGCGAAATTCAAGCTATGAACACTCGACTCATTACACTTGCTCAAAAACGTTATTATTCAGAGGAACATTTAAGACTCGCTAACGCCCAGCCAATTCCGAAACGAAGTTCTCTGCTTACACTAAATCCATTCCTGGATAGCAATGGTGTCCTTAGAGTTAACGGGCGTTTGGCAAACGCATCACTCTCCTATAATGAGAGACATCCAATTATTTTACCACATTACTCAATATTTTGTCTTTTATACCTTTAATTTATTCATACGTTGCTACTACACGCAGAGCATCAACTTATGATAAGAATGGCCAAACAAGAATATTTTATACCCCGAATAAAATCAAAGGTTAAACAAATAATTTTCAATTGCAAGACGTGTACAATCCACAAACAACAAATTCGATCTCAACTTATGGCAGCGCTGCCGCCTGAAAGAACCACATTCTCTTTACCATTCACCCGAACGGGAATTGATTTCGCAGGTCCTTTTGACATAAAATCCGCTACCACTCGTAACGCACCCTTTCTAAAAGGTTATATATGCGTATTCGTATGCTTTGCAACCATAGCCATACACTTAGAGCTTTGCACTGATCTATCGACAAAGGCATTCCAGGCGGCGTTTTCCCGATTTGTGGGTCGGCGGGGGTTTCCGCAGCTAGTCATGACCGACAATGGAAAAAACTTCGTCGGAGCTAGTCGAGCACTACAAAAGGAGTTTCGTAAGTTTCTTCAAGAAGTGGCTCTGGAGATCCAGACAAAATATATCCTCCACGGGTTTGAATGGCGGTTCATCCCACCAAACGCACCCCACATGGGTGGCCTATGGGAAGCTGCTGTCAAGAGTTTTAAGATACATCTCAAACGAATAGCAGGAAATATGAAGTTCACGTTCGAAGAATTTTCTACCTTGCTTGCCCGTATCGAAGCAGTGTTAAATTCACGCCCTTTATCTCCAATGTCCGACGATCCTCAGGAGTTAGCGGCATGAACCCCTGGGCACTTTCTGCGCGGTGCGCCACTCCTTGCCATTCCCGAACCTGAAGCGGAAACATTATCCCTCCAAAATCGGTGGGAGAAACTGAAACGTCTCCACCAACAGTTCAGTATTCGGTGGAAAGAGGAGTATCTTAAAGAACTGCATAAAAGATACAAATGGCAATATCACCAAAAGAATCTCAACGTCAATGATTTTGTAGTTATTAAAAATGAGTTAACCCCACCTAATGAGTGGCATTTAGGAAGAGTCGAAAAGGTTTATCTCGGCTCTGACGGTAAAGTGCGCATAGCCGACGTGCGCACCCAACATGGACGGTTTACCCGTCCCATCACCAAACTATGTCTTTTACCTCTTCAACCCGACTCAGGTCTCGTACCTCCTTGACGCCAAATTTGCATGTTATACCTATCCTTTTGCCTAGCCAAAAGCATTCCACAATTTATTCTAATTCAGTTTACCTTTCTCCGCAGAAGCATCATGGTATATCGTCCGAGCCCATCTCGTCGCAACAATCAAGTGCTAACCTTACGCGCCCGTAGTCGCAGACCCATATCGCTTCGCAGCTCATCTCGTCGCCCCAGTCAAGGGCCATCATCGCGTGGTAGTAATCGTCGAAGCACATCGAGTCGTAGTTCATCAGGCATTAGCACCTCAAGGGGAGGACAAATCAATGAAACGGCAATACGGCGTCGCGATCCGACTGTACATTTATGTTTGGTGTGTCACAGGTACCACGCACTTCGTTTTTGTAGTATCTTCCTAAAGCTTGAAGTGGAGGACCGCATTCATTGTGTGCGCAAATTTAAGTATTGCACCAATTGTTTAGCTCGAACACACAGGGTGCAGGAATGTACCTCGTCGGATCAATGCAAAATTTGTAATCGGCCGCATCATACGTTATTGCATCGTCAGCGAGAGGAGACGATGCCCGTCAATGATTCGCGTCATAACATCGAAGCCCTGCGGGTGGTGTCAGTGGCAATTGGGGTCTTGAAAAAGGTAGAACATCAATTAGCGGTTGCACCAGTGCAACGGGGGCGCCGTGTTTAAGGGACTTGTGCCCTTAAATAACCACCCTGTGGTACAACTTTCTAGCAACCCGCAAATGAACTCGTTAAAGCTCATCGTTGCCAGAGCAGTTGACTATATATAGGGGTACACCTCATAAACTCGCTCTCCTTTTTTGTATAATCATCGTTTCGAATAACATCATCGGTAAGCTGTGCCGAAACCACTCAGCAGAGCTGCGAGTAAACCGCCGATTTAAGCATCCTTTTTTAATCAAACGTTTCTAAATTAAAGTTAAGGAAATTAAAATTATACTAAATATTTTGGATTCAAGTGGCAGTGAATAAGCCTTCGATTCTTAGTTTTTCCATAAGATTTATAAGTCATTGTAAAGTAATGAAACATTTGCCGTGAAATAATTAATGTCATTATTTTATATTATTTCTCTAATTATACTACATTCATGGTAAAATTCAACCTTCGGTTTTTTATTGAAAAGGAAATAAGAAGTTAAAGGTAGTAATGCACTACACGTGCCTCGCCACCCATTTACCATATACATAGATCTTCCGATCAATGTAGTACATACATAAATACCAATAGATATTATCTGCCACAACTAATTTCATCAACTCTGTATCGACAAATGGTACAAAGTTCAACACTGGTATCACGAAAAATTAGGAGATCGCGCAATAAAATGCTAATGTGTGTGGTGTCATTCCAGGCGCCGACACCATACACATCGTCAAAGCGCCTTTTCATACACTATAAGCTAACCGAACACGATTTCCTGATTGACTCAGGTGCTGATCATTCCATACTGAAGCCAACCCAATGAATGAAGGAACGTATGCGAAGCAATTACAACAAAATAAATTCAGAGGAATATGCCCAATATTACGCAGCAAATGGATCGCCGATACAAACATATGGAAAACATTTATTTAGCGTATGTCTGGGGCTAAGACACGAATTCCCCTGGAATTTCACCATAGCAGACTGCTCACCGTCAATAATCGGTGCAGACTTTTTAAACGAGTATGGGTTGCTCGTGGACATTAAACAGAAGCGAATAATAGATCCAGTATCTGGGGAGTCATCCAAAGGTGAAATAGTCAATTCAATCTCACCTCAGGTAACTACAATCGATACAAATAACAATTTCTCATTTCTTTTATCTGAGTTCAAAGAACTACTTGGCGACAAACCGTCATTTCGAGTCAAGGAGCGTGCCTACGTAGCGCACTTCATCGAAACGACGGGACCACCGGTCACAGCAAAGGCGAGGAGGTTACCACTCGAAAAACTAGCAATCGCAAAAAAGAATTAAACGAACTACTTCGACTTGGAATCTGCCGTCCGTCAAAGTCCAACTACGCCTCGCCTCTGCATATGACACCAAAGAATAATGGAGATTGGCGCCCGTGCGGTGACTTTCGGCAACGTAATTCAGTCACAAAACCCGATAAGTACCCGATTCCGCACCTGCAAGATTTTGTAAACATCTTGAATGGAAAGCGAATTTTCAGTCGTATTGACTTACGCAAAGCTTACCATGAAGTCCTAATTGAGGAATCGCACATACCTAAAACAGCCATCATAGCCCCGTTCGTCCTATACGAGTCCGTTTTCATGTCGTTTGGACTGCGAAATGCATCACAAACATTTCAACGATTTATCGATGAAGTGCTACGGGGGCTTGATTTTGCTTTTGCCTCTATAGACGTCATATTTGTCGCATCTGAATCGTACGAACAGCACGTCGAACACGTCAAAAACATATTCAAGCGCTTATCTGAGTATGGACTTCGAGTAAATGCTGAAAAGTTCGTATTTGCCGCTAGCGAATTAACATTTTTAGGCCACCAAGTCACAGCTGAAGGCGTAAAACCGTTACCCGAAAAGGTGAACACAATATTATCATTCAAAGAACCGACGGTTGCGAAAGATCTAAAACGATTCTTGCTGATGATAAACATTTACCGCCGCTTTATTAAAAACGCAGCTGAAACGCAACAACTACTACAAGTGTTGTAGCAATACTCAGAATGCGTTTCACTTTCAATGCATATACAAATATTAACCCAAATAAATTATGTTGAACCCAACGGGAGTTCAACAACATATATACACCCCACGTATCTGCTTACATTTCTCACCCAATTACTCAACCCGTCACACTGACCAACACACGTACCGATCAGCATGACTGATCGACAGTATCGGTTTGTCAATGTGAACTACCAACTTATTGCTGACTTTGCATATCATGTAAACACTTGTAGCTTGTAAGTATTAGTGTAAGAAATTTTGTATAAAAGGAAAAGAATTTCCAATTAAGAATCAATTCTATTCATGCGCTTAATTTCAGCGAAACTTTTTCATTTCATTTCATGGCGATCCTCAGCCAGGCTTAGTCCAAAAGGAAGCAAAAATTTGCTACATTAGCAAAACGCAACCAAGACTAAAAGTATATACCTAAATACAATATTTAACAACATTTTGGCCAATTACAATTAAATTTAAACTATTAAGGAACTAAAATGTGCACATGTCCTAGAGGTTTTGTGCAAATAAATGTGATTCTTTATGAGAATTCAATAAAAATTAGCAGCAACCTGACCGGCAGCACCAACGCAGAAAAGGGTGGATTAATTTGCGAGGAATTTAAAAAGACATTGGCGACTGGCGGCGATTAAGTATATAATTAGAAAAAAACTTAGAATAATTTGAGCACGCCTCACGGCCGCTAAATTAAGAGCAATTCACTTTGCTTAGGATACAAAATAAAATTAACAAAATAATTAGAAATATCTAAAGAAAAATAAAATATGTGCAAAAATTAATAATTGTAATATTTGTTTTTCATGTCTGTGTTTTTTACAAAAAATTTTATAATGTTTTTCGTTGTTGTTTTTAAATAAATAGATCACCCCTGAAGAAGCTAGGGAGACGAGCGAAACGTCGGGTTGAAATGATGAAATAAAAATATTTTATTTGCATCAAAACCACAATGGTCAAAAAAAGCCTAAACAAAATATAATATATAATAAATTGACCGAAAAATCTTCATAAAAAATTTTTTTTAATAACTTTTGTTTGTTATTCTGGTAACTGAAGCTAAATGAAAAAAAATGATTAATTATAGCAATTAAATACAGTGTCAGTTAGCAGCTTATAAAAATAATGCAGGAGATTGAGACTCAAGAGGAATTCAACAGAATTTTTAAAAAGTGCGAAGACACTATAAAGGAATTTTTAAAAATTCCCGAAAAAACCCTCGAGAGTCGTAAAGCTGCACTGCAAGGTCCTACACCGATTACCATAGAAGAGTATCGGCGAAGAAACAGGCTCATTAAACAGGAAGATATTCCAAAAATACCTACCCCTGTACAAATCCAAAAAAAGGAAACGGGGAGGCAAACAAGTTAGGAAAAGAAAAGAAATAACCGAAACTTTTAGGCTACTTAAACTAACAACAAATACGGTTGATAGGTTAAGATTGAAAGAAAAAATTAACACATTAAGAAATAAAAAAAAAATTTTTAAAGAAAAATTATATATGTAAAGTTTTCGGAAAATAAGAAATTTTGTTAATAAACAAATTGAGTAAATTGGTATGTAAATAAAATAAAAATATTAAATTCAAAAGTTTTTTTTTCTTCCAAAAATGGCATTTTGGAAAATTGCATTAAACGTTATCTTAATAGGAATAGCACACCAGCAATTATCTGAAGGCATTTTCATAGCCAACACCATTACAAATAAAGATCAAACTTTCGTTAGAATTATCAACACAACAAATAAAAACACGACCATTCAAAATTACAAGGTCAATACCGGAAATTTAGACGATTACACACTAATTAAAACCACCACACACGATAAAAATTGCAACGACACAGAGAAATTAAAAAGATTAACAAAAAACTTTCCAAAATTTTTCAACCCTCAGTTAACAACACTATGCACAGAATTTATAGATATATTTGCACTAGGAACTGAACCAATTTCCTCTAATAATTTTTATAAACAAAAATTATACATGAAGGATGACACTCCCGTTTACATAAAAAATTATAGATTGCCTCAAACACAAAAAGGAGAAATTAGCAAACAGTTTATCGAAGATGACATAATAGAACCCTCCATATCAGCATATAATAGCCCAATCCTACTAGTCCCTAAAAAATCACTCCCAGGGAAAACAGAAAAAAGATGGAGACTAGTGGTTGACTAAAGACAGGTAAATAAAAAGCTACCAGCAGACAAATTCCCACTTCCAAGAATTGACGACATTTTAGATCAACTAGGAAGAGCAAAACATTTTTCATGCCTAGACCTTATGTCAGGTTTTCATCAAATCGAATTACACCCAGACTCCAGGGATATAACCTCATTCACAGCCGAAAATGGCACATATAGATTCAAAAGACTACCCTACGGATTAAAGGTAGCACCAAATTCATTCCAAAGAATGATGACACTAGCATTCGCGGGCCTCAAACCATCTCAAGCATTTCTCTACATGGATGCTTTAGTCGTATTAGGTTGTTCTGAAAACCATATGCTAAAAAACTTAAGAGACGTGTTCTCCACTTGTAGAAAATGCAACCTAAAATTACATCCAGATAAATGTCTATTTTTCAGCCAAGAAGTAACATATTTAGGACATAAATGTACAAACAAGGGAATATTACCCGACCCAAGCAAATTCGAAACGGTCCAAAATTACCCAACACCAAAAACAGCCGACGAAGTTACAGAAGATTTGTACACTCAAGAAAATTAACTAGGCTTTGCAAAAAGAATGTTCCCTTCGAATGGACAGAAGAATGTCAAAAAGCTTTTGTCTACTTAAAGGAAGCATTAATTAGCCCAAAACTTTTACAATACCCAGATTTCGATAAAGAATTCTGCATAACAACAGACGCTATGGGGTTCGCTTGTGGGGCAGTCCTTAGCCAGGAACATGATGGCAAACAGTTACCAATTGCTTACGCTTCTAGGTCCTTCACGAAAGACGAAACCAACAAAGCCACAATAGAAAAAGAATTGGCCGCAATCCATTGGGCCTTCTTCAGACCATATGTCTATGGCAGAAAATTTCTAGTTAAAACCGACCATCGTCCTTTAACATACCTATTCTCAATGAAGAGTCCTTCATCTAAGCTGACACGAGTAAGACTCGATTTAGAGGAGTACGATTTTGAAGTAGAGTATATAGCCGGAAAGGAAAATCATATCGCGGACGCTTTATCCCGCATAACAATTACAAACTTAAAAGATATGTCAGTGGAAGCATGTAAAATATTAAAAATAACAACAAGCTCAGCGGCAAAACATACCAGCAGTAATGTTGAGAATAAAGAAAGTCACAAAGAGAACCCCAAAATATACGAAGCGCTAAATAAATTTGAAGTAAAAAGACGTGTCGAGCTCGTTTTCAATCCTCCGAAATATTCTTTACCACGCTTGAAAGAGAAGCCGGCAATTTAGGACTTGTACAAATACAGTTGTCCTTAGGGGACAAATTGCTTAAAAGAAATTATACTGCAGTAGGCAAATTTATAGAAATGGGTAACAAAGTTCTCAAAAAACGAACAATCGCTCTAACCCCAGAGGTTATATATGTGACAAATCCACGGAAAATTAAAGAAATTCTGCGCAAATATCATGACGATCCTATTAGTGGTGGCCACCCAGGAATAAATCGCATGAGAGATAAAATTAAGCAGAAGTATAGCTGGCTGAATATGAAAAATGACGTAAGAAAATACGTATAAAACTGCATCCACTGTAAGAAAAATAAGACAAATAAGCATATAAAAGAACCAATGACAATAACGGAGACACCTCCGAAGGCATTTTACATTGTACAAATCGATACAGTAGGCCCATTACCGAAGACGATAAATGGAAACGAATATGCAGTTACCATTATATGCGATCTTACCAAATATTTGGTAGCTATCCCAGTTCCAAGCAAACACGCAATAACAGTCGCTAAAGCCGTGTTCGAGCATTTCATCTTGATTTATGGACAAATGAAAACAATCATGACGGATATGGGCACAGAATACAAAAATAGCGTATTCAAAGAACTGTGTAAATTGTTGAAAATTGAACATAAATCTTCAACACCGTACCATCATCAAACTTTGGGTACTGTAGAACGCAGTCACCGGACATTCAATGAATATATACGTTCATACATATCCAGTGACAAAGACGATTGGGATGAATACCTCAGGTATTTCGCGTATTGTTACAATACGACGCCATCAACCACACATAAGTATTGTCCCTTTGAACTAATATTTGCAAAAAATCCACCGAATTACGAATTCCTAAAAGAAAATAAAATCAGCCCATTGTACAATCACGAAGCTTACGACAAAGAAGTAAAATATAGACTTCAAGTAGCACAGCAAAGAGCTAGGAAATTAGTCCAAAAGGCTAAAGAAAAACAAAAAAGAAATTATGATAAAAGTAGCTATAGTAAGGAAATAAACATAGAAGATTTAGTGTTAGTTAGAGAAGACGCCTCCCATAAGTTAGAAAATAGATATAACGGACACTATAAAGTTAAAAATATTGATAAGAATAATAATTTTACTTTAATACCACATAGCATAGGAAATAGCAATAAAAACAACAAAAATAAAGAAATTATAATTCATAAGAATAGACTTAAAACTGTATAACACCACTAGTAATAACAAAAAAAAAACAACCAAACCATAAGCACTCCAGTTTACTCATTAAGAAAACAAAATACAACATATCATGTTCAAAATATAAAAAAAAGTCAGCACAATAAAGACACATGTGAAACAAATGTAAACAGATAAAAAACCTCATAAACAAACTTTTCACTTTCGATATCAAGTTACCGTTATGCAATAAATTACAAAGGCATACGAAGAGCAATTAAAATCTTGTAAACGCAAGCAAACCTTAAGTGGGACATTAAGTATTTTTAATAGCCGTACACAATTGTCTTCAATTGTATACGACTATTCCTAAGGCGGATGGTGTAACATTACTCAGAATGCGTTTCACTTTCAATGCATATACAAATATTGACCCAAATAAATCATGTTGAACCCAACGGGAGTTCAACAACATATATACACGCCACGTATCTGCTTACATTTGTCACCCAACCGAAGATGCAAGGGAGGAGTTTAAACAGTATAAAGAGCAATTAGCAAATGCTTCGTTATTGGTTCATCCAGCCGCAAACGCCATGCTAATTCTAGCAACTGATGCCAGTTCAACTGCTATCGGAGGACTTGTTCACCAAAGCACCGAGCTAACATGCGACGTTTCTGGTAACACAATTAGACCGTTTGTTCCTAACAAATTTTTAAATCTCGTTAAAGGTAAACTTCACAATCTAAGTCATCCAGGCATACGTGGTACAACGAAACTGGTTCAACAACGATTCGTATGGGACAACATGCGGCGAGATTGCAAACAATTCGTGCGCAATTGCCTCGCATGTCAGAAAGCAAAGGTACATCGACACACACGATCACCTATCGAACATTACAACACCAGCTGTGATCGCTTTGAACATATCAATATCGACATCGTGGGGCCATTACCAGAGTCGAAAGGTTTCACTTACTCACTCACATGCATCGACAGAGCTACTCGTTGGCCCGCTGAAACGGTTGCAATCACTTTACTATCTGGATGGTTCTCTCGATTTGGCATTCCCAAGCGCGTGACAACGAACCAAGGTCGTCAATTCGAATCGTGCTCTTCAACGAATTGAACCGTCTGCTCGGTGTGAATCATCTAAGGACTAAACCAACAGGTAACGATTGGATCACTGAGTTACCTCTCATTCTGCTCGAGCTACGCTCAGTGGTTAAAGACGATCTCAAGGCATCGCCAGCGGAACTAGTCTTCGGGAAAACACTCACACTTTTCAACGATCTCGGCAGAAAAACGAATGATAACGACTTTATCAACCTGCTAAAGCATCAGTTAAGCAAAGTAAGGCCCCGGAATACATCTTTTCATGACTCTCCTTCAGTTTTCGTACACCCGGAACTGCCGAAAGCTAACTTTGTCTTCGTACGGATTGACAGTAGCAAAACACCCTTACAAACACCTTACAATGGCCCATACAGAGTTATAAAGCACGGGACGAAACACTTTAAACTAGAAATCAATGGAGAACATAAAACAGTATCAATCGATCGCCTGAAACCAGCGTTTGTCGACAACTTAGGCAAAGATTCGAGCATTGAAGAAAGAAAACGAAAGCCACCTGCAATTGAAACATAGCCAATCAAAACTACAAGATCGGATCGTCAAATCAAATTTCCTGATCGGTTGTGCCTTTAGCGGGGGAGCTATGTGGCAACTACCACATCGATATACACACGGCATCGTTTGTTTCCGGCATTGTTTTTTCTATTTCGCTTTTCGTCAACCTCAACTGGTATTAATGATATTGCGACCTCTGCGTCTACGATCGCCTGTTCCGTTTTTTTTTTTTATTTTTCTTTTTTTCTTTCTTCTTCTTCTTCTTCTTCTTCTTGTAATATTTAAATAACAGTATTGAAGGACACACTGGAACTTAGCAACGAACACACCATAACTAATACATCTGAACTAATAAACAAACTTAGGACCGTTGAAGTGACAAAGGACAGCAAATTGGTATCTTTCGACATAAAAGATATACACATCAATACCACTAGCAGAGACATTGAACATAGTAAACTCTATAATACTACGTAAAACAAAAGATAAAGTAAAAAGTACGCAAATCACGAACACGGTAAGAACCACACTACGTCAAAACTATTTTCAATTCAGCAATAAAATATACAGATAAACAAACGGACTTGCGATGGGAAACCCAACATCGGCTATTCTTATGGAAGCGTTTATGCAAAACCTGGAAAAAGAGTATATACAGGAATTAAGTTCCAAATTAGGAGTGTTATTTTACGCAAGGTACGTGGATGATATCATATGCGTTTTAACTACCAACAACGAAGAGCAAGTACTGGAGTACCTCAACAAGCAGCACGGGAACATAAAATTCACAATGGAAACCGAAAAAGACGGAGGAATCAATTATCTGGACCTCACAATAAGTATTGATAAAGCTAGCAATAAATTCAACTACGACATATATAGGAAACCAACGGCCACCGACACAATAATACATAATACCTCGAACCACCCACAACAACATAAAAATGCAGCGATAAGGCACTTAGTACAAAGATTGGAAAGAACACCTCTTACACAAGAAGCATATAGAAGAGAGCTTGGAAAATATATAACATCGCTACAAACAACGGATATAAAAAAGCACTAGTAGATAAACTCAGGAGAGACCTTAGAGAACAAAAAAGAAACAATGGAGAAGAAAGTACACAAACCTGGACGACAATGACATATACGGGAAGGGCAACATATAAATTAGCAAATTTCTTTAGAAAATACAAAATCAACACAGCGTTCAAAACATCGAACAATTAAGGACGGAAGCTAAGAACCAAAACTAACTCAGAAGATCCATTTAGCAGCCATGGTGTATACAAGCTCACTTGTGAATGCCAGCACAGTTACATAGGACAAACCGGACGACAAGTAAGAACGAGGTTCAGAGAACACATTAGAGATTACAACAAAAAGATACGGAATCCAACCATCATACCAGAGTCCAACTTTGCGAATCACATGGCGGAGAATAAATGCCCCCCCGGAAACATCAAAAAAACAGTCAAGGTCCTACATATACAAGCAAAAGGCAGACGTCTGAACGTACTCGAAAACATGGAAATCTACAAACAAAAAACATTCGACGGTAGAATAATAAACGAACAGACAAACACTGTTTCCGACACAATATTCGAACCTTTAAAATTGGTTTACAAAAAACAAAGCAACCACTCAGGTACAACAAACACACACGCACCGACAAATAAGCACAAAACAGCAAAAGATCAAAAACAACAAACAAGCAAAAAAGGTCAAACAACAAAAATCACCAACTTTTACCTGCCTCAGTCAAGCACAAAAAAACCGATCGATGCAAACCACCCCCGTTTCTGAATGTACACACACAACACATGCACACACGTACACAAACAGACACCCATGCTGACGTTACCTGCTACCTACTATAAATACAAGACAAACGACCACAACAGATCAGAACGAAAATCGACACTGATGATGGCACAACGCCGAAACCGGTTTGTCTCAAAACCAAATTTGACAAGGGATGACGAAAAATCGTTCCAATATACATCAAACAGAGTGTGTTATTCAAAAGAAGTTGGGCCACCCAGATCAGACATAACTTTTGATTCACGATGTGATCCCTCTCACCATATTCCAGAGTTAAAATATAAAAAGAGTATTTTGGAAGAAATAGGTTTTGGTATGGTCTCCCAATTCCCTCTTGACTGTATGCATCTGGTAGACTTGGGTGTTACCAAAAAACTGTTGAAAATTCTTTTGAAAAAAATTTATGTCGAATGCGTGAACGATAAAATTGATTATGTTGCTAAGTTTAGTCCTTCTGAGTTTGGCCGTGTATCTAGGAAGTTAAGTGATGTTAACCATTGGAAATCCACTGAGTTTAGGCAATTTCTTTTGTATACAGGGATTTTTCTTCTAAAAGATTGTTTAGAAAGCGATTTATACTACCATTTTCTTTTATTCCATTCTGCTATAAGACTACTGTCGAGTGAAAATTCATGTAGAGTAGAATCCGATGTTGCCCAAGAACTTTTATGTGATTTTGTAAACTATTTTGGCAATATATATGGAAATGAGCTAGTAAGCTTTAATGTCCATGGCCAGCTTCATTTGCCAGATTGCGTCAAGAAGTTTGTCCCTTTAGATTCTTTCTCAGCATACAAGTTCGAAAATTATATGCAATACCTTAAGAAACTTGTTAACAAAGGTAACTTTTTTCTTCAGCAGCTATTTCTACGGCTTGATGAAATGCAGGGATTTAATTCAACTTTTGAAAACTCTTTAAAAATGGGATCGTTTATCATAAATCATCTCAAGATAAAAGATTCTTTTTGTTATAGTCGAAAAGTGGGGCCCATTAAAGTTGTGAATAAAATAAAATCTTGTAATACGGAAAAAATTACTTGCAATGTGTTTCAAAGAACAGAAAACTACTTCACCGAACCACTTGAGTCTACCCATTTTCTGAGAATAGTTGTTGCTTGTAATTTAAGTATTGATAATGTCGAAATTACCTATGAAGATATTGGTTATAAATACTTCTCCATCCCCTTTGACCAAAATTTCCTACTTATTCCCCTTTTACATCATTTATTCCACGATTTCGCGCATCAACCCACACATTCTGCCTAAATAATATATGCACATAATATACATACATATGAAAACAACTTATTTATTTATTTATTCTTTCTTTACATGAGCCTCGACGGATCTTTTAATTTCGACGACTTCATTGTGGAAGATAGTCAGCCGGAAAATGGTAAGTGGGCTTGTTCTCCATAAAACAACTTAAATGTTAATGTTATTCATTGTAAGTCTAATCTAATAATTTTCTTTTCTAGCCCCTCTATCCATTAAGAAAGCCCGCTTTAAGGCTTCGGAGTATCAAATCATGGCACACAATAATGTACCAGCTCAGGCAACCATTCCGGACCAATGTGCTGTGATGCAAAAAGAACCACCCCTTCTGATATCGATGGAACAGCAGTATGTTCCGATACACCAACAACAGCAAGACGGTGGTTGTATACACGACCAACAACAACCAAACCAACTAGCGCCGATGCACAATGATGGTAAGTTTTTACTTTTTTATTAAGTGGCAATCAAAACATACCCATTTCTTTTTTTTTAGAGGTATTACGTATGCTTAAAGAAATTTTGGTTACTCAGGCAGAGCTCGCAAAACGGAGGAGCGCGCTAGAGAACACAGAAAGTTTTTGAATATCTATGGGGTTCGGCTTAAGAAAGTCTACACCTTTTCCAGTTTAAATTAAGAAAGTTGCAATTCATATTCTTGATTAGCTTGAATTGTTATTTTGTGACTATAACTTTGAACCTTCTGAACTTAAACTGAAAATACGCGTTTTCACTTCGGTATCAATAATCCGGAAACGATTTTTTGTTTTTGTCAAGAGATATTTGCAAATTTTTATAAGCGCGGCCGAATCTCGCCTACGCAGAAAGTTGTTCTCCACAAAATAAATTTTATTGCCGTATATCATTGCTATGAATTGTTCTTTGGTTCTTCGCGCACTTTTCGGCCTACCCTAGTACTTTTATTGCAAATATTTCTTCACAAAAACAAAAAGTGAAAAATTCGGTAGTTTCCTTTAGGAGACAACTGCTAAAACACGTCCAAAAATATCGGGAGAGGTATCAAACAACCCGTTTTGACTTCGGTAACAATAATCTGGGTAATTCTATACGACAGCATGTAACTGCTAATATACGTCCAAAAATCTCAGGAAATGTATTAAACGACGCGTTTTGATCTCTGTATCAATAATCCGAAAGCGGAATTTAAATAATTTGTTTCAGTGAAAAGTTATTAGCAAAAAACCCAAAATTGGCCTAGGTCCGAGCCCATATAGGGGGCCTGATCCAAGGTATTTATGTGCATAACACTTTTCGGTAATTGTTTCCTTTAGGAGACAACTGCTAAAACACGTCCAAAAATGTCGGGAGAGGTATCAAACAACGCGTTTTGACCTCGGTAACAATAATCCGGAAGCGAATTTTCGAGTTTTTGTTTCAGTGAAGAGATATTTGCCATCAAAGTTGAAAATTTTCTGTCATTTTCATGTGGTTGTTGTAATCACAGATTAGGGTGCATCGAAAAGTGCAAGAAGTGTGTTCTGCGCAGAAATACTGTGGACCGCGTAGCCGGTGTTGAACCGGCTAAGGGTTATTTTTTTGAAGCGCGGCCGAAGGCCGCCAACCCAGAAAGGTGTTCTGCACATAGATACCTTGGATCAAGCCCCTATTTGGGATCGGACCCGGGTCATTTTTGGGGGTTTTGCGAATAACTTTTCACTGAAACAAAAAATTGAAAATCCGCTTTCGGATTGTTGATACCGAAGTCAAAACGTGTTGTTTGATACCTCTCCCGACATTTTTGGACGTGTTTTAGCAGTTGTCTTCTAAAGGAAACAATTACCCACTTTTCTGCGTAGGCGGAAACCCTTAGCCGGTCCAACACCGGCTACACGGTCCACAATATTTCTACGCAGAACACATTTCTGCATTTTTCGGTACACCCTTATCTGTGATTACAACAACCACATGAAAATGACAGAAAATTTTCAACTTTGCAAATATCTCTGAACAGACATAAAATATGGAATTTCCGCTTTCAGATTATTGATACGGAGATTAAAACCCGTCGTTTGATACATTTCCCGAGATTTTTGGACGTATATTAGCATTTACGTGCTGTCGTATAGAATTACTATAATCCGGAAGCGGATTTTCGAGTTTTTGTTTCAGTGAAGAGATATTCATAAGTTACAACGTTTGTTTACATGAAAACTATTGAGTTTTGGACTCAGAAAGGGCCACGCACAGGCTTTAATTTCGGTTACTCATATTTATATACCGAGTAACCAAAAACTCACAACTTTTGTTGATTTCAATCACGTTACATTTTAGCCAATGGTGATGTTCTTCCAAAATTCAGGAAAATAAATGAGCAAATCTATTCAATTATATATATTTGTATTTTAATAAAAGCAAACATTTTTCCAATGACGCGAAGGAGGAAATAGCAAATGCCAAAAATGTCACTGTATTCGTTCATGATATTTATCACTACGTTAGATAAGTGATCATATAAGCCGATTTTTTGATCTGCAATTAAGATTTTTTCTATTGATGACTGAGTTTTTGTACCAAGGCCTAATTGTAAATAACTTGGAGGTACACGAACAAAATGTAAGTAATAACATAATAAAAGTATGGAATCATTTTATAATTCTATTTTTTTAATAGTCAGTCCAAAAATCGGAAATCTTGGCCCAGAATGCACTCCTTCGTGAGTGCAAAGGAGCTATTCAGCACGTCGAGAGATCCGTATGCCTTATGACTGGGGAGATAAGAGACAGTGCGCTGGACGAAATAGCAAGTATTCTACCTCTAGAATCCGAGGAATGCGTAATTGAGGTAGAAAACAAGCTAGACAGTCCTGAATTTACTCAAGCGATGGTAAGAAATACATTTTTTACAAATAAAATTGTAGTGTTTGTAAAATTTTTTTAATTAAGTATTGTTACTTATTCTTATTTTGCAAACTACATACATCCACAGGCTGAAGGGATCGTCAACAGATGTAGACAGCGTCTTGAAGAATATTTTTTCGGACCAATTGTTAAAATCCTTCAATTGGGATGGGGAGGGACCAAAAGAGCGCTGGGAAATTTGACCCTGGTCGATCCAGTGTTGCGAGGTAAATAAAATGAAAGGGAAAAATAAAAACTTTCTAAAAAATTTATTTTCTAGGAGTGTATGAGCAAGGTGCCATGTTTTTTTAGAAGGACATGCGGGCAGCCATAGCTAAAAGCCACCACCGCACCATACAACAAAATTATATAAAAAAAAAAAGTTGCGTACATTAGAATTTTTTTTTCAAAGTTTTTCCCCTTTTTTTTGACACTGAAGTCGATAACACTTTTCACGGTAACTTTTAAGTTAAAATTATAATAAGTAATTTATTAATTGGATGATTGTTTACGTTTATTATTATTGCGTTTATTTTTAAGGTTTGTTTTTTCGTTTTCGTTGAATACAGTCCTTATTTTAATTATATTATTATTTAAAAGAATGTACAAATAGTCTTAAGTGGTTTATTGAAAAAAAAAAACATGAAAAAATGATTCTATATTCAAAAAAAAACAATATGTTATATTTTCAGATTTATTACAATAGTCAGTTGTGACATTATTGTGGTCAGCACTGGTACAAACAGCAGAATATCATTTTTGACACTCAATGACAATCTTATAGACAGCACTGATTCAATCAACCAAGTGGGAGTGAGCAGTACAGCTGTCGCGAATTATTATCGAGGTGTTAACAATAGCGTTAATATATTTTCAAGTGTTTTAGTGTTTGGAACAAGTAAAAAAATTAGTTTTAAGTTTTTTGCATGTAATTTAGTGCAAAATACCGCGAAAAGAGAAGTATTGCCATATTTTATCACCAGCTGTTTAGCGGCGTTAAAGGAGAATTACAAAATCGCATTTTCGTTAAAAACAAACGCCAAAATTTGCGAGTGGTTAAAAGTTACAGCATCGGGCTACAGATGCTGTCACAATCACGCTAGCAATGGTAATTTCTTTGAAGTGGTCGTTGCGACTTACTGTGATCTTCCAGTCGCAGTGAAAAAATCACAGGTACATGAATATTTGCCACTTCTATAAATTTCCTACGCGCAAATTCGAGTGGTAAGATTATTCGTTTTAACGGCAAATAAATCATTTGGAAACTGTTACACGCTTTTTTATTCTGCCAAAATAGCTAGTAATATCGCGTAACCGCGAAAAATTGCACGTGTTTTGTAAATATTTTTGTGGACCGAAAATATCACAAAGTTTGTACATATACTCATTTATAAGAATTAATAAACAATAAAAGCACTTTTTACTCTTGTCTATAAATTCAGAAATATAGATTTTTTTCCATATTCTTGTTTCGTGTATTCTAATACTAAGCTCCTAGATTTTTGTAAAATTTCTTTTTAGTTTAGATACTTGCAGTTTTTTGTAACCTAAGGTTCGGACGTCTATGTCGATGTTTTCTGCGTTTCTAATAGCTCGCTCGTAGCTTTTTGTGGTTTTTTCATTTTATTTTGAATACTTACCATGTAATCTAATTAGGTTTGGGCGACTATTTCGTTGATTCGGAAGAGAGATCGAGCGAGTGCTTGCGAATACGATGCAAAGAGGAGATGCCAATAAATAACACCGACCCTTCGAGAACACGACGAGCGAACAACGAAGAAAGTTCTCGGTGCGAAGGGAAGCACCCTGTTGGACCATATAAGGCAGTGACCAAGCAAGTCAGGTTGATCAGTTTATTTTCAAGCGTTGAACAGTGAACTACTGTGAAGTTACCAAACTCTTAAATTTGTATTGCGTTTATTACTAGCAAATAAAACTAGCTATTAGTTACAATATCTGTACGTGTGTTTATTTGACTTTATAGTGATCGAGCACAGAATTTATAATCGAAGACTCGTCGGATTCGTCACAGTATTATAATGTGACGAATTCGATCTTGTTCCAATGAATCGTTCCACCATGCCATCTAACTGAGGATGCAGTGCAGTTGTTCGAGTTTTTCGAATGCCCAATGTCTTGCACATTTCCTGGAACCCAGCTGATTTGAAATTTCTGCCTTGGCCAGAATGTATATCCATCGGTGCACCAAACCTAGCTACCCAACTGTTAGTAAACACTTCTGCTATGGTTTCTGCCTCTTAATTTGGAATAGGGTACACTTCTGGCCATTTGCTGAAATAGCCCCTAACTACCAGTACATATTCGTTTCCGAGCTTGCTAGTAGGAAATGGACTACTATCCTCTCAAATGCCGCACCTGAGTTATTCATTTGGCTATGGCTCTTTGATTTCGGTCCTTTAGCTTTGATGCATACTTCACAGTTGGCAATCCACTCCGCGACAGATTGACGGCAACCAACCCAATAAAATCTTTGCTTGACTTTCTCCAAGGTCTTGAGGACTCCAAGATGATCTCCGCTTGGACCGTTATGTAATTCATTGAGTACATCAGCGATTTTCTGCTTTGGGACGACTATCAGCTTTCGAACGCATTTATAATCCTCACTCTCCCATATTCGATGGAAACAACCGGATTCTAATTGCAAACTATTCCACTGTGCACAATATGACTTGGCAATAGGACTTTTTGCTGACATCTCCTCTCTTGATGGTCGCTCGTTTCGTTCGATTCCTTGCATCACACGTGTAAGATCTGGATTTTCGTGTTGACACCTCCTTAATTGATCCATGTTCTATTTGTCCGTAGATCTTATAGTCATGAGCCACACATCTATAATGTCTTCCTTGGCCTCAGCTTTCGAACAATGCTTGCATTCCAAGTTATATGGTCTTCGTGACATTGCATCAGCATTTCCGTGGGTGCTACCTTTGCGATGCTCTATGGAAAAGTCATAACTTTGCAGTCGCTCTATCCACCTTGCCAATTGATCTTCCGGATTACGGAACTGTAAGAGCCATTTCAACGCTGCATGGGCTATCCTGACGTGGAATCGCTGCCCATAGAGATACTTGTGGAAATGCTGAACGCACTCTAACAATGCCAACAGTTCTCTTCGGGTTACACAATAGTTCCTTTCAGGCTTCCCAATTGTTCGGCTATAGTATGCAACTACCTTCTCCTGTCCATCAACAATCTGGGACAAAACACCTCCTATAGCATAACAACTCGCATCTGTATCCACAATAAACTTTGAACCTGTAATTGGATATGCTAACATCGGGGCAGTGCATAGTTGTTCCTTCAATGTTTGAAAAGCCACCTCCTGTTCCTTCTTCCACTCAAAGGAAGCTCCGTAACTCATGCAAATTTCTCGGTCTTGGCCAATCCTTTACGGCTTCGATCTTTTCCTTAGCAGCGCCGATTCCCTCTGTAGTTACCTTGCGACCCAAATAACTTACTTCCTTTTTAAACAAGGAACACTTCTTGGGACTTAGTTTCAGACCAGCACCACCTATTCTTTGGAAAACTTCCTCCAAGTTCTTTAGGTGTTCCTCAATATCTTTTCCCAGCACGATGATGTCGGCCAGGTACACCAAACATGTTTGCCAGTGCAATCCTTTTAGTATCTGGTCCATGAGTCTCTCAAAAGTAGCTGGAGCATTGCATAGCCCGAAGGGCATTACCGTAAATTGCCAAAGCCCTTCTCCAACGCTGAAGGCCGTCTTCTCTTTATCTTCATCCTTTACCTCCACTTGCCAGTAGCCGCTTGTCCAGTCCAGTGTGGAAAACCATTTCGTGCCAGATAACGAGTCCAGAGTATCGTCGATTCTTGGCAATGGATAACTGTACTTCTTCGTTACGTCGTTAAATTTCCGGTAATCCACACAGAACCTCATTTTTCCATCCTTCTTTTTCACTAGTACTACGGGTGAGCTCCATGGACTAACTGATGGTTCGATCACGCCGCTGTCACTTATTTCCTGTATAATTTCTCTTACTACTTGGCGTTTGTCCAATGGAATACTACGAGGATCTTGGCGGATTGGCCTTGCATCACCAGTATCTATTTGATGCTTCACAACGTTGGTCCGGCCTGGTTTGGAACCACCCTTGTCTAATATGCTCGAGTACTTGAGTATAAGTTGTTTTGCCTTGTTTTGATGGTCTGATGGTAAGACCAGCCTTGCTGGTAGAACCATTTTCTTGGAGCTGTTCACAAGTGAGAACCACTTCTACCTCTTGGCATTGTCCCAATATAGCTCCTTTGGAAAGTTTAATTGGCGATTTGAACTCATTAAGTACTCTTACCGGTATACGTCCATCTTGTTTTGTCATAACCAGGGGTTATCCAAATAGTATATCCGTCTGTGATTTGTTTGCTGCCTTCACAACCCACAATTTGTTTGTCCCATAAGCTCCATCAATCTTTGGTCTTTGATAACTGCTTCTGACTTCGGTAGAATTTGTCGGCTCTCCTGCATGAGTACTCGTTTACTGACATACTTCTTTTGTTAACCAAAGTTGAGCGGCACATCCATATTCTTATACTTGATAATCTTATTTTTCATGTCAATCTTGATGCCTTGCTCGCTTAGGAAATCCACGCCAATTATGATTTCATCAACAACGGTCAGAAAATGCTCTTTTCCCCTCCACAAATCCGCCAATAGTAACATTAATCGCTTTCCGTCCGATTTGTGATACAGAGATTATGGGGCATTTAATTATGGGGGCCAGCCTACGCCCCTTGCGGCTGACTCTCTTTAGTTTAACGGTTGGTTGGATTGGGAGACATGCTCATCTCCTTCAGCTTTGCGCTTAACCACTGGCATCCGTATCCAGAATAAACGTTGAACCTGGGATCGGATATGCTAACATTGGGGCAGTGCATAGTCGCTTCTTCAAGGCACTTCATGCTGCTTTTTCCATTCAAAACTTATATTTTTCCTAGTAAGCTCATGGATACTACGCTGGTGAAATTCGGTACAAATCGGCGATAATACGTGCACAGCCCAAGGAAACTTCGTAACTCATGCAAATTCCTCGGCCTTAGCCAATCATTTACAGTTTCGATCTCTTTCTTCGCAGTGCAGATACCCTCGTTGCCTTGTGACCCAAATAACTTACTTCCTTTTTAAACAAGGAACACTTCTTGGGACTTAATTTCAGGCCAGCACCAGCTATCCTTTGGATAGCTTCCTCCAAGTTCTTTAGGTGTTCCTCAACATCTTTTCCCAGCACGATGATGTCGTCCAGGTACACCAAACATGTTTCCCAATGCAATCCTTTTAGCACCTGATTCATGAGTCTCTCAAAAGTAGCTGGAGCATTGCATAGTCAGAAGCGCATTACCGTAAATTGCGAAACCCTTCTCCAACACTCAAGGCTGTCTTTTCTTTATCTTCATTCTTTACCTCCACTTGCCAGTAGCCGCTTTTCAGGTCCACTGTGAAAACCATTTAGTACCAAAAAGCGAGTCCAGAGTATCGTCGATTCTTAGCAACGGATAACTGTCCTTCTTCGTTACGTCATTCAGTTTCCGATAATCCACACAGAACCTCATCTTTCCCTCCTTCTTTTTCACTAGTACTACCGGTGAGCTGGTGGTTCGATTACGCCGCTATCACTCATTTCTCTTACCACTTGTCGCTTAGCTAAAGTGACACTACGAGGAGCTTGGTGGATTGGCCTTGCATCATCAGTATCTATTTGATGTTTCACAACGTTGGTCCGGCCTGGTTTGGAACCATCCTTGTCAAATATGCTCGAGTACTTGAGTATAAGTTGTGTTGCCTTGTTTTGATGGTCTGATGGTAAGACCAGTCTTGCTGGAAGAACCATTTTCTTGGAGCTGTTCACAATTGATAACCACTTCCACCTCTTGGCGTTGTCCCAATATAGCTCCTTTGGAAAGTTTAATTGGCTATTTGAACTCATTAAGTACTCTTACCGGTATACGTCCTCCAATAGTAACATTAACAGCTTTCCGTACGATTTATGATACAGAGATTATGGGGCATTCAATTGTGGGAGCCAGCCTACGCCCCTTGCGGCTGACTCTCTTTAGTTTAACGGGTGGTTGGATTGGGAGACATGCTCATCTCCTTCAGCTTTGCGCTTACGACCACTTGCGTTTCTGAAGTCTCTGGAGCCGGTGTCACAATAACGCGCAATGTGACCAGATTTTCCACACCTAAAGCGTTTCCACTCAATGCTTCCAGAATTGTGTCTACCCAATCTGGCCGTTTTAATTCCACGCGGTGAGCTTTGTACGCCGGCTTACTTAATAGCGAGGCTGTTTTCTGCGTCAAAGTATATAAAGGATCTCTTTGGATTTGCATATGTGGCTCGGTTCGTCTCCACATCACGTATTCCATTTATAAAGCTTTGGATTTTAACCCTTTCTATGCACTCTACGGGTGTGTCTGCGTTTGCTAGATGAGCCAACCTCTCGATGTTTGATGCGAATTCCTGCAAAGTATCATTAGGTTTCTGGAACCGATTCCGAACCATAGCATCTCTCAACACCACCCATCAATGCCTCATAATTATTTCGTTCGCCGTCAGGAATAGTCTGAAAGATTTTAGCTGCAGGTCCCTTCAATGCCACGAATAGTGCAGCAATTTTGTCTTCAGTGGCCTAATTATTCACAGCTGCCGTCTTCTCAAACTGTAGCTTAAATACCTGAAAAGAAACAGAACCATCAAAGGATGGGGTTTTTACCTTTGAAGTATTCGTGGAAGCTGTTGGACGATTCAGCTGCCACTCCTGGATACGACCTCTTAGTGCATCTGCTTTAGCCTCAATTTTGTCCTGCCGTTCTCTGAATACCTCCTGCACTTCAGTTATTTTTGCGGCCGGCATTCTTAGCTGTGATGCCATTCGTTCTTCCTGTGCCTCCAGCTGCAATGCAATTCTCGACGATAACCGGCCCTCCTGTTCCTCTAGTGGGGCTGAAATTTGAGATACCATGTGTGTCTTATGTTCTTCAAATTGTGTTGACATCTGAGTAATTTGTGAAGAAATTGTCGAAAAAATAGCCGCTAGAATTGCATTCATAGCCAAACCACTAGGTGAATCTAGAGCCACTTGCTTTTCTTCAAACTTCGCGTTTGCCTCTTCGATATCAGGATGAAAAAGATGGTCGTCTACGCTTACGCCTCCTGCCTTCATGGCCTCCCGTTGCCGTGATTGTTATTCAAATTTATTACCGGTTGTGTTTAGAGCCCGTTGCTCAAACTCCTTCTTGAGTTGTTGGATCTTCAATTCGTTCAACTTAGCCATGTCCTTTGATCCTCGAAAAGTCTCGGTATTTACTTAACAATATCACTTCTGACACCAATTGTGACGAACTCGATGATTCCTTGATTATCAATCCTGAGTTCGATGAGTATAAAGTCAACTTAACACAGGCACAGATATTGTAACCAATAGCTGGTTTTATTTACTAGTAATATAAGCAATACAAATTTAAGAGTTTGAATAACACTTGAAAATAAACTGATCAGCCTGCCTTCTTGGTCACTGCCTTATATAGTCCGACAGGGTGCTTCCCTACACACCGAGAACTTTCTTGGTTGTTCGCTCTTCGTGTTCTCGAAGGGTCGGTGTTATTTATTGACATCTCCTCTTTGACTTGTATTCGCAAACACTCAAGCCATCTCTCTTCCTCTTCCTTGGTACACGCTTGCATGCATAGGCGTAGCCATCGTTATTACGGCTGTGTTTAACTAGTGGTGAGAGTGTTATTGGGTTAGGGATGGTACGTGCTTTAGGATATTCGCCACAATATAGCTTCCATATAATCGACAGTTTCGGTAAATGGGTGCTGAGCTATGATTTTTGCAATTAAAAACCTAGAAACGTAAAATTTTTCAGGTTCGGTGCATATTATATATGTAATGTGTGTAGTGAAAATCAGCCAGATCGGACCTACATAACATATAGCCCCCATACAATCGATTATTCCGATAAATGGGGTTTGGGCTATGTATCTTCAAATTAGCAGTTTTGCAGAGTTTTTACTAATTGTAAGTAAGGATCGGACACCGTGATGCGTATTCATGAAAGGTCTAAAGTCGAAACAGCCTTTTCCCTACCTGTTATATTTTAGTTTGGATACTTGCAGTTTTTTTATGAGTGTATTAGTTTCGTAAGTTTATTTCTACACTTTGTGGGGGGCATTTTGGATATTTTGAAATCTTACAAAGTCTTCTTAGGTTTTTTCGCGTTGACCTAGATACTTGAAACAGAGTTCAGAAAATCGTGACAATGCAAAGCAAGCTAAGAACACATGCGCTAAGAGCGCGCTGGTCGAGATAACTTAAAAAAAAAAAATACGCACAACAGCCGGAATGACCCGGGGTTTTTACCCGCCCAAGGGCTGTTACTTCGTAACCCTGTCTAATCTGTCATGTCCCACCCTCAAATTGTCGTCCTCGGAGCAAACTCTTGCAGCGGGGATGCTCCATCTTCTTTTGTTAAGGGCTGGGGTCGAGCCCAACCCCGGACCAAGAGATTGGATCTGCTGCGTCTGCTTTAAGAAAATTTATATTAAACGGTCGCATTCTGTTCAATGCGTCAAGTGTAATAGATGGCTTTACAATTCTGGATGCTCAGACCACAATGGTGGCTCAGACTTCACGACTAGTAGCACTGTTGCAATGCCCGCCTCACGTCCTCCCGACTGCCGCTCCCGCTCAACAGCGCCCCCACTCGCACAGCGGTTCATCACTCCTATCCCCTCCGGAATAGGTCAACGAGCACCTCCTAGCGTCAGCCCCCTCAGTGTATCTACCCCTCATTTCCCCCACCTATGCACATTGTTCACGACCACCAGCTTCTCGTGCCTTTCACAATGTGCACTGTTTGTCGGCAAAGACTATATACGCCTGCATCATCGTCAAATGCAACAATTGTCTTGGCTCGCAACCAGAAACCTTTTGATGGATACGTTTATAACCCCTTTCTGCAACACGCCGCAGGCTTCCATGCCTCCATAAAATTTTCAAGGTTCATTACCTTCTAGACTACGACACAGCCTACCACCACCCAGGCAAACGCATCCGTCCTTCACGCCTAGTATGACACCAACCTCGCCTCCAGCGCACTTCAAAATTGTACAGCTAAATTGTACCGGATTAGCTAGAAAGATCGCGGAGGTAACTGAATTTAAAAGCTAAACAACATCAAAATCGCTGCGATTCCAGAGACCAAACTCACCACAACATCAGACTTACGAACTCGTGATGGGTATAACTTGCATCGAAAAGACCGTCCCAGCGGTAATGCGGATGGTCTCGCGTCTCCATCTCCATCTCCATTACGAGCGCTGGCCAAATTAACTTCGTCATCTGCCGAACGATGCTTACATTAGCTTCACACCACCTACGCATCCTACTCTCCGTTGAAGGACCGATACATTAACTTCACCAAAGCGGGCTGAGACCGCTTTACGGACTATACAGAGCACTCCTTCGCTGCCTTACCCACTCCGATAGACGTACGCAAAGGTGAAAGAGAGTTTCGCAAAGTTATCTATTCAGCCTCCGGCCGCTCCATTCCCGCTGGAAGAATACCGGAAATTCGACCTAATTTCCCTGCGGAGACAAAGGTCCTGGCACGAGAACGTAACCAAGTGAGACTTATCAATCCCGCAGACCCCAAAATTAAAGATCCTAACACGGAAATCCGAAGGACAGTCAATGACTAGAAGTTGACCAAGTGGAAGCAACACCTAGAGGCATGCAACCTCTCGGAGTCGGCAAATTATGGTCAACAGTCAAGGCTCTATCAAATCCGACCAAACACAATGACAACGTCGCCATTACATTTGGTGACAAATTTACCCCAGGCGATGCGCGAGCTCTTTCTGCCGGCAGTTTATAATGCATCCACCTGCTGATACGGCCAAGAGACGAGCCATCCGTCGGGCGCAGAAACACTAACACAACACAGCGCCTATTGCCGCCTCCGTCGCCGAGGTCAAGGAAGCCATAATGAAGGCCAAGTCCTCAAGATCAATCGGACCCGACGGTATTGCCATGAAGTGGTTGAAACACCTAGGCCACGAGGGACAAAGTTATTTGGCGGCTCTCTTCAACCTCTCTCTAACCACTTTCGTCATTCCAGAGATTTGGAAACAAGCCATTGTGGTCCCCCTACTAAAAACCAGGGAAGCCGGCGAACCAAAGAGAATCATATCGTCCGATATCTCTCCTGTCGCCAGTAGCGAAGTTATTGAGGACCATTCTGCTCCCATATTGCACTGGAAACCCGAACACTAACATGGCTTTCAGAAGTCGGATAGCACAACAACCGCTTTGAACATTGTAACGACGCAGATAAACTATGGCTTGAATCAATAGCCACCAAATCATAGGACGATGCCCGTGGCAATTGACCATTCCAAAGCTTTTGTAACAGTCAGCCATGCCACACTCCTAAGAGACCTGGAAGAGATACCGCTCCCTGCCGGTCTAAAAAGGCGGGCCGCTAACTACCTCAACAGTCGGCAGGTGTTAGTAAATTTAGGACCAAGAGATCTAGCCCACGAAGAATTAAGCCAGGGGTGCCGCAGGGTGGTGTCATATGCCCCCTTTTGTTTAATTTCTATATTTCGAGGCTTCCTCCCCCACCAGACGGAGTCCCCATTGTATCCTATGCTGACGACTGCATGATTAGGGCATCGGGTAAGAGCCCCTCCATAAACGAAATCTGTGCGAGGATTAACTGTTACCTCCGACACCTTTCCAGCATTCCCACAACAGCCGGTTCTATCGTACCGGAATGACTGGGGTTTTTATATCCGACCAAGGGCTGTTATTTCGACATTACCCTGTTTAACTTATCACCTTTCCCCCTAACATTGTCATCCTCCGAGCAGCTCCTTACAGCAGGGCTGCTCAAAACTTTCCTGCTCCGGGCTGGTGTTGAATCCAACCCGGGACCAAGATAAGGGATTTTCTGCGTTTGCTGGAAGAAGATTTACGTCAAACGTTCACACTTCGTCCAATGTAATACTGTAAGGACCCAAAACCACCGGTTTTGGAGTCCAACACATGAACACACTCTTCCTTAATTTTTATATGAATATTTTGAAATCATGAGTTTCTTAATTTTTGGAACACCCTACTGTACATAGTTACATGCTTATTGATATATATTTGAATCTTTATTATATTATACCAAATTGAACTCGGGGGTATAAATTGGTATAAATACACATATTTTTCTGGATGCTCTAATATACATTTTTCCCCGAACCCCTAATACACATTTTAATAATCAGGCAAAAAAATATGAGCCGCTAACCAAGCGACAATTCTAGTTTGCAATAAACAAATATTGTACAAACAAAGTAACCGGCATTCCGATAAGCAAAAAAGTCAGCCAACTTAAGCAGCGGTGCTTTGTTTAGATGCACGCGCACACCTACATATTTGGGCAACCCAATGCAAGCGGACATAGCATAAAGAAGAGAAGGAAAACCCATTGCTTGTATAGCAGGTAAAATAGGCGATGGGATTGCAGTAAAACAGCCAGCATATAAATAGTGATGTCGATGGCATGTCCAGCTGATCGATGCAGTGCGGGCAAGCAGCTGACCGCATACAATGGGGCATTCCAAGTGGACGCGAGAACATATGAAATACTGTTAAGAATTAAGATACAAATCTTACATTTATAAATGCTGCATATATATGCAAGGAAATAATGTTTTAGGATATAATAAAGATTTTTTATTGTAAATCAACTGTCCGCCTGCGTGCGGCGAGCATTTCTCCAGGAAAATGAGAAGTTAGGCAGACATAGTAGTGTGGCAACTACCACATCGATATACACACGGCAACTCTAGACAAGTGTAAAAGAGGAGCAGCTGTTTTCTCGTTTGTTGCCGGCATTGTTTTTTCTATTTCGCTTTTTGTCAACCACATTTTTGTAAAAACCAAAAAAAGTTAAATCGAATTCAATCAATTAAATTAGTTTGTATATTCACTTAAAAACCGTGTTGTTATTTACGCACCAAACTGGTGACCCCGACGTGATTTGAACAACTTTAACAAAAAAACTAAAATGACTGACAACGAGGAGCTCTCAATTAAGTCAGGCATTAGCGAACAGCACGCAACAGCAACAAAGCAATGCACTCGGAGGAAGCCAGATCACATCGGTCTCGAAAGTAAAAATAGCGCAGTTCTACGAAAACGACCCAGAGCTTTGGCTCATCATTGTAGAATCACATTTTGAGGCACGCAAAATAACCTCAAACAAGTCCAAATACTTGCACACCGTTGCTAACCCATCATGTAAAGTCGCCTTGCAAGTGAGGGAATTGCTCCTAGAACCCTTCAGCGATGAAAAGTATGATTAAAGCAACGTCTCATATCAATTTACTCCGAGTCAGCTACAATCAAATTTGAAAAGCTAATTTTAAACGAACCGCTGGGTGACATGAAACCCTCTCAGGCACTCCAAAGAATTAAGTCTCTTGCATCGAAAGACACAGGAGACGACTTCATTAAGAACTTACGGATGAAAATAATGCCGCAAGCAAACGAGAAAACAGCTGATCCTCTTTTACATTTAGAGTTTCCGTGTGTATATCGATGTGGAAGTTGCCACAAACAACGCGAACAGTGCTGGCCGCATCCCAAGACAAACTAGATGACTTAGCACAAATCGCGGACCGAATGATGGGATGTTTCGGACAAAGTGTGTATTTCCAGTGACGGAAATCCTCCGTTGGAAAAAACGTTGGAACTAATACAACAAAAACTAGAGAAATTAACCACACGACTCAACTCAATCCAAACTCGGAACCGGTCGATGCGACAAGAAACAACACCACATAGGCAGCGCGGCCGCTCAGCCAGCGCAAAGTGCAGAGAAAAAGAAGGAGACGCAGACAAAGACTTATGCTGGTATCACGAAAAATTAGGAGATCGCGCAATAAAATGCCGCTCGCCGTGCTCTTTTGTCTTAAACTCAAAAAACTAATGTGTGTGGTGTCATTCCAGGCGCCGACACCATACACATCGTCAAAGCGCCTTTTCATACACTATAAGCTAACCGAACACGATTTCCTGATTGACTCAGGTGCTGATCATTCCATACTGAAGCCAACCCAATGAATGAAGGAACGTATGCGAAGCAATTACAACAAAATAAATTCAGAGGAATATGCCCAATATTACGCAGCAAATGGATCGCCGATACAAACATATGGAAAACATTTATTTAGCGTATGTCTGGGGCTAAGACACGAATTCCCCTGGAATTTTACCATAGCAGACTGCTCACCGTCAATAATCGGTGCAGACTTTTTAAACGAGTATGGGTTGCTCGTGGACATTAAACAGAAGCGAATAATAGATCCAGTATCTGGGGAGTCATCCAAAGGTGAAATAGTCAATTCAATCTCACCTCAGGTAACTACAATCGATACAAATAACAATTTCTCATTTCTTTTATCTGAGTTCAAAGAACTACTTGGCGACAAACCGTCATTTCGAGTCAAGGAGCGTGCCTACGTAACGCACTTCATCGAAACGACGGGACCACCGGTCACAGCAAAGGCGAGGAGGTTACCACTCGAAAAACTAGCAATCGCAAAAAAGAATTAAACGAACTACTTCGACTTGGAATCTGCCGTCCGTCAAAGTCCAACTACGCCTCGCCTCTGCATATGACACCAAAGAATAATGGAGATTGGCGCCCGTGCGGTGACTATCGGCAACGTAATTCAGTCACAAAACCCGATAAGTACCCGATTCCGCACCTGCAAGATTTTGTAAACATCTTGAATGGAAAGCGAATTTTCAGTCGTATTGACTTACGCAAAGCTTACCATGAAGTCCTAATTGAGGAATCGCACATACCTAAAACAGCCATCATAGCCCCGTTCGTCCTATACGAGTCCGTTTTCATGTCGTTTGGACTGCGAAATGCATCACAAACATTTCAACGATTGATCGATGAAGTGCTACGGGGGCTTGATTTTGCTTTTGCCTCTATAGACGACATATTTGTCGCATCTGAATCGTACGAACAGCACGTCGAACACGTCAAAAACATATTCAAGCGCTTATCTAAGTATGGACTTCGAGTGAATGCTGAAAAGTTCGTATTTGCCGCTAGCGAATTAACATTTTTAGGCCACCAAGTCACAGCTGAAGGCGTAAAACCGTTACCCGAAAAGGTGAACACAATATTATCATTCAAAGAACCGACGGTTGCGAAAGATCTAAAACGATTCTTGCTGATGATAAACATTTACCGCCGCTTTATTAAAAACGCAGCTGAAACGCAACAACTACTACAAGTGTTGTAGCAATACTCAGAATGCGTTTCACTTTCAATGCATATACAAATATTAACCCGAATAAATTATGTTGAACCCAACGGGAGTTCAACAACATATATACACCCCACGTATCTGCTTACATTTCTCACCCAATTACTCAACCCGTCACACTGACCAACACACGTACCGATCAGCATGACTGATCGACAGTATCGGTTTGTCAATGTGAACTACCAACTTATTGCTGACTTTGCATATCATGTAAACACTTGTAGCTTGTAAGTATTAGTGTAAGAAATTTTGTATAAAAGGAAAAGAATTTCCAATTAAGAATCAATTCTATTCATGCGCTTAATTTCAGCGAAACTTTTTCATTTCATTTCATGGCGATCCTCAGCCAGGCTTAGTCCAAAAGGAAGCAAAAATTTGCTACATTAGCAAAACGCAACCAAGACTAAAAGTATATACCTAAATACAATATTTAACAACATTTTGGCCAATTACAATTAAATTTAAACTATTAAGGAACTAAAATGTGCACATGTCCTAGAGGTTTTGTGCAAATAAATGTGATTCTTTATGAGAATTCAATAAAAATTAGCAGCAACCTGACCGGCAGCACCAACGCAGAAAAGGGTGGATTAATTTGCGAGGAATTTAAAAAGACATTGGCGACTGGCGGCGATTAAGTATATAATTAGAAAAAAACTTAGAATAATTTGAGCACGCCTCACGGCCGCTAAATTAAGAGCAATTCACTTTGCTTAGGATACAAAATAAAATTAACAAAATAATTAGAAATATCTAAAGAAAAATAAAATATGTGCAAAAATTAATAATTGTAATATTTGTTTTTCATGTCTGTGTTTTTTACAAAAAATTTTATAATGTTTTTCGTTGTTGTTTTTAAATAAATAGATCACCCCTGAAGAAGCTAGGGAGACGAGCGAAACGTCGGGTTGAAATGATGAAATAAAAATATTTTACTTGCATCAAAACCACAATGGTCAAAAAAAGCCTAAACAAAATATAATATATAATAAATTGACCGAAAAATCTTCATAAAAAATTTTTTTTAATAACTTTTGTTTGTTATTCTGGTAACTGAAGCTAAATGAAAAAAAATGATTAATTATAGCAATTAAATACAGTTTCAGTTAGCAGCTTATAAAAATAATGCAGGAGATTGAGACTCAAGAGGAATTCAACAGAATTTTTAAAAAGTGCGAAGACACTATAAAGGAATTTTTAAAAATTCCCGAAAAAACCCTCGAGAGTCGTAAAGCTGCACAGCAAGGTCCTACACCGATTACCATAGAAGAGTATCGGCGAAGAAACAGGCTCATTAAACAGGAAGATATTCCAAAAATACCTACCCCTGTACAAATCCAAAAAAAGGAAACGGGGAGGCAAACAAGTTAGGAAAAGAAAAGAAATAACCGAAACTTTTAGGCTACTTAAACTAACAACAAATACGGTTGATAGGTTAAGATTGAAAGAAAAAATTAACACATTAAGAAATAAAAAAAAAATTATAAAGAAAAATTATATATGTAAAGTTTTCGGAAAATAAGAAATTTTGTTAATAAACAAATTGAGTAAATTGGTATGTAAATAAAATAAAAATATTAAATTCAAAAGTTTTTTTTTCTTCCAAAAATGGCATTTGGAAAATTGCATTAAACGTTATCTTAATAGGAATAGCACACCAGCAATTATCTGAAGGCATTTTCATAGCCAACACCATTACAAATAAAGATCAAACTTTCGTTAGAATTATCAACACAACAAATAAAAACACGACCATTCAAAATTACAAGGTCAATACCGGAAATTTAGACGATTACACACTAATTAAAACCACCACACACGATAAAAATTGCAACGACACAGAGAAATTAAAAAGATTAACAAAAAACTTTCCAAAATTTTTCAACCCTCAGTTAACAACACTATGCACAGAATTTATAGATATATTTGCACTAGGAACTGAACCAATTTCCTCTAATAATTTTTATAAACAAAAATTATACATGAATGATGACACTCCCGTTTACATAAAAAATTATAGATTGCCTCAAACACAAAAAGGAGAAATTAGCAAACAGTTTATCGAAGATGACATAATAGAACCCTCCATATCAGCATATAATAGCCCAATCCTGCTAGTCCCTAAATAATCACTCCCAGGGAAAACAGAAAAAAGATGGAGACTAGTGGTTGACTAAAGACAGGTAAATAAAAAGCTAGCAGCAGACAAATTCCCACTTCCAAGAATTGACGACATTTTAGATCAACTAGGAAGAGCAAAACATTTTTCATGCCTAGATCTTATGTCAGGTTTTCATCAAATCGAATTACACCCAGACTCCAGGGATATAACCTCATTCACAGCCGCAAATGGCACATATAGATTCAAAAGACTACCCTACGGATTAAAGGTAGCACCAAATTCATTCCAAAGAATGATGACACTAGCATTCGCGGGCCTCAAACCATCTCAAGCATTTCTCTACATGGATGCTTTAGTCGTATTAGGTTGTTCTGAAAACCATATGCTAAAAAACTTAAGAGACGTGTTCTCCACTTGTAGAAAATACAACCTAAAATTACATCCAGATAAATGTCTATTTTTCAGCCAAGAAGTAACATATTTAGGACATAAATGTACAAACAAGTGAATATTACCCGACCCAAGCAAATTCGAAACGGTCCAAAATTACCCAACACCAAAAACAGCCGACGAAGTTACAGAAGATTTGTACACTCAAGAAAATTAACTAGGCTTTGCAAAAAGAATGTTCCCTTCGAATGGACAGAAGAATGTCAAAAAGCTTTTGTCTACTTAAAGGAAGCATTAATTAGCCCAAAACTTTTACAATACCCAGATTTCGATAAAGAATTCTGCATAACAACAGACGCTATGGGGTTCGCTTGTGGGGCAGTCCTTAGCCAGGAACATGATGGCAAACAGTTACCAATTGCTTACGCTTCTAGGTCCTTCACGAAAGACGAAACCAACAAAGCCACAATAGAAAAAGAATTGACCGCAATCCATTGGGCTTTCTTCAGACCATATGTCTATGGCATAAAATTTCTAGTTAAAACCGACCATCGTCCTTTAACATACCTATTCTCAATGAAGAGTCCTTCATCTAAGCTGACACGAGTAAGACTCGATTTAGAGGAGTACGATTTTGAAGTAGAGTATATAGCCGGAAAGGAAAATCATATCGCGGACGCTTTATCCCGCATAACAATTATAAACTTAAAAGATATGTCAGTGGAAGCATGTAAAATATTAAAAATAACAACAAGCTCAGCGGCAAAACATACCAGCAGTAATGTTGAGAATAAAGAAAGTCACAAAGAGAACCCCAAAATATACGAAGCGCTAAATAAATTTGAAGTAAAAAGACGTGTCGAGCTCGTTTTCAATCCTCCGAAATATTCTTTACCAGGCTTGAAAGAGAAGCCGGCAATTTAGGACTTGTACAAACACAGTTGTCCTTAGGGGACAAATTGCTTAAAAGAAATTATACTGCAGTAGGCAAATTTATAGAAATGGGTAACAAAGTTCTCAAAAAACGAACAATCGCTCTAACCCCAGAGGTTATATATGTGACAAATCCACGGAAAATTAAAGAAATTCTGCGCAAATATCATTACGATCCTATTACTGGTGGCCACCCAGGAATAAATCGCATGAGAGATAAAATTAAGCAGAAGTTTAGCTGGCTGAATATGAAAAATTACGTAAGAAAATACGTATAAAACTGCATCCACTGTAAAAAAAATAAGACAAATAAGCATATAAAAGAACCAATGACAATAACGGAGACACCTCCGAAGGCATTTTACATTGTACAAATCGATACAGTAGGCCCATTACCGAAGACGATAAATGGAAACGAATATGCAGTTACCATTATATGCGATCTTACCAAATATTTGGTAGCATCCCAGTTCCAAGCAAACACGCAATAACAGTCGCTAAAGCCGTGTTCGAGCATTTCATCTTGATTTATGGACAAATGAAAACAATCATGATGGGCACAGAATACAAAAATAGCGTATTCAAAGAACTGTGTAAATTGTTGAAAATTGAACATAAATCTTCAACACCGTACCATCATCAAACTTTGGGTACTGTAGAACGCAGTCACCGGACATTCAATGAATATATACGTTCATACATATCCAGTGACAAAGACGATTGGGATGAATACCTCAGGTATTTCGCGTATTGTTACAATACGACGCCATCAACCATACATAAGTATTGTCCCTTTGAACTAATATTTGCAAAAAATCCACCGAATTACGAATTCCTAAAAGAAAATAAAATCAGCCCATTGTACAATCACGAAGCTTACGACAAAGAAGTAAAATATAGACTTCAAGTAGCACAGCAAAGAGCTAGGAAATTAGTCCAAGAGGCTAAAGAAAAACAAAAAACAAATTATGATAAAAGTAGCTATAGTAAGGAAATAAACATAGAAGATTTAGTGTTAGTTAGAGAAGAGGCCTCCCATAAGTTAGAAAATAGATATAACGGACACTATAAAGTTAAAAATATTGAAAAGAATAATAATTTTACTTTAATACCACATAGCATAGGAAATAGCAATAAAAACAACAAAAATAAAGAAATTATAATTCATAAGAATAGACTTAAAACTGTATAACATCACTAGTAATAACAAAAAAAAAAACAACCAACCATAAGCACTCCAGTTTACTCATTAAGAAAACAAAATACAACATATCATGTTCAAAATATAAAAAAAAGTCAGCACAATAAAGACACATGTGAAACAAATGTAAACAGATAAAAAACCTCATAAACAAACTTTTCAGTTTCGATATCAAGTTACCGTTATGCAATAAATTACAAAGGCATACGAAGAGCAATTAAAATCTTGTAAACGCAAGCAAACCTTAAGTGGGACATTAAGTATTTTTAATAGCCGTACACAATTGTCTTCAATTGTATACGACTATTCCTAAGGCGGATGGTGTAACATTACTCAGAATGCGTTTCACTTTCAATGCATATACAAATATTGACCCAAATAAATCATGTTGAACCCAACGGGAGTTCAACAACATATATACACGCCACGTATCTGCTTACATTTGTCACCCAACCGAAGATGCAAGGGAGGAGTTTAAACAGTATAAAGAGCAATTAGCAAATGCTTCGTTATTGGTTCATCCAGCCGCAAACGCCATGCTAATTCTAGCAACTGATGGCAGTTCACCAAAGCACCGAGCTAACATGCGACGTTTCTGGTAACACAATTAGACCGTTTGTTCCTAACAAATTTTTAAATCTCGTTAAAGGTAAACTTCACAATCTAAGTCATCCAGGCATACGTGGTACAACGAAACTGGTTCAACAACGATTCGTATGGGACAACATGCGGCGAGATTGCAAACAATTCGTGCGCAATTGCCTCGCATGTCAGAAAGCAAAGGTACATCGACACACACGATCACCTATCGAACATTACAACACCAGCTGTGATCGCTTTGAACATATCAATATCGACATCGTGGGGCCATTACCAGAGTCGAAAGGTTTCACTTACTCACTCACATGCATCGACAGAGCTACTCGTTGGCCCGCTGAAACGGTTGCAATCACTTTACTATCTGGATGGTTCTCTCGATTTGGCATTCCCAAGCGCGTGACAACGAACCAAGGTCGTCAATTCGAATCGTGCTCTTCAACGAATTGAACCGTCTGCTCGGTGTGAATCATCTAAGGACTAAACCAACAGGTAACGATTGGATCACTGAGTTACCTCTCATTCTGCTCGAGCTACGCTCAGTGGTTAAAGACGATCTCAAGGCATCGCCAGCCGAACTAGTCTTCGGGAAAACACTCACACTTTTCAACGATCTCGGCAGAAAAACGAATGATAACGACTTTATCAACCTGCTAAAGCATCAGTTAAGCAAAGTAAGGCCCCGGAATACATCTTTTCATGACTCTCCTTCAGTTTTCGTACACCCGGAACTGCCGAAAGCTAACTTTGTCTTCGTACGGATTGACAGTAGCAAAACACCCTTACAAACACCTTACAATGGCCCATACAGAGTTATAAAGCACGGGACGAAACACTTTAAACTAGAAATCAATGGAGAACATAAAACAGTATCAATCGATCGCCTGAAACCAGCGGTTGTCGACAACTTAGGCAAAGATTCGAGCATTTAAGAAAGAAAACGAAAGCCACCTGCAATTGAAACATAGCCAATCAAAACTACAAGATCGGATCGTCAAATCAAATTTCCTGATCGGTTGTGCCTTTAGCGGGGGAGCTATGTGGCAACCACCACATCGATATACACACGGCATCGTAAAAGAGGATCAGCTGTTTTCTCGTTTGTTTCCGGCATTGTTTTTTCTATTTCGCTTTTCGTCAACCACATTTTTGTAAAAACCAAAAAAGGTAAAGCGAATTCAATCAATTAAATTAGTTTGTATATTCACTTAAAAACCGTGTTGTTATTTACGCACCAAAAGAGTCTGCTGACGCCTTGTTCAGCGGTGAAGGACCTCCTGCGATTTGTCAGCTCACGAGTTCCATATTGTCGAGGTCCTCCACCGGGGTTTTCCAACTCCACTCTCCGGAAAGTTAGTGGTGGTTTTGCACCTCCGCAGCGTTTAGTAGCTTTATATACGGTGGGGGTTATTCCAATTCCACTGTCCGGAATTTTAGTGGTGGTTTTCCACCTCCCAGCTTTTAGTAGTTTTATATATGGTGGGGGTTTTTCCACCTCCACCGCCCGGAAAGTCAGTGGTGGTTTTCCACCTCCGCAGCTTTTAGTAGCTTTATATACGGTGGGGGTTTCCTAACTCCATCGTATGGAAGGCTGGTGGAGGTTATCCACATCCCCCAACTTCAAAGTAGTTTGCAAGTAGTTCTAAGAGTAGTAATTGAATTATCAAGGAATAAAGTACACAATTTTTTATACATTTTTAATCAAAACCAGGGTTGTTTTCTCTTTAAAAGGAGACGTTAGGAATTTCTGACCACAGGAACCCTGGACGGACTGAGCTTAACCCCGGCTTGAAAGGAAAAGTCTATCACAAATGGCGCCCGAACAGGGACTATATGAAGTAGGGTCACATGGTAGATAATTAAAAACACGAGGATACAACGGAGAACACACGGTGTCACATGGTGCATAGCTAAAACACGAGGATAAACACACAATTATACAGCGGAGAATACACAGAGGAAACCAAGAATTACGTGAAGAAAAAAGTTTACAGAAATCAGGTCTGAAATACGACGGCTGCAAGGACCCGCTAGGTTTTATTGAACGGGTGGAGGAGCTGGTCGACAGCTACGAACTTAGTCGCAACTCCATCCCACGAGCGCTACCGGAGCTTTTGAAAAAAAAGGCGTTGGTATGGTACCGCAACAACAACCGAAGAGTGGGAAGCCTTTAAAAAATACGTCCTAAAGATTTTCCTAAGTTCCAGCTACTTTGAGCATTTGGATGACGAAATCCGGCAGCGACCAAGTGAGGCGTTTAAAGATTACGTGCTATCGTTACAGTGGTTAATGCAACACGCCAATTACACCGACACCAAGAAGCTGGACAGGATACATAGGAACTCGCGGCGAGAGTACCAGCTGTACGTAAAAAGAAGTGAGTTTAATAGCCAGGAGGGATTGGTCAGCCTGGTCGAGGGTTATGAAAACTTCACGCCAGAGAAGGAAACACTAAAACCAACAGCGAGACCATTCGTACCACGAAGACCAGAGGAGAGGTACCAGTACATGCAAGCGGGCGAGAGAGAGAGACTTCGCCTATGGGTGCCGCAACGAGCGACGCGACTTTTGTTGGCACTGTGACCGACCGGGCATGTTGGCGCGTGACTGCTGTCGAAGACAGCCGGGAAATGGCCAGAGACCCCATTAATAGCGAGGGGTAGTGTCTCCAACAACGAATCCTCGTGCAGGACAAAAGCACTTAGGCAGACCGAAGGAAGGAGGTGGAAATGGTGCGAGGAACAGCAGGTAGCATTCGAATCGTTAAAGAACGCGCTCATACAAGCACCAGCATTGGCGTGCCCAGATTTTTCGAACAGGTTCCGGTTACAGACTAATGCGAGCGATTACGGCCTTGGTGCAATTCTAACCCAGGGGTTGGACGAGGAGGAACGAGTAATAGCATATGCGAGCCGTCGGCTGAAACAAACTACTCGGCAACGGAGAAGGAGTGCCTAGCCATCGTTTGGGCAGGAAGATAAGGCCATATTTGGAGGGGTACAATTTTACGGTAATCACTGATCACTTGGCTTTGAAATCGTTCGACATACAATACCGGAAAGGCAAAATAAATGTGGTCGCAGACGCACTCTCGAGGCAGCCGCTGGAAGAACAATTGGGAAGTATGTCGAGGCATGGTATTACGTGCAAATGGTACACAACGAAAATGGCCGAAGTATCGAAGAAGCCGGAGAAATTTCCCGACTACGTTATGGAGGGAGGACGATTGTATCGACGAATAGGAGAGTCAAATGGATTGCGATGATGCAGTACCGTGGAAGTTATGCGAGCCGACATCGGAGAGGAGCAGTGTGCTTAACGAAGTACACGACACACCGAGCGCAGGACACATGGGCATACGGAAATCGGTCGCGCGTGCAGTGATGAGGTACTATTGGCCCGGAATGTTTAGAGACGTACGGAAGTACGTGCAACAATGCCACGTATGCCAAGTCTACAAGCCCAGCCAACAACAAGCTGCAGGTAAGATGCTCACGCAGATTTCTGATGAACATTTTGCTACTGTTTATGCAGATTTCGTTGGACCACTCCCTCGCTCGAAGCATGGAAATACGATGGCAATGGTTTTTGTGGATAAATTCTCAAAATGGGTGAAAATCATGGCAATACGGAAGGCGATGATGGAGAATCTGATCCGAGGAATGACGGAGATGTTTTTGGCCCGATTTGACGCGCCAAAAATTCTAATCACAGACAATGGAGCACAATTCACGACCCGGCATTTTAAGAAGTTTCTACAAGAAGCTGGCATAGAGCACAAGCTAACGGCACCGTACACACCGCAAGAGAATCCGACGGAGAGAGCGAATCGTAATATCAAGAGGATGTGAGCACAGTTCACTCTACGATGAGCAAACTTTTCGCACAGGCGAGGAGAAGGTGACTCTCAGTGAAAAGATGGCGAAAATAAGGGAGGTGTATCAGATTGTACGACGTAGACAACAACAAGCATCAGCGGAGCAGGCAAGGCATTACAATTTTCGTAGGAGACGGTGGCAACCGGCTGTGGGCGATCTGGTATTAGTAAAAGAGCACCAGCTGTCCAAGGCAGTGGACAACTTCGCAGCAAAGTTGGCACCAAGATACAGTGGGCCTCATGGTATGACGAACTTCGTATCCCAGGTGATCGTCGAGCTAGACAAGGTGTATAACGGCAAAAGGAGAACGACACATACAAGCGAGTTAAAAGCGTACCATTAGGCGACAGTCGAAGAAGAAGCAAGTCCGGCAGCAGCCAGACAAATACGTTGATCCCGTGAGCGTGGTAAGTCGAAGGCGTCTCGCCAAGCCCCGAAGGGGGCTTCACCGAAGTCCCCTCGGAGAACAAACCAGACGGCCGAAAATGATAGTACCAACACAACACGCGCCATCATCAGCTCCGTGTAGTAGAACCCGAGGTCTCCGTTGGGGAGCACACAGACCAACTGGCCGTAGTGAGAGCAACACCACGCGCGTCAACATCTCAAGCAGCCCAAGTCACGGAGCAAGGTCAAGCCGATTGTAGCACGGTGGCGATATGTGGGCCACTAGCACTCGTCAATTCAAGTCCAAATGGCTCAAGAACCGAACGCGCAAGGGTAGGCAATGATTAACAGGTGGTAGACGGTGACCGGAGTGGGTGGCACGCAGCACAAGTACAAGGACAAATCCCAACCATGGATAACGGGATACAGGTGGCGATGAACTACGCCAACAACATAGCCAGCCAATGCTATAACAAGGCCTAGAGCGCAAAGGATTATCCCACAGAGAAAAGAAACATCGAGTGGAACGTCAGGCGAAAACCCCTTCCGCGAACATTCAACAGGCGCCACAATACGACTACCAGGCGCCACAAAATATACACACGTTGACACAAATAAACAGTAGAAATTGGTACAAGCGACCCCATTAGAGCATCAGCAGAATCACACAATCAAAGCGCGCTGGAGCATATGCAGAAGTTGAATTATCTTGCAAGAACAAAATACCGAACAAAGAGGACCGCGAAGACAATGCTGTCTGGAAAACCACTGTTAGAAGAACGGCGAGGACGACTATAAATATGAGGCGCCTATGTGCAAATAAATCAAAAAGTGGTTTATCATGGACAATCGCGCAGTAGTAAAGTACATCACCGAGGACGAGGCCATCCGGAGCTCCGAATACGAAACGGTGTCAGAGTGCGGCTCTGTGGAGACACCTGACGACCGGGGCAGCCAAATTAGGAGCCCAAGCTGCAGCGAAGCCAAGGCGACCGTGGACCATTAGTGCGAGAAGGCACACCGGAGGCATCTCAACCACTACGGGGTGTCAGTAAGAGAAGAAGAAGCACCGGGCCGGGGGTATATGGAATATACGAAGCTGATCAATATACGACTGCGCCGCTACAACGATTTTGAGACAACAGAGCAGGAAGAAGCCGCAAACCCACTCTCGGATAAAGTATACTACGCGATCCCGCCGAGGACAACGCCGCACCAAATCCACGCGATTCAGCCGAGGAATTATGCGATGCGACCGAGGATCACGCACGTACAGAAATGAGCGACGTGTCAAAAGGTGGCGAAAACAACAACAACAACGAGGCAAGTAAGGGCTCGCAGGATGTAATAACTGTGATAGAGCAATGGCTTCAAAACTCGACAACAACAACAACAGCGACGAGGGTCACGTGGACGAACCGGTCGGAAGTAGACCCCTTCCCAGAGGCATAAGGAGGTGAGGGGAGGGTGTGAGGACCCAAAACCACCGGTTTTGGAGTCCCACACATGAACACACTCTTCCTTAATTTTTATATGAATATTTTGAAATCATGAGTTGAACACACTCTTCCTTAATTTTTATATGAATATTTTGAAATCATGAGTTTCTTAATTTTTGGAACACCCTACTGTACATAGTTACATGCTCATTGATATATATTTGAATATTTATTATATTATACCAAATTGAATTCCGCGGTATAAATTGGTATAAATACACAGATTTTTCTGGATGCTCTAATATACATTTTTCCCCGAACCCCCTAATACACATTTCAATGATCAGGCAAAAAAATATGAGCCGCTAACCAAGCAACAATTCTAGTTTGCAATAAACAAATATTGTACAAACAAAGTAACCGGCATTCCAATAAGCAAAAGGGTCAGCCAACTTTAGCAGCGGTGCTTTGTATAGATTCACGCGCACGCCTACCTATTTGGGCAACCCAATGCAAGCGGACATAGCATAAAGAAGAGAAGGAAAACGCATTGCTTGCATAGCAGTAAAACAGCCAGCACATAAATAGTGATGTCGAGGCATGTCCAGGTGATCGATGCAGTATGGGCAAGCAGCTGACCGCATACAATGGGGCATTTCAAGTGGAAGCGAGAACATATGAAATACTGTTAAGAATTAAGATACAAATGTTACATATATAAATGCTGTATATATATACAAGGAAATAATGTTTTAGGATATAAAAAAGTTTTTTTATTGTAAATCAACTGTCCGCCTGCGTGCGGCGAGCATTTCTCCAGGAAAATGAGAAGTTAGGTAGGCATAGTAGTCTGCTGACGCCTTGTTCAGCGGTGAAGGACCTCCTGGGATTTGTCAGCTCACGAGTTCCATATTGTATATACAGTGGGGGTTTTTCCAACTCCACTGTCCGGAAAGTCAGTGGTGGTTTTCCACCTCCGCAGCTTTTAGTAGCTTTATATATGGTGGGGGTTTTTCTAACTCCACCGTCCGGAAAGTTAGTTCTGGTTTTTAACCTCCGCAGCTTTTAGAAACTTTATATACGGTGGGGGTTTTTGCCAACTCCACTGTCCGGAAAGTTAGGGGTGGTTTTCCACGTCCCCAGCTTTTATTAGCTTTATATACGGGGGGGGTTTTTCCCACTCCACTGTCCGGAAAGTTAGTGGTGGTTTTCCACCTCCGCAGCTTTTAGAAGCTTTATATACGGTGGGGGTTTTTCCAACTCCACTGTCCGGAAAGTTAGTAGTGGTTTTCCACCCCCGCAGCTTTTAGTACCTTTATATACGGTTTGGGTTTTCTAACTCCATCTTGTGGAAGGCTGGTGGAGGTTATCCACATCCCCCAACTTCAAAGTAGTTTGCAAGTAGTTCTAAGAGTAGTAATTGAATTATTAGGGAATAAAGTATACCATTTTTTATAAGTTTAATCAAAACCAGGGTAGTTTTCTCTTTAAAAGGACACGTTAGGAATTTCTCACCCACAGGAACCCTGGACGGTCTGAGCTTAACCCCGGCTTGAAAGGAAAAGTCTGCCACAATACATGCAAAAGATGGTTGCACAAAACCAGGTGCTCCGGGCTAAATCCCTCCACACATAGGCTCCCTAGTTTCTACAAAACTTTTTTGGCCCCTTACTGTTCACGGCCTAGAGGGTCCCGTGGCCAACGTCGATCCAGTGTCGCACCGCCACAAGCTCCAGACACAGTCTCCACGACTAATAGCACTAATACTATACAGCAAGTAGGGTGTAACTTCCGTTGCCGCTCACGCCCACCGGCGTAAACACTTCACACAGCAGCTCGCAGCTACTTTCTACGTAGCACTTCTCTTTTAGATGTGAGCAATGCTGAGCGACAGCCCACCTCCTCTCACTTGCAACCTCCCCTTCTTCTTCCAGCACTAGCACAAATGTAAGCCAAAACCACCAGCTCCTGTTTGGTCGGTTGAGACTATAAACACCTGCGACATCAGTCAAATGCAACTCTTGTCTTGGCCTATGTCACCTGATTATTTGTTCTCAACTTGGTAACAGGAACTTATGGACTGAAACGTACGTTGCGCCATGTTGTCGAGCTACGCAACCTACATCATCGACCGATTCGCCTCCTTCCGGTGGTCCGGATCCCTCGTCTTCTAGATTGCGACGAAGTGCGCGACGCAGCCTGATTCCACCGCGGCATGCACTCCAGTCCTTTACTCCCAGGGCGATTATTTCCCCCCTTTCGCACTTTCGTGTTCTACAGTTGAGCTGCAACGGCAACCGGCAAAGTTAGTGAGATAGTGAGTTTCATGAAGTGGCAAAATACCAAGATTGTTGCTATTCAAGAAACAAAGCTAGGCGCCCGATCAAACCATCGGACCTGTGATGGCTACAACAGCCATCGGCGTGACCGTGAGAGAGGCGTTGGGGGCGAACTTGCCTTCATCACTTATCCATCTGTGCAATATCGTATATTTGAGCCTAATGTCGACCCGAGGGACAACACTATAGAACGTCAAGGTATGGTTATCAGGTCAGGCGATGACGACCTTGAAATAATTAACATTTATATACCTCCTGCCACCTGCTGTCCGAGAGACAGTGCGTGACTCAGAGGCGATAATTGTGTTATCCTCGAAGAATTCAACGCACACCACGACCTGTGGCACTCAAGCCTACAGGTTGATGATAGGGGACAGGAATTGGCTGAACAAATAGACGATTCGACGTTTTGCAGTGTGAACGGGGATGCCCCACGAGAGTCGCGGTAAATTGTTCTAGTTCTTTACTATCGTCCGCACTGGTCTCATAAAAGGAAAAGGTGGTGCTACTACTAAAACCCGGCAAGCCGGCCAACGAGGGGGAGTCTTATCGACCGATACCACTCCTCTCGCCAGTAGTGAAGACCTTGGAGACGGCCTTGCTCCCTTACTACACCGCTAACTTGCGACTAGCCGAACATCAACATGGATTCCGTAAAATGCATATCACTACCACCGCGCTAAACGCCATCACCACTCAGATAGGTGTCGGTCTCAACCAACATCGGCCAAATGACAGATCAGTCATGCGCAACTCATTAACGACCTGGAGGATTCAACTCTTCCCCCCTTTCTAAAGCGTTGGACTGCCAACTATCTGAGTAGTCGGCAGTCGTCGGTTGAATTTAGAGGCGAAAGATAAAAACCACGTATAATTAAACAAGGGGTAGTGTTCTACCCCGCTTTTGTTTAATTACTACATACCAAGGCTCCCTTCCCCACCAGAGGATGTCTCGATCGTCTCCTGCGCCGCACGATCCTGGCGACGGGCCCCTCTGTAGACGAGCTCTGCTCAATGTTGACCAGGGAATTCCTGTTGAACTGCTAAAAACCGCATCATCTGAACAGGAACCTGCTCATCGAAAATCCGCCTCTCAGGAGAATAAGGAGTGAACTCCGTAAGCACTATGACGAGATCCGGCATCACATTTTCTCGCCGTTTTATCCAAAGGTGGATCGACGGGCCCTCAATCTCATCCACACGGAGTCGGTAAACTCCTTCGTCAGTTCTCGTCCAGTGAATGCAGTCCTACAGGCACAAGCTCCACCTGTTGCCGATGAGGAACGTTATGATCGCCCAACTTCGTTCTGGATACTGTAACAGACTAAACTGTGACATGCCAAATCTCTACCCGGAATGCGGCGTGTCTCCCACGATACTATTCATCTGCTCATCTGCTCAACGGAGTCTACTCTTCTCACAGCAATTTCACTCTGGTCCACCCCTGTTGAATCCGCCAGGTTTCTGGGACTTCTGTTAGAATAGCCTGATGACAATGTTGGATAAAAGAGGTGACAGTTTAGGCAGGTTAAATAGTCGCTAAAACAACAACAACAACAGACCTTTCCAGCTTGGGTAAATCGACGGCGACACTTTTTACGACGTGGATGCTCGCCCAACCTTGTTGACACCAACTGGAGGGAGTTGCAAGTCTCCCAAAACACTGCCAGCAGAACTTGCACGGGATATCTGCTTATTTCATCGGAGTCTCACCTTCATCAGGCGGCAAAAATGCTCGATACACGCGAGCATGCGGGACTGTTGAGCAGACAGTTTTTACTGAACTGCCACAAACATAGTCATCCAAACCGCCATCTATTGGATGAATCTCCGCCACCGAGAGACATAAGAAAACTTCTCCGTAAGCACTATGATGAGACCTTGACCACATGACCTTGCAGTTTGATCTGCGTAACCATAGGCGGGCTCTACACGACCTCCATACCGAGTCGGTAGGCAGATCCCTCAGATCTCGGCCTGTGAACCCCGTAATCGACATCGAACCACCTTAAAAAGCTGATAAGGAGCGTATTATTCTGAGGGAGACTCGAGTAATCCTAGCACAACTTTGGATATTGTAATAGATTAAACTCTTACTTATCCAGATGTGTGCCCTGCATGTGGTATGTCCCCTCACGATACCAAACATCTCTTTTCCTGTTCAATTGAACCTACTCTTCTAACACCAATATCACTCTGGTCCAACCCTGTTGAAACTGTGCGTTTCCTTGAACTCTTGTTAGAAGAGCTTGATAACGATTCTCAAACAACAAAACCAAGAAAACTTAAAAAGAGCTATCTGGCAACCTAGGGACTTTAATTTTGGCATCTAGTTCAGGAAACGATGGCAATACAGTTTGTAAAAAAAGGTACGCTAGATGGCCCGGTAATCAATGTAACTGAAAATTCCTGAAAAACGTTAGGAATATTACATAGATTTTTGAGTAACTTCCCGGAGAACGAAATTTCATTTAAAAAAAATTTACTAGGTGGCGCAGGGACCGCAGATCAGCACTCACTTATCCTCTTTAACAAACTTTTATGCACTTTAACGCTGCATGGTCTGTCCTGACGTGGAATCGCTGCCCATAAAGATACTTCTGGAAATGTCTAACACACTCTACCAATGCCAATAGTTCTCTCCGTGTTACGCAATAGTTCCTTTCAGGATTCCCGATTGTTCGGCTATAGTACGCAACTACCTTCTCATGTTAATCGACAATCTGAAACAAAACACCTTCTATAGCATAACCACTGGCATCCATATCCAGAATAAACGTTGAACCTGGAATCGGATATGCTAACATTGGGGCAGTGCATAGTCGCTCCTTCAAGGTTTGGAAAGCCATTTCATGTTCCTTCTTCCGAAACTCATATTTTTCCTGGTAAGCTCATGGAGACTACTAGCTACGCTGGTGAAGTCCGGTACAAATCGGTGATAATACGTGCACAGCCCAAGGAAACTTCGTAACTCATGCAAATTCCTCGGCCTTAGCCAATCCTTTACGGCTTCGATCCTTTCCTTCGCAGTGCAGATACCCTCGTTACCTTGTGAACCAAATAACTTACTTCCTTTTTGAACAAGGAACACTTCTTGGGACTTTTTAAAGCTTCCTCCAAGTTCTTTAGGTGTTCCTCAACACTTTTTCCCAGCACGATGATGTCGTCCAGGTGCACCAGACATTGATGTATATTGGAACGATTTTTCGTCATCCCTTGTCAAATTTAGTTTTGAGCCAAACCGGTTTCGGCATTGTGCCATCATCAGTGTCCATTTTCGTTCGAAATCTTGTTCGTTACGAAACTCGCCACTTATGATGGCACAACGATGAAACCGGTTTGTCTCAAAACCAAATTTGACAAGGGATGACGAAAAATCGTTCCAATATACATCAATCATTCACCCTGTCTGAAAAACAACAAACAAAATACACCAAACATGTTTCCCAATGCAATCCTTTTAGCACCTGATCCATGAGCCCCTCAAAAGTAGCTGGAGCATTGCATAGTCCGAAGGGCATTACCGTAAACTGCCAAAACCCTTCTCCAACACTGAAGGCTGTCTTTTCTTTATCTTCATTCTTTACCTCCACTTGCCAGTAGGCGGTTTTCAAGTCCACTGTGAAAACCATTTAGTACCAGAAAGCGAGTCCAGAGTATCGCCGATTCTTGGCAACGGATAACTGTCCTTCTTCGTTGCGTCATTCAGTTTCCGATAATCCACACAGAACCTCATTTTCCGTCCTTCTTTTTCACTAGTACTACCGGTGAGCTGGTGGTTCGATTACGCCGCTATCACTCATTGCTTGTATAATTATTCTTACCACTTGTCGTTTAGCTAAAGTGACAATACGACGATCTTGGCGGATTGGCCTTGCATCACCAGTATCTATTTGATGTTTCACAACGTTGATCCGGCCTGGTTTGGAACCATCCTTGTCAAATATGCTCGAGTACTTGAGTATAACTTGTTTTGCCTTGTTTTGATGGTCTGATGGTAAGACCAGTCTTGCTGGTAGAACCATTTTCTTGGAGCTGTTCACAATTGAGAACCACTTCCACCTCTTGGCATTGTCCCAATATAGCTCCTTTGGAAAGTTTAATTGGCGATTTGAACTCATTATGTACTCTTACCGGTATATGTCCATCTTGTTTTGTCATAACCACGGGTTTTCCAAATAGTATATCCGTCTGTGATTTGTTTGCTGCCTTCACAACCCATAATTTGTTTATCCCATAAGCTCCATCAATCTTTGATCTTTGATAACTGCTTCTGACTTCGGTAGAATTTGTCGGCTTTCCTGCATGAGTACTCGTTTACTGACATACTTCTTTTCTTAACCAAAGTTGAGCGGCACATCCATATTCTTATAGTTGAAAATCTTGATGCCTTACTCGCTTAGGAAATCCACGCCAATTATGATTTCATCAACAATGTCTGCCACTATGAATTTGTGCTGTACGGTGGACGCAACTTTGCTCCATGCAATGGTTTCACCTCCTTGCTGACTAAATCGGATCGAACGATGGAATGAGATGCGCCCGTATCTACGGTCAAAAAATGCTCTTTCCCCCTCCACAAATCCTCCAATAGTAACATTAATCGCTTTCCTCCGATTTGTGATACAGAGATTATGGGGCATTCAATTATGGGGGCCAGCCTACGCCCCTTGCGGCTGACTCTCTTTAGTTTAACGGTTGGTTGGATTGGGAGACATGCTAATCTCCTTCAGCTTTGCGCTTACGGCGCCCGCTTCACAGTCAGTAAATATCGATATTTGGATCACGATAAATACTGATGGATTGATGGATCGCAAACTGACGCTACACGTTCAATACATATCGTCAATACTTTTCGTCAGTACTTTCGTAATTTTCATGCTAAGCGGTTCGTAAAGAATGGAGCAAGAAACTACAAAACGGGCGTGTTTAGCTATATTAATAGCTTTTTTTAATTAAAGAAAAATATAATAAGAGACGATACTGGAGCAAAAATTGGTATAAAGAGCGAAACAAATACAGAAACATAAATTTGTGGGATTCAATTCGCCTCTATAAAGTATTTACAGTATTTTCACCGCTACACCGTCAATATTTTAATTGACAATATTTTTATCTGGATCGCCGATTTCTGGAGTTGTGTCCGTTCTACCAAAATACAGGCAGTCTTGACGGATCGCAAAAAATTACGCTACACCGTTGACAATATCTTTATCTGGATCGCGGATTTCTGGATTTCTAAACATCTTGCGATATTTTTCGCGATCCATCAATATTTGACGCTACACGTTCAATAAATATCGTGATCCAAAAATATTGTCAATACGTATTGCACGTGTAGCATTGGCCTACGACTACTTGCGTTGCTGAAGTCTCTGGCGCCGGTGTCGCAATAACGCGCAATGGGACCACATTTTCCACACCTAAAGCATTTGATGACAACATAATTTTTCTGTTGCTTCCCACTCAATACTTCCAGAATTGTGTCTACCCAATCTGACCGTTTTAATTCCACGCGGTGAGCTTTGTACGCCGGCTTACTTAATAGCGAGGCTGTTTTCTGCGCCAAAGTATATTATACCGTGTCAGCAAATGATCTCTTTGGATTTGCATATGTGGCTCGCTTCGTCTCCACATCACGTATTCCATTTATAAAGCTTTGCATTTTACCCCTTCTGTGTACTCTACGGTTGTGTCTGCGTTTGCTAGATGAGCCAACCTCTCGATGTCCGATGCGTATTCCTGCAAAGTCTCATTAGGTTTCTGGAACCGATTCCGAACCATAGCGTCTCTCAACACCACCCATCAATGCCTCATAATTATTTCGTTCGCCGTGAGGAATAGTCTGAAAGATTTTAGCTGCAGGTCCATTCAATGCCACGAATAGTGCAGCAATTTTGTCTTCAGTGGCCTAATTATTTATTACACAGCTGCCGTCTTCTCGAACTGTAGCTTAAATACCTGAAAAGGAACAGAACCATCAAAGGATGGGGTTTTTACCTTTGGAGTATTCGTGGAAGCTGTTGGACGATTCAGCTGCCACTCCTGGATACGACCTCTTAGTGCATCTGCTTTAGCCTCAATTTTGTCCTGCCGTTCTCTGAATACCTCCTGCACTTCAGTTATTTTTGCGTCCGGCATTCTTAGCTGTGATGCCATTCGTTCTTCCTGTGCCTCCAGCTGCAATGCAATTCTCGACGATAACCGGCCCTCCTGTTCCTCTAGTGGGGCTGAAATTTGAGATACCATGTGTGTCTTATGTTCTTCAAATTGTGTTGACATCTGAGTCATTTGTGAAGAAATTGTCGAAAAAATAGCCTCTAGAATTGCATTCCTATCCAAACCACTAAGTGAATCTAGAGCCACTTGCTTTTCTTCCAGCTTCGTATTTGCCTCATCCATATCAGAAGGAAAAAGATGGTCGTCTACGCTAACGCCTTCTGCCTCCATGGCCTCCCGTTGCCGTGATTGCTATTCAAACTTATTACCGGTTGTGTTTAGAGCCCCTTGCGCAAATTCCTTCTTGAGTTGTTGGATCCTCAATTCATTCAACTTAGCCATGTCCTTTGACTTTCGAAAAGTCTCGGTATTTACTTAACAATAAAACTTCTGACACCAATTGTAACGAATTCGATGATTCCTTGATTATTAATGCTGGGTTCGATCACTGCAAAGTCAACTAAACACAGGCACAGATATTGTAACTAATAGCTAGTTTTATTTACTAGGAATACAAATTTATGAACTTGGTAACTTCGCAGTAGTTCACTGAACAACACTTTGGAGAATGACGCGAGTGTTCACGAATACAAAGCAAAGAGGAGATGTCAATAAATAACACCGACCCTTCGAGAACACGAAGAACAAACAACCAAGAAAGTTTTCGGTGCACCCTGTTGGACTATATAAGGCAGTGACCATGCAAGGCGGCTTGATCAGTTTATTTTGAAGTGTTGTTCAGTGAACTACTATAAAGTTACCAAACTCTTAAAATTGTTTTGCGTTTATTACTAGTCAATAAAACTAGCGGATAGTCAAAATATCTGTGCGTGTGTTTACTGGACTTTATAGTGATCGAACCCAGGATTAATAATCGAAGACTCATCGAATTCGTCACAATTGGTGTCAGAAGTGGGGTTGTTAAATAAATACCAGTGATTTAAAGGACAACAAGGACATGGCGAAGCTGAATGATCTAAAGATTCAGCAACTCAAAAAAGAGTTGGAGCAACGCGGACTAAACACTACAGGCATTAAATCAGATTTACAGTCACGATTGCCAGAGGCCATGGAAGCGGAAGGAATCGCTGTGGTGATGATTTTGTTTTCCATTTTGTGGAGGAGGCATCGACGAAAATGGAAGAGAAAAAGGGAGCTCCGAATCCAGTGGCAAGTGTGGACACAAATGCGTTGTTGGCTGTATTGACTCAGATGTCGTCAAGCATTTCAACACAGCTGGAAGAACAGAAGACACACGTGGCATCTCAGCTGAAAGAACAGAATACTTCTATAGTATCTCAGCTGGAAGAGCAGGAGACGCGAATGTCGGAAAAATTGGAAGCACAAGACGACCGTATTACGTAGGAGGAGAGGGTTACTTCAAAACTAGAAGTACAAGATGCAAAAAATGTACAATTTCAGGACAAAATTGAGGCTGAGGTGGAAGCTTTGAGAGGTCGTATCCAGGAATTGCAACTAAATCGTCCATCTACTTCAGCGAGTACTCCCAAAGTAAAATCACCTTCCTTTGATGGTTCTGTTCCATTCCAGGTATTTAAGCTACAGTTTGAAAAGACGGCAGCGGTGAATAATTGGGGATCTGAAGATAAAGTTGCAGCACTATTCGTGGCATTGAAGGGGCCTGCAGCAAAAATCTTACAGACTATTCCCGAGCCCGAAAGGAACAGTTATGATGCATTGATGGGAGCAGTTGAGAGACGTTATGGCAGCGAGCATCGGAAGCAGATTTACCAAATAATGTGGGTAATAATCCAAGGTTTTATAAATGGAATACGCGATGTGGAGACGAAGCGGGCCACATATGCAAACCCCAAACGGACATTCTCTGAAATGGTATCGCATGCTCTGAAGCAGGAAACAGCCTCGCTTTTGAGTAAACCTGCATACAAGGCTCATCGCGTAGAAGTGGAAACTCCGGATTGGGTAGAGAAAATTTTGGAAGCGTTGAACGGAGTACAGAAAAAAAGTGATAGTGCCATTAAATGCTTTAAGTGCGGAAAACCAGATCACATAGCACGCTACTGCGTCACTGGCTCCAGTAATTCTGGCAATTTAAGTGGACGTAAACGGAAAGCTGGAGAAGAGGAGCAAGATGAGTGTCCCATAATCTCTGTCACAACTCGGACGGAAATCGAGTAATGTTACTGTTGAAGGCTACGTGGACGGGGAAGAGCGCTTGCTGACTGTGGAATACACAGTGTTGATACTGGTGCATCACATTCCACCATTCGGAGTGACTCGGTCAGCGGTAAGGTGAGACGATTGCAGAAAGCTAAGTTGTGGACAGTAACTGGTGAAAGCAAGCAAGTCCTGGGAGAGGTGACATGTAAGGTTGTGATTGGGAATGAGGCTACGTATCACAACTTCTTGGTAGCGAATATTGTCGACGAAGTCATCATTGGCGTCGATTTCTTGGCTGAGAGAGACATTGACATCACCGTAAGGAACAGGGTTATGACTTACAACGGTCAAGAGGTTCCTCTGAACTTTGGACACAATAGTGGCTATAGCACCAAGGGCGTGATCTTCGATATGGAGCAACAAGAGCCTCGTAAGGCAGAGGTAGCTCCTCAATCATTGGCTTTCATGGAGAGGTGCCTCCTGAAGAAGATTCGGCAAGGCCAGGAGGAAGATCCACATTTGGCACGTGTGTTAGAAGGACTGAAGGGAAACAAACAGCCAGGAAGAGAAGGCATGGTAGCAGAGAGTCGTATTGCAAAAGCATACTGGGCACAATGCAGTAGTTTGAAGCTACTATCTGGTTGTTTGCATATATGGGAAAGTGAAGATTGCCAGAATCATCAAGAACTTATTGTTGTTCTCCAGGCAAGAATTCCAGATGTTATCAAAGCCTCGCATAGTTGCCAAGATGTAAGGCATATGGGAATAAAGAAAACGCTGCAGGAGGTAAAGCGGCGGTTCTATTGGATTGGTTGCAGAATATCTGTAAAAGAATGGATTATTCAGTGTGCAAAGTGTGCTGAGGATAAAAGACGAACATCTGGTGGTCATGTTCCGAGGAAGCAACGCAACTTAGTGGATAAAGTTAAACAGTGCACTGGGCATGAGAGAACGGAACGGTTTCCTGAAGAAGTAAGTTGCAGGAATATTTGCCGGGTACCACTGGAAACGAAAGTGAAGGCACAAAGCCATGCGGGGTTAAGGACGGTCAAAATGATACGAATATGTGACAATGTAATGCATTGTTGGCACCTCTGCAAGAGGGGATTGATGTCTGAGTTTCAATCCCTGGAGGAAATAGGGTTTAATAAAGCGGTGCCAACCATTGAGTGTCTGGCAGCGTTTGGTTCGGGCAATGAGTCCGATCGGGATGATCAGACTTAGGTGGAGGCCAGTGTGGCGATTATTCTCAAACATGTACCATCCCTAGTTAAACACAACAGAGATAACGTTGGCTACGCTTATGCATGCAAGCGTGTACCAAGGAAGAGGAGGAGATATGGCGCGAATGTTGGCGAATACAAGGCAAAGAGAAGATCTCAATAAATAGCACCGACCCTTCGAGAACACGAAGAACGAACAACCAAGAAAGTTCTTGGTGCGTAGGGAGGCACCCTGTTGGACTATATAAGACAGTGACCAAGCAAGGCAGGCTGATCAGTTTATTTTGAAGTGTTGTTCAGTGAACTACTGTAAAGTTACCAAACTCTTAAAATTGTTTTGCGTTTATTACTAGTCAATAAAACTAGCTATTAATTACATTATCTGTGCCTGTGTTTATTTGACTTTATAGTTATCGAACCCATGATTAGTAATCAAGGAAACATCGACTTAGTCACAATATCATAGCGACTCTGAACAGAAACTTTTTGGGAGATTTCTCCCATTTCCCATTCCCGCAATCATGAACGCACATTTTTTGGGAATTGTTTCTCTTTTCCCATCTCCCTCTGTCACAAACAAACTTCGAAAAATCGCAGATGTATTTGGGAGGAAAAGTAGATATTCTGAACGTTGAACAAATGGGAGAACTGACAAATTATTTTGGGAGACATTTCTTCAAAAATTTTTAAGGGAGTTAATAGACATTTTTTTTTTACTTACCAATGACAGTAGTAACCTATAGTTTAGTAAATAATGTGTAATTCTTTACTTTAACTACCTATTTTTGAAAAATTTCACTATGGGTACCAAAAACGCGTATCGGTCCCAAGAATCAACATATGGCTCTGGAGAAGAATTACTTTTTAGTTGCTTTGTGAAAGTGGCCTACAACAGCTGTCGTACCGGAATGACCCAGGTTTTTTTTACCGGCCAAGGACCGTTATTTCCGTGTAACCCTGTATTTATAACCTCAGAACCACGTACTTTCATCAACTTTATCAAAGCGGACTATGCAGAGAGCTCCTTCGCTGCCCTACCTACACCGACAAACGTACGCCAAGGTGAACGACAGCTTCGCAAGGTTATCGACTCAGCATCTGGCCACTTCATTCCCGCTGGAAGTGTAATAATATTGTTAGCCACTAGTGTAATCAGATTATTGCCACTAGATGTCACGTTAGCACTGAAAGCACCCATCAATGTATTTGACAGCTGAGAATGAGTTCCCCCAGTTGGACGTCAACCTACATTGTATACACAACAAAAAAATTAAAAAAAAAAACGTACTACCAAGTTCACTTAGAACATAGCAGAGTTTTATTTAACACCAAGTACCATACAAATTACGTGGTGTCAGAAGAAAGAGAAAAGCAATAAAACGTTTGTGGATCGCATTTGGGGAGCGGATTTCAATTTAAAAAAATAAGTACGGCACTGAGCAGAGGAACTGTTATGTACTTATCAATTGTTGGCAACCCTTATTTTCCTATTGTCATTCTTCTATATATATATATATTCATTATTCAGATTTACACATCATACGTTGTTAACACGAGGTCGTTTTCTTAAAAATAAATTGAATTCTTATTATAGTTTAATCATAAATCGAGCGCGTGCTTTTATTTCAATAATAGTACATAACAATAAAATGGCGACGGGGATGAAAATCGAAAATTAAATAGAATGTCCAAAATGTAAGAAAACGAACCTAAAACTTCAATCAATCGTGTACGGCCATAACCTTAAAATAAAATGGAGTCCCAAGTGCAGCAATTATTACAGGCAATAACCGCCATGACTACAGCGATGCAGCAACAGCAAAATCTAGTAAATCAACAAGCGAGCAATACCAGCGGAAACATCATCTCAAGCTTCGAAGCATTCGATCCAAAGATAGAATCATTTAAAATATATAAAGAGCGCTTGGAAAACCATTTTCATATTAAGAAAGTTTTCGGAGACAAGGAGATGCGTGCGAAATTGCTTTTGCAATATATTGGCTCAGCTACGTATTCCCGTTTAGCAACCTTGGCATCACCCAAAAACTTAAATGTGCTGAAATATGACGAAATAGTAACGCTGCTAGAAACACATTTTTGTCCTGCAAAGAACATTTTGGTAGCGCAACACAAATTTCTTTGCGAAATTCAAAATAGTGATCAATCTGTGGCAGATTTTGTAGCTAATCTGCAGAAAAGAGCGATGGAATGCGGTTTTGTATGCGAATGTGGAAAGTCTGTCGCAAATATTTTTCTAAGATCACAACTAATCAGAGGAATACGTGATTGGCATGTTCGAGAGCAACTGCTTCAAGACCCGAAATCAACATTTAAGCAAATAGTTGAAAAAGCAACAACATTAGAAGCAGCTAAAATTGATAACAAGGTGATTGCAAACAATGCAACAGGTTCAACAAGTGATATTCATCAAGTCCGTCAAAATGTTAGTAATAATAACCACCATAGTGGTAGAAATCGCAATCGAAATTTTTCTACAAATAGGAAGTCAAAGTCATCAACAAGAGTTAACTACAGCGAATTGGGCATAGAAGGTTTGTGTCTAAGATGCGGCCGTAGTAATCATTTATCGAAACAATGCAAATCATATAAAGGCAAGTTAAAATGTAATTCATGTGGCAAGACTGGTCATGTGCAAAAAGTTTGCATTCAGGAAAGAATAAAGCAAAAGAAAGCCAAAAACGTAAACAATAACTACGCTACGTCAAATGCAATCGAATCTTATACCACAGAAGAGGAATATTTTGGTGTAAATCAAATCATCGATATTTACGATCAAAGTACTGTGCAAATATCATCTATAGATGCTGGAAAATTGTTTACAGATGTCTTAATCAATGGAAGAAAACAAAAATTCGAAGTAGACTCAGGTGCCGGCTACACATTACTGCCGGAAAATCAATTTAAGAAATTAAATATCAAAACACCACTGAGGAAAACAAATATTGCATTCCGCGTTTGTACAAATGATGTTTTTGTGCCGTTGGGAGTCGTAAGTGTGGACGTAAGGTACAAAAATAGAAAATCAAAGAAGATTTGTACATTGTATCGTCGAAACGTACAGCGCTATTGGGACGTGTATGGATACGTCATTTGAAAATTAATCTACATGAAATCGACGAAGACAGTACTAAAAACAATTTTTGCCACAACAACATAAATTCTATATCGAAATTCGAGCAGCAATTTCCAGAAATCTTCGAAGAACGAGTTGGATGCATTCCGGATTTGGTCTGTAGTCTAAAACTATGACAAGGAGCGAAACCTGTATTTTTAAAAGAAAGGCCAGTACCTTTTGCGTTACGTGAAAAAGTAGAACGCGAACTCGGTAATTTGGAACGAGACGGCATAATTACAAAAATTAATACCAGCAATTGGGGTTCACCCTTGGTGATAATCCCAAAGCCTGATGGCAGTGTGCGATTGTGTGTGGACTATAAAGTAGCTGTTAACCCTCAACTAGAAGCCGCTCATTATTCAATCAAACGAGTAGATGAAATTTTGAACAGTTTAAAGAACTCCAAGCATTTCTGTAAGTTGGATTTATACAAAGCGTATCTTCATGTACTAGTGGATGATGATATCAAAAAAGTACAAACTATTTCAACACACCGAGGTTCGTATTGTGGCGATTATTCTCAAGCATGTACCATCCCTAACTCAATAACACTCCCAGCACTAGTTAAACCACAACAGATATAACGCTGGCTACGCTTATGCATGCAAGCGTGTAACTAGGAAGAGGAAGAGAGATGGCGCGAGTGTTTGCGAATACGATGCAAAGAGGAGATTCCAATAAATAACACCGACCCTTCCAGAACACGAAAAGCGAATAACCAAGAAAGTTCTCGGTGCGTAGGCAAGTACCCTGTTGGACTATATAAGGCGGTGACCAAGCAAGGCAGGAGGATCAGTTTATTTTCAAGCGTTGTTCAGTGAACTACTGTAAAGTTACCAAACTCTCAAAATTGTTTTGCGTTTATTACTAGTAAATAAAACTAGCTATTAGTTACAATATCTGTGCGTGTGTTTATTTGACTTTATAGTGATCGAACCCAGGATTGATAATTAAGGAATCATCGAATTCGTCACAGTATCAAATGAATCGTTTATCTCTTGGAATTAAAACTGCTCCAAGTGAGTTTAACCGTATTTTAGATCAAATATTACAGTTATCCATGGTGCAACGTTGAAAGAATATGAAGAGCGCCTCATCAAATGCTTTGAAAGATTAAATAAATATAAATTACATATCAACAAAAGAAAATGCGAATACTTCAAAGATAAAATCAAATATCTTGGATATGTAGTGAGTCATAACAAGATAGCAAAATGTCCAGATAAGGTACAGGCAATTGTAAATATGCCAAGACCCGGAAATATTGAGGAAATAAGAAGATTCCTTGGAATGATTACATATTATTCAAGATTGTTACCAGATGTTTCAACACTTACATTTCCATTACGTCAACTTTTAGAAAAAAACAAAATATTTAATTGGACTGCAAAATGCGAAGAAGCTTTTAAAAACCTCAAACAGGAAATACTTAAAGACAGGGTTATAGTGCCCTTCAATGAAGCTTTGCCGATCACATTAGCCTGTGACGCAAGTCCAACAGGTATAGCTGCTGTATTATCTCACATTGTGGAGGGGGAGGAGCGCCCCATCGCGTTTATTTCAAGAGCGCTAACGAAAGCAGAACAAAATTACAGCCAGCTGGACAGAGAAGCGTTAGCAATTATTTTTGCCGTTGATAAATTTTTTATGTATTTATATGGAAGAGAATTTACGTTATTGACGGACAATCGCCCTCTTTCCAGAATATTTCACCAAAGTGCAAAAACACCAGCTATGACATCAGCAAGATTACTTCGCTATGCATCATTCCTTCAAGGATTCAACTACAAACTACAACATTGTAAAGCCGAAGATAATGTGAACGCTGACTGTTTATCGAGAGCACCGAGCAACGAAACGCCTATCTTTAAACACTTTTTGGATGAAGAGGTACGAAATATTCAGGACGAGAAGATCAACCAGATGTCAACATTCTCAATCAATTCCACAACGATTTCAAAGGAAACAGAACGTGATGCGGAACTCGCAAGACTAAAGAAAGACTTATTAGATGGTAAGAATTGCAATGCCAGTTATTCCTTGCAAGATGGTGTCATATTTAAAGGTGGTCGTGTAATGATACCATCGAGTTTACGTGCAGAAATTTTAAAAGAGTTACATTACACGCATGTAGGTGTGGTAAAAATGAAGAAGCTTTCAAGAAAGTACTGTTTCTGGAAAGGCATCGACGCTGATATAGAGCGATTGGTGAAATCTTGTCCTAGTTGTGCGGAGGTGAGAAAAGGCCCACCAAAGGTTGTAGCACACCACTGGGAGGAGCCGAGCGAAAATTTTCAAAGAGTCCACATTGATTACGCGGGACCATTTTAAAATCATCATTTTTTCATACTGGTAGATGCAAAATCGAAATGGCCGGAGGTTCGGATGATAAAAGATACCGCAACCTCTGAAAAGACAATAGCGTTATTACAAGATATATGTGCAACTCACGGATTACCAGAAACCATTGTATCAGACAATGCAACCATATGCCAAAGTGCAATGTTTAGAGAATTTTGTCTTGAAAATGGAATTATCCATACGTTTATAGCCCCTGGACATCCAGCAACTAACGGATAAGCCGAAAGATACGTCCAAATTTTGAAAAAGAAATTAAAAGCAATGGAGGATGAAGGCTTACCTTTGAATATTAAGTTACGGGAAATCCTGTTTCGCTATAGGGTAACCCCGTTGGCAAATGGTCAAACTCCAGCTCTAATGTACCTTGCACGTGAACTGAGAATTAAATTAGACGCTATGCGGCCAGTAAGCGAATCGAAATCAACAATATCTAACCCCCGGGTGCGTCATCTAAGCGTGGGTGATAGAGTACAGGTGCGGTGGTTTCACGGGAATAAACCCAGTTGGAAATTTGGTGTTGTTAAACGGAAATTTGGACAGCTTCATTATCAAGTAAAACTGGATGATGGATATGAATTGAAACGACATATAAACCAATTGTATAAATCCGGTGTTGAGCAACCGAAAAAGTCTGTAACGTTTGCGGAACAGCCCGTGCAACAAAAACCAAAACTGGATGAAATCTACACCGAACATAAAGTTACCAACCCGGTAAACCAACCAGTGCCAATCTTACAACCTACTCCATTATCAACGCCAGAAGGAAGCGTAAGAAGATCGAATAGGGCCAGAAGACCTCCTGTACGCTTAGAGGACCATGTTCGCTATTAAGCGTGGGAGACTGTTATGTATTTATCAATTGTTGGCAACCCTTATTTTCCTATTGTCATTCTTCTATATATATATAATCATTATTCAGATTTACACATCATACGTTGTTAACACGAGCTCGTTTTCTTAAAAATAAATTGAATTCTTATTATAGTTTAATCATAAATCGAGCGCGTGCTTTTATTTCAATAATAGTACATAACAGGAACATATAAAAGGGCTACGCCACGTTGCAAAATAGCGTGCAATAACTAGCAATAGTTGGAAAATCCGTGGATTGTGGGAGCATCAGTATCGGAAACGTGGATATGATCACATATTCATCATCGTAACTAGAGATATCGCAAATATTGGGTGATATTTCATCGAAAAGCAAGCATTTAACGTTGAAACATGTCTAACGATCGGTTACCAAAGGAATTGGATTGTACAAATGTGGCAAAGGAATGGCGAGCATGGAAAAATGAATTTTTGATGTACATGCGGGCAACTGGTAAAGCAATGGGAACTGAATCGACAAAAATTGCCACATTTTTATGGTTGATTGGCCGTCAAGCGCGGGAAATTTATAACATTTTGTTTCCAAACGATGGAACAGAAGGTGCTATTATCGGAAAGAGTATTGTTGTTGCACCAGGGGAGAATGGTGATCAAAATGCTACTGCAGTAGTGAACCAGCACACATTAAATGATGTGTTAAAGGCTTTCGATGGATATTGCATACCAAAGAAAAATGCAACCATGGAATCGTTCAAGTTCAACAATATCTTGCAGAAAGAAAAGCAGCCGTTTTTGCGGAGTTTGAAACGGAACTTCGCAGGCAAATTCAGTTTTGTGACTTCAATACCAAGTGCGACTGCGAATCGAATTAAAATATGAAGAGCGCATGTTGAAAGATCGAATCATTATTGGCGTGGAAGATACAATTGAAGCTATTGGACGGCAAAGATGAGCCATTAAGTAAAGTCATTGAAATTTGTAAAACGTATGAAGCAGCGAAAGAAAATAAGGTTATGTTGAACGCACATATTCAGCAAAGTGTCAACAGCGTGTTAGACAATGAACCAAAAGAGGCAATAGATGAAATAGTACGTCAGTGCTACAACTGTGGTAATGATTTCACTCCAAATCATTTGCAGTCATGCAAAGCTAAACACATCAATTTTCGATCATTTGGACGTAGGGGCCATTTTCAGCGTTTTTGTAAGTCAAAAAGCAGGCAAACAGACAACAACGCAACCAAAGCAGAACACAGAAGTGGAAGTCGTAAACAGGACAACAACAACAATGGAAAACAGCAACATTAAATCGACTGGGGTAGCTCAGGTAATTATGTACAAATCATTGATGGAAGTGCGAGTAAGGGTATTAAAGTAGATCACATTTATAGAATAAACTCGAGTAGCTCGGAAAACCATACGAAGTGGTGGTACAAAGAGTATCAAATAGGGAATCAAGTGGTTAGATTTAAAATAGATACGGGGTCTGACGTGGATTGCATTCCGGCCAAAATATTCAAAAAACTGAAAGTTGATTTGGAGAATGAAAATGAAAAGTATTCAATTTTCGATTATAATGGAAGTAAAGTAAATGTGTTGGGAACAGTGAAATTAAAATGCGTTGAGGAAAAGTTAAAAACAGAACAGTTTTCTCATTTTATTGTCGTAGATGATGTATGTGATCGAGCCCATTGGGCAGGGCGAAGCACTGTTAACAACAACAACAACAACATGTATGTGAACCGATACTCGGTCTCGAATCAAGCGAGCGATTTGGATTAGTCAAACGAACGGATGTAGGTTTTGTAGGTTCAGTGGCTAGTTTGTCACAAACAAAAGAGGAATTCTTAAAAAACAATCGCGATGTCTTTGAAGGTTTGGGCAGATTTCCGGGAACGTTTTCAATAAACATGAAAGAAAACTCAAAACCAGTCCTCCACTATAAGAAACGGATACCAAACTCATTATTCGAAAGATTGAAACTACAATTGGAGAAAATGGTCCAGGATGGAATCATTTCACCTGTGAATTACCCAACTGACTGGGTCAATAATTTGCAAATAGTCGAAAAGCCAAACTCGGAGCAACTTCGTATTTGTTTAGATCCAAAACCACTCAACGAGTGCATCAAGCGTGAACATTTTTTGATTCCGACGATAGACGATTTAACGTCTGGGTTGGCGGATAAACGCGTTTTTTCGGTGTTAGATTTGAAAAGTGGCTATTGGCAGATGAAATTGGACGAAGCGAGTTCCGATTTAACCACATTTATGACGCCATTTGGTCGATATAAGTTTAACCCTTATGTCAACGGCAACATACCTGGGTATGTTTTGCGTTTTCAAAACGCTGTAGCTCTGAACTGGATAATCGGATCGACTTGATATCCTAGCGATCGACGTGATATCCTAGCGAAAACTGTTTTACGCAATAGTCCCAATTTTATTTAGGATTGGATCATCCGTTTGGTAGATAAAGCTCATTTACAAAGTTGCACCCTTACGTCAACAGCATACATACCTGGGTATACCATACCATATGTATAGTAAATCGCATGCAAATATGATAATATTTGAAAAGTATAGTTTATTTTGATGATATGGCATAAAAATTATTATAAATTATAAAATACTTATGAAAAAAATATTAAAAAAACTACGAAAAAATTTAAAATTATTGAAATTCAATTACATCTATTGCGGCAAGTCTTTGGAATGATCTGCGCACACTGGTTTGTTGCATAATGTGCATGCTTTACGAGTAGGGCGTCGTTTGGAGCAGATGTAGCAATTCCCCTTTACTTTTAGGCGTCCCGTACTATCACGCTCCTCCGCTTCATGTGCTCCAGCATCCACAACTCGGATGGGCCTACCTATTATGGCTTCGATGGCGTTGCGCGTTGAAAAAACTCTGGATATTCTACTGTTATTCGCCCTTCTCTCTATTTCTGGCTTGCATAGTTGCTCACCTAGCTGATGGAGAAACATCCTACGGCGGCTTGTATATGACTTCAGGTGAGTGTTGTTGTCAACGTATATTATGTATGCAGCAAACGCAGCAACGTCCACAATATTATAAAAGAAAGCCAAAGGCCATCTATTTGTGCGCCGCTTGGTACTATATTCGGACAAGCACATGTCCATGCTATCAACTCCACCTTTGGTTTTGTTGTAGTCCAATATAAGCAATGGCTTCTTCTTAGGACCGGACGTTTCTGTTGTATAATGAGAAGTGGACAATAATACAACTGCCTTGTTTTTCTTGGGCACGTACGAGCACATCGTAACGTGATTATAGAACCCAAACATTGACGATTCAGCTTCACGTCCCTTGGGGTTGTCAAATGCTGCTGGCACGAATGTACGCCTTTTGTTGCAAGTACCCAATATAGATAAATTATTGTCTATTATCAAAGATTTTGCCAAGTTGTAGCTAGTGAAAAAGTTGTCACATACAATATTTCTTCCACTTCCATCAAAAAGGTTGATACATAAATCTTTGACTATTCTTTCACCAACGTTTCTTTCACGTTCACCAGACGGTGCCATTCCTGTATAGATTTGTCCCTGCATTGAAAAATTAAATTCAATTTAGTTATTTATACTTTCAACAATTTTCAACAATATTGATAGTACCTGCAATGGATAGAACGAAATGGAGTCGCACACCCACCACACTTTTATCCCATATTTGGCAGGTTTTGATGGTATGTATTGCGTGAAGCCAGTTCCACCACGATAAGCATACAGTAGTTCATCTACGGTGACGTTGGCTCCTGCCACGTAATATCTACGAAGACAGCTGTTTAGCATCAAAAAAACGTCCGATATTGCTGCTGCTTTGTCAGTTTGTTTGCGTTGCTGGCGTGTGTTTCCATTATCAAAACGAATGAAGCGGCTAATTTCCCAAAATCGTTGTACACTCATTGCAGCACGATATAATGGATGTGATTTAGTATTCCACAAATCTTTCGTATGCACGTAACCAGAATGTGTAACGCCACTTAGCAAAAGTACGCCCAAATATGCATCAAATTCCCTTTCTGTTATGGGAATCCATGATCTCGGTTCTCTTGTTGGATGTTTTGCATTGTCCTCATCAAAGAATTGCCTTGCCTTTCGATTTGATTCACGAATAATTATGTCGCATATTTCGCCTGACATTATCAATTTGAACGTTTCTGAAATGGTCAAACCTTGCGTTGCCCGTACTGGTCCAGATTGTGCACTTCTTAGAATGTTGTGCGTACGGAATCTTACAGGTTGTGGTTGTATCGAAGACCAAACATTACCATCTCTGACAGTAAAATATTCCCCAGTTTCAATTGGTGCATCTTCAAGTTCTTCATCAGAATCACTGCCGTCCTCTGGGTCATATTCTTTTAACGTGGGCTCTTCTAAGTCTGAGTCATCACCACCAATATCACCTACACATTCATCTAAAGCCTCGTCACCAACTACTGAATCGTGGTCACTTATTTCTTCTTGGCTCTCTTCAAGTCGTGGAGTAAACCATTTACCATCTGCCATTTCACTTTGATTTTATTTTTTTATTTCCACAAAATAAACAGAAACGTGATGATAAAATCCGTAATACTGGTAAACCCTATTTTATACTTTTTAGCGCAAGTGATTAACGCAGGTACTATCGATTTTTTCAGAGATGTGTACCTGCCTGGTTATAACGGCATGCCATTTGCCATACAAAACGTATGTACATACCCGGGTGTGTTGCTGTTGACGTGCGTAAAAAAGTTCTGCTGTTGACATAAAGGTTAATCGCGTGCCTTTTGGGTTGAATTTTGTACCCGAATTGTTTCAACGCGAAATGGTCAAAATGTTGGGAGATATAGAAGGAGTGATAATTTATTTTGATGATGTCGGTATTTGTGCAAAAACAGAAGAAGAACATGATCGGATCATGAATAAAGTAATGCAAAGAGCGCGTAAATACAACATTAAACTTAACCCTCATAAAATTCAATATCGTAAGCGTGAGGTAACATTTATGGGTCACATTTTGTTTGATGGGAAATTCAAGGTTAATTTAAAGTATAGGGATGCGATTTTAAAAATGAAAAAACCGACGGATAAGGCAGCCGTGTCGAGATTTTTGGGTATCCTTAAATATTTGGCCAAATTTATTCCAAATTTGTCAAAGCAATCGGCACATTTACGGAATCTTACGCGAAATGATGTAAAATTTGAGTGGACAGAAAATCATGAGCGAGAATTTTAAATTCTGCTTGAAAGAGTAACGTCGGAACCGGTGTTGGCCATTTATAATCCGAAGTTGCCAGTCATTGTGCAAACTGATGCATCTAAGGATGGATTAGCTTGTGTCATTGTTCAGAATGGGCATCCAGTGGCATATGCGTTTCGAACACTAAGTAAAAGCGAACAAAAATGGGCTCAGCTCGAAAAGGAGCTATTGGCAATAGTTTTCGCATGTCAAAGGTCTCATTATTTTTTGTATGGACGTGAATTTGTGGTTGAAAGTGACCATAAACTGTTGGAAACATCGGTCACGCGGGATATAGATGATGTGACAGTGCGGCTTCAACGAATGCTCATGGCACTTTTGAAATATCCAAAGATGACACTTGTTTACAAGTCGGGTAAAGAAATGCTTGTGGCTGACTGCCTGTCACGGGCCCAATTGTCTGAGTGTACAGAAGAGCCAAAGCTAACTGCAATCATTCATTTGGTTACTAAATCAGCGTGTTTGTCGGAACAAAACTACAAATTATACCGTTCAACCGCTGAGCCTGATGAAACCGTTGTGCGAATTTGTCGATATGTAAAAGACGGGTGGCCAAATTATCATCTACTGGACGATCTGAGTCGTGTGTTTCACAAATTTAAAAATTAACTTCATTTTGAAAATGGCCTGTTATTTCGAAATCATCGACTGGTAATTCCAAAAGAGTTACAAGGAAAACTGAGTAAATGATTACATGCACCCCACTTGGGAATCGAAAAGACTCTTGCACGTGCAAGAATGCACTATTATTGGCCTAGCATGAACAGTCAGATAAGGTAGATGGTAACATCTTGTGCCATTTGTGAAAAATTTACACGTAGCCATCAAAAGGAAGAACTGGTTCAGGAAGAACTACCGAGGTATCCGTTTCAGATGGTGTTGATGGATTTGTTTGAGTATACAGGACAAGATTTTGTGTCAGTGATAGATGCATATTCGGGTTATATAATCGTGGAACATTTAAAGAACAAAATGTCGCGGCACATTATTGAGAAGTTAAAGTGTAACTTTGATAAGTTAGGGTATCCAACTGTAATTAAATCGGATAACGACCATTTGATTCGCGTGATTTTGAGGAATTCGCAAATGAGTGTAATATCATCATGAAATTTTCTAGCCCTCGGTATCCAAAAAGCAATGGGTTAGCTGAAAAAGGGGTTGCGATTGCGAAAAATATTTTGAAACGTTGTGTTGAGGAGCGGGACACAGAAAATTATCAATATAGGATATTAGAGTATAATACAACTCCTGTAGAAAGTATGCGATTGACACCAGTGCACTTGTTTTTTGGGCGGCAGGTCAAGACGAGGATGCCAATTGCGGATTCGTTATTGACTCGAAGCAAATTTAAGCGAGGAAACTGTTCAAGAAAAAATTTAAAAAAAAAAGGAAAAACAAAAGTACAGGGTGGCGCAAAAGTCATCCTCCTATCAGAAAATGCTATAAATTTTGCGATTGACCCCTAAAGTCAGTTCAGTTTTGACATTTGTGTAGTAAACACATGCGAAATGCACGTTAATAAACAATTTTACGCTACACTGCTCCAGAACGCGGAATATTGCTGACTATTTATTTGACCAATAATCGGTCGGTGAAAAACGGTTACTGCGCAAAAGTAATCCTCCTATCAGAAAATGCTATAAATTTTGCGATTGGCCCTTAAAGTCAGTTCTGTTTTGACATTTGTATAGTAAACACATGCGAAATAGACGTTAGTAAACAAAGTTACGCTACACTGCTCCAGAACGCGGAATATTGCTGACTATTTATTTGACCAATAATCGGTCGGGGCCAAACGGTTACTGTGAATGGTGAGCGCTACAGAGCAATGATCAACGAGTTCTTTTTGCCGCAACTTGATGAATTGGGATTGGAAAACATGTGGTTCCAACAAGACGGTGCAACAGCACACACTGCACGTGCCACAACCGATATGCTGAACATCGGAAGCTTACTTTTGCGCCACCTTGTATTATTATGACCGGAATGCAAAAGCACTGCCCGTGTTAAATTTCGGTGACCTCGTGATCTTTAAGAAAAATGGAAAGGAATGGAATTATGGAAACATTGTTGGCAATGTAAATGGTCGACCATACATTATTAAAGATAATTTTGATAGTCATTTTAGACGTAACCGACGGTTGATTGCTGAAACAAAGAATAACGAGGTGAATGGGGGAGAAGTAATGTTTGAGGAAAATGTGAGATATAACAAAAGCGAGTCAGATAATTTAAAACCAATTGAAATAATTCCGCCACCTGGGCGAAACGTACAAGACAATGTTAACAATGGTAATGAAACAATTGAGTGTAATCTGGATGAACAAGTTCTACCAGTGTTGAACGATAGTAATGCCTCATCGGATGATAGTCATTTTAGACGTGACCGACGGTTGATTGCTAAAACAAAGAATAACGAGGTGAATGGGGGAGAAGTAATGTTTGAGGAAAATGTGAGATATAACAAAAGCGAGTCAGATAATTAAAAAAAATTGAAATAATTCCGCCACCAGGGCGAAACGTACAAGACAATTTTAACAATGGCAATGAACCAATTGAGTGTAATGTGGATGAACAAGTTCTACCAGTGTTGAACGATAGTAATGCCTCATCGGAGGAAACCGCTGGTAGTTCCGAGTCAGAAGCAAAGTCGGTAAAATTAAAATAAAAAGGAAAAGCAAAAGTATTATTATGACCGGAATGCAAAAGCACTGCCCGTGTTAAATTCAGGTGACCTCGTGATCTTTTAGAAAAATGAAAAGGAATGGAATTATGGAACTATTGTTGGCAATGTAAATGGTCGATCATACATTATTAAAGATAATTTTGATAGTCATTTTAGACATTTTTAGAAATTCGACCGAATACCCCCGCGGAAGCAGCGGGTCTGGCAATAGAACATGACCAACTTAGACTTCTCAATCCCGAAGACCAGCGAATTAAAGATCTCAACGCGGAAATTCGACGGACGGTCAATGACTACAAGTTTACCAAGCGGAAGCAACACATAGAGGCCTGCAACCTCTCCGGCGGAGTCGACAAATTTTGATCAACAGTCAAGGCCCTATCAAATCCGACCAAGTACAATGACAAGGTCGGCATTACATTTGATAGTGCGATAGTGTCAAATCGGACCCCAGGCGCGAGCTCTTCTGGCGACAAGCCCAGGAGACGAGCCATCCGTCGGGCACATAAACACAACACAGCGCCCATTTTCGTCTCCGTCGCCGAGGTCAAGCTCTCAAGATCAATCGATGACTATATAGCCATGAAGATGTTGAAACACCTGTTGTTTACGGAAGTCGCTCCCGTTACAGTCGGGCATGTACCACAAGGGAGTACTCATAGGACTCTTTCGCCGTATATGAACCCTAGACGGGATCAGGCTTAAAGAACGATGTATCACCTCCACCACTATTCTCGGCACTCCTACGCCACTACTTTCGCCGACCTCTCCATCAGGGAGACAATTACATTCGCCGCATCGACCGCCGACACCACTATTGGGCAATAGTTGCGTTGGCCGGCCTGTGTTGAAATGGAACGCCACTGCCACTAACACCTTCGCCAGTTAAACGATCATAACCAGCTATCAAACACCTAATTTTATTTAAAACATAATTTAATTTACATTAAAGTGCATTTGTTTTACTAAATCTTAAACTTTTAATAATGTATACAAAATTTGTCCCAACATTTGTTCACATTTTTATGCTTACGAGAAATGCCAAATTTGTTCGAAACAGCTGATTCGTGGTTCGAATTCGCTTTCCCAAAATTTATGGGAAAAGTCTTCTCCCAGGGACTTTGTAATTAGGAGAATTAATTTTTGGGAAATGAACCCCCATGGGAATATTTTGAATTGGGTTGATTAAGTTTACAGAGCAAAGTTAAGCAAAATTTGAAAAAGAATATAGGCAGACAATGTTAAGTAACGGCGACACAAAGCTTGTTGCGCGAGCACAGGCAACTCATGGCTGCATGAAACCAAGGACACTATCGCACGCAATACGCAGTGCAGAGCAGCGTTACACAGAACACATTTTTTAACATTCTGGCAACTTTTATGTTTCGAGTGAAATTCTTTATATGTATTTTGTTTTGTGTTGGACTACGACAACAACTTCGATGAACTGAATTTATTGTACATAATTGGCATTTGGAAAAATCGATTTACACCAACTTGGGTGTCTTGTTATAATATTTTCACAGCTTTTTTATTGGACTAAAATTTCAAGTAAGTAAATTGCGCTGTTATGTTTTTGATCTGCAGGACCAAGTAGCAACTTACAGATTATCTCATATTTCAAAGCATAGTCAATTGTGTTCTGATAAATGTGCCTATTTATTGCTAAGCTGGAAAATGCAGTTTGTTTACAGTGCTAAAAAATTGATGTAATCTATACATACAAAAAATCAATCATTGAGTGTACAGTAATTGCCATATGTACTAGATATTTTGAAGTAAAGTCTCCTTAATACGCAGAATTTGATGACGCATTACGGATGGAAACATTGATTTTTCTAATTCGGTGTACTTCATTTCGCTCAAGTATAACGACGGGATGATAAATATGCACCAATGTTTCAGTGCTATAATAACGTCCCGTTTTCAAAAATTAATGCTGCCATCAATATTTCCTAAATGCTAAACGGCCCATTAAGCTGAATAAAACTTCAGCAAAGTTGAGATAACTTGGTGATGTTTATAAATAAGAGAAACGTTACGGTCCTTTTTGTAGCAATGCTTCTCTTGGCTAGACGTGGTGGTGGTGGTGGTAACGACAAAAAAAGGTTTCGGAGAGTGATTTGATTCCGGTAAACTCCAGTAGTTACTCCCTTGTGGTACTGCCCGGCTTTCGTGGTAGCGATTTATGACCAGTGAAACCTAGGTCATGTCACCGCTCCTTCCATAAGGAAGGATAATATTGATAATGAAAGGTGAGAGGCATCATATCCGGAGATCCACCATCGAGTTGCACGTCATTACCTTTGTGCATATTAGTCGCTTCTTACGACCGGTATGCCTACCTCCGTCATATTCTAAACCCCTAACCCGCAGGTCAGTCATCGTAACTTTCTTTACCTAGCATTGTCATCGAAATCTTTCGGTAGTCCCAGGAACATCGCGGCTTCAATAGGATTAGACCAGAGTGAGATTGGTTTTGTTTGTTTGTTGAGCAGATGAATAGATGGTGTCATGGGGAGACACATCACATGCCGTTCAAACATTTGGAATGTCGGGGTTCAGTCTGTATAGGTAAGAGTTTAACCTGTTATAGTATCTAGAACGAAGTTGGGCCAGCCTGACTCGTGTCTCCCTAGAGCTGAGTTTGAGAGCCCGCCGGATCTCATCATAGTGATTACGGAGATGACTCCATATTTCTGGAATGGCAAAGGAGGTCATGGACAAATTGAAGACAGTTGTGAGGTACCTTATCCGGCCTTCGACGAGATGTTTTAACATCAGCAGGGATATACCGTCGGGGACGATCCCCACAACAGCAGGTTCTATCGCACCGGATTGACCCGGGTTTTCCCACCCGACCAAGGGCTGTTATTTCAGTGTAACCCTGTCCAATCTGTCCCGTTGTTGTTGTTGTTGTTAACAGTGCTTCGCCCTGCCCCTGTCCCGTCTCACCATTAAATTGTCATCCTCGGAGCAAACCCTTGCAGCTGGGTTGCTCCATTGTCTCTTGTTACGGGCTGGTGTCGAACCCAACCCTGGACCAAGAGACTGGATCTGCTGCGTTTGCTGGAAGAAAATTTATATTAAACGGTCGTATTCGGTACAATGCCCCAAGTGTAAGAGATGGTTACATAAATCTGGATGTTCAGGGCTTAACCCTGCAATCCACAGACCCCGTAATTTCTTTAGTACTTTTGAGCCACCTTGCTGTACACGTCCTAGGACGTCCCGCGGTAGCCGCCGCTCTGGCACTCCCTTACCGCCTCTAACTACTTCCAATAGTCACAATAGTGGCTCAGTCTATACGACTGGCAGCACCGCTGCCATCCCTGCCTCACCCACTCCCGACTGTCGCTCACGCACACCAGCGTCTCCATCTCACACGGCCGCTCAACACTCCTATCCCCCCCGGAATAGGTCAGATATGAGCATCGCCGAGCGTCAGTCCCCTCTGTCTCTGTCCCTAATGCCGCCCCCCCCCCTGCTTCCAGCCTGCACGTGGGTCAGGAACACCACCTCCTAGTACCTTTCACTACGTGCACCTTTGTCGGCAAAGATTGTATACGCCTGCGACATCGGTCAAGTGCAACAATTGCCTTGGCCTGTGTCACACCCTTATGTGCTCTGGGCTCGCAAACGGCAACCTTTGGACGGATTCGTTCATAGCGCCCTGTTGCTGTACACAGCCGCCCTCCACGCCAGACAACATCGGCCATGGCGCTGTCAACTCTAGACTGCGACATAGTTTAGGCCTTAGCCTACCTCCACCTAGGCAAACGCATCCGTCCCTCACGCCTAGTGTGTCCCCCGTCTCCGCTCCTACACACTTCAAAATTCTGCAGCTGAACTGTAACGGATTAGCTGGGAAGATCGCGGAGATAACTGACTTTATGAAGACGCACAATATCAAAATCGCCGCGATACAAGAGACAAAACTGAACACGAGATCGGACTTACGAACTTGTGATGGGTATAATGTACATCGTAAAGACCGTCCTAGCGATCTTGGGGGTGGCCTTGCGTTCATTACACATCACTCTGTACAATACAATCTATTTTCCCCTGACGTCGACCCCAGGGACTCTACCTTAGAATACCAAGGCATAGCAGTCCGGTCAGGAGACGCCGACCTGCAAATCATAAACATCTATATTCCTCCTGTCACGTGTTGTCCTAGAGATTATCATCCCGACATTAGTGCGTTGCTAAGGGGCGATAACCGTCTAATCCTAGGCGACTTCAACGCACATCACGATCTTTGGCACTCCAACTTGCCAGCAGACAGTAGAGGACAGGCAATTGCAGAACAAATAGATAACTCAGCATTCTGTACAGTCAATGGAGATGCCCCCACCAGGGTGGCAGGTAACTGTCACAGTCCGCCAGACATCTCCATAACGAGCGCGGGCCTTATTAACTTTGTCATCTGGCGACCGATGCTTACATTAGCTTCAGACCACCTACCCATATTACTCTCTGTTGAACGACCGACCGACTTCATAACGACTGATAAAATAACATACATCAACTTCACCAAAGCGGACTGGGACCGCTTTACTGAATATACAGAGCGCTCCTTCGCTGCCTTACCCACTCCAACGGACGTACGCAAAGGCGAAAGAGAGTTTCGCAAGATGTTGTTGTTGTTGTTGTCTCTCTCTATCTCTATGGCGCGATATACAACAGGTATATCATCATAAACCTCCTAAGAGATTTTTGCGCCAAGCTTCTCTTCCAATTTGTGGTGTGCCGATTTGAATTTTCCCTACAAATTGGTGGGACCTACAGTTTTTTGCCGACTCCGAACGGCATCTACAAAGGAGACGAATTTTTTGCTGAGAAGCCTGTCATGGCAGAAATACACTCGCAGAGTTTGCCTAACCACTGCCGAGGGGCGACCCCGTTTTGAAAAACTTTTTTCAAATCACTTTTGATGTTACCTGTACCAGGGCTCGAACCATGGACCTTCGGTGTGGTAGGCCGGCAACACTACCTTCACACCACGGCGGCCGCCATGGTGTTGTTGTTGTAGTAACAACAAAAACACTCCCCGAAGGAGAGAGTGTTGTCGAATTAACAGTCCTTGGCCGGATTTGAACCCGGTACGCTCCGGTACTCCCTTGCGGTACTGCCCGACTGTCGTGGTAGCGATTTATGACCAGTGGAACCTTCTAGGTCATGTCACCCCTCCTTCCGTAAGGAAGAAGAGATGGGTAATGAGAGGTGAGAGGCATCATATCCGTAGATCAGCCATCGAGTTGCACGTCATTACCTTTGTGCATATTAGTCGCCTCTTACGACCGGTATGCCTACCTCGGGCGTATTCTGAACCCCTAACCCGCAGGGGCGATTCAGCCTCATGCCGCTTTATTCCTGCTGGCAGAATACCAGAAATTCGTCCGAATTTCCCGGCAGAAGCTGCGGCGATGGCAAGAGAACGTGACCAAGTGAGACTTATCAATCCCGCAGATCCCAGAATAAAAGATCTCATTGCGGAAATCCGTAGGATTGTCAACGAACACAAGCTGACCAAGTGGAAACAACACCTTGAGACATGCAACCTCTCCGGCGGAGTCGGCAAACTATGGTCGACTGTCAAGGCCCTATCCAATCCGACCAAACACAAAGACAAGGTCGCCATTGCTTTTGGAGACAGTGTCAAATCGGACGCTATGAAATGCGCGATCTCTTTTTGCCGGCTGTTTATAATGCATCCACCTGCGGATAGGACTAAGAGAAGAGCCTTCCGACGTGCGCGCAAACACAAACACTCTACTGCGCCCGTTGCCGTCTCAGTCGCAGAGGTTAAGGAAGCCATAATGAAGGCCAAACCCTCAAAATCCATCGGACCCGACGGAATTGCCATGAAGATGATCAAACACCTTGGCCATGAAGGACAGAATTATTTAGCGGCTCTCTTCAATCTCTCTCTAACTACCTTCGTTATACCTGAGATATGGAAACAAGCGATTGTAGTTCCCCTATTAAAACCAGGGAAGAAGGCGAACCTAGGAGAGTCCCATCGTCCGATATCCCTCCTTTCGCCGGTAGCGAAATTGCTAGAGTCCATTCTGCTTCCTTACTTCGTTACAAATCTAAAATTGGCCGATCATCAACATGGTTTTCGCAAAAATCACAGCACGACATCCGCTTTGAACGCCATTACAACGCAGATTAACAACGGTTTGAATCAACATCCACCAAACCATAGGACGGTTCTCGTGGCACTTGATCTGTCAAATGCATTTGACACGGTCAATCACGCCACTCTCCTCCGAGACCTGGATGAGACACCGCTCCCTGCCGGCCTTAAGAGGTGGACCACTAATTACCTCAATGGTCGACAGGCAACAGTCAAATTTAGGAACAAGAAATCTAGACCACGAAGCATAAAACAAGGGGTGCCGCAAGGTGGTGTTCTCTCTCCCCTCTTGTTTAATTTCTATATTTCGAGACTTTCCCCCCACCAGAGGGAGTCTCCACTGCTTCCTACGCTGACGACTGCACGATAATGGCCTCGGGCAAGGGTCCCTCCATTGATGAACTCTGTATAAGAATCAACAGTTACCTCCGTGACCTTTCCAGCTTCTTCACCGAGCGTGATCTGACCCTGTCTCCGACTAAATCTACGGCGACCCTGTTTACTACATGGAATGCGCAGATGGGGCAAGAGTTAAATATCCACGTAGATGGAGTACCTCTACCTACTGTCAACCACCCAAAAATCTTGGGTGTGACATTCGACAACGGCCTCACCTTCGCTGGTCATGCCACCGCAATAGCCTCAAAGGTACAGAGCCGCAATAAGATCCTCAAGTCACTGGCCGGCAATACTTGGGGAAAAGACAAAGAAACATTGCTTGCTACATATAAGGCTATTGGCCGGCCGGTTATTGACTATGCTGCGCCTATATGGTCGCCCAACCTTTCTGACACCAACTGGAGGAAATTGCAAGTCTGCCAAAACACCGCCATCAGAACTGCTACGGGATGCCTGCTTATGTCATCTGAGTCTCACCTCCATCAAGAGGCAAAATTGCACAATGTTCAAGAGCACGCGGAACTCTTGAGTAGACAGTTCCTTCTGAACTGTCACAAACCTAGTCATCCAAACCGACATCTTTTGGATGTAGCACCGCCCCCCAGATACATGAGGAGACATCTTCGTAAGCATTACGATGAGATCCGGCATCATATCTCTTTGCCGTTTGATCTGCGGAACCATAGACGGGATCTAAATGACCTCCACACTGAGTCGGTAGACAGATCCCTCAGATTTTGGCCTGTGAATCCCGTTATTAATACTCAACCACCTGAATTGGCTGAAGAGGAGCGTGTACTTCCGAGGGAGACTAGAGTCATACTAGCACAACTTCGCTCTGGATATTGTAATAGGTTAAACTCTTACTTATGCAGACTGAACCCCAACATACCAAATACATGCCCTGCATGTGGTATGACCCCTCATGATACCATACATCTCTTTTCCTGTTCAGTTGAACCCACTCTTCTAACACCCACATTACTCTGGTCCAACCCTGTGGAAACTGCGCATTTCCTCGGACTTCCGTTAGAAGAGCCTGATGACAATTTAGAGTGATCGAGCCCATTGGGCAGGGCGAAGCACTGTTAACAACAACAACAACGATCCGTTTGGAGCCTTTAGACCCCCGTATGGCCTCCTGAACCTCTGTGGTGGTGATGGCAATGGGCGCTAGGCTATTTTTACGTTTGTGCGCTTCCCTGGTGGCTCGTCTTATTTCCTTGTCAACCGGAGGATGCAATACGAATTGCCGGCAGAAGGCGCCAGCGCATCTCTTCGGTTTCGACGGTACTTTATCACCGAAGGTGATGGATATTTTGTCGTCGTACATGGTCACGTTCATTGCTGTTGTTGTTGTTGTAGCGACTACTTAACCTGCCTAGGATGTCACCCCCCATCCAACATTGTCATCAGGCTCTTCTAACGGAAGTCCAAGAAACCTCGCGGCTTCAACAGGGGTGGACCAGAGTGAAATTGGTGTTAGAAGAGTGGGCTCAGTTGAGCAGATGAACAGATGGTTAGTATCGTGGGGAGACACGCCGCATGCCGGGCAGACATTTGGCATGTCAGGGTTCAGTCTGGATAGGTAAGAGTTTAGTCTGTTACAGTATCCAGAACGAAGTTGGGCCAGCGTGACTCTTGTCTCCCTGGGCAGTTCGCGTTCCTCGTCGGCAACAGGTGGAGCTTGTGCCTGTAGGACTGCATTCACTGGGCGTGACCCGACAAAGGAGTTTACCGACTCCGTGTGGATGAGGTTGAGGGCCCGCCGGTGCACCTTTGGATCGAACGGCGAGAAAATGTGATGCCGGATCTCGTCATAATGCTTACGGAGGTGACTCCTTATTCTCCTGGGAGGCGGATTTCCGTTGAGCAGGTTTCTGTTCGGGTGCTGCGGTTTATAGCAGTTGAACAGGAATTGTCTGGTCAACATCTCGCCATGCTGTTTGACATCGAGCATTTTTGCCTCATTATGAAGGTGGTGCTCAGGAGACATAAGCAGGCACCCCGTGGCAGTTCTGAGTGCGGTGTTTTGGCAGGCCTGCAACCTCCTCCAATGTGTGTCTGCTAATCCCGGCGACCATATTGGCGTCATTCCCACAACAGCCGGTTTTTTCACCCGGCCAAGGGCTGTTATTTCAGTGTAACCCTGTCCAATCTGGGGCAGGGCGAAGCACTGTTAACAACAACAACAACAACAACCATATTGGCGTCGCGTAGCTCAGAACCGGCTGGCCGATTGCCTTGTACGTTGCCAGTAACGTTTCTTTGTCTTTACCCCAAGTACTGCCAGCTAGTGACTTGAGGATTTTGTTACGGCTTTGTACTTTGGTGGCAATCGCGGCTACATGAGCACCGTATTTGAACCTGTTATCAAACGTGACCCCTAAGATTTTGGGGTGTGTGACAGTCGGAAGCTTAATGCCGTCGACGTAGACGTCTAATTCCATGTTCGCCTGCGCTGTCCACGTCGTAAATAAGGTGGCCGAGGATTTGGTCGGTGACAATGTCAGGTTCCGTGCAGCGAAGAAACTGGAAAGGGTTGGCAGGTAAGAATTAATTCTCGAGCAGAGCTCATCGACGGAGGGTCCAGTCGCCAGGATCGTGCAGTCATCGGCGTAGGAGACGATCGAGACGCCTTCTGGTGGGGAAGGGAGCCTCGATATGTAATAATTAAACGTTCATTAGCCAGGGCCGCTGCCTCTACGAAGAAATTCGGACGTACCTCCTTGATTCTACCCGGGGGAATATATTGATTTGAGGCTTAAGCTATGACCATGCGAAACGCTCCCCCCCCCCCCCCCCCTTCTCGTACATCAGAGGGGATTAGAAGAGCAGCGAAGGAACTCTCAGTGAAGTTAAGAAAACCAACCCAATCAGCTTTTGCTGATTAGGGTCGGTGCGATTTTCAGAGGTGACAAAGTCGGGGGGACAATCGTTTGAGAGGACTATCGGTTAATGAGCCTATGCAAGAGTTAGCACGGGCGCAAGTCAACGTAGTTTATGAGACCAGTGCTGACGATGGTAAGGTCTGGCGAGCTTGAACAATTTACCGCGACTCACGTTGGGGCCTCCCCATTCACAGTGCATAACGTCGAATCATCTATTTGTCCAGCCAGACTGTGGTGGGTTGTCGCTCAGCATTGCTCACATATAAGAGAGAGGTGCAATTCAGAAAGTAGCTGTGAGCTGCTGTGTGAGGTGTTGGCGTGGGGAACCTGAGTGGCACCGGGAGTTGCACACTACTTGCTGGGCAGTGTTAGTACTGTTAGTCTTGGAGACTGTATCTGGAACATGTGCGACACTGGATCGACGTTGGCCACGGGACGCCCTAGGGCCTGAACATAAGTTTTGAAGAAGACAAGGGGCCTGAGTGTGGAGGGATTCATTTATTTATTTATTATAATTCACAGCCTTTTTGGCCTATAATCCTTTTGTTTTAACATAACTATTAACCTTCCTATACTCGCGCCAATTCTTGTAACATATATACTCGCGCACGGTGTTGTTGTTGTTGTTAACAGTGCTTCGCCCTGCCCAATGGGCTCAATCGCTCTAAATTGTCATCAGGCTCTTCTAACGGAGGTACGAGGAAACGCGCAGTTTCCACAGGGTTGGACCAGAGTGATGTAGGTGTTAGAAGAGTGGGTTCAACTGAACAGGAAAAGAGATGTTTGGTATCATGAGGGGACATACCACATGCAGGGCATGTGTTTGGTATGTTGGGGTTCAGTCTGGAGTAAGAGTTTAACCTATTACAATATCCGGAGCGAAGTTGTGCTAGTATGACTCTAGTCTCCCTCGGAAGTACGGGCTCCTCTTCAGCCAATTCAGGCGGTTGAGTATTAATAACGGAATTCACAGGCCGAGATCTGAGGGATCTGTCTACCGACTCAGTGTGGAGGTCATTTAGAGCCCGTCTATTGTTCCGCAGATCAAACGGCAAAGAGATATGATGCCGGATCTCATCGTAATGCTTACGAAGATGTCTCCTTAAGTCTCTGGGGGAAGGTGCTACATCCAAAAGATGTCGATTTGGATGACTAGGTTTATGACAGTTCAGAAGGAACTGTCTACTCAAGAGTTCCGCGTGCTCTTGAACATTGAGCAATTTTGCCTCTTGATGGAGGTGAGACTCGGATGACATAAGTAGGCATCCCGTAGCAGTTCTGATGGCGGTGTTTTGGCAGACTTGCAATTTCCTCCAGTTGGTGGCATAAAGATTGGGCGACCATATGGGCGCAGCATAGTCAATAACCGGCAGGCCAACAGCCTTATATGTTTCTTTGTCTTTTCCTCAAGTACTGCCGGCCAGTGACTTGAGGATCTTATTGCGGCTCTGTACCTTTGAGGCTATTGCGGTGGCATGACCAGCGAAGGTGAGACCGTACCCCCTGCGGGTTAGGGGTTTAGAATATGCCCGAGGTAGGCATACCGGTCGTAAGAGGCGACTAATTAGCACAAAGGTAATGACGTGCAACTCGATGGTTGATCTACGGATATGTTGCCTCTCACCTCTCATTACCCATCTCTCCTTCCTTACGGAAGGAGGGGTGACATGACCTAGAAGGTTCCACTCGTCATACCAAATCGCTACCACCACAGTCGGGCAGTACCGCAAGGGAGTACCGGAGCGTACCGGATTCATATCCGGCCAAGGACTGTCAGTTCGACAGCAACCCCCAAAACCTTCGGGGAGTGTTTTTGTCGTTACAACAACAACAACAACAAAGTGAGACCGTTGTCAAATTGTCACACCCAAGATTTTTTCGTGGTTGACAGTAGGTAGAGGTACTCCGTCTACGTGGACATTTAACTCTTGCCCCATCTGCGCATTCCATGTAGTAAACAGGGTCGCCGTCGATTTAGTCGGAGATAGGGTCAGATTACGCTCGGTGAAGAAGCTGGAAAGGTCATGGAGGTAACTCTTGATTCTAATACAGAGTTCGTCAATGGAGGGACCCGTGGAGACTTCCTCTGGTGGGGGGGGGGGGGGAAGTCTCGAAATATAGAAATTAAACAAAAGGGGAGAGAGAACACCACCTTGCGGCACCCCTTGTTTTATTCTTCGTGGTCTAGATTTCTTGTTCCTGAATTTGACTGTTGCCTGTCGACCATTGAGGTAATTAGCGGTCCACCTCTTAAGGCCGGCAGGGAGCGGTGTCTCATCCAGATCTCGGAGGAGTGTGGCGTGATTGACCGTGTCAAATGCATTTGACAGGTCAAGTGCCACGAGAACCGTCCTATGGTTTGGTGGGTGTTGATTCAAACCGTTATTAATCTGCGTTGTAATGGCGTTCAAAGCGGATGTCGTGCTATGATTTTTGCGGAAACCATGTTGATGATCGGCCAATTTTAGATTTGTAGTGAAGTAAGGAAGCAGAATGGACTCTAGTAATTTCACTACCGGCGAAAGGAGGGATATCGGGCGATAAGACTTTCCTAGGTTCGCCGGCTTCCCTGGTTTTAGTAGGGGAACTACAATCGCCTGTTTCCATATCTCAGGCATAACGAAGGTAGTTAGAGAGAGATTAAAGAGAGTCGCTAAATAACTCTGTCCCTCGTGGCCAAGGTGTTTGATCATCTTCATGGCGATTCCGTCGGGTCCGATGGATTTTGAGGGTTTGGCCTTCAATATGGCTTCCTTAACCTCTGCGACTGAGACGGCAATGGGCGCAGTAGAGTGTTTGTGCGCACGTCGGAAGGCTCTTCTCTTAGTCCTATCCGCAGGTGGATGCATTATAAACAGCCGGCAAAAGGAGCTCGCGCATTTCCTGGCGTCCGATTTGACGCTGTCGCCGAAAGCAATGGCGACCTTGTCTTTGTGTTTGGTCGGATTCGATAGGGCCTTGACAGTCGATTCGCGCACGGTCTCACAGACCGATAGTTCATAACCCCCACAATATATTTTTTTACATACTTTTTTTTTAATATTATTATTATTAGTATTATTATTATTATGTATTTATTACGGCCGCTAGAGCCTAATTCAAGTATCATTAACAATTTGCTATCTTATAGCTAGGGTTTTACAAAACTCATACAGTTTTTTCTTAAAAACTAAGATTTCATTACATGTTTTTAAATCCATGGGGAGTTCATTGAAGCATTTGAGACCTTTATAGAAAATGTTTTGTTTATCTATTTCAGTTCTAAACAATGGCAGTTTAAAATTTTGTTTATTCCTAGTATTTACATTGTGTGTTTGCTCCACTAACAATACATTTTTACATTTTTTTATATTATAAATTAAATTAACTTCATGGAGTGAAAGAAAATTTTTTGCTTAACACTTAACCAGTTCAAACTATTCAGCATGTCAGCCGTTCTGGCATCACTACGTTTTTTAAGGATAAATCGCATACACCGGTTTTGAAGCTTTTGAAGTTTATCAATTTCACTATCTGATATTATGAATAATATCGATGGACAATATACAAAATGTGGCTCAATAATAGATTTATATATAAGTATTTTGTATTTTTTATGTAGATATTTAGATGTTCTCTGCATAATCCCAGTTTTTTTAGCTACTTTCGCAACGGTGTATTTTATGTGTTCCTGAAACTTAAGTTTATTATCAATTATAATACCTAAATATTTTATACTCTCTACTCTTTGTATGCTTTCATTATTTATTTTCAATTCAATGTTGAGATCATTAAAGTTTCTTCTGGTTATAACCATATACTTTGTTTTATTAATATTAAGTTTTAATCTATTTCCGCACAGCCATGTATATAAATTATTCAGTCCCATTTGCATTTTTGATATAGCGACATTAATATTATTTTCACTTATCATAATTAATGCATCGTCGGCAAAGAGTCGAATTTCGCATCCCTCGACGGCATTGACAATATCATTAATATAAATTAGGAACAATATCGGTGCCAAAACCGACCCTTGTGGTAACCCTATGGGTACTTCCAATTCATCGGATATCGCTGTATTTATCACAGTTCGTTGTCTTCTCTGCTTCAAGTAGCTACTAAACCATTCTAGCTCCCTATCAGTTATACCAATTTGTTGCAGTTTTTTTAGTAAAATGTCTCTATCCACCGTTTCAAACGCCCTTTTGAGGTCCATGAATACCGAAACAACTACATTCTTCTTATTTAGCTCTTCTTTCCAATCAGATATCACCAAATTGAGGGCTGTCTCACACGAATGCTTTTCTCTAAAGCCCGATTGTTGTTGGACTACAATTTTATTTTCTTCTAGGTACTTCATCAGTTGATTCTTGACATGTACTTCTAATATTTTAGCATCACTTGGTAGGGTATTTATTGGTCTAAACTCTTCTGATTGTATTGTCTTTTTTACTTTTTTAACAGGTACCACTGTCGACGTTTTCCATCTTCCTGGTACCACGCCACTTTCCACACTATCATTTATAATAAGTGCATAGTAGTACCCTAAATACTCTATCGAGTCTTTCAGTACTCCATCTGATAAAAGTTTTCTGCCGCCAATTTTGTACTTAAACGTTTTTAAAATATTTATAACTTCAGCGGTTGTGATTTTCGAAAACTTAAATGTACAGCTGGCTTGACTATTGTTCATTACTAGATCAATGCTAGGTATGTTTCTCTTTATTTCAATTACACTGTTTATAAAGAATTGGTTCAGTTTATTAGCCAATTCTGTATCATTCTCAACCAGTACACCATCTATTACCGCTTTTTTGATACCGTCGTTATCCTCGGAAAGACAAGCCGCCTGTTTGAGGTACTTCCACATTTCTTTAGCGTTATTTTCACTCATTTTTACTTTATTTTCCATAAATTCAACTTTTTTTATTTTAACCAGTTTTTTGTACATTTTATTTATACTTCTGTATTCATCCCACACTCCAGTCTGTAACGCATGTTTGTATATGTTAAATTTATTTTTATTAATTTGTGCCAGTTCATGGTCATACCATTTATTCATTAACTTTATGTAGACTTCCTTTTCGTAAGTCAATCTTTCCATTGCTTGCATTATGTTGATATTTATAAGTTCCACTTTATCATCAATTCGCAGGTTATTATTGAAATTGAAATTAAACGATCTTAGTATGTTTTTGTAAACTTTCACGACTGTATCTGTCCCAAGCAGTAATTTTCTTCACCATTCTCATTTTGAATGATTTAGACGTTTTGACACTGAAATTTATTGTTTTATGGTCAGAGATTTTGAATTCCATCAAATGTTTGCATTCTATTTCTTCTGAATTTGAATACAGCAAATCAATTTCAGTTTCAGTTGTATCTGTAATTCTTGTGTTAAACTCTACTTTTTGGGACATTCCCATCACAGAAAATATCTCGGACAGTTTAGTACTATATGTAGAAGTGTAGTTCACATTTATATTAAAATCTCCAACTACTATATTATGGTTGCTTTTATCATATTTATTAAGTAAAATTTCTGTTAGATAATCCAAAAAATCTGCATCACTTGTGCTGGGCGAGTGATAAAGCACCCCAATTTGAAATTTTTTATCAACCTTTTTCAGTTTTATTATTATACACCATATATTTCTATTAACACTTTCATTATAAATTATATTGAAGTCAATTGTGCTATGCACATATATTATCACTCCTCCAGTGTGCCTGCTGTGTGAGTCACAACGAACCAGTTTGTATGTTGCTGTTTCTAATTCACTATCTTCCACATTTTCCGTCGTACACGTCTCAGAGCATAGTATAATACTCGGCTTGTGTGCTGCCGCCAACACTTCCAATTCACATTTGTTTGATATTATGCTATTTATGTTTAGATAGACGCAATTTAAAGTATTGTTTGTGTGCAGATATTCCTTTCGTTTTCTTTCCCGTATTTCCGTGGGTTTTGCCTGTAACCTGCACATTTGTTGCTAATATCCTAGCCTTTGCTTTTTAGCATTTAAGTGCTTCAAATAGACCGGACATTGCCTACTATTGCACTGATGATTAATATCTAGCCATAACTTAAGCTTTTCTATTTGGATGTTTTCCGGTCAGTTATGTGATTATTTAAATTTTGGATTTAGGCTCTTTTGACCATTAGTTTTGAAGTGAAAATAAAAGATAGTATTCCACTTTTCCAACCCAACGTTTCGCTGGACTTCCTAGCTTTATCAGGGGTGATACAGTATGTTTTCTTAAAATCTAAAAACTAAAGATAGTACCATCATGGTTTGGTATCATCGTCGCTTTTCATTTGATTTAATACAGTTAATACACTTGTTTATCGGTGGCTTATCACATTCTGTAGATTTGTGGTTTCCCAAGCATTTCACGCACACTTCATCGTCCTTGCACTCAGCAGCTTTATGGTTGTACCCTTTACATCTGAAGCATGTTGTCAAATCAACACCATCATACACTTTACATCTTTCCCAGCCTATATTCAGTTTATCACATTTCAGAGTGTTAATAAAACTTTCTTGATCCACCTCTATTATTGCATTGTAATACCTATTAGTTTTATTTTTCACGCTATACTGAATAATTTTAACTTCACCCTTTTCTAGACATTGGTTTTGCTTCTTTAAACACTCCATCAGTTCATCATTGCACTTTTCAAGGCTCATGCCCGTTATAAATAATTTTGGTTTATAATCTCGCGGAATCTTTATTTCATATCCATCACTAATATTTGTGTCCATAATTTCTTTGATTTTATCTCTTTCATCCACATTAATACTCTCAATTATCATAACACCATTTTGACCAGTCTTAATGTCTGCAATTTTCAGCTCATTAGGGTTAATTTTATTATTTAAATCCTGCTTTGTTTTTTCACTCGTTTGCTTGGTTTTTGGTTTCACAACAATAGGCGCACGTTTCTTAAATTTCGCCACGTCTCTACCAATATTTTTATTCGCATTCGTTTTCACCATATTTGCAAATGACGTTTGTTGTTGTGTTGCATTATCTTTTATTTCTTCCCCCAATGTTTTTATTTCACTGCATAGCTTTTCATTTCCCTTCCCAACTACATCAGCTGTGCTTTTCATTTGCTCCACTACCTCTCGCACTTTCTTTATTTCTGCTGCAGTTTTTACATACATTTCCTGATGCATTTTTAGGGTCGCTAATCGTTCATTGTATTTCACTTCCATCGCATTCATTAACTCTCTCAGCTCCCGTTGGTTGTTGTTCAATGCTTCTTCAAATTCATTTTTGTACTCTTTCAAATACATACTGTTCTTGTTTACACTATCTTGCATATCTCGCACTACCATATCAACATTTTGTATATATGTAATGTACTCATCACAAATAAATTTCAACATTGGGTGCGTTCCTATTACCCCATACTGGAAGTTATCTAAGCCAGAGCATCTTGGTGCAGTGTGATATGCCTTACCACACACACCCATACATCTGACTCCTGTTTCCCCTCTTATTGGCACTTTGCACTTCACACACTTGTCGTTATCTGACATTATGTCTTCACTTTTCGCACTGTTTTCTTATTTTTCGCGGTAAACGCGTATGCATATGTGTGTATGCGTCTCTATTCGATTATGTATTTTGGAAAAATTATTAAATATGAGATTTAATAATATTTCCCAGATTTTTCACAACGAATTCTTAGTCAATTTGTAGAGTCACTATCTCGCATATATATGGTTCACTTTTTAACGATTATTTATTAGCTTTAACATTTTTAAACAGAAATTCCAAGAGCGGCATGTAAAAACGACTTGCTGTGTTGAAAGCTATAAGGTTCAGTCCAATATTATAATTATTCTAAAATTTAGGGCATAATGAAACAAAATAGTGTGTATAGTACTTCATTTATTAATTATTTTACAGACTTTCAGTCTATCACAAATCAGTCTGCATAAAAATAATTACGAAAATGTGTTTCGTCGGTCTCACAGACCAATGCGCGAGTATAGGACGGTTAAAAGCATTTAAATTATTACAAGTTTTTATATTCAAAGGCATTTCTTTAAACATTTTCAACCCTTGTTTAGTATTTTCTGTTTAACAGAATTGTGTCTGTCTCTGGTTGGATAACTGTGGGTATCCCTGGCTTGGTTTAGGTTCTCTCAGGTAATCCGGATGTGCGCTTGCCTTAATGTTGTATATCAATTTCATTGTGTGAAAAGTGATTATTTCCTTTGCGTTGAGCCGTTTGAGTGTATTCAGCCTTGATGAAATACTGGTGTCACCGTGCGTTGAGTATATGTCTCATTGCTCTATTTTGCATTTTTTGTAACTTATTAAGTTGTGATTCCGATGTAATAAGCAAGATACTGGCGCAATATATGAAATGTGGCTCTATAATTGATTTATATACTAGTATTTTGTATCTTCTTTTTAAATATTTACAAGTTCTTTTCATAAAACCAATTTTTTTTCAAAATCTTGTTCACCACATAGTCAACATTATCCTAGAGCTTTAGTTTATTGTGAATGATGACTCCAAGATATTTACTTTTATTTACCTCAAAAAGGGGTTTGTGTTGTATATTTAGGGTATATGACCCCATATTAGTTTTATTTGGTGTGGAGATAACCATGTAATTTGTCTTTTCACATTTACCATTAACTTGTTTTTACATCGCCAAATATACAGTGAATTCAAGTCTTCCTGCATCTTTGCAAATGCAGCATCTAGATTATCTTCGCTAATTGTCAACAAATCGTCGTCTGCAAACAGTTTTACTTTACAGTTCTTTATTGCCGAGATAATATCATTAATATATACGTTGAAAAGGATTGGTGCTACGACCGACCCCTGTGGAAGTCCGATATTAACTTGTACGCTCTCCGATATCGCGTCCTCAATCACAGTAGATTATCTTCTGTTTATTAAGAAGCTTTCAAACCAGTTCAGTTCAACACCTAAAATTCCAATTTGTTTCAACTTCTTTAACATAATTGTCCGATCAATAGTTTCGAGTGCTCTTTTTAAATCAATAAATACCACTAGAGTCGTTTTCTTTCTTCTCATATCTTCTTTCCACTGTGATATGACCCATGAAAAAGCCGTTTCACTTTGCACGAAACCCTGGCTGCTCTTTAATTAATATATTATTTCTTTCAATGTATTCAACCAGTTGATTTTTTACCACTTTTTCAAGGACTTTTTCTGTGTTTGGCAACGTGTTTATTGGCCTAAACTCTTCTGGCTTACCCGTGTTTTTCACTTTTTTTACAGGAACTACTGGTGCGATTTTCCATTCTTCTGGTACCACACCCATTTTTAAACTTTTGTTGACCACTAGAGAATAGAAGTAACCTAAATACGGTATCGTGTCTTTGATACCGCCCTCAGTTAACAGTTTTTTGCCACCAATCTTGTTACCAAAGCTTTTCACTATTTGCTATATACTTTCTGTATTAGTTGGGTCAAATTTAAATATAGTGTTTATGTTGTAGTGGTTATTGTCGTTATTATCAATGTTCTCAATGCTCTCATTTATTCTTACAATACTTTCCTCAAAGAATTTATTTAATATATCTGCTATACTGTGTTTATCATCAATACACTGCCCTTCGTGGTGTATCACCATATTGTTCTCTTTTACGTCTTCATAACATATAGTTTGTTTCAGGTACTTCCACATTACCTTGCTATTCGCACTGTTGGCTATGACCCTTTGTTCCATCAATCTGGTTTTTCTTTCTTCTTGTATACCTTTTTTGTATTCTTTTTTGATGGTTGCATACGCAGACCATTCTCCATTAGTTATTGCATCTTTAAACGCCCTCAACTTCATTTTATTTAAGTTATCCTTTGAATTTCTAGTAAAATTGCAATTTCTCAACAAGGATATTATATTTTCACTACTATACTGTTCCCATGAGACTATGCTACACATTGTTCTATGTGGTATTTCAGTTTTTACGTCAACGTTGAACATAATTGTTTCGTGATCAGATATTTTATAATTATCTAGCCTTTTGCACATAGTATTTTCCTCGTTTGAATATAGCAGATGGACTTTAGTCTCAGACCCTTCTGCTACGCGTGTTAAAATCAATTCTTTGGAACATGGAAAACGAATTAAACAGTTCCGTTAGCCTCAGACTGTGAGTCGGTTCTCTATTCATATTAATGTTAAACACGCCAATTATGGAATTGTTATACGTTGTATCACATATTTAAGTCACTAGTACTTGGTGAGTGGTAAATCACTCCTATTTGCCACTTCAGCTCACTTTTAGCTGCACGAAAATAGACCATATATTTCCCTCTATCGCTTTTTTGTACACTAGGAATTTTATTAAATTATTTATGTACATAACTACTCCTCCTGTGTGCCTGCTGTGAGAATCTCATCTTATATGTGTAAACAATGTTAAGTTTATCTCCCCGTCACTAATTTCATCTGTCACGCTCGTCTGGGAGCAGATTATAATTCGCGGGTCAAGTTGTTCCGCCATTCTTCTAATTTCGAGTTTGTTGTGGTACATTTAAGTATATCACTTTGAGATATTTAACTTGCCTTCTATTTGGTATGCGGGTTGACTGCTAGTACCCTATACGCTGCCCTACAAGACGCTGCTGATAGATGCATCAGATTTTTCATATTGCTACTACAAATCTGATGGCCGATTTGTTCTACGCCCTGATGACCCCTTCATCGCTTTCTTTCAAATGACGGCTCATGTGAAGGTCAGCTGTCTTGTAGGGTGCTTAATTTTGGGATTAACCACTTTTGATTCTTTAATTTCATATACCTCAGAGTCTAATTTATTTTATTATATTGTCCTTTTCTGTGCTGTCACTTGCCTTTATAACCACTGATTCATTATTTTTGTGTATTACTTTATTAATTTTCATATCTCTAGCATCAATTTTGTTAAGGTCTTTCTTTGTTAATCGGCCGCTTGTTTACTCTTTGGTTTCACAATAATTGGTGGTATACCTCTTAATACAGTAGGTTCTTCTTCTTCTTTAAATGGTCATCTAACCGCCCGGGCGACATAGCTCGCCAGTCGTTTCTTCGTTGCGCCAATTGGAAACACAGCGGGATCGCAAATCGGTCTCCACTTGGTCCTTCCATCGGAGTGGTGGTCTCCCTCTTCCTCTGCTTCCACCGGCGGGTGCCGATAAGAATACTTTCTGGGCTGGAGCATCTTCGCTCATTCGCACTACGTGGCCTAGCCAGCGAAGCCGCTGTGTTTTAATTCGCTGAACTATGTCGGCGTCTGCGTAAAGTTCATACAGCTCATCATTAAATCTTCTTCGGTACTCGCCGTCGCCAACGCGTAGATGTCCACAAATCTTTCGAAGAACCTTTCTCTCGAATACTCCCAGAGCCGCCTCATCAGATGTTGTTAGTGTCCAAGCTTCTGCACCATATAGCAGGACGGGTGTGATGAGTGACTTGTAGAGTGTTATTTTCGTTCGTCGAGAGAGGACTTTACTTTTCAATTGCCTACTCAGTCCGAAGTAGCATTTGTTAGCAAGAGTAATTCTTCGTCGGATTTCTAGGCTAACATTGTTGTTGGTGTTAATGCTGGTTCCGAGGTAAACGAAGGCCTTTACTATTTCGAAATTATTGCTGCCAACAGTGGCTTGGTTGCCAAGGCGCGAATGCGCTGACTCTTTGCATGATGCGCGCATATAGGCAGCTCCTTTTCGTGCTATCGAAAGCGGCTTTAAAATCAACAAAGAGATGATGTGTGTCGATTCTTTTCTCACGGGTTTTTTCCAAGATTTGGCGTATTGTAAAAATCTGGTCGATGGTAGATTTACCAGGTCTGAAGCCACACTGATAAGGTCCAACCAGTCTGTTCACATCAAGCTTCAGTCTTTCGCACAATACGCTTGATAGGACCTTATATGCGATGTTCAAAAGGCTGATTCCGCGATAGTTGGCGCAGTTTGCAGGATTGCCCTTCTTGCGGATTGGGCAGAGAACACTTAGATTCCAATCTTCAGTCATACATTTATCCAACCATATTCTGCATAGAAGTTGATGCAATCGCCTTACCAGCTCCTCGCCTCCGTGTTTGAATAGCTCAGCAGGCAAACCATCAGCGCCAGCGGCTTTATTGATTTTCAATCGGGATATTGCTATACGCGCTATACCTCATTATAGTCGGGTTGTGGAACGTCAATTCCATCATCTTCGATTGTGGGCTCGGGTTCGGCGTCTTCATAGCATAATTCACCTTATTAATATCCGCGTTTGCATTCTGGTCACCAGCTTTTCGTACTTCTTGTATTATTTCCTCTTTTTGTTTTGCTATGTTATCCGCGTATTTTTCTAAGCTCTCTTTATTTAGCATACATAAGTTCTCCACTCTTTTAATTAACTGATCTTTTCCTTTATCCACTTTATTTGCATTGTTTTGCTCGCCAACTTTTCGCACTGCTTTAATAATTTCCTCTTTTTGTTTTGTTAGCCCTTCTAAATTTTCTGTATTTAATATGAAACATTTATCTACCTTTTTTATTAATTCATCCTTTTCTTTATTTGCCTTTTTCATATTTTCCACCACTTTTTTTTAACTCTTTTTCGTTGTTATAAAATAGTGCACCTATTTCCTTATTGTGGTTTTTTATTAACATTTCGAACTCTGCTTTCTGTTTACGTATATTTACTTTGTTGCTTTCCGCTATAGAGATCATTTCGTTCAAAGCATAATCCACATTAGATGTGTATTGCACACAATCATCGCACATAAACAGCTGATTAAGCATCCCATACAATATTCATCTACCGATGCACAAGCTAACGATTTGTGGTATACTCTCCCACACACACCCTCACATCTTAAACAAGTTTCCCCTCTTATGCCTTTTTGGCATTTATAACACTTTTCAGTCATTATATATTTTCTCCGCTTATAACTTTTTTCCCCTTTTATCTTTTTCACACACAGCTATACTGTACTTATCATTTGCCGTTTCTTTTCTATTTCGCGGCAATTATGTTTTGGTTTAAATATTTTCTTTTCTTATTAATTTCTTGTTTAACTTCGTAATTTTTGGGTTTTGCTTATTTAACTTTTCGTCCTTTCCCTTAATTGCACTTTTGATGATTTAGGTTTCTATGCCTAGTAGTGCTACGCACACAAGGTATATTTACTTTAGTCGCCTAACGGCAGTTCGTAACGGCATAAACGGATCGAGATAGATGTTGACCTATGTATATCAAAATATTCAGGACGAAAAGAGAAATTGATTAAGCCATATCCGTCCGTCCGTCTATGAACACGCTAACTTGAGATATCTTAATAAAATTTGGTATGCGGGTTCCTTGGCACTCATCTCCGAGCGCTATTTAAAATGGGCGAAATCGGACGATAGCCACGCCCACTTTTTATATATAGAACATTTTCGAAAACAAAAAAAGTGATTACTCAGTACATAGTACATCTATAAGGATAACATTTGGCGCATACATTGAGATTAAGGCATAAAATAAAATTTTTAATAAACTTTTGAAAATGGGCGTGGCACCGCCCACTTTTGATAAAGTCAAATTTAGAAATGTTATTAATTATAAATCAAACACCGTTCAAGATATCGAAACGAAATTCAGCACGCAGTTTTCTAGGTATGCAAGGAATGTTCGAGGAAAAAATGCACATACTCGACTAATGTCATTGCGATAAGACGTGTTTTTGTAGCGCTACATTAAATAACGCTAATACAACGTAATTACCGGCTTATATTTTAACAAAACTTGCTATATTTTTTGTGCACGCAACGCTTTTGCTGCTTTTCAGTTTTTAATATAATTTGTGCGGTTCTATAAAAGAAAATAAAACAATAAAACCATGAAGTCGCAAATTGCAAGCATGCCAGTGCGTAAAAGCGCGCGAAATACCTCTTCGCCCCAACAAACACAAGGGCAAAGCTCACAGCCTAAGAGAGACGATAGTCCAACAACAGCAAGGCTACTGGAGATAGTTGATAAAAGGTTGGAGGAATTCAAACAAAGCATAATTGCAAAGTTGACCGAAAGCGAAAACCGTATAATGCAAAAATTTAGTGAAGTCTCAGGCGAACTTCTAAGCATGAAATCTTCACTGAAGGAGGTGGAAGAGAGGGTAAGTGCGCTGGAAGCTGTTCAAACCGAAAGAGATGAACAAAACAAAGACATCAACGCCATAAGTCAACACGTTGATGAGCTGGAAAATTCTTTGGTATCGGCAGATGTGGTTGTTTATGGTGTAGCGCAATCAGCTGACGAAAACTTACCATCGCTGTTCGCTTCGCTATGTTTGTCAGTTGGTTTGAATCCACTACCTGTTCGTGCTGCTTTTCGTGTGCGCAAGAAAAATAGTAACAACAACCAACCTTCTCCCATCATTGTCAAACTGCAATCAACGTATGATCGCTCAAAATTATTTAGGGCAATCGCAAACACCTTTAAGTCAAAGCAGAAATGCTTAACTCAGCGTGATGCAGGTATAGAGGGTGATGGAAAAGTATTTATACTCGAATGTCTTACTAAGAAAAATCGTCATTTGATGCACTTTGTAACTCAGCTGAAAAAGCAAAGAAAATTAGTGAGTGCTTTCTCAATGCGTGGGAGAATTTATGTTAAAACTCAAGCCAATAACGAAGCAATAATGGTTTTGGATCAAAAGGGCGTCGAACGTGTGGTAGCTGCTCTTTAAATTAAATTATGATTTTTATGAGTTTTACTTTATATATTTATATAGTGCTAATATTTGCAAATTTTCTCATATCTTTGGTTTTTAGTACACATCTTCAACGTTATGTATTTTACGCCTCTTATTATAGATTCCTTTTCTTGTCTATACTTTCCCTTTCTATATTTTTCCCCGTTTTGACTGTCAGATCGCAAACATCTTATTTATGTCGCTAATATGGGTAGCAATTCGGGTATATATGCTAACAATAACTATCTAAGGCTTGCTTTGAAACTAGTTAGTGAACATCACAAAGGCTTTAATGCTTGTCAGTTTAATGCACGTAGTTTAACAACTGATAAACTTGACTACTTAAACCTTGTTTTTAGTGATCTTAACATTGATTTGATTTGTGCTACTGAGACTTGGTTTAAACCCAGTTTACGTAATGATAGAACGTCTTTAAATTTTCGAAAATGGGCGTGGCCCCTCCCCTTTTATAGTGGATTATTCCACAAAACTTTTTATGCCATAACTCCGCCAAAAATTGATTTGTCGAAACGAAATTTGGTGATAATCTAATTTGGTTCTATATATAAAGGTTACTGTTTGCTGTAAAAATGGGCGAAATCGGTTAATGTCCACGCCCAATTTTTTAACATAGTTCTAAAAAATTTGTTTGTAAAATTTAAAAAGCGATATTTCTACAACTAAACTTTTTAAGAAAAACTCGGCCGCAAAAAATTTTTGGCAATTTTGCCGCCCACTTTTCAGCATACAATTTCTGCTATTTTCAAAAGCAATCGCTTATAATTCAATCTTGATATTTCAATGAAAATTGGTCAGCTGCTTCTCAGTAGTATTTATTATACTACTGCCAAAAATTAGCCAAATCGGGAAACACAAGCAAAATATTCGGATACGTAGTTAATATCCCACTGCAATAGCGCAGTTATATATCTTTTTTGATTTTGATACCTTTCATAAACATTAAATGTATGTAAGTATGAGAACAAGAAGAGAAAAGTTCACTAAAATGATCAGCGCGATGAGCGGAGTCGATTTAGCCCTGCCCGTCTCTCCTGCCGTCTGTCTATTTGAACGCAAACTAGTCTCTCAGTTTTACAAAAGAATGCTGAAATTCGTTGTTTGCTTTCGCCATTTTATAATATACTAGCAAACCCGGTAGACGTTATTTTTTAACGTTTTGATACATAGAACACATCTATATGTAAAATGTCATTAACTTGAACCAAATAAACTCCTAACTATACCGAACTGCAGCTTTTTAAAACCTGGAGACTTTTCCAAAAACTATATACTGACTGTGTCGTGTCCAGCGAACTCCTGAACCTATCGTGAAAGTTCAAGATGAGCGGCAGCGGGTGTTACACACTACTTGCTGGGCGTTATTAGTGCTGTTAGTCGTGGAGACTGTTTCTGAAGCTTGTGACGGTGCGATACTGGATCGTCGTTGGCCACGGGATGCCCTAGGGCGTGAACAGCAAGGGGCCACAAAAGTTTTGTAGAAACTAGGAGGCCTGAGTGTGGAGGGATTTAGCCGGGAGCACCTAGTTTTGTGCAACCATCTTTTACAAGAATTGCATTGGATGGAGTGTGAACGCTTAACGTAGATTTTCTTCCAGCAGACGCAGCAGATCCATTCTCTTGCACCCGGGTTGGATTCGACCCCAGCCCGGAGCAGGAGAGTTTTGAGCAGCCCTGCTGCAAGGAGCTGCTCGGAGGATGACAATATTAGGGGAAAAGGTGACAGGTTAGACAGGGTGTCGAAATAACAGCCCTTGGTCGGATATAAAAATCCGAGTCATTCCGGTACGATAGAACCGGCTGTTGTGGGAATGCTTTGCCTCGTATTCGTAAACACTCATGCTATATCTCCATCTCCTGCTTACATGCATATTTTGTGTTAACTAGTGGTCGGAGTGATGATACATACATAGCACAGTCGCCACAATACTGTAGCGATTATTCTCAAGCATGTATCATCCCTAACTCAATAACACTCCCAACACTAGTTAAACACAACAAAGATGACGATGGCTACTCTTATGCATGCAAGCGTGTACCTACGAAGATGAAGAGAGATGGCGCGAATGTTTGCGAATAAAAGGCAAAGAGAAGTTCTCAATAAATAACACCGACCTTTCGAGAACACGAAGAACGAACAACCAAGAAAGTTCTCGGTGCGTAGGCAAGCACCCTGTCGGACTATATAAGGCAGTGACCAAGCAAGGCAGGTTGATGATCAGTTAATTTTCAAGTGTTGTTTAGTGAACTACTGCGAAGTTACCAAACTCTTAAATTTGTTTTGCGTTTTTACTAGTAAATAAAACTAGTTATTAGTTACAATATATGTGCGTGTGTTTATTTGACTTTATAGTGATCGGACCCACAATTGGTGTCAGAAGCGGTATTGTTAAATAAATACCAGTGATTTAAATGACTACAAGGCCATGGCGAAGTTGAATGAAATAAAGATTCAGCAACTCAAAAAAGAGTTGGAACAACGCGGACTAAACACTACAGTCAATAAATCGGGGCTGCAGTCTCAATTGCGGGAGGCCATGAAAGCAGAAGGACTCAACGTTGATGATCATGTTTTTCATCGACAAAACTGGAAGAAAAAAAGTAGTCTTCGAATCAAGTAGCAAGCGTGGACACAAACATGATATTGGCTGTATTAACTGAAAAGTTGACGAAAATGGAAGAACAAGAGACACGTATTACATCTCGAATGGCATCTCAGCTGGACCAACAGAAGACACACATGACATGTTGTTATTGTGGTAACGACAAAAACACTCGGAAGGTTTTTGGGAGTGTTGTCGAAATAGCAGTCCTTGGCCGGATTTGAGCCCGGTACGCTCCGATACTCCCTTGCGGTACTACCCGACTGTCGTGGTAGCGATTTATGACCAGTGAAACCTTCTCGGTTATGTCACCCCTCCTGGCTCTACGGAAGGATAAGATGGGTAATGAGAGGTGAGAGGCATCATATCCGTAGATCAACCATCGAGTTGCACGCCATTACCTTTGTGCATATTAGTCGCCTCTTACGACCGGTATGCCTACCTCGGGAATATTCTAAACCCCTAACCCGCGGTGTGCTTCACACACATGACATCCCAGATTTCAGCTCAACTAGATGAAATGAAGGCATACATGAGATCTCAAATGGAGGAACAGAAGGCATATATCTCATCGCAGTAGGAAGAGCAGGAAGCAAAGGGGTCATCGAAACTAGAAGTACAAGATGCAAAGATAACACAAGTGCAAGAGGTATTCAGAGAACGGCAGGACAGATGCTTTAGGTCAGATATGAGCATTGCCGAGCGTTAGTCCCCTCTTTCTCTGCCCCTAATCGGGCTTACGAACTTGTGATGGGTATAATGTACATCGAAAAGACCGTCCTAGCGGTCTTGGGGGTGGCCTTGCATTCATTACACATCACTCTGTACAATATAATCTATTTTCCCCTGACGTCGACCCTAGCGACTCTACCTTAGAATGCCAAGGCATAGCAGTCCGGTCAGGAGACGCCGACCTGCAAATCATAAACATCTATATTCCTCCTGCCACGTATTGTCCTAGAGATTATCATCCTGACATTAGTGCGTTGCTAAGGAGTGATAACCGTCTAATCCTAGGCGACTTCAACGCGCATCACGATCTCTGGCACTCCCACTTGCCAGCTGACAGCAGAGGACACGCAATTGCAGACCAAATAGATAACTCAGCATTCTGTACAGTCAATGGAGATGCCCCCACCAGGGTGGCAGGTAACTGCCACAGTTCGCCAGACATCTCCATAACGAGCGCGGGCCTAATTAACTTTGTCATTTGGCGACCGATGCTTACATTAGCTTCAGACCACCTACCCATCTTACTCTCTGTTGAACGACCGACCGACTTCAACTACACCAAAGCGGACTGGGACCGCTTTACTCACTATGCAGAGCGCTCCTTCGGTGCCTTACCCACTCCTACGGACGTACGCAAAGGCGAAAGAGAGTTTCGCAAGATCATTGATTCAGCGTCATGCCGCTTTATTCCTGCTGGCAGAATACCAGAAATTCGTCTGAATTTTCCGGCAGAAGCTGCGGCTATGGCAAGAGAACGTGACCAAGTGAGACTCATCAATACCGCAGATCCCAGAATAAAAGATCTCAATGCGGAAATTCGTAGGATTGTCAACGAACACAAGCTGACCAAGTGGAAACAACACTTTGAGACATGCAAACAACACAACACTTTGAGTCGGCAAATTATGGTCGACTGTCAAGGCCCTATCCAATCCGACCAAACACAAAGACAAGGTCGCCATTGCTTTCGGCGACAGTGTCAAATCGGACGCCAGGAAATGCGCGAGCTCCTTTTGCCGGCTGTTTATAATGCATCCACCTGCGGATAGGACTAAGAGAAGAGTCTTCCGACGTGCGCGCAAACACAAACACTCTACTGCGTCCATTGCCGTCTCAGTCGCAGAGGTTAAGGAAGCCATAATGAAGGCCAAACCCTCAAAATCCATCGGACCCGACGGAATCGCCATGAAGATGATCGAACACCTTGGCCACGAGGGACAAAGTTATTTAGCGGCTCTCTTTAATCTCTCTCTAACTACCTTTGTTATTCCTGAGATATGGAAACAAGCGATTGTAGTTCCCTACTAAAACCAGGGAAGCCGGCGAACCAAGGAGAGTCTTATCCGATATCCCTCCTTTCGCCTGTGGTGAAATTACTAGAGACCATTCTGCAGAATAATAACGGTTTGAATCAACACCCACCAAACCATAGGACGGTTCTCGTGGCACTTGACCTTTCAAATGCATTTGACACGGTCAATCACGCCACACTCCTCCGAGATCTGGACGAGACACCGCTCCCTGCCGGCCTTAAGAGGTGGACCGCTAATTACCTCAATGGTCGACAGGCAACAGTCAAATTCAGGAACAAGAAATCTAGACCACGAAGAATAAAACAAGTGGTGCCGCAAGGTGGTGTTCTCTCTCCCCTTTTGTTTAATTTCTATATTTCGAGACTCCCCCCAACCAGAGGGAGTCTCCATTGTTTCCTACGCTGATGACTGCACGATAATGGCCTCGGGCAAGGGTGGTCCCTCCATTGACGAACTCTGTATTAGAATCAACAGTTACCTCCATGACCTTTCCAGCTTCTGCCCTGCGGGTTAGGGGTTTAGAATATGCCCGAGGTAGGCATACCGGTCGTAAGAGGCGACTAATATGCACAAAGGTAATGACGTGCAACTCGATGGTTGATCTACGGATATGATGCCTCTCACCTCTCATTACCCATCTCTCCTTCCTTACGGAAGGAGGGGTGACATGACCTAGAAGGTTCCACTGGTCATAAATCGCTACCACGACAGTCGGGTAGTACCGCAAGGGAGTACCGGAGCGTACCGGATTCATATCCGGCCAAGGACTGTCAGTTCGACAGCACTCCCCAAAACCTTCGGGGAGTGTTTTTGTCGTTACAACAACAACAACAACAACCTTTCCAGCTTCTTCACCGAGCGTAATCTGACCCTATCTCCGACTAAATCGACGGCGACCCTGTTTACTACATGGAATGCGCAGATGGGGCAAGAGTTAAATGTCCACGTAGACGGAGTACCTCTACCTACTGTCAACCACCCAAAAATCTTGGGTGTGACATTTGACAACGGCCTCACCTTCGCTGGTCATGCCACCGCAATAGCCTCAAAGGTACAGAGCCGCAATAAGATCCTCAAGTCACTGGGCGGCAGTACTTGGGGAAAAGACAAAGAAACATATAAGGCTATTGGCCGGCCGGTTATTGACTATGCTGCGCCCATATGGTCGCCCAATCTTTATGCCACCAACTGGAGGACGTTGCAAGTCTGCTAAAACACCGCCATCAGAACTGCTACGGTATGCCTACTTATGTCATCCGAGTCTCACCTCCATCAAGAGGCAAAATTGCTCAATGTTCAAGAGCACGCGGAACTCTTGAGTTGACAGTTCCTTCTGAACTGTCATAAACCTAGTCAGCCAAATCGACATCTTTTGGATGTAGCACCGCCCCCCAGAGACATAAGGAGACATCTTCGTAAGCATTACGATGAGATCCGGCATCATATCTCTTTGCCGTTTGATCTGCGGAACCATAGACGGGCTCTGAATGACCTCCACACCGAGTCGGTAGACAGATCTTTCAGATCTCGGCCTGTGAATCCCGTTATTAATACTCAACCACCTGAATTGGCTGAAGAGGAGCGTGTACTTCCGAGGGATACTAGGGTCATACTAGCACAACTTCGCTCTGGATATTGTAATAGGTTAAACTCTTACTTATCCAGACTGAACCCCAACATACCAAACACATGCCCTGCATGTGGTATGCCCCCTCATGATACCAAACATCTCTTTTCCAGTTCAGTTGAACCCACTCTTCTAACACCTACATCACTCTGGTCCAACCCTGTGGAAACTGCGCGTTTCCTCGGACTTCCGTTAGAAGAGCCTGGTGACAATTTAGAGTGATCGAGCCCATTGGGCAGGGCGAAGCACAACAACAACAAGATGGTTGCGGTGAATAATTGGTGCACTGAAGATAAAGTTGCAGCACTATTCTTGGCATTGAAGGGATCTGCAGCAGAAATCTTACAGACTATTCCCGAGTCCGAAAGGAATAGTTATGATGCATTGATGGGTGCGGTTGAGAGACGCTATGGTAGCGAACATTGAAAGCAAATAGAGCTGCAGAATCGATCCCAGAAACCGAATGAGACTTTGCGATCCCAGAAACCGAATGAGACCGTGAAGTACACTGAGAGGGTGAAAATCCAAAGTTTTATAAATGGAATACGCGATGTGCAGACGAAGCGGGCCACATATGCAAACCCCAAACGAACATTCTCTGAAACGGTATCGCATGCTCTGAAGCAGGAAACAGCTTCGCTTTTGAGCAAACCTGGAAACTCCGGCTTGGGTAGACAAAATTTTGTAAGCGTTGAACGGAGTACAGAAAAAAAGTAATGGTGCCATTAAATGCTTTAAGTGCGGAAAACCAGGTCACATAGCACGTTATTGCGGCACTGGCTCCAGTAACCCCAGCAATTCAGGTGGACGAAAACGCAAAGCTGAAGGAGATGAGAAAACCTCCCAACCAAATCAGTCGTTAAACTAAATCGAGCCAGCCGAAAGGGGCGTGGACTGGCTCCCGCAACTGAATGCCCCATAATCTCTGTCTCACAGATCGGAAGAAAAGCTAGTAATGTTACTGTTGTTGCATATGTGGATGGAAAAGATCACTTACTAACTGTGGATACAGGCGCATCGCATTACATAATTCGATCTGATTTAGTCAACAAGGAGGTGAGACCATTGCATGGATCAAAGTTACGTACGGCCACTGGTGAGGACATCCATGTCCTAGGAGAAGTAACATGTGAAATCGCAATTGGGAACGTGGCCGGTCTACACAGTTTTATAGTAGCAGATATTGTTGACGAAATCATAGTTGGTGTGGACTTCTTAAGCGAGCAAGGCATCAAGATCGACATGCAAAAAAGGATTATGAAATACCAGAAGATGGATGTGCCATTAAATTTTGGTTACGAAGGAGGAGAGCCAACAAATTCCACAGAAGTCGGAAGCAATCATATGGGCAAAGATTGATGGAGATTATGGGACAAAAAAATTGTGGGTTGTCGAGGCAGCAAACAAATCAAGGACGAACATATTAGTATTAAAAACCCTGGCCATGACAAAACAAGATGGACGTGTACCGGTAAGAGTACTTAATGAGTTGAAATCGCCGATTAAACTTTCCAAAGGAGCAATATTGGGGCAATGCCAAGAGGTCGAGGTAGTTATCAACAGCCCCTGCGGGTTAGGGGCTTAGAATATGCCCGGGGTAGGCATACCGGTCGTAAGAGGCGACTAATATGCACAAAGGTAATGACGTGCAACTCGATGGTTGATCCACGGATATGATGCCTCTCACCACCTTACGGAAGGAGGGGTCACATGACCCGGAAAGTTTCACTGGTCATAAATCGCTACCACGACAGTCGGGCAGTACCGCAAGGAACTACCGGGGCGTGCCGGGTTTAAATCCGGCCATGGACTGTTAATTCGACAACACTCCCTAAAACCTTCGGGGAGTGTTGTTGTTGTAGCGACTACTTAACCTGCCTAGGATGTCACCCCTCATCGAACACTGTCATCAGGCTCTTCTAACGGAAGTCCAAGAAACCTCGCGGCTTCCACAGGAGTGGAACAGAGTGAAATTGGTGTTAGAAGAGTAGGCTCAGTTGAGCAGATGAACAGATGGTTAGTATCGTGGGGAGACACGCCTCATACCGGGCAGACATTTGGCATGTCAGGGTTCAGTCTGGATAGGTAAGAGTTTAGTCTGTTACAGTATCCAGAACGAAGTTGAGCCAGCGTGACTCTTGTCTCCCTGGGCAGTTCGCGTTCCTCGTCGGCAACAGGTAGGGCTTGTACCTGTAGGACTGCATTCACTGGACGAGGCCTGACAAAGGAGTTTACCGACTCCGTGTGGATGAGGTTGAGGGCCCGCCGGTGCACCTTTGGATCAAACGGCGAGAAGATGTGATGCCGGATCTCGTCATAGTGCTTACGGAGGTGACTCCTTATTCTCCTGGGAGGCGGATTTGAGCAGGCTCCTCTTAGGGTGCTGCGGTTTATGGCAGTTGAACAGGAATTGCCTGGTCAACATCTCACAATGTTCTTTGACATCGAGCATTTTTGCCTCATTATGAAGATGGTGCTTCGGAGACATAAGGAGGCACCCCGTGGCAGTTCTGAGTGCGGTGTTTTGGCAAGCCTGCAACCTCCTCCAATGTGTGTCTGCTAACCCCGGCGACCATATTGGCGTCCAATATTGGCTCAGAACCGGCTGGCCGATTGCCTTGTACGTTGCCAGTAACGTTTCTTTGTCTTTCTCCCAAGTACTGCCAGCTAGTGACTTGAGGATTTTGTTACGGCTTTGTACTTTGGTGGCAATCGCGGCTACATGAGCACCGTATTTAAACATGTTATCAAACGTGACCCCTAAGATTTTGGGGTGCGTGACAGTCGGAAGCTTAATGCCGTCGACGTAGACGTCTAATTCCATGTTCGCCTGAGCTGCCCACGTCGTAAATAAGGTGGCCGAGGATTTGGTCGGTGACAATGTCAGGTCCTCGTGCAGGGAAGAAACTGGCAAGGTTTGGAAGGTAGGAATTAATTCTCGAGCAGAGCTCATCAACGGAGGGTCCAGTTGCCAGGATCGTGCAGTCATCGGCGTAGGAGACGATCGAAACGCCTTCTGGTGGGGAAGGGAGCTTCGATATGTAGTAATTAAACAGAAGCGGGGATAGGACACAACCCTGTGGCACCCCCTGCTTAATTATACGTGGTTTTGATCTTTCGCCTCTAAATTCAACCGATGACTGCCGACCACTCAGATAGTTGGCGGTCCAACGATTTAAACAGGGGGGAAGGTTTGAATCCTCCAGGTCGTTAATGAGTTGTGCATGATTAACAGTGTCGAAAGCTTTCGACAGATCAAGCGCAACTAGCACGGTCCTGTCATTTGGACGAGATTGGTTGAGACCGACACCTATCTGTGTGGTGATGGCGTTTAGCGCGGTGGTAGTGCTATGCATTTTGCGGAATCCATGCCGATGTTCGGCTAATCGCACGTTAGTGGTATAATAAGGGAGCAAGACCGTCTCCAGGGTCTTCACCAAAGTGGCACCACCTTTGCCTGTTTCCATCTTTCTGGAATGACAAAGGTGGTCATGGACAGATTGAAGACAGTTGTTAGGTACCTTACTCCCTCATCACCGAGATGTTTTAGCATCAGCATGGATATACCGTCTGGGCCAATAGATTTGGAGTTTTTGGACCCCCGTATGGCCTCCCGAACCTCTGTGGTGGTGATGGCAATGGACGCTTGGCTGTTTTTGCGTTTGTGCGCTTCCCTGATGGCACGCCTTATTTCCTTGTCAACCGGAGGATGCAGTACATATTGCCGGCAGAAAGCGCTCGCGCATCTCTTTGGTTTCGACGGTACTTTATCACCGAAGGTGATGGATATTTTGTCGTTAGGTTTGCTCGGATTAGACAAGGATTTAACAGTGGACCGTAATTTGCCAACCCCAGCAGAGAGGTTACAGGACCTTAGGTGCTCCTCGCATTTGGCGCCTTTGTGTTGATCAACTAGCCGTCTGATTTCCTAATTGAGATCTTGAATTTGGGGATCCGTAGGGTTCAAGCGTCGCACGTGGTCACGCTCATTAGCCAGGGCCGCTGCCTCTGCGGGGAAATACGGACGTATCTCCTTAATTCTACCTGACGGAATATATTGATTGGAGGCTAAAGCTATGACCCTGCGAAACACTTTTTCCCCTTCTCGTTCATCAGACGGGGTGGGAAGAGCAGCGAAGGTGCTCTCAGTGAAATTAAGAAAACCAACCCAATCAGCTTTACTGAAGTTAGTGAAGGTGCGCTTCTCAGAAGTAACGAAGTCATTGGGGCGATCGATTGAGAGGACTATCGGCAAATGGTCCGATGCAAGAGTACGCATTGGTCGCCATTCAACGCAGTTAATGAGACCTGCGCTGACAATTGTGAGGTCAGGCGAACTGGAACAATTTACCGCAACTCTCGTGGGGGCGTCCCCGTTCACAGTGCAAAACGTCGAATCGTCTATTTGTTCAGCCAATTTCTGTCCCCTACCATCAACCTGTTGGTTTGAGTGCCACAGATCGTGGTGTGCGTTGAAGTCTCCGAGGATTACACGATTATCGCCTCTGAGTAACGCACTGATGTCAGGGTGGTAATCTCTCGGACAGCAGGTGGCAGGAGGTATATAAATGATAATGATTTCAAGGTCGACGTCGCCTGTCCGGACAACCATTCCTTGACGTTCCAGGAGGTTGTCCCTTGGGTCGACGTCAGGCTCAAATAGACGATATTGCACAGATTGGTGAGTGATTAAGGCGAGTCCGCCCCCAAGTCCTCTCTCTCGGTCACGCCGGTGGATGTTGTAGCCGTCACAAGTCCGAAGATCTGATCGGGCGTTTAACTTCGTCACCTGAATGGCAGCGATCTTGATGTTCTGTCGCTTCATGAAACTCACTATTTCACTCACTTTACCGGTTAGACCGTTACAGTTTAGCTGTAGGGCACAAAAGTGCGATGGGGGAGAAATATTCACGCTGGGAGTCAAAGACTGGTGCGAATGCCTTGGTGAAAGCAGGCTGGGTCGCGCACTGCGATGATATCACGTCGTGGACGGCAGGCCTCGAAAAAGATCATAAGAAAAAGGCAAAGGAACTCCTATCAAAGTACCCGAGCATATTTAACAAGGATGGTTCCAAACCAGGTCGGACCAAAGTTGTGAAGCATCAAAGTGATACTGCTGATGCACGGCCAATCCGCCAAGCTCCTCCATTGGCAAAACGCCAAGTAGTAAGAGAATTTATACAGGAATTGAGTGACAGCGGCGTGATTGAACCATCAGTTAATCCATGGAGCGCACCCGTAGTACTAGTGAAAAAGAAGGATGAAAAAATGAGGTTCTGTGTGGATTACCGGAAATTGAACGACGTAACGTAGAAGGACGATACTCTGGACTCGTTATCTGGCACGAAATGGTTTTCCACACTGAACTGGACAAGCGGATACTGGCAAGTGGAGGTAAAGGACGAAAATAAAGATAAGACAGCCTTCAGCGTTGGAGAAGGGCTTTGACAATTTAAGGTAATACCTTTTGGACTATGCAATGCTCCAGCTACTTTTGAGAGTCTCATGGATCAGGTTCTAAAGCGATTGCATTGGAAAACATGTTTGGTGTACCTGGACGACATCATCGTGCTGGGAAAAAGTTTCGAGGAACACCTAAACAACTTGGAGGCAGCTTTCCAACGGATTGCTGGTGCTGGTCTGAAATTAAGTCCCAAGAAGTGCACCCTGTTCAAGAAGGAAGTAAGTTATTTGGGTCGCAAGGTGACGACGGAGGGAATATGCACTGCTAAGAAAAGATAGAAGCCGTAAAGGATTGCCCAAGACCGAGAAATTTGCATTAGTTACGGAGCTTCCTTGGGCTGTGCACGTATTATCGCCGATTTGTACCGAATTTTGCCAGCGAAGCTAGTAGTCTCCATGACCCTGCGGGTTAGGGGTTTAGAATATGCCAGAGGTAGGCATACCGGTCGTAAGAGGCGACTAATATGCACAAAGGTAGTGACGTGCAACTCGATGGTTGATCTACGGATATGATGTCTCTCACCTCTCATTACCCATCTCCTTACCTTACCAGGAAGAATATGAGTTTTGAATGAAGGAAGGAATAGGAGGTGGCTTTTCAAACATTGAAGGAACAACTATGCACTGCCCCTATGTTAGCATATCTAAATCCAGGTTCAAAGTTTATTCTGGATACAGATGCGAGTGGTTATGCTATGGGAGGTGTTTTGTCCCAGATTGTTGATGGACAGGAGAAGGTAGTTCCATACTATAGCCGAGCAATTGGGAAGCCTGAAAGGAACTATTGTGTAACCCGGAGAGAACTGTTGGCATTGGTAGAGTGCGTTAAGCATTTCCACAAGTATCTCTGTGGGCAGCGATTCCACGTCAGGACAGACCATGCAGCGTTGAAATGGCTCTTACAGTTCCGTAATCCGGAAGTTCAATTGGCAAGGTGGATAGAGCGACTGCAAAGTTATGACTTTTCCATTGAGCATCGCAAAGGTAGCACCCACGGAAATGCTGATGCAATGTCACGAAGACCATGTAACTTGGAATGCAAGCATTGTTCGAAAGCTGAGGCCAAGGAAGACATTATAGATGTGCGGCTCATGACTATAACATCTACGGACAAATGTAACATGAATCAATTAAGGTGCCAGCACGAAGATCCAGATCTTACACGTGTGATGCAAGGAATCGAACGAAACGAGCGACCATCAAGAGCGGAGATGTCAGCAGAAAGTCCTGTTGCCAAGTCATATTGGGCACAGTGGAATAGTTTGCAATTAGAATCCGGTTGTTTGCATCGAAAGTGGGAGAGTGAGGATGGTCAATGCGTTAGAAAGCTGATAGTCGTCCCAAGGAAGAAAATCCCTGATGTACTCAATGAATTACAAAACGGTCCAAGCGGACGTCATCTTGGAGTCACCAAGACCTTGGAGAAAGTCAAGCAAAGATTCTATTGGGTTGGTTGCCGGCAATCGGTCGCGGAGTGGATTGCCAACTGTGAAGTATGCATCAAAGCTAAATGAATGAAATCAACGAGCCTTGACCAAATGAAACAGTATAACTCAGGTGCGCCATTTGAGAGGATAGCCATGAATGTAGCTGGTCCTTTTCCTACTAGCAAACTCGGAAACAAATATGTAGTGGTAGTTATGGACTATTTCAGCAAATAGCCGGAAGTGTACCCTATTCCGAATCAAGAGGCAGAAACCATAGCAGAAGTGTTTACTTTTACTAACAATTGGGTAGCTAGGTTTGGTGCACCGATGGAGATAAATTCCGACCAAAGCCGAAATTTCGAGTCAGCTGTGTTCCAGGAAATGTGCAAGACATTGGGCATTCGGAAAACTCGAACAACTGCACTGCATCCTCAGTCAGATGGCATGGTGGAACGATTCAATAGAACCTTCGAAGAGCACCTGAGGAAAGTAGTGGATAGGTTCCAGAAGGATTGGGATACTCACATCCCCTTATTCCTGATGGCATATCGCTCTGCAGTACAATAACCGTTAATACAGACTCCTGCAAAGGTAATTTTCGGGTATGATCTTCGATTGCCAGCTGACTTGAAGTTTGGGATAAACGCTGATGCAAGAGTAAATGCTCGGATAAATACTAGCGTATTGGAAGAAGAAATGAAAGAAATTCACGACCTTGAGAGACAACGGACTAAGATCATGATGAAATGAAAGCCAGGTACGACAAAGCAATAAATTCAGAAGGTTTTATAGAAGGAGATTTAGTGCTACTTTACAACCCGTAAGAAAGGTTTGTCCCCAAAACTACAATGTAATTGGGAAGGCCCACACAAAGTCGTAAAACGGATCAACGATGTGGTATACCGCATACAAACTATGGGAAGGCCAAGGAATAAGATAAAGGTGGTCCATTAAGAAAGGCTAGCTGCGTTTGGGTCCGGCAATGTGTGATCGGGACGATCAGACTTAGGTGGAGGGCAGTGTGGCGATTATTCTCAAGCATGTACCATCCCTAACTCAATAACACCCCCAACACTAGTTAAACACAACAAAGATGACGATGGCTACTCTTATGCATGCAAGCGTGTACCTAAGAAGAGGAAGAGAGATGGAAAGAGAAGATCTCAATAAATAACACCGACCCTTCGAGAACACGAAGAACGAACAACCAAGAAAGTTCTCGGTGCGTAGGCAAGCACCCTGTCGGACTATATAAGGCAGTGACCAAGCAAGGCAGGTTGATCAGTTTATTTTCAAGTGTTGCTTAGTGAACTATTGCGAAGCTACCAAACTCTCAAATTTGGTTTGGAATTTTATTAGTAAATAAAACTAGTTATTAGTTACAATATATGTGCGTGTGTTTTGACTTTATAGTGACCGAACAGAGGATTGATAATCAAGGAATCATCGAATTCGTCACAATACTTTTTACATTCGATGCATTTTGCTTGTATTTCCATGTATCAAATTCGTAGTATAAATAGAGGATGCGATTAACACATGTATTCACGACGTTAAAAGATTAGGCAAGAGTGGTTCACGTAGATTGAGTAACTCTACCTACTGTCAATAACCCCAAAATCTTGGGTGTGACGTTTTACAACGGGCTCACCTTTTGGGGGAAAAATATAAAACGTTGCTTGCTAAATATAAGGCTATCGGTCGACCTGTTGATGCCTCCAATTGTATGAGGTTGAAAGTCTGTAAAATCACAGAACTGCTACGGGATGTCTTCTTATATCGTCTTAGTCTCGCCGCCCTCAAGAGACTAAAGTGCTCAATGTTAGGGGGAGCGTGGAACTGTTGAGTAGACAGTTTCTACCGAACTGCCATAAACCTAGCCACACAAACCGACATCTATCGGATGAAAGTACGGATCCCTAAAATCTCGACCTGTGAACCTCGTTATTGACATCCAACCACCTAAGATAGCTGAAGAAGAAAGCGTCCTTCTAAGGGAGTTTTTTATTATTATTATGTATTTATTACGGCCGCTAGAGCCTAATTCAAGTATCTTTAACAATTTGCTATCTTATAGCTAGGGTTTTACAAAACTCATACAGTTTTTTCTTAAAAACTAAGATTTCATTACATGCTTTTAAATCCATGGGGAGTTCATTGAAGCATTTGAGACCTTTATAGAAAATGTTTTGTTTATCTATTTCAGTTCTAAACAATGGCAGTTTAAAATTTTGTTTATTCCTAGTATTTACATTGTGTGTTTGCTCCACTAACAATACATTTTTACTAAGGTATTCAGGTACATTACCATGCTTTATATTATAAATTAACTTCATGGAGTGAAAGAAAATTTTTTGCTTAACACTTAACCAGTTCAAACTATTCAGCATGTCAGCCGTTCTGGCGTCACTACGTTTTTTAAGGATAAATCGCATACACCGGTTTTGAAGCTTTTGAAGTTTATCAATTTCACTATCTGATATTATGAATAATATCGATGGACAATATACAAAATGTGGCTTAATAATAGATTTATATATAAGTATTTTGTATTTTTTATGTAGATATTTGGATGTTCTCTGCATAATCCCAGTTTTTTTAGCTACTTTCGCAACGGTGTATTTTATGTGTTCCTCAAACTTAAGTTTATTATCAATTATAATACCTAAATATTTTGTACTCTCTACTCTTTGTATGCTTTCATTATTTATTTTCAATTCAATGTTGAATCATTAAAGTTTCTTCTGGTTATAACCATATACTTTGTTTTATTAATATTCAGTTTTAATCTATTTCCGCACAGCCATGTATATAAATTATTCAGTCCCATTTGCATTTTTGATATAGCGACATTAATATTATTTTCACTTATCATAATTAATGCATCGTCGGCAAAGAGTCGAATTTCGCATCCCTCGACGGCATTGACAATATCATTAATATAAATTAGGAACAATATCGGTGCCAAAACCGACCCTTGTGGTAACCCTATGGGTACTTCCAATTCATCGGATATCGCTGTATTTATCACAGTTCGTTGTCTTCTCTGCTTCAAGTAGCTACTAAACCATTCCAGCTCCGTGTCAGTTATACCAATTTGTTGCAGTTTTTTTTAGTAAAATGTCTCTATCCACCGTTTCAAATGCAATTTTGAGGTCCAGGAATACCGAAACAACTACATTCTTCTTATTTAGCTCTTCTTTCCAATCAGATATCACCAAATTGAGGGCTGTCTCACACGAATGTTTTTCTCTAAAGCCCGATTGTTGTTGGACTACAATTTTATTTTCATCTAGGTACTTCATCAGTTGATTCTTGACATGTACTTCTAATATTTTAGCATCACTTGGTAGGGTATTTATTGGTCTAAACTCTTCTGATTGTATTGTCTTTTTTACTTTTTTAACAGGTACCACTGTCGACGTTTTCCATCTTCCTGGTACCACGCCACTTTCCACACTATCATTTATAATAAGTGCATAGAAGTACCCTAAATACTCTATAGAGTCTTTCAGTACTCCATCTGATAAAAGTTTTCTGCCGCCAATTTTGTACTTAAACGTTTTTAAAATATTTATAACTTCAGCGGTTGTGATTTTCGAAAACTTAAATGTACAGCTGGCTTGACTATTGTTCATTACTAGATCAATGCTAGGTATGTTTCTCTTTATTTCAATTACACTGTTTATAAAGAATTGGTTCAGTTTATTAGCCAATTCTGTATCATTCTCAACCAGTACACCATCTATTACCGCTTTTTTGATACCGTCGTTCTCCTCGGAAAGACAAGCCGCCTGTTTGAGGTACTTCCACATTTCTTTAGCGTTATTTTCACTCATTTTTACTTTATTTTCCATAAATTCAACTTTTTTTATTTTAACCAGTTTTTTGTACATTTTATTTATACTTCTGTATTCATCCCACACTCCAGTCTGTAACGCATGTTTGTATATGTTAAATTTATTTTTATTCATTTGTGCCAGTTCATGGTCATACCATTTATTCATTAACTTTATGTAGACTTCCTTTTCGTAAGTCAAGCTTTCCATTGCTTGCATTATGTTGATATTTATAAGTTCCACTTTATCATCAATTCGCAGGTTATTACTGAAATTGAAATTAAACGATCTTAGTATGTTTTGTAAACTTTCACGACTGTATCTGTCCCAAGCAGTAATTTTCTTCACCATTCTCATTTTGAATGATTTAGACGTTTTGACACTGAAATTTATTGTTTCATGGTCAGATATTTTGAATTCCATCAAATGTTTGCATTCTATTTCTTCTAAATTTGAATACAGCAAATCAATTTTAGTTTCAGTTGCATCTGTAATTATTGTGTTAAACTCTACTTTTTGGGACATTCCCATCACAGAAAATATCTCGGACAGTTTAGTACTATATGTAGAAGTGTAGTTCACATTTATATTAAAATCTCCAACTACTATATTATGGTTGCTTTTATCATATTTATTAAGTAAAATTTCTGTTAGATAGTCCAAAAAATCTGCATCACTTGTGCTGGGCGAGTGATAAAGCACCCCAATTTGAAATTTTTTATCAACCTTTTTCAGTTTTATTATTATACACCATATATTTCTATTAACACTTTCATTATAAATTATTTTGAAGTCAATTGTGCTATGCACATATATTATCACTCCTCCAGTGTGCCTGCTGTGTGAGTCACAACGAACCAGTTTGTATGTTGCTATTTCTAATTCACTATCTTCCACATTTTCCGTCGTACACGTCTCAGAGCATAGTATAATACTCGGCTTGTGTGCTGCCGCCAAAAGTTCTAATTCACATTTGTTTGATATTATGCTATTTATGTTTAGATAGACGCAATTTAAAGTATTGTTTGTGTGCAGATATTCCTTTCGTTTTCTTTCCCGTATTTCCGTGGGTTTTGCCTGTAACCTGCACATTTGTTGCTAATATCCTAGCCTTTGCTTTTTAGCATTTAAGTGCTTCAAATAGACCGGACATTGCCTACTATTGCACTGATGATTAATATCTAGCCCTAACTTAAGCTTTTCATTTGATTTAATACAGTTAATACACTTGTTTATCGGTGGCTTATCACATTCGGTAGATTTGTGGTTTCCCAAGCATTTCACGCACACTTCATCGTCCTTGCACTCAGCAGCTTTATGGTTGTACCCTTTACATCTGAAGCATGTTGTCAAATCAACACCATCATACACTTTACATCTTTCCCAGCCTATATTTAGTTTATCACATTTCAGAGTGTTAATAAAACTTTCTTGATCCACCTCTATTATTGCATTGTAATACCTATTAGTTTTATTTTTCACGCTATACTGCCTAATAATTTTAACTTCACCCTTTTCTAGACATTGGTTTTGCTTCTTTAAACACTCCATCAGTTCATCATTGCGCTTTTCAAGGCTCATGCCCGTTATAAATAATTTTGGTTTATAATCTCGCGGAATCTTTATTTCATATCCATCACTAATATTTGTGTCCATAATTTCTTTGATTTTATCTCTTTCATCCACATTAATACTCTCAATTATCATAACACCATTTTGACCAGTCTTAATGTCTGCAATTTTCAGCTCATTAGGGTTAATTTTATTATTTAAATCCTGCTTTGTTTTTTCACTCGTTTGCTTGGTTTTTGGTTTCACAACAATAGGCGCACGTTTCTTAAATTCCGGCACGTCTCTACCAATATTTTTATTCGCATTCGTTTTTACCATATTTGCAAATGACGTTTGTTGTTGTGTTGCATTATCTTTTATTTCTTTCCCCAATGTTTTTATTTCACTGCATAGCTTTTCATTTCCCTTCCCAACTACATCAGCTGTGCTTTTCATTTGATCCACTACCTCTCGCACTTTCTTTATTTCTTCTGCATTTTTTACATACATTTCCTGATGCATTTTTAGGGTCGCTAATCGTTCATTGTATTTCACTTCCATCGCATTCATTAACTCTCTCAGCTCCCGTTGGTTGTTGTTCAATGCTTCTTCAAATTCATTTTTGTACTCTTTCAAATACATACTGTTCTTGTTTACACTATCTTGCATATCTCGCACTACCATATCAACATTTTGTATATATGTAATGCACTCATCACAAATAAATTTCAACATTGGGTGCGTTCCTATTACCCCATACTGGAAGTTGTCTAAGCCAGAGCATCTTGGTGCAGTGTGATATGTCTTACCACACACACCCATACATCTGACTCCTGTTTCCCCTCTTATTGGCACTTTGCACTTCACACACTTGTCGTTATCTGACATTATGTCTTCACTTTTCGCACTGTTTTCTTATTTTTCGCGGTAAACGCGTATGCATATGTATGTATGCGTCTCTATTCGCTTATGTATTTTGGAAAAATTATTAAATATGAGATTTAATAATATTTCCCAGATTTTTCACAACAAATTCTTAGTCAATTTGTAGAGTCACTATCTCGCATATATATGGTTCACTTTTTAACGATTATTTATTAGCTTTAACACTTTTAAACAGAAATTCCAAGAGCGGCATGTAAACGCGACTTGCTGTGTTGATGTTATTTAGTTTAGAGTCATACTAGCACAACTTCGATCTGGATACTGTAATGCAACCTTTACCTGTTCAATCGAAACTACTCTGCTAACACCAATATTACTCTGGTCCAACCCTGTTGAAACTGCTTGTTTCCTTCGATTCTCGTTAGAAGTGCGTGATGACGATTTGCAGAGTGATCTTGCCCGTTAGACAGGGCGAATCCTTGACTTGTTGTCTGTTTCGTTATTGTTCCACAGGTAAGTAACGAAACAGAACTGTATCACTACATGCTATCCCAAAACGTCTAACAAAACTGTGAGAAACTATACTCCTTTGTAACAAAACTAGTAACAATTTCCCTGGAACGGTTCCAGCAGAAACAAAACCTGTACCGAACTACCTACAGATGTGATTACCATAACAGAACTGTAACAGAAACGCATGGTATAGAAAAAAAACTTGTAACTAAACCTCAGGAACGTAATCAAAATTATCAATCGAATTTTATTTCTATATTTATGTGTGTCTGGGAACGATAACAGCAGAAACGAAGTTTCGTGTATATACAAGGTTTTGTTACAAGTCTCTGGGACGAATCACTGGTAACAACAACATCCGTCCGCCGTGCACACCATAACTTGAGTAAAAATTTAGATATTTCAATGAAAAACATATAGAATTAACTAATTCATTAATTAAAGCAGCTATAATAATTGAAGCTCATCATTAAATCTTTTGAAGAAATAAGCTAAAGTTTTCTGATAAAATAAATAAACAAAATCAGCCATGCCCACTTTTTTATAAAAGTTGACTGAAAATTAAATAGAGGGGCGGAACATGCAAAACCTTTGTTGATATATAGTCTATTGTTGTTGTTGTAACGACAAAAACACTCCCCGAAGGGTTTGGGGAGTGCTGTCGAACTGACAGCCCTTGGGCGGATATGAATCCGGTACGCTCCGGTACTCCCTTGCGGTACTGCCCAACTGTCGTGGTAGCGATTTGGTATGACCAGTGAAACTTTCAAGGTCATGTCACCCCTCCTTCCGTGGGAAGGAGAGATCGCTAATAAGAGGTGAGAGGCATCATATCCGTAGATCAACCATCGAGTTGCACGTCATTACCTTTGTGCATATTAGTCGCCTCTTACGACCGGTATGCCTACCTCGGGCATATTCTAAACCCCTAACATGCAAAGGGTTATATAGTTTCTTCTGTTGGTGTAGTGATTTTGTAAACATAAGTTGCTTACAATAGCAACATTGAAATTATCCTTAGGTAGGTTATGAAAGTACATGGGAAACAAGAACCAAAAATAAGGTACCAAGTTAATATGACCGGTTTGAATTAAAAGTGCTTTATCAATAACCGAATCAATCAGCAGAGTTGGAAAGCTAAGAATTTACATCATTGGGAATGAGGCCGTAGAAAATGCAGCAATAAAACACAGTAAACGTGAGATACATTTAAAAATGGAGCAGCAAGATATTCACTCAAGGAACATCAAAAAAAAATTTCTCCAGCGTTCGTTATTTTCCAATTTTCTCCAATCTTTAAGAATTTATAACAAATTATACTAAGTAGGTGTTTGAGAACTAAATTCCTTCCTTCTCTGACAGTCAGGTGGCTCTTTTATCTTTGGGGTCAGCAATGATAACATCGAGCCTGGGTGGTCAGTGGAGAGTGGACCATGAATCTGGTAAGTCGACAGATCGTGTTTTTAATATGAGTGCCAAGGCATTGCAACATACAGGGAAACGAAGTGGTCGATGAGAGATCATTCATTACCCATCTCTCCATGACATGACCTAGAAGGTTCCACTGGTCATAAATCGCTACCACGACAGTCGGGCAGTACCGCAAGGGAGTACCGGAGCGTACCGGATTCATATCCGGCCAAGGACTGTCAGTTCGACAGCACTCCCCAAAACCTTCGGGGAGTGTTTTTGTCGTTACAACAACAACAACAAGTGGTCGATGAATTGGCTCAGCGTGGATCTCCTCTTGATGTCTCAGAGGTGACGGAAGTACTTGCGCCGCTGGGCTTTATCAAGGTACGCATCTTTTCTATTCTCAGGGTAAAAAGGCCATGTTTTGCGAACTAATGAATATGCTCCGGCCCAGAAGGTGTTCTTATCGGCACCTGTTGGTGGTACCAGGGGACGAGGGAGACCACCATTCCCATGGAACGACCAAGTGGAGACCGATCCCGTGGTGTTTCCGCCTGTTGGCAGAAAGAAGAAGCGAGCGTACTATATTGGACGTCCAAAATCGTTTAGAAGGTTAGCGCCATTTAAAAAAAGAACTCCATTGGTGTTCGTCTTAGTTTATAGCTGGCGCACTTTTATACGAGTTGGCCAAAATAGTGCAGGCGGTATATGATATTTCATGACGGATATATTTCATGAAATTCGGAACATAGCACTGTTGCGACCTGGGTTCAAGGCGTCAGAAGGTATTTCACTAAGGTAAGGCATCTCCAAAAGCTTAAAGGAGCAATGAAAACTATTCGTTTCCTTTCTATTATTTCCTTTCCTTTCTTTTACCTTCCCTTTTTTATATCCTTTCCCTTATTTTATATTTTTAATTTATTTTACCGTTTCGTTACCTTGCTTTGCCTTTCCTTCACGATCATTTCCGTACCCCTGGTCTTTTTCTTTACTCTTATTTCATTCTTGTTCCTTTCCGATAGTTTATTTTTCTCTTTTTTCTTCTGTTTTTGGTTCCTTTTTCTTTATTTCATTGTCATTTGTTTGTATCATTATTGGCATTTGTTGCTCATGTTTCGTATTGCTGGCTTAATACCTCCAACAAACCAAACTATTTTTAGTGCGCTTACATGATGCCCATCCCCGATTAATACAAACACATTCATGACATGTTTACTCACAATCTTTACTGATTTTTCTATTATAATAAATTTTTTTTATTGATGGCACTGCGGCTTTAGCAGACCTAACGATGTATATACTTAGTATTACCATAAGTTCTGTTACAAAACTTTCAAAGCAGCAGGCGTTGGCATTTTAAATTGTATGCTCGCCAGATTCCACATTTTATTATTCAAATCAGCTTCGTTTGAAATTTCGTCTAATCATGATGGAGTGGGGTGACAAATAAAATCGGGACATATATTCACGTCGTTAAAAACCTCGGTGTACCCAAGATGTTCGTTTATCGTACTATCGATCGGCTCTTAGAAATTTCTGAAGTTGAAGATAGGGCCAGAAGTGGGCATCGGCGTGTTGTTCGTACGACTGCAGCCATAAAATCCGTGCGAGAGCGAATTCGTCAAAATCCTTTAAGGAACAAAAGGCAATGGCCAGAGAGCTGGATATGTCCTTAAATCCATGTCTCGGCTGATCCGTGATGACCTCCACATGTATTCTTTATAAGGAGCACTGGCCATCTCTTAACCGATTAAAAAAAATAAGACTAGAAAGATGTAAGAAGCTTTTGCAGTGGCACTCACGCAATGGCCATGAAAACATCCTTTTTACAGATGAAAACATTTTTACCGTGGTGGGAGTTTTTAATAAGCGATATGATGGTGTAAAAACGTGTAAGCTAAAACGTCCCAAGAAGCAAAAAATATTGTACCAAGGGATCAGCTTGAAAACTGGTGCAAAAGTTTATCAACAAGACGTCTTGGAAGGCGTGGTGAAAAATTTTACAACACCACTCTTATACTGAGAGCACTTTGTTTTTTACCAAACTCTGCACCAGCGCATAAAGCTAAAACAACCCATATATCTAATATAATATTCATGCTTTCATTTCTGCTGAAGATGGGCGGTCGGACAGTCTCGACTTAAATCCTCTTGATTACAAACTATGGTCGGAATTAGAGTACATGGCTTTCAAAGTTCACCATCGAAATTTTGAGTGTCTCAAGCAAGCACTGGTTGTGACAGCTTCGTCTATAGAACCGAAAACTATACGTGCCGCTATAGCCGAATGGCAAGACCATTTAACACCCTGTTTAAGGCAAAAGGGGATCATTTTGAATAATTTTTCTTGTAATAACATTAACATTCAGTCAGAGTAACAGATACAGAGTAACCCGACAGTGCTCCTTACTCACTTCAGATATCGAATGCTAACACCTGACTATAAGTTCTTTGTTATCTTTATATCTTTTATTTATATTATATCTTTACATTTTTAATGTCATAAACATTCATATGTATGTATATACGTGTACTGTAACTTTTGTCACTGTTTACCACTTCCAAAATTTTTCTCTTTATGTTTAGTGTTAGGCAAATTAATTCTTAAGGTTAATTATCTGATTTTTGTTGGAACGATTTTCCGTCATCCCTTGTCAAGATTGGTTTTGTGACAAACCGGTTTCGGCGTTCTGCCATTTTCAATGCCTAGTTTCGTTCTGGTCTGTGTCTATCCGCTGCGTTGTTTTTATAGTCCGTGGGTGCTGTGGCAGGTAATGTCAATCTATGTGTTCGTGGTAGGTAACGTTAATATGCGTGTGTGTGTGCGCGGTATTGATACGTCCGAATTGTTATCTGTCCCAAGGGTTGTTTTTGTAGGTATGTAGACATACCGCTTGTTAGCTAAGCGGTAGGTTGATGTAGGTAGAAATCGGTGATTTTTGCAGTTTGGTTCATATTTCGTTTTTGCTTGTTCATTGTTACGTGTTTGGTTGCTGTACCTGCTGGCTTGTGCTGTTTTTTGTAAACTAGTTTTAAGGGGTCAAATATTTCGTCAGAGATATTGTTGGTTTGTTCGTTTATGATCCTGCCGTCAAATGTTTTTAACTTGTATATCTCCATGTTCTCAAGTACATTGAGCCGCCGGCCTTTTCCTTGTACGTGAAGTATTCGAGCCGTTGGTTTTATGTTAGCTGGGGTGCAGTTGTTCTCAAACATGTGGTTCGCGAAATTAGATTCTGGTATTATGGTGGGTTTTCGTGTTTTTTTTGTTGTAGTCCCTGATATGCTCTCGGAATCTTGTGCTTATTTTTCTTCCTGTTTGTCCTATGTAGCTGTATTGACATTCACAAGTAAGCCTGTACACTCCGTGTCTGTTGAATGGGTCATCAGAATTAGTGTCGGTTCTTAGTTTTTGTCCGACGTTGTTGGATGTTCTGAATGCTGTGTTGATGTTATATCTTTTAAAAAACTTTGCTTATTTGTACGTCGCTTTTCCAGTGTATGTCATTGCCGTCCAAACCATTGGATTTTCCTCTACGTTTACTCTTTTTTGTGTTCCATGGCTACTTCTGAGTTTATCCACAAGTGCTTTCTTGTATCCATTATTTGCCGCTATGTTATATATTGTATTAAGCTCTCTCCAGTATGCTTCCTGTGTGAGCGGCGTTCTCTGAAGCCTATCCACTAAGTGCCTCAATGCTGCATTTTTGTGCTGTTGCGGATGGTTTGATGTAGAGTGTATAATGGTGTCCGTGGCAGTCGGTTTTCTATAAATGCCGTAGTTGAACCTATTTGTTATTTTGTCAATCCCTATAGTTAGGTCCAGGTAGTTCATTATTCCATCTTTTTCTACTTCCATTGTGAACTCTATGTTGCTATGTTGCCTGTTAATTATCACTCTAAATTATTAAATATCTATTTAAAGCAAGCCTTAGGTAGATAGGTGAAATGGCTACGACGAAGGTCGCCCAAGTAGCTTTTTGAAGCCGTTTTGATGGCAAAAAAACTCCTCGAAACCTACTGATGTAGGAGGGATATCTGTTACAACCAACCAAAGTTTGCTGATAAACTCAAGAATTTTTGGAATCCGTATTTTAGATATACTCTCCAAGTTTTCCAAAAATTGGCTTCCAAAGGGTTTACACAGAAAATGCTCAACGGTCTCTTTGAAAGTCATGTCCTTACAACTTCTGCAATGATAATGGTGCGGAATGCCCATCTCCGCATACGTGCCTATCGTCCAGTGACCAATGCAGACTGCTATAATTTTGTGTGTGTGAGCTCTTGACCTGCTTAGTAGACTCCTCGTTTCACTATATTCTGGCCAGGTGGATCTTGATATTGTACAACTAGTGGTATTATCCCACTTCAGTTGTGCTTTGTTCCGGTAGGACTTTTGAATGTTTCCCTTGGCTGCTGCTAAGGGTACCTTCATTTCTAACCTGGCTGTTTACTCATTTCCTTACGATGAGCCCATACGTGCCAGCTCATCAGCCCTCTCGTAACCATCAATTCCTCTATGACTTGATGCATCCAAGATCTGCTTGCATGCATGCACTACATTCGAACTGGTATATGGCGCTGCTATTGCCTTTATTGATGAACATCAAGTTAGCGAAGCAACCCAAATGAATCGAGTCGGGACCAGGTGGATAATTTGCCGTGATTTTGCCAGGAAAGAATTAATTTTGCCGTGTAACTTTTTCTCGGAATTTTGGGGTGCTTCGCTAACTTGACATCAACTTAGCGACGCATCCTAATGAAAACCGTGTTAGAGACGAGATATTGACACCGGACTTGTGGCATAATTTGCCGCTAATTAGCCGTGATTTAGCCAGGAAAGAATTAATTTTGCCGTTCAAATATTTTTCGATTTTTTCGTATAGGTAACTTCGTGTCAACTTAGCGAAGCACTCTAATGGAAATCGTGTTAGAGACGAGATATCGAAACCGGACTTGGGGCATAATTTACCGCTAATCAGCCGTGATTTAGCCGGGAAAGAATTAATTTTGCCGTTCAAATATTTTTCGATTTTTTCGTATAACGTAAAGGCACCGTTTACCGACCGGCCTCCTCTATCCGACCATTTTAGTTTTTATTGGTTTAAGCATATAAAAAATAGCTAAAAAGCCGTAAAACCGACCCCATTCAATTCGAGAAACCGTCGTGTGTCAATTGTCAAAACTTGAGTTTCAAACGTTAACGGCTACTCTGTCAGTTTAATAAAAGCTACGCAGCAGTACAGTTCGCATCAAATTTGATGCGAAAAAAACATAAACCGGACAAAATAAGAAGTGAGATTTTTTTAAACTATTCAGCGGTAAGTTTGACATTTATTTATTTTATATGATTTATTAGTGGTTTAACGTCTTTAAATTTTAATATGCAAGAAAAATTTTATTATATTATGATTTTCCATCCGGGGTGATTTATATATACATGAAAACGGTACCAAATCGAAAACTAAAGGCAAAAAAACACTTATATACAAATCAATTGTATATATACCGGGCTTTTCCGAAAGATTACAATGTTCTAATATTTACGACAAAGAAATAATTGGATTAGCACATAAACCGACGTACACTAATAATATATTTTTCAAAAGCATGAAAAGCAAAGTGGAAATGATGGACAAAAATAATATTATATATAAAATACCATGTGCAGGAGACGTAGATAACGAATGCAACAAAGAATATGTTGGAACAACGAAAAATAAGCTTAAAACTAGAATAGCTGGACACCGATCGGATATAAAATGTCAAAAATCTAATATCACATATAAAACAGCACTTGCGGCCCACTGTGCGGAGAGCGGACATAAACCTGACTTTGACGCTGTGGGCATACTACAGCAAGAACGACATTACAACAAACGTTTTACTTTAGAGATGCTCCACATAATAGACACGAACGAGAATAAGAGACTGAATTATAAGCAAGATTCGGAAGCCATTGCACACCTTTACCGACATCTGCTTGACTCGCGCAAATCAGTTCACAACAGCATGCCGAACTGACCAGTTGCTGTGCATACAACAGCTGAAGTAATGTATGTATGTTTATAGGAATTATCTTTGTTTACATGTACATATGTATACTTTTATACCTATCTGTGTAAACTAGTGTTAAATAAATATTACATTTTTGTTGTAGTCCCTGATGATGATTTCCGTTGGAAATCGAAATATATTGGAGGTAAAAAACTAAAACAGCGTGTTTTTAATGCAACTGACCTAGAGCCAGCTTCAACAACAAATGATTATATATTACCAATATATTAATCGGTCAATTAATTATGGACGGAAAAAGGGGCTCTAAAAAATATTAACATTCCATTTGGTCGGTAACAGAAATTTGCAAGTTTGTAACTTAAACTAATTTTCAATTTTTTTATGTTGTTTTGTGAGTGTTTAGTACTTCTTTACTTATTCTTTAAGATATTTTTTTTATAATAACTACACCTGTATCCGACCTATTAATACTTTAATGGATTTTTTGTAATTTACGTTAAAATTTGTTCTATTTTTTCGCTTTATTTCCAATTCATTTCGAAAAACCAATCGGGTTTTAAAGTCTTTTACTTTAAGTTTATTAGATATAATTGCATAATTACTATATTGTTAGATTCTTATAAGTCCGTGGAAGTAGAAACGTGCTAAAAAATTTGAATAAAACTCGGCTTCGAGGACTTATTAGGTAAATTTGGGTTTGGTCGGAATCTGGATACGATTTATTTCGCTGCCCCTGTTTCCGTCTAACTCCGGTGCTTTTGGTTTTTGTGTGCTTGTTCGAAATCGCATGTATTTTTTCCAGGTTATTCGTCATGGATAGAAAGAAAAAGTTGAAGTATTCGCAGGAGAATATGGAAAAAGCGTTACAAGAGATAAGAGAAAAAAAAATGAGCATAAACCAGGCTGCGAAAACGTACAAGGTTCCAAAAACAACGATATTAGACACATTAAAAGAAAAGTATAAAAATCCAGGCAATATAGGGGGTCCAACGGTATTGACAAGCTCTGAAGAGATGTATCTGGTGCAATGGATTCTAGAATTGGGTGAAGTTGGTTTTCCGATAACGAAGACCCAGTTGCTGGACTCTGTCACTAAGTTAATTAAGAGTTTAAACCGTAAAAATCCTTTCAATGATGACAAACCGGGTAAAAAATGGTATAATGGGGTTTTAGCACGCCACCCGGAAGTTTCGAAAAGAGTTCCACAATCTCTCACAATATGCAGATCCATGGTTTCGGAGTATAATATTAGGAGTTGGTTTTCAAAAATACGGCAATATTTTGTGGAAAATGTTTTATTGGAACTTCTCCAAGATCCCAAACGTATCTTCAATTGTGATGAGAGTGGTTTTTTATCTGTCGCCTCAAGAAAAGCAAGTATTGGTCAGAAAAGGCTCGAAAAAAGTATACAATCGTACTGCTAACGACGAGAAAGAGTGTTTGACGGTTTTACTAACAGTAGCTGCTGATGGGGCAATACCCCTCCATTAGTAATGTTTCCGTATAAAGGCTATGTTCCGTCGCATATCACAGCCAGCATGCCTAAAGGGTGGGGAATGGGTCACTCTGATTCTGGGTGGATGACCAGTGAGGCATTTTTTGAATACATAACAAATGTCTTTTACCCATGGTTAAAGAAAAAGGAATTAAAATGCTGGTCGTTCTTTTTCTGGATGGTCATTCATCCCACATTAACATTAATCTGAGTGAATTCTGTAAAGAAAATAAAATAATTTTGATAGCATTTTATCCCAATGCTACCCATCGTCTAAAGCATTTGGATGTAGGGGTATTTTATCCTTTAAAAAATTGTTGGCGTAATGATGCCCGAGAATGGCGTATGATAAGCAATGGGAACAAAATGCAGCGATCAGATTTTGCGAGTATTTTGCATAAGTCTGTAAATGCAACACTTTCGCCTGAAATTCGCTCTATCCGTTTAATGAGGATGCTATAGATTTCTCGAAGCTAGTAAAAGAAATTCCCAATGACAAAAATAACAACCTAGCGGTATCTACTCCTAATCAACTCGTCAAACACAACACAGATGAGAGTCAACCATGGGATTTACTAAATGAAGTTGAAGCGCGTTTGCCTACGGAAGTTGTGAATATTTTTAAAAATCTTGACTCTGAAATTGATCTTGAAGAGAAATTTCTTGAACTCCACAAATTCTGGAAAAACATACAATCTGAAAAAAAAGTATCTATGAATGAATCTTCCTTTCAAAATAATCTCCCTAGCAACTTAGATCAAACTGCTTCTGATATAATCATTACTGAAGATTTTTGGTTAGCTAATGATGACGCAATTGAGGCAACAATCGAACCAGATGGTTCTTTAAGTATAGTGAATTTAACGTCTCAGCCATCTACATCAAAACAAGCCCAAGCAAGAGATTCAGCTTTCAATACAGATTTAAACCTTCAATATAGGCAACAACAAGAGCAGAAAACACCAGTCAAGATATCAGAAGACGATGCCACCGGGTATCCTACACCTTTTAAAAACGCCCTTTTTTGGCCGGGAAATATAGAAAAGAAAAGAAAGACCACCACAGATAACAAGGGGATTACTCGTGGGGATTACTTACCTATTAAGGGGACAAAATAGATATTCATGAATAAATAAATAATTTTTGAAAAAACACAAAATTCGCGATACTTTTTGAACACACCTCGTACACTTGTGCCAACGGTTTTTCCAATCTTCGAAGCACTTCAAAAAATAATTTTTTTGTATCTTGTTCAGCTCCTCCTTCGATGCCGTCTTTATCTCGTCAAGAGAAGCGTAACGTCGTCCTTTCATGGGCCTTTTCAGTTTAGGGAACAAGAAAAAGTCACAGGGGGCCAGATCTGGGGAATACGGTGGCTGCGGCATCATTAGTGTGTTGTTTTTGGCCAAAAAGTCGCGCACAAGCAACGATGCGTGAGCAGGGGCGTTATCGTGGTGCAAAAGCCAATTTTTGTTCTTCCACAAATCCGGGCGTTTCTGGCGGATTGCTTCGCGCAAATTGCGCATAACTTGCAGGTAATATTCCTTATTGACCGTTCTTCCCTGTGGCAAGAACTCATGATGCACCACGCCCCTGCAATCGAAGAAAACTGTCAGCAAAACTTTCACATTCGACCGAACTTGGCGTGCTTTTTTCGGTCTTGGTTCGTGCGGCAGCTTCCACTGAGATGATTGAGCTTTGGTTTCCACGTCATAACCATAAACCCACGATTCGTCACCAGTTATGACCCTCTGGAGCAAATTTGGGTCGTCGCGGACAGAGTTTAACATCTCATTAGCAATGTTCATGCGATGCTGTTTTTGGTCACAATTGAGCAATTTTGGTGAAAAAATAGGTAAAAATCGAAGACGATCCAAAACACGTGCAAGCAAAGCAGCTGTCAACAATTAACTGAACATTCAAAATGGCCGAGCTTGTCGGCATAAGTGAGAGACATGAGTACCAACATAACGCCACAAAAAAATTCGAAATTCGAATATACGTAACCAGCGAAAATTCAAAATTCGCGATACTTTTTGAACACACCTCGTAACTTCGCTATTGCAGTGGGCTATTAACTACGTGCCCGAATATTTTGCATGTGTTTTCCGATTTGGATATTTTTTGGCAGGAGTATAATATACGCTATGGTCAGACGTTTAGCGCACTTTATATTGTACTGATAAATAATGCAGTTATTTTTAAGAGAGTGCGAGTTTCCTAATTTTGTTTTCAGCATGATAAGAGTAATGTATTGATCTCTTCCAATGCCCACAAAATAACCGTTATAATTCTTTCGTACTTGTTATTGCTCATTTTTTTTTAATTCTGTTTCAATTACGTTGGACAACTACGAGTATTTAGCGCACTTACACGTGTTTTGCTTTTACTTCCGAGCGGTTTGGCAAATAACTGGTTTTTGTGGTGAATATTTAATTAATAACGTGTATTATTTAAATTTTTGTTAAAATGGCTAGAGGAAAATGTTGTTCAGTTGAGCAAAGAAAACTAATATGGAATCTTTACCAAATGGGGATCAATCAAGTGAAGATTTCCAGAATAGTGCATTGTTCAAGAAAAATGGTATACAATGCCATCAGAGATGTCAAGTCGGATGCTAATTTACTAAAACAAAAAAAATTCTAAAAGCTCCGCCACGTAAAACTTCTCTCCGTGAGGATCAAATAATTGTGAGGAAAAGTCGAACGGATCCTTTTAAGTCTTCACGAACGATAGCGGCAGAAGTAAGGGCAGAATTAGGCTTAGTTGGGTCCAGCAAGCTCGTGCGAAGGCGCCTGAATGAAAAAAAAATATTTGGGCGCATAAGCAGAAAAAAAACCGGTCCTGTCAAAAAAGAATATTAAAGCGCGTTTGTCATTCGCACGTAGGAATATCTTCCGAAACACAGAGTTTTGGAAACGAGTACTTTTTACGGATGAAACTAAAATAAACCGAATCGGTCCTGATGGAAAAACATATGTACATCGTGAAAAAAATCACGAAATCACACCACGGTACACAAAAAAGACGGTGAAACATGGCGGTGGGAACTTGAAAGTTTGGGGGTCATTTTCGTAGCGCGGGGTTGGGCCTGTGGTCAAGATAGAAGGAAACATGGACAACCATAGGTATCTTACTATACTCAAAAATAATATGGGACCATATTCTTTTGAGTTTATGCCAGTAAACTGGATATTTATGCACGACAACGACCCCAAACATACTGCGAGAGTGGTTAAAAACTGGCTTTCGCAAGAAAATATAACCCAGCTCGATTGGCCAGCCCAAAGTCCGGATCTAAATCCAATCGAGAACTTGTGGAATGACGTAAAGACCATGGTTGGACAAAAAAGTTTAAAAATATCGATGAACTTTGGGAAGGTGTACAGGAAGCATGGAACTCTATTCCTTTGGACAGGTGCCAAAAGTTAATAGAGAGTTTACCACGCAGGTGTGAAGCAGTTGTAGAGAATAATGGATATTCTGCCAAATATTGATATGGTAAATAAAAACAGAAAACAATTTTCTTGCAATTGTTACAAACATTTCATATTTTTTACAGAAATGAAAACTGCGCTAAGTCTTTGTCCAAATCGAACCATGACCAAATAAGAATTACTTGTGATTTACTATATTTTAACTACGGAAGTCTGTCTGCTTTAAGTTATTTTATCTTATAATGAAGTCTTAAATATATTTGGTTAAAAAAATCGGATTTAATTTGGTTACATATCATTTTATCGAGCATTATATTAAACTCTCTCTAAGTACGCTAAACGTCTGACCATAGCGTATACTACTGAGAAACATCTGACTAATTTTCATTGAAATATAAAAATTGAATTATAAGCGATTGCCTTTGAAAATAGAGCAGAAATGTTATGCTGAAAAGTGGGCGGCGCCACGCCTACTTTTCAAAATTTACAAAGTTTTTTTGCTAAAAAGCTTGGCGGGGACATTGCCCGATATCGCCCATTTTTACAACAAACAGTTACCTTTATATATTGAACATTATCACCAAATTTCGTTTCGACAAATCAACTTTTGGCGGAGTTATGGCATAAAAAGTTTTGTGGAATAATCCACTATAAAAGGGGCGGGCCACGCCCATTTTCGAAAATTTTAATTTTTTGTATTTTTTAGTTTACGGAAACTTTAAGAGTGAAATATAAATGATGTAAAGCTATTTTACGCGAAGTTACTGCCTATTTAATATATTTACGATCCTCTTCAAAATCTTTCATATAAAAGTGGGCGTGGACCTTAACCGATTTCGTCCATTTTTTCCCTCGAACATTCCTTGCATACCTAGAAACCTGCGTGCTGAATTTCGTTTCGATATCTTGAAAGGTGTTTGATTTATAATTAATAACATTTCTAAATTTGACTTTATCAAAAGTGGGCGGTGCCACTCCCATTTTCAAAAGTTTATTAAAACACTTATTTTATGCCTTAATCTCAATGTATGCACCAAATGTTATCCTTATAGGTGTATTATGAACTAAGTAATCACTTTTTTTGTGTTTTCGAAAATATTCTATATATAAAGAGAGAGTGCCAAGGAACCTGCATACCAAATTTCATTAAGATATCTCAAAATGTACTCAAGTTATCGTGTTCACAGACGGACGGACATGGCTTAATCAATTTCTCTTTTCGTCCTGAACATTTTGATATATATAAGTCAATATCTATCTCGATCCGTTTATGCCGTTAGGCGGCTAAAGTTAATATGCCTTGTGTGCGTAGCACTACTAGGTATAAAACTCATGCATTGAATCCTTTCCCTAAATCCAGTGAGTACAGTATATAGACCTATACGTGTTCCCTATTGGTCCTTACCCACGGCATCTCATTAAAGCGGTATGTTATGGGTACAGCAACTGAGTTCTAGTGCGTTGACTAGGTGGTCCAAAAAAATATTTATTAGATGCTTTACAAAAACGCTTTGTATGAGGATTTTTTTCGATACGCTGTAACATAAAAAAATATAAGTCGGGCTATCATTTTGGGTTTTTACATTTTTAAATACTCGTAGTACGTAGGCCTAATATAGAGAGCTATGTAGACTTTTTCATGACACCTATTTAGCCCGTTAACGACGCTTTTTTCACGCAAAACAGAATCAAAAAATATTTAGAAAGAAATCCTGGAAATACAAGCCTTTATTATCTACACAAACATACGATATATGTATTAGGTACAGTATAATACAAACTCGAAAAAGCTCTGCGACACAGTTTAACATGGGCTATCTGTCAAAAAAGCTTCATCTAAATTTAAGTCATACTTTACTATGACTATACCCCAAGGTGTAAAAAAATTTGTTTCCATTTAAAATGAAAAAAATATATAAATATATTCCAAAAAAAAAGTATGAAAATGTGTTCCGAAGTTGCTTTGTTAAGCATACACTCTTGGCATACGGCTCATAATTTCCATCATATAGGAGTCATAAAAGAGTATTTTATGATTACAATTTCATATTTCCCAGCCCAACAGCATTTGGATAAATAAGTTTTGAAAATATCGCCATTTAATTGTACGAGTATTTTTAATAATTTTAAGGGACTAAATACTGAGTTTTAATGAAATTTAATATGTGGTATAATCAAATTTTATTTCTTTTGATGATTAAAAACTTATCATCATCTTAAAATCACTTTTCGCATTTAATTTTGAATACTTCAAGAGATACACTAATTTTCAATTCAAAAATGCTTTTCAATTTTTTGTAGAATGATATTTGAATACTTTTTGTTAAAAATTTTCCACTAATATTTTGAACAAATTTAAATGTACTTTCGTACGAAAGATGGCCATGGTCATAACATATCTAAATGGTTATGTGAAGAATGTGAAAATTGTTTAAAAGCAGTGAGGAAGCTATTATGTTGAGAAATTTTCTATGAGCAGATTGTTCAACGGACGTTAAATTTTTTTTTTATATTTAAATTTTTCTGAATTTCATGATGAAAAAAAATATGTAGATGTCGAGAAAAAAATATGATGATAAGTTTTTAATCATTAAAAGAAACGATATTTGATTATACCACATGTTCAATTTAATTAAAAGTCAGTATTTCTTCTTTAAATGGTCATCTAACCGCACGGGCGATTTTGAACTCAGTATTTAGTCCCTAAAAATAATAATATAAATGCTGTTTAGGTTGAGGGGAGAAGTTAATTGAGAAAATTCAAAATAAACAAATGATCGAAAGGAAATTTCCTTAAATGATTTTCTTGCTAACTAGATATAAGTCAAATTTACTTACGACTTCCTCTGGGTACTGGACACCGGATTGGATCCATCTCATCAACCAAGTTATTATACTGACGGTGTCCTGATGCTCGGACAGCATTCCACACAAAGCAACAATTGTGCTTGGACAACTAAGTACTGCAAGGTACAAAAAAATATGCTGGAATTTGTTGCCATCTACATGAATTATTCGTTTTGCTATTCCTCCCGTCGCATCGATGCATAACCATCCGGTCTTCATGATATTCTTGTACACTCGAATTTGATGAGAGGACCAAAAGTGTATCACAAAAATCAAAAAAATCAAATCCAACGTCTCTTACTACTGTTTGGCCATCGGACGTTTTGTATTGTGCAAAAGCACGAATCGGGTCCAGATCCCGAAAGTTATTCAGCTGAGATTCATACTTCACATTTCTAAGCACATTGGAATGGTATAGATGAGGCGGCTCAATAGAATCCTTTTCGCTCATCAGATTAGCAGCTTTTGTAGCTCGATACATTTCACTTGAACATTTCTCCAAAGCTTCCGCCACCCTTTTTCGAGCCTCCCCACGACATTGCCGTTTTCCACAATCAAAGAGTGTTTGACGGTTTTACTAACAGTAGCTGCTGATGGGGCAATACCCCTCCATTAGTAATGTTTCCGTATAAAGGCTATGTTCCGTCGCATATCACAGCCAGCATGCCTAAAGGGTGGGGAATGGGTCACTCTGATTCTGGGTGGATGACCAGTGAGGCATTTTTTGAATACATAACAAATGTCTTTTACCCATGGTTAAAGAAAAAGGAATTAAAATGCTGGTCGTTCTTTTTCTGGATGGTCATTCATCCCACATTAACATTAATCTGAGTGAATTCTGTAAAGAAAATAAAATAATTTTGATAGCATTTTATCCCAATGCTACCCATCGTCTAAAGCATTTGGATGTAGGGGTATTTTATCCTTTAAAAAATTGTTGGCGTAATGATGCCCGAGAATGGCGTATGATAAGCAATGGGAACAAAATGCAGCGATCAGATTTTGCGAGTATTTTGCATAAGTCTGTAAATGCAACACTTTCACCTGAAATTCGCTCTATCCGTTTAATGAGGATGCTATAGATTTCTCGAAGCTAGTAAAAGAAATTCCCAATGACAAAAATAACAACCTAGCGGTATCTACTCCTAATCAACTCGTCAAACACAACACAGATGAGAGTCAACCATGGGATTTACTAAATGAAGTTGAAGCGCGTTTGCCTACGGAAGTTGTGAATATTTTTAAAAATCTTGACTCTGAAATTGATCTTGAAGAGAAATTTCTTGAACTCCACAAATTCTGGAAAAACATACAATCTGAAAAAAAAGTATCTATGAATGAATCTTCCTTTCAAAATAATCTCCCTAGCAACTTAGATCAAACTGCTTCTGATATAATCATTACTGAAGATTTTTGGTTAGCTAATGATGACGCAATTGAGGCAACAATCGAACCAGATGGTTCTTTAAGTATAGTGAATTTAACGTCTCAGCCATCTACATCAAAACAAGCCCAAGCAAGAGATTCAGCTTTCAATACAGATTTAAACCTTCAATATAGGCAACAACAAGAGCAGAAAACACCAGTCAAGATATCAGAAGACGATGCCACCGGGTATCCTACACCTTTTAAAAACGCCCTTTTTTGGCCGGGAAATATAGAAAAGAAAAGAAAGACCACCACAGATAACAAGGGGATTACTCATGGGGATTACTTACCTATTAAGGGGACAAAATAGATATTCATGAATAAATAAATAATTTTTGAAAAAACACAAAATTCGCGATACTTTTTGAACACACCTCGTACACTTGTGCCAACGGTTTTTCCAATCTTCGAAGCACTTCAAAAAATAATTTTTTTGTATCTTGTTCAGCTCCTCCTTCGATGCCGTCTTTATCTCGTCAAGAGAAGCGTAACGTCGTCCTTTCATGGGCCTTTTCAGTTTAGGGAACAAGAAAAAGTCACAGGGGGCCAGATCTGGGGAATACGGTGGCTGCGGCATCATTAGTGTGTTGTTTTTGGCCAAAAAGTCGCGCACAAGCAACGATGCGTGAGCAGGGGCGTTATCGTGGTGCAAAAGCCAATTTTTGTTCTTCCACAAATCCGGGCGTTTCTGGCGGATTGCTTCGCGCAAATTGCGCATAACTTGCAGGTAATATTCCTAATTGACCGTTCTTCCCTGTGGCAAGAACTCATGATGCACCACGCCCCTGCAATCGAAGAAAACTGTCAGCAAAACTTTCACATTCGACCGAACTTGGCGCGCTTTTTTCGGTCTTGGTTCGTGCGGCAGCTTCCACTGAGATGATTGAGCTTTGGTTTCCACGTCATAACCATAAACCCACGATTCGTCACCAGTTATGACCCTCTGGAGCAAATTTGGGTCGTCGCGGACAGAGTTTAACATCTCATGCAATGTTCATGCGATGCTGTTTTTGGTCACAATTGAGCAATTTTGGTGAAAAAATAGGTAAAAATCGAAGACGATCCAAAACACGTGCAAGCAAAGCAGCTGTCAACAATTAACTGAACATTCAAAATGGCCGAGCTTGTCGGCATAAGTGAGAGACATGAGTACCAACATAACGCCACAAAAAAATTCGAAATTCGAATATACGTAACCAGCGAAAATTCAAAATTCGCGATACTTTTTGAACACACCTCGTAACTTCGCTATTGCAGTGGGCTATTAACTACGTGCCCGAATATTTTGCATGTGTTTTCCGATTTGGATATTTTTTGGCAGGAGTATAATATACGCTATGGTCAGACGTTTAGCGCACTTTATATTGTACTGATAAATAATGCAGTTATTTTTAAGAGAGTGCGAGTTTCCTTATTTTGTTTTCAGCATGATAAGATGAATGTATTCATCTCTTCCAATGCCCACAAAATAACCGTTATAATTCTTTCGTACTTGTTATTGCTTATTTTTTTTTAATTCTGTTTCAATTACGTTGGACAACTACGAGTATTTAGCGCACATACACGTGTTTTGCTTTTACTTCCGAGCGGTTTGGCAAATAACTGGTTTTTGTGGTGAATATTTAATTAATAACGTGTATTATTTAAATTTTTGTTAAAATGGCTAGAGGAAAATGTTGTTCAGTTGAGCAAAGAAAACTAATATGGAATCTTTACCAAATGGGGATCAATCAAGTGAAGATTTCCAGAATAGTGCATTGTTCAAGAAAAATGGTATACAATGCCATCAGAGATGTCAAGTCGGATGCTAATTTACTAAAACAAAAAAAATTCTAAAAGCTCCGCCACGTAAAACTTCTCCCCGTGAGGATCAAATAATTGTGAGGAAAAGTCGAACGGATCCTTTTAAGTCTTCACGAACGATAGCGGCAGAAGTAAGGGCAGAATTAGGCTTAGTTGGGTCCAGCAAGCTCGTGCGTTTGTCATTCGCACGTAGGAATATCTTCCGAAACACAGAGTTTTGGAAACGAGTACTTTTTACGGATGAAACTAAAATAAACCGAATCGGTCCTGATGGAAAAACATATGTACATCGTGAAAAAAATCACGAAATCACACCACGGTACACAAAAAAGACGGTGAAACATGGCGGTGGGAACTTGAAAGTTTGGGGGTCATTTTCGTGGCGTGGGGTTGGGCCTGTGGTCAAGATAGAAGGAAACATGGACAACCATAGGTATCTTAATATACTCAAAAATAATATGGGACCATATTCTTTTGAGTTTATGCCAGTAAACTGGATATTTATGCACGACAACGACCCCAAACATACTGCGAGAGTGGTTAAAAACTGGCTTTCGCAAGAAAATATAACCCAGCTCGATTGGCCAGCCCAAAGTCCGGATCTAAATCCAATCGAGAACTTGTGGAATGACGTAAAGACCATGGTTGGACAAAAAAAGTTTAAAAATATCGATGAACTTTGGGAAGGTGTACAGGAAGCATGGAACTCTATTCCTTTGGACAGGTGCCAAAAGTTAATAGAGAGTTTACCACGCAGGTGTGAAGCAGTTGTACAGAATAATGGATATTCTGCCAAATATTGATATGGTAAATAAAAACAGAAAACAATTTTCTTGCAATTGTTACAAACATTTCATATTTTTTACAGAAATGAAAACTGCGCTAAGTCTTTGTCCAAATCGAACCATGACCAAATAAGAATTACTTGTGATTTACTATATTTTAACTACGGAAGTCTGTCTGCTTTAAGTTATTTTATCTTATAATGAAGTCTTAAATATATTTGGTTAAAAAAATCGGATTTAATTTGGTTACATATCATTTTATCGAGCATTATATTAAACTCTCTCTAAGTACGCTAAACGTCTGACCATAGCGTATACTACTGAGAAACATCTGACTAATTTTCATTGAAATATAAAAATTGAATTATAAGCGATTGCCTTTGAAAATAGAGCAGAAATGTTATGCTGAAAAGTGGGCGGCGCCACGCCTACTTTTCAAAATTTACAAAGTTTTTTTGCTAAAAAGCTTGGCGGGGACATTGCCCGATATCGCCCATTTTTACAACAAACAGTTACCTTTATATATTGAACATTATCACCAAATTTCGTTTCGACAAATCAACTTTTGGCGGAGTTATGGCATAAAAAGTTTTGTGGAATAATCCACTATAAAAGGGGCGGGCCACGCCCATTTTCGAAAATTTTAATTTTTTGTATTTTTTAGTTTACGGAAACTTTAAGAGTGAAATATAAATGATGTAAAGCTATTTTACGCGAAGTTACTGCCTATTTAATATATTTACGATCCTCTTCAAAATCTTTCATATAAAAGTGGGCGTGGACCTTAACCGATTTCGTCCATTTTTTCCCTCGAACATTCCTTGCATACCTAGAAACCTGCGTGCTGAATTTCGTTTCGATATCTTGAAAGGTGTTTGATTTTTAATTAATAACATTTCTAAATTTGACTTTATCAAAAGTGGGCGGTGCCACTCCCATTTTCAAAAGTTTATTAAAACACTTATTTTATGCCTTAATCTCAATGTATGCACCAAATGTTATCCTTATAGGTGTATTATGAACTAAGTAATCACTTTTTTTGTGTTTTCGAAAATATTCTATATATAAGGAGAGAGTGCCAAGGAACCTGCATACCAAATTTCATTAAGATATCTCAAAATGTACTCAAGTTATCGTGTTCACAGACGGACGGACATGGCTTAATGAATTTCTCTTTTCGTCCTGAACATTTTGATATATATAAGTCAATATCTATCTCGATCCGTTTATGCCGTTAGGCGGCTAAAGTTAATATGCCTTGTGTGCGTAGCACTACTAGGTATAAAACTCATGCATTGAATCCTTTCCCTAAATCCAGTGAGTACAGTATATAGACCTATACGTGTTCCCTATTGGTCCTTACCCACGGCATCTCATTAAAGCGGTATGTTATGGGTACAGCAACTGAGTTCTAGTGCGTTGACTAGGTGGTCCAAAAAAATATTTATTAGATGCTTTACAAAAACGCTTTGTATGAGGATTTTTTTCGATACGCTGTAACATAAAAAAATATAAGTCGGGCTATCATTTTGGGTTTTTACATTTTTAAATACTCGTAGTACGTAGGCCTAATATAGAGAGCTATGTAGACTTTTTCATGACACCTATTTAGCCCGTTAACGACGCTTTTTTCACGCAAAACAGAATCAAAAAATATTTAGAAAGAAATCCTGGAAATACAAGCCTTTATTATCTACACAAACATACGATATATGTATTAGGTACAGTATAATACAAACTCGAAAAAGCTCTGCGACACAGTTTAACATGGGCTATCTGTCAAAAAAGCTTCATCTAAATTTAAGTCATACTTTACTATGACTATACCCCAAGGTGTAAAAAAATTTGTTTCCATTTAAAATGAAAAAAATATATAAATATATTCCAAAAAAAAAGTATGAAAATGTGTTCCGAAGTTGCTTTGTTAAGCATACACTCTTGGCATACGGCTCATAATTTCCATCATATAGGAGTCATAAAAGAGTATTTTATGATTACAATTTCATATTTCCCAGCCCAACAGCATTTGGATAAATAAGTTTTGAAAATATCGCCATTTAATTGTACGAGTATTTTTAATAATTTTAAGGGACTAAATACTGAGTTTTAATGAAATTTAATATGTGGTATAATCAAATTTTATTTCTTTTGATGATTAAAAACTTATCATCATCTTAAAATCACTTTTCGCATTTAATTTTGAATACTTCAAGAGATACACTAATTTTCAATTCAAAAATGCTTTTCAATTTTTTGTAGAATGATATTTGAATACTTTTTGTTAAAAATTTTCCACTAATATTTTGAACAAATTTAAATGTACTTTCGTACGAAAGATGGCCATGGTCATAACATATCTAAATGGTTATGTGAAGAATGTGAAAATTGTTTAAAAGCAGTGAGGAAGCTATTATGTTGAGAAATTTTCTATGAGCAGATTGTTCAACGGACGTTAAATTTTTTTTTTATATTTAAATTTTTCTGAATTTCATGATGAAAAAAAATATGTAGATGTCGAGAAAAAAATATGATGATAAGTTTTTAATCATTAAAAGAAACGATATTTGATTATACCACATGTTCAATTTAATTAAAAGTCAGTATTTCTTCTTTAAATGGTCATCTAACCGCACGGGCGATTTTGAACTCAGTATTTAGTCCCTAAAAATAATAATATAAATGCTGTTTAGGTTGAGGGGAGAAGTTAATTGAGAAAATTCAAAATAAACAAATGATCGAAAGGAAATTTCCTTAAATGATTTTCTTGCTAACTAGATATAAGTCAAATTTACTTACGACTTCCTCTGGGTACTGGACACCGGATTGGATCCATCTCATCAACCAAGTTATTATACTGACGGTGTCCTGATGCTCGGACAGCATTCCACACAAAGCAACAATTGTGCTTGGACAACTAAGTACTGCAAGGTACAAAAAAATATGCTGGAATTTGTTGCCATCTACATGAATTATTCGTTTTGCTATTCCTCCCGTCGCATCGATGCATAACCATCCGGTCTTCATGATATTCTTGTACACTCGAATTTGATGAGAGGACCAAAAGTGTATCACAAAAATCAAAAAAATCAAATCCAACGTCTCTTACTACTGTTTGGCCATCGGACGTTTTGTATTGTGCAAAAGCACGAATCGGGTCCAGATCCCGAAAGTTATTCAGCTGAGATTCATACTTCACATTTCTAAGCACATTGGAATGGTATAGATGAGGCGGCTCAATAGAATCCTTTTCGCTCATCAGATTAGCAGCTTTTGTAGCTCGATACATTTCACTTGAACATTTCTCCAAAGCTTCCGCCACCCTTTTTCGAGCCTCCCCACGACATTGCCGTTTTCCACAATCGGAAACTCCACCAGATGCGACACATTTTATTTTGACAGTTTCTTCATAATCTGTTCGTGGTAGCAGCTCGCAGTTCAATTGACTTTGGCATTTACATTTTCCTTAACATGAGAGAAATTTTAAATTATTAGGTCAGAATGTACATTAGCTATGTAACGAATATAACGGTATTTCTTGGAACAAGACGAGACTGCCAGCCATCATAATCGGTAGCAATTTGCTCTCATGTTTAGTTAATGATGATCAACTAATTTATACAGGCTAGTACATTTAAAAATGAACTGACACAAAAGCAATAATGAATACTATTTAGTGGAGACTTCGATTTACTTGTCGGTCAATAAATTTACTGGAACTGTATATTTCTCAGAAAATGTTTATAAAAAGATTTATCTAAACTCAAAACGACAGTCTTTTATGGACACGCTTAACCAGTCTGATTTAAAATATTATGCTGTTATAAGATCCGCATATTACAACTAAACTATTTTTTCTGTTTAACCTAATGTACATAAACACTAAAGATTTCAATACTTCAAGTTATCTATTGGAAATTCCAAGTTCATGAAATATTTACATCAATAATCTTACCTTTAAATCCACCTGACGTTTTGTCCCGACTTATGTGACTACTTTTAAAGTGACAAGCGATATTCGTCATACATTTTTTTTGATACGATATTTGCTTTTTCCGTTTTTGTGCTTCGTCTGCCTTTGTGTCTCTAATATAAGATCATTGAATTCAGTTTTATGAAATGTTAGAATAAATCCAAGGCCATTGATTTCCCCGATAGATCCGTTGGTATCGTTTAAAGAGGATGCAGTTTATCACCAATAAACTCTGAAGTATTATTCTGGTTATTGTTGAATAAAACTCTGTGTAGTGAATACCGGTTGCTAACTACATATGAATGTAATGTTGCTGGTTTAATTTTATAATCAAAAACTTCGAAAATCGTTTTCCAAATGATGTCAGTCTCTACTGAAAACGATTTGACTTTTTCGTCCAGGATTATGTCATTTTTAAACATAAGAATTGTTTGAACAATTTTTTCTGTGTCAATTGTCGGCGGACGCCCCTAGGCGTTTTGGCTAATAAAAACACAGCACTCAAATAATTTCACTACGTTGGACACACTGAATTTTTATAAATGCGCCACTAATTCCAAGTTTACTTTCACTTCACTTGACACTAATTTTATTTTAGTTTTATCATGCGACTAACTCCAAGTTGACAAAAATAGTCCTTTGTTTTAATTTGTCTTCCGATGCAACTTAACTAACTTCACTTGACACACTGAACGCTTTTAAGATTTAAGATATGATCTCCAACTTTACAAAAGCCTTTGCTTTTACTTTGACCCGTGATGCGAAGCCGTTGGCTGCCGCTGGCTTTGAATTTTTCCAAGTAACTTTTTTAAACAAAAAATTTACTGTAAGCCTTCGCCTTCGGCTTCTTTGGAAAAATCCATTTAGATAGAGACAGTAACAGTAGAAAAGTCGCCCCTTCGGGTTAGGGGTTAGAATATGCCCGAGGTAGGCATACCGGTCGTAAAGGGCGACTAATATGCGTAATGACGTGCAACTATGGTTGATCTACGGATATGATGCCTCTCACCTCTCATTACCCATCTTATCCTTCCTTACGGACCTAGAAGGTTTCACGGGTCATAAATCAATACCACGACAGTCTGGCAGTACCGGAGCGTATCGGGTTCAAATCCGGCCAAGGGCTGTTACTTCGACAACACTCCCCAAAACCTTCGGGTAGTGCTTTTGTCGTTAACACAACAACAACAACAGTAGAAAAGTCAAAATCGATCAAGAATTTAGTCAGAATTTCTTTCTTTTGAAAAACAAAATTTCCAGAAATTCCGACTAAAAGTGGCGTCATTGCTTTTACTTTAATTTGTGACGCGCAGACTTCGGCTGGCGCTGCTTTGAAACTTTTCATTAAAATTAGTAGTAACTCAATAAGAATTTGTTTTGTTCTTTCTTTCCAAAATACAAAATTAACGTTAAAACTTCGGTTTCCGCTTTGAAAAATTCCATTTAACTTTGTGGTACAGCCAATGTTGCCGCGGCCTTCAAAGAAAGTGTATCTCATCTGAACACAAAATGTATCAACTACTTTTTTTAATTTTGACTTAATTAGTTTATAATACTGGTTTTTATAGAAATCCATCTTTATTTAAGTAAAATTAATTAAAACAATAATTTTCCAATGGAAATATCTGAAATTTTTTTTAAACGTTGCTTTCTTATACATTTTGTGGTAAAAAGTATTATGAATACATACGTGTGTTTCCTTTCCTTGAAACGATTCATAAAATACATATTTTTAAACTTTCAAGCATAGGAGAACCATATCAGGTGGAAGAATTGAGTTGACAGTACAATTATTTCTCGGTGTGATTTCGACTTCAACCCCGCTAATTAGTAAAACAAAATACATGGAAGAGGCTTATATGTATCTATGTACATATGCCACCATCTGTAACTACTATTCCGCCACGCTTACAAATGCTGTCAAAATTCAAAAATTAAGCAGCGATGTGCTTCTCGTACCAGAAATCTTTAGTTTATAATGAAAATATATCAAAATAGGGAATTTCATGATAAAACCGTATCAAAACACGAATTTTACAAAAAGTTTATCAAATATGATACAATAGTATCAAAACGGTAACGCTCGTACAGCTCGTTTTCCGAATGATTAATGACTTCGACTGTCGTTGCTTGGATGCTGCTTTGAGTTCGTTCATAAGCTTGCAAAATAGAGACAGTAGTGATCGAAAAGTCAAAACTGATCAAGTATTTAGTCAGAATTTCTTTCTTGTGAAAAACAAAATTTCCAGAAATTCCGACTAAAAGTGGCGTCATTCAATAAAAATTTGTTTTGTTCTTTCTTTCCAAAATACAAACTTAACGCGAAAACATGGGTTGACGCTGCTTTAAAAAAGCTCCATTTAGCTTTGTGGTACAGCTCTTTTTTCGACTGTCTTAGTGGTTTTATTAGGGTGCTTCGCTAAGTTGACACGAAGTTATCTATACGAAAAAATCGAAAAATAATTGAACGGAAAAATTATTCTTTCCCGGCTAAATCACGGCAAATAATGCCAGAAGTCCGGTTTTGATATCCCGTCCCTAACACGGTTTCCATTAGGGTGCTTCGCTAAGTTGACACGAAGCTACCTATACGAAAAAATCGTAAAATATTTCAACGGCAAAATTAATTCTTTCCCGGCTAAATCACGGGTAAATAGAGGCAAATTATGCCACAGTTACGGTTTTGATATCTCGTGCCTAACACGATTTCCGTTAGGGTGCTTTGCTAAGTTGACACGAAGTTACCTATACGAAAAAATCGAAATATATTTGAACGGAAAAATTAATTCTTTCCTGGCTAAATCACGGCTAATTAGCGGCAAATTATGCCACAAGTCCAGTTTCGATATCTCGTCTCTAACACGGTCCTCATAAGGATGCTTCGCTAAGTTGATGTCAAGTTAGCGAAGCACCCCAAAATTTCGAGAAAAAGTTACACGGCAAAATTAATTCTTTCCCGGCAAATTAACGGCAAATTATCCACCTGGTCGCGACTCGATTCGTTTTTGGTGCTTCGCTAACTTGATGTTCATCCTTTATTGCTGCCTGGCTGTCTGAGAACATCGTTACTTTACCAGTTATGTTCCTGTCCTTGACTGATTTGCAGGCTTGAAACACACTGCAATGCGAGGGGAGTCTGAATGATACAGAAATATCTAGAGACTCCAAGAAAATACCGGCTACCATACCTGAATCCATCTTGGAGCCGTCGGTGTAGATTTGAATGACGTTGTCCACTGCAATCATGCCCCTCTTCCATCCATTCCTACCAAGAATGACAGTAGCAGCACTGTTCTCCAACTTAGGTTTGAGAAGATAAACATCTAGTCCCAGATACCTGGTGCTAGTGTAAAGAGATATCTGCTGACCATTTTTTTAAACGCAGCTAAAGTAAGTTCTTTGTATAAAAGCAAATTCTCGAATATTCGCACCACATCGTGTGGTGTGGTCTCTGTGGATTTCCCTCTGAGATACGCGTGCTGCGCATCAGAAAGAGGGGCCTCCTGAATAAGTATGTCTAATAATCTCTCAAAAGTTTTTAACACGAAGTGTGTGAGGCTTATCGATCGAAAATCCTTGGTCACCTTATGCCCGACTTCGGGATGAAACCCACCCTTGTGGCCGGAATGTGGTTATGAATGATGCATGTTGCAAAAATCTCCTTTACTTCCTTAACCAAAGATGTCTGGGTTTTCTGCAGTATAATGGGGAGTATGCCATCTACTTTCACTGATTTAGAGGGTGAGAAGTTGTTTATCGCCCAAGCAATTTTGTGTCTCTTCCATTAGGATTCAAATGGTTTCCGCTGATGATCCTACCCATGCCCCATCAGAGCGTTTTAGGAAGGTCTTGTTTGAGTAATTCCTGGCACGAATCTTCCCAAACCTTGCTGAGTCCTTCGTGGACTCAATCGACTCGCAGTGTTTCTGCCAGGATTTCGTATTTGTAATTCGCACAGCTTTTTGATACTCCCTCAAGCAGATCTTGTACTCCTGAAAGTTCTTCCTTGGGTAGCAGTCATTAAGACCCTCCTGAGATTTGACCTTAGGTAGCCAAAGTTTTCGTCCCACCACGGAGGGAAGTTCTTGTTCCTGGATATTGGACAGGCAACTTAATAAACTACCCTATTTTGTCTCTCTCTGCTTTGCTCCGCCTCTCCAGGGGCGTCCGGAATGTGGGCTTCCATTAGGGTGCAAAGGGTTTCCGCTGATGATCCTACCCATGTCCCATCAGAGCGTTTTACGAAGGTCTTGTTTGAGTGATTCCTGGCACGGATCTTCCCAAACCTTGCTGAGTCCTTCATGGACTCAAGCCACTCGCAGTGTTCCTGCCAGGATTTCGTATTTGCGATTCGCACCGCTTTTTGATACTCCCTCAAGCAGATCTTGTACTCCTGGAAGTTCTTCCTTGAGTAGCAGTCATTAAAACCTCCTGAGATTTGACCTTAGGTCGCCAAAGTTTTCGTCCTACCACGGAGGGAAGTTCTTCCTGGATATTGGACAGACAACTTTATAAACTACCCTAAACCTTTTTCCAGAGACCTAACTCGATCGTCCAGACAGTCGGGTGTGAATGGATATTTGGTTTCTTGTCAAATAAGCCGGAAGAAGTTCGCTTCGGATTTCTATACGGTTGTCTTATCTCTCTATCCCATTCTATGCCAAAGAGAATCATTCGATGATCGGAAAGGGATAAACGCTTCGACACTTCTCAGCACCTTACTAAAAGTTCCTGGGAATCAGATACAATTTTAAGGTATCAAGGACTTCCTCCCACTTTTTGAAGTTCTCTGAACTGGTAAAAGCAAAGGTGGGAGAGCAGCTCTCGTTACATATACATAGATTGTTCAATAGTAGAGTGTTAAAAAGTGGCTCACCCCGTTCGTTTATTTCGCTGCTGCCCGACATGGAATGTCTTGCATTAGCGTCACCGCCACGGGGTTATTTCCATCCACCAACAGCTGTAATTCTTCAGGAGGTGCGGGTCGATCGAGAGCAATGATTCAATCCTGACCACTGTTGAATCATAAGTGCTGAAATTAGGTGAAAAGAAAGCATTAATAGTATCCCTAACAAGGATCAATCCATGTTCCTAATTTAAACCCGAAAGATGTTCTATTACATCTGAAGACCCTGAAGGAGTCATTCAAATATGGCATGCTTTCTTAAAACGTGTGCTGAACACATATAGCAACCTCTGACCAATTTGTTTAATTTTTCTTTACAGTGTGGCGTTTTCCCGACTTTATGGAAAGAGTATTTTCTTATACCTCTGTATAGAAGAGGCAATAAGTCGTCTATAGAAAACTATCTCGGAATAATAAAGCTCTCCTGTTTCCAAATTCCCATATCTCAACACCAATTGACGTTATTTACACAGATTTTAGTAAGGCATTTGACAAAGTTTGGCACTCTTTACTCATTCACAAATTGGATCTGGTTGGCTTTCAACCTGTTCTCACGCGTTGGATCTCCTCCTATCTCTCCGGTTTCTAACACCATTGATGTATCCTGCGGTTTTTCTCATGGCAGTCATCTCGGTTCGGTTCTTTTTTGGATTTTCATAAACGATATCTGTACTACAATAAAACATTCAAAAATCTTAATGTATGCTGACGACGTAAAACTATTTAAGGTATATGCTTCGATGGATGAACGTGCTTTCCTCCAAATGGATTTAGACTACTTAGTTACTTGGTGTAAAGTAAACTATATGCAGCTCAATCTAGCTCAATGTAAATGCATGTGTTTTTCACGTCTCTATTTACAGCCAGCTTCTTATACAATTAACAACCACTTGGCTGTACCTCTCTGAACTTGGCAAGACAACTTTTACGTAGCAATAAAAATTATCCATGAAACAAAAAAATTTGCCACGGCCATATTTTAAAAAATATTGTTTGCCCCGCTTCTTCATATGAGGTTAGCAAGTCAACTTTTCAAAAACTAATTTAGAGACCAGTTAGGAAAATAATTCTTGTACAGGAATTTGCAGTAAATTATCCAGCAAACATAAAAAAACGCGCCTAAAAATATTCCACTTTCCTTGAGTTGACATATAAAATATATGTACCAAAGAATGTATAAAAGGAATAAGCAAATGGCACATTAGAGGAAAAATGCATCGTGACGCTACAGGCCATCATAGCTTAGTTGTTAGAGTACTCTAACAGCGGCTTTGGTGCAGACACTTGGGTTCATATCTCAGTGTCCGAGAAGGGGTCTGATGAGAAGTTGGGCACTTCGAAACATGTCATCCCATACCATCGCTGTGCATAACGTTGTAATTTTTCCTCTAATATCAATTAACAAACAAACATAAAAATTCGAGCTTTGCTCCAACAACAATCACCATAACTATAATTGTTACAGGTACAGTGCGGGTGCATAAGAAATAACACGGAAGTGTTGATATGCAAAAAAAGCCCTTCTGTATCTAAAACTGTTCTATGAACGCGCCTAAAAATATTCCACTTTCCTTGAGTTGACATATAAAATATATGTACCAAAGAATGTATAAAAGGAATAAGCAAATGGCACATTAGAGGAAAAATGCATCGCGACGCTACAGGGCATCATAGCTTAGTTGTTAGAGTACTCTAACAGCGGCTTTGGTGCAGACACTTGGGTTCATATCTCAGTGTCCGAGAAGGGGTCTGATGAGAAGTTGGGCACTTCGAAACATGTCATCCCGTACCATCGCTGTGCATAACGTTGTAATTTTTCCTCTAATATCAATTAACAAACAAACATAAAAATTCGAGCTTTGCTCCAACAACAATCACCATAACTATAATTGTTACAGGTACAGTGCGGGTGCATAACAAATAACACGGAAGTGTTGATATGCATAAAAAGCCCTTCTGTATCTAAAACTGTTCTATGAACGCGCCTAAAAATATTCCACTTTCCTTGAGTTGACATATAAAATATATGTACCAAAGAATGTATAAAAGGAATAAGCAAATGGCACATTAGAGGAAAAATGCATCGTGACGCTACAGGGCATCATAGCTTAGTTGTTAGAGTACTCTAACAGCGGCTTTGGTGCAGACACTTGGGTTCATATCTCAGTGTCCGAGAAGGGGTCTGATGAGAAGTTGGGCACTTCGAAACATGTCATCCCATACCATCGCTGTGCATAACGTTGTAATTTTTCCTCTAATATCAATTAACAAACAAACATAAAAATTCGAGCTTTGCTCCAACAACAATCACCATAACTATAATTGTTACAGGTACAGTGCGGGTGCATAACAAATAACACGGAAGTGTTGATATGCATAAAAAGCCCTTCTGTATCTAAAACTGTTCTATGAACGCGCCTAAAAATATTCCACTTTCCTTGAGTTGACATATAAAATATATGTACCAAAGAATGTATAAAAGGAATAAGCAAATGGCACATTAGAGGAAAAATGCATCGTGACGCTGCAGGGCATCATAACTTAGTTGTTAGAGTACTCTAACAGCGGCTTTGGTGCAGACACTTGGGTTCATATCTCAGTGTCCGAGAAGGGGTCTGATGAGAAGTTGGGCACTTCGAAACATGTCATCCCATACCATCGCTGTGCATAACGTTGTAATTTTTCCTCTAATATCAATTAACAAACAAACATAAAAATTCGAGCTTTGCTCCAACAACAATCACCATAACTATAATTGTTACAGGTACAGTGCGGGTGCATAACAAATAACACGGAAGTGTTGATATGCATAAAAAGCCCTTCTGTATCTAAAACTGTTCTATGAACGCGCCTAAAAATATTCCACTTTCCTTGAGTTGACATATAAAATATATGTACCAAAGAATGTATAAAAGGAATAAGCAAATGGAAAAATTCATCGTGACGCTACAGGGCATCATAGCTTAGTTGTTAGAGTACTCTAACAGCGGCTTTGGTGCAGACACTTGGGTTCATATCTCAGTGTCCGAGAAGGGGTCTGATGAGAAGTTGGGCACTTCGAAACATGTCATCCCATACCATCGCTGTGCATAACGTTGTAATTTTTCCTCTAATATCAATTAACAAACAAACATAAAAATTCGTGCTTTGCTCCAACAACAATCACCATAACTATAAGTGTTACAGGTACAGTGCGGGTGCATAACAAATAACACGGAAGTGTTGATATGCATAAAAAGCCCTTCTGTATCTAAAACTGTTCTATGAACGCGCCTAAAAATATTCCACTTTCCTTGAGTTGACATATAAAATATATGTACCAAAGAATGTATAAAAGGAATAAGCAAATGGCACATTAGAGGAAAAATGCATCGTGACGCTACAGGGCATCATAGCTTAGTTGTTAGAGTACTCTAACAGCGGCTTTGGTGCAGACACTTGGGTTCATATCTCAGTGTCCGAGAAGGGGTCTGATGAGAAGTTGGGCACTTCGAAACATGTCATCCCATACCATCGCTGTGCATAACGTTGTAATTTTTCCTCTAATATCAATTAACAAACAAACATAAAAATTCGAGCTTTGCTCCAACAACAATCACCATAACTATAATTGTTACAGGTACAGTGCGGGTGCATAACAAATAACACGGAAGTGTTGATATGCATAAAAAGCCCTTCTGTATCTAAAACTGTTCTATGAACGCGCCTAAAAATATTCCACTTTCCTTGAGTTGACATATAAAATATATGTACCAAAGAATGTATAAAAGGAATAAGCAAATGGAAAAATTCATCGTGACGCTACAGGGCATCATAGCTTAGTTGTTAGAGTACTCTAACAGCGGCTTTGGTGCAGACACTTGGGTTCATATCTCAGTGTCCGAGAAGGGGTCTGATGAGAAGTTGGGCACTTCGAAACATGTCATCCCATACCATCGCTGTGCATAACGTTGTAATTTTTCCTCTAATATCAATTAACAAACAAACATAAAAATTCGTGCTTTGCTCCAACAACAATCACCATAACTATAATTGTTACAGGTACAGTGCGGGTGCATAACAAATAACACGGAAGTGTTGATATGCATAAAAAGCCCTTCTGTATCTAAAACTGTTCTATGAACGCGCCTAAAAATATTCCACTTTCCTTGAGTTGACATATAAAATATATGTACCAAAGAATGTATAAAAGGAATAAGCAAATGGCACATTAGAGGAAAAATGCATCGTGACGCTACAGGGCATCATAGCTTAGTTGTTAGAGTACTCTAACAGCGGCTTTGGTGCAGACACTTGGGTTCATATCTCAGTGTCCGAGAAGGGGTCTGATGAGAAGTTGGGCACTTCGAAACATGTCATCCCATACCATCGCTGTGCATAACGTTGTAATTTTTCCTCTAATATCAATTAACAAACAAACATAAAAATTCGAGCTTTGCTCCAACAACAATCACCATAACTATAATTGTTACAGGTACAGTGCGGGTGCATAACAAATAACACGGAAGTGTTGATATGCATAAAAAGCCCTTCTGTATCTAAAACTGTTCTATGAACGCGCCTAAAAATATTCCACTTTCCTTGATTTGACATATAAAATATATGTACCAAAGAATGTATAAAAGGAATAAGCAAATGGCACATTAGAGGAAAAATGCATCGTGACGCTACAGGGCATCATAGCTTAGTTGTTAGAGTACTCTAACAGCGGCTTTGGTGCAGACACTTGGGTTCATATCTCAGTGTCCGAGAAGGGGTCTGATGAGAAGTTGGGCACTTCGAAACATGTCATCCCATACCATCGCTGTGCATAACGTTGTAATTTTTCCTCTAATATCAATTAACAAACAAACATAAAAATTCGTGCTTTGCTCCAACAACAATCACCATAACTATAATTGTTACAGGTACAGTGCGGGTGCATAACAAATAACACGGAAGTGTTGATATGCATAAAAAGCCCTTCTGTATCTAAAACTGTTCTATGAACGCGCCTAAAAATATTCCACTTTCCTTGAGTTGACATATAAAATATATGTACCAAAGAATGTATAAAAGGAATAAGCAAATGGCACATTAGAGGAAAAATGCATCGCGACGCTACAGGGCATCATAGCTTAGTTGTTAGAGTACTCTAACAGCGGCTTTGGTGCAGACACTTGGGTTCATATCTCAGTGTCCGAGAAGGGGTCTGATGAGAAGTTGGGCACTTCGAAACATGTCATCCCATACCATCGCTGTGCATAACGTTGTAATTTTTCCTCCAATATCAATTAACAAACAAACATAAAAATTCGAGCTTTGCTCCAACAACAATCACCATAACTATAATTGTTACAGGTACAGTGCGGGTGCATAACAAATAACACGGAAGTGTTGATATGCATAAAAAGCCCTTCTGTATCTAAAACTGTTCTATGAACGCGCCTAAAAATATTCCACTTTCCTTGATTTGACATATAAAATATATGTACCAAAGAATGTATAAAAGGAATAAGCAAATGGCACATTAGAGGAAAAATGCATCGTGACGCTACAGGGCATCATAGCTTAGTTGTTAGAGTACTCTAACAGCGGCTTTGGTGCAGACACTTGGGTTCATATCTCAGTGTCCGAGAAGGGGTCTGATGAGAAGTTGGGCACTTCGAAACATGTCATCCCATACCATCGCTGTGCATAACGTTGTAATTTTTCCTCTAATATCAATTAACAAACAAACATAAAAATTCGAGCTTTGCTCCAACAACAATCACCATAACTATAATTGTTACAGGTACAGTGCGGGTGCATAACAAATAACACGGAAGTGTTGATATGCATAAAAAGCCCTTCTGTATCTAAAACTGTTCTATGAACGCGCCTAAAAATATTCCACTTTCCTTGAGTTGACATATAAAATATATGTACCAAAGAATGTATAAAAGGAATAAGCAAATGGAAAAATTCATCGTGACGCTACAGGGCATCATAGCTTAGTTGTTAGAGTACTCTAACAGCGGCTTTGGTGCAGACACTTGGGTTCATATCTCAGTGTCCGAGAAGGGGTCTGATGAGAAGTTGGGCACTTCGAAACATGTCATCCCATACCATCGCTGTGCATAACGTTGTAATTTTTCCTCTAATATCAATTAACAAACAAACATAAAAATTCGTGCTTTGCTCCAACAACAATCACCATAACTATAATTGTTACAGGTACAGTGCGGGTGCATAACAAATAACACGGAAGTGTTGATATGCATAAAAAGCCCTTCTGTATCTAAAACTGTTCTATGAACGCGCCTAAAAATATTCCACTTTCCTTGAGTTGACATATAAAATATATGTACCAAAGAATGTATAAAAGGAATAAGCAAATGGCACATTAGAGGAAAAATGCATCGTGACGCTACAGGGCATCATAGCTTAGTTGTTAGAGTACTCTAACAGCGGCTTTGGTGCAGACACTTGGGTTCATATCTCAGTGTCCGAGAAGGGGTCTGATGAGAAGTTGGGCACTTCGAAACATGTCATCCCATACCATCGCTGTGCATAACGTTGTAATTTTTCCTCTAATATCAATTAACAAACAAACATAAAAATTCGAGCTTTGCTCCAACAACAATCACCATAACTATAATTGTTACAGGTACAGTGCGGGTGCATAACAAATAACACGGAAGTGTTGATATGCATAAAAAGCCCTTCTGTATCTAAAACTGTTCTATGAACGCGCCTAAAAATATTCCACTTTCCTTGATTTGACATATAAAATATATGTACCAAAGAATGTATAAAAGGAATAAGCAAATGGCACATTAGAGGAAAAATGCATCGTGACGCTACAGGGCATCATAGCTTAGTTGTTAGAGTACTCTAACAGCGGCTTTGGTGCAGACACTTGGGTTCATATCTCAGTGTCCGAGAAGGGGTCTGATGAGAAGTTGGGCACTTCGAAACATGTCATCCCATACCATCGCTGTGCATAACGTTGTAATTTTTCCTCTAATATCAATTAACAAACAAACATAAAAATTCGAGCATTGCTCCAACAACAATCACCATAACTATAATTGTTACAGGTACAGTGCGGGTGCATAAGAAATAACACGGAAGTGTTGATATGCATAAAAAGCCCTTCTGTATCTAAAACTGTTCTATGAACGCGCCTAAAAATATTCCACTTTCCTTGAGTTGACATATAAAATATATGTACCAAAGAATGTATAAAAGGTATAAGCAAATGGCACATTAGAGGAAAAATGCATCGTGACGCTACAGGGCATCATAGCTTAGTTGTTAGAGTACTCTAACAGCGGCTTTGGTGCAGACACTTGGGTTCATATCTCAGTGTCCGAGAAGGGGTCTGATGAGAAGTTGGGCACTTCGAAACATGTCATCCCATACCATCGCTGTGCATAACGTTGTAATTTTTCCTCTAATATCAATTAACAAGCAAACATAAAAATTCGAGCTTTGCTCCAACAACAATCACCATAACTATAATTGTTACAGGTACAGTGCGGAATAAAAGGAATAAGCAAATGGCACATTAGAGGAAAAATGCATCGTGACGCTACAGGGCATCAAAGCTTAGTTGTTAGAGTACTCTAACAGCGGCTTTGGTGCAGACACTTGGGTTCATATCTCAGTGTCCGAGAAGGGGTCTGATGAGAAGTTGGGCACTTCGAAACATGTCATCCCATACCATCGCTGTGCATAACGTTGTAATTTTTCCTCTAATATCAATTAACAAACAAACATAAAAATTCGAGCTTTGCTCCAACAACAATCATAAAAAAAAAAGATTTGAATTTTTTGGTTTACCCCGCTGACTTCATGTGAAGTTAGCGAGGAAACTTTTCAAAAACTAGTATAGGGCCCAGTTAGAAAGTAATTCTTTAACTGTAATTTACCGCAAATTATCCGTAATTGAGTGACATATTTCAAAATTAAAAAAAAAAAATAGTGAACAATTATTATTCTTGGCCTTGAGCTCGTTTCATGAATACTTGAAAATGTACAGACCGTAAATCAACAAAAATTTTTGGTATAAAGAAGCAATAACAAAACCGAGAGCTCTCGGTAAGGCAGTGCTGCTGATAAAACAGATCTGTCAAAAAAATTCATCATGATCACACTACTAACTGTCAAATGGCGTATGGTAAAGAAGAATAGAACTAGGAGTTTAGATGACATCTAAACTAGCATATTGTTAGCTTAATGGTTAGCAATGCGTGCCAAAATTTCTCTGATGAAGAAGCTTAGCAGCTTACGAAATTGATCTATAAGAAAAGCTATGGCGGTTGTCTCTAAACATTTTTCCTACTCTATTCAATTAAAAAACTTTTAATAATTAATTAAAGATTATTAAAAAAATTAAAACAATAATAATTTCAAATTATTGGCTTTGAGCTCGTTTCATGAATACTTGAATTAAAAAAAAAAAATGAATTTTTTTATTTGCCCGCTAACTTACTTTGTAATGGAAATCGATATAACTTATGGTAAGTTGTTTTTATTTATCCTTTGCTCTATACGTTTTTGAAAAATAAAATATAACACAATCGCCCTCTTGCCAGAAACCTTAATTTCTAAAAATTATATTTTTGGGAATCCAAGTTTACATTCATGTTTATTAGATTCTAAATTAGTTGAATGCTTAATCTAGTGAAAGGGCGACTATATCTAACTTATACGAGTATTATAAATGCGTAAGTTTGGGAGTGACTGAGTGAGTGTGTTTGAAATGTTTTCACGCCCAAACTACAGCACCGATCTGTACGAAATTTTGCACACTTATTTCCAGATGTCTCGGATAGGTAACAAGTTTCATGAAATCTCAATGCCTCACATGGTTATGGAGTTATGGGCACTAATGTGACCCAGCTAACCCAAAAATTTATTTTATCCAATGAATTTATGCAATTTGGTGCCCTAAAACCTTAAAATGTGCATACAATATGGATATCAAACGAAAGGGGAAGGCCAAAGGATTCTTTTGGACTCTGCAATATTTCGATCAATTAATCGATAACTGAGTTATCGGTCAGAATGTGGTTGCTCCAAAACCCCTGAATTTGCATACAATATGGGTATCAAACGGAAGGGGAAGGCCCAAGGATTCTTTGGGACTTTGCAATATTTCGATCAATTCATCGATAACTGAGTTATCGATCAGAATGTGGTTGCCAAAAAACCCATGAATTTGCATACAATATGGATATCAAACGAAAGGGGAAGGCTACAGGATTCTTTTGGACTCTCCAATATTTCCATCAATTAATCGATAACTAAGTTATCGGTCAGAATGTGGTTGCTCCAAAACCCCTGAATTTACATACAATATGGGTATCAAACGAAAGGGGAAGGTCACAGGATTCTTTTAGACTGCAATATTTCGATAAATTAATCGATAACTGAGTTATCGGTCAGAATGTGGTTTGCTCCGGAACCCCTGAATTTGCATACAATATGGGTATCAAACGAAAGGAGAAGGTCACAGGATTCTTTGGGACTTTGCAATATTTCGATCAATTCATCGATAACTGAGTTATCGGTCAGAATGTGGTTGCTCCAAAACCCCTGAATTTGCATACAATATGGGTATCAAACGAAAGGGGGAGGTAACAGGATTCTTTTGGACTCCAATATTTCGATCAATTAATCGATAACTGAGTTATCGGTCAGAATGTTGATGTTGTGAATTAAATAGAAAATATATGCAAATTGCTTTAAATATGTGTTGAAATTGATTAGTTTTATGTTTTTTTTACACATGCAATACTTTTTTCTAAATTTTTTTACTGTTGTTTGAGCTAATTGCAGAACTTTCGTTGCCGTTTTCATTATTATCATGTATTCGGTGCTTGGCGGCAATTATCGTCGTTAAAAAATATGAGTAAATCGTCACCTGTCAAACATAAAATCAAATATTTTGAATGAATTTTTTGTAAAGTTTGAGCAAAATAGTTAAAGATATTGATATCATTTCTGCGGAAAATATCATTGTAGTAAGTTTTGCAATTCTTCATATTTTGGTTGCTTCGCTGTTTCGTAAAAATTAAACAATTTATGAAGCTCTAACTTATCAAAAAATTCTGTTTCCAGACATCGTTGCATGAGAAATTAATGTAGGTATGTAAAAAATACATTTAACATTAAATTGTGATAAATATAAGGGATATTTTCTTATGTAAACTTTATCATTATTTTAAGGAACATCTGAACTTTAAAACTTATCTGTTTGATAAATAAAAATGTTTTCAAAAGAAGCTTAGTTATTTTGCTTTTTTCTTTGATGCGAGCGGAGCCGCGGGCTAATGCTAGTAAACAAATAATTTAAAAACTTATAAGTAGTTTGTAGTTGAATGAAATGGTTTAGTTTAGATCGAACTGGACATTATATACCTAGCTGTGCATCTTAAAGTATGCCAATTAACATATACTTGTACAAACTTCACTAATAGGTGTTAGATCTTAATACAAGGTGGCGCAAAAGTAAGCTTCCGATGTTCAGCATATCGGTTGTGGCACGTGCAGTGTGTGCTGTTGCACCGTCTTGTTGGAACCACATGTTTTCCAATCCCAATTCATCAAGTTGCGGCAAAAAGAACTCGTTGATCATTGCTCTGTAGCGCTCACCATTCACAGTAACCGTTTGGCCCCGACCGATTATTGGTCAAATAAATAGTCAGCAATATTCCGCGTTCTGGAGCAGTGTAGCGTAACATTGTTTATTAACGTGTATTTCGCATGTGTTTACTACACAAATGTCAAAACAGAACTGACTTTAGGGGCCAATCGCAAAATTTATAGCATTTTCTGATAGGAGGATTACTTTTGCGCAGTAACCGTTTTTCACCGACCGTTTATAATAGTCAGCAATATTCCGCGTTCTGGAGCAGTGTAGCGTAACATTGTTTATTAACGTGTATTTCGCATGTGTTTACTACACAAATGTCAAAACAGAACTGACTTTAGGGGCCAATCGCAAAATTTATAGCATTTTCTGATAGGAGGATTACTTTTGTACTTATCGGAAAGTTTTTTATAGACAAGGCTTAATACCTATATAGACTTAATTTTAATATAATTTAACAGCTAACTTTTGTAAGCAAATAAAATTCTTTTCAGGAGATCTAATTTGCTTTGTAATATATTCCTTAACGGAAACCGGGCTTTGCCCGTCGTTAAATAAAGTTCCTAGAAGATTCACCTGCGAGGATGGGAGTCTATTTTATCTGACGGGGGCAATAGCATGAAGCTAGCGGGGCAAAAAAAATAAAAATTTTTTTTTAATTTTGAAATGTTCCACTCAAGTACGGATAATTTACGGCATATTCCTGTGCAAGAATTATTTTCCCAACTGGTCTCTAAACTAGTATTTGAAGCCAAAAAAATTACAACTTTTTTTTTTTAATTTTGAAATATGCCACTTAATTTCGGATAATTTACGGCAAATTCCTGTGCAAGCATTATTTTCCTAACTGGTCTCTAAACTAGTATTTGAAACCAAAAAAATATTTTTTTTTTTAAATTTTGAAATATGCCACTTAATTTCGGATAATTTACGGCAAATTCCTGTGCAAGAATTATTTTCGTAATATGTCTCGGAACAAGTTGTTTTGTTCACGGGTAATTTACGGCAAATTACCCAATATTTGATTTATCCTCTTCAATCCCGCACCGAAAATACGCTCGAAAAAATAATTGTTTATGACTTATTTTTAATAACTGGTCTCTGAAGAGTTTATTTCAAAATTTTTTTTGTAATTTTTTTATAAAGAAGCAATAACAAAACCGAGAGCTCTCGGTAAGGCAGTGCTGCTGATAAAACAGATCTGTCAAAAAAATTCATCATGATCACACTACTAACTGTCAAATGGCGTATGGTAAAGAAGAATAGAACTAGGAGTTTAGATGACATCTAAACTAGCGTATTGTTAGCTTAATGGTTAGCAATGCGTGCCAAAATTTCTCTGATGAAGAAGCTTAGCAGCTTACGAAATTGATCTATAAGAAAAGCTATGGCGGTTGTCTCTAAACATTTTTCCTACTCTATTCAATTAAAAAACTTTTAATAATTAATTAAAGATTATTAAAAAAATTAAAACAATAATAATTTCAAATTATTGGCTTTGAGCTCGTTTCATGAATACTTGAATTAAAAAAAAAATGAATTTTTTTGTTTGCCCGCTAACTTACTTTGTAATGGAAATCGATATAACTTATGGTAAGTTGTTTTTATTTATCCTTTGCTCTATACGTTTTTGAAAAATAAAATATAACACAATCGCCCTCTTGCCAGAAACCTTAATTTCTAAAAATTATATTTTTGGGAATCCAAGTTTACATTCATGTTTATTAGATTCTAAATTAGTTGAATGCTTAATCTAGTGAAAGGGCGACTATATCTAACTTATACGAGTATTATAAATGCGTAAGTTTGGGAGTGACTGAGTGAGTGTGTTTGAAATGTTTTCACGCCCAAACTACAGCACCGATCTGTACGAAATTTTGCACACTTATTTCCAGATGTCTCGGATAGGTAACAAGTTTCATGAAATCTCAATGCCTCACATGGTTATGGAGTTATGGGCACTAATGTGACCCAGCTAACCCAAAAATTTATTTTATCCAATGAATTTATGCAATTTGGTGCCCTAAAACCTTAAAATGTGCATACAATATGGATATCAAACGAAAGGGGAAGGCCAAAGGATTCTTTTGGACTCTGCAATATTTCGATCAATTAATCGATAACTGAGTTATCGGTCAGAATGTGGTTGGTCCAAAACCCCTGAATTTGCATACAATATGGGTATCAAACGGAAGGGGAAGGCCCCAGGATTCTTTGGGACTTTGCAATATTTCGATCAATTCATCGATAACTGAGTTATCGATCAGAATGTGGTTGCCAAAAAACCCATGAATTTGCATACAATATGGATATCAAACGAAAGGGGAAGGCTACAGGATTCTTTTGGACTCTCCAATATTTCCATCAATTAATCGATAACTAAGTTATCGGTCAGAATGTGGTTGCTCCAAAACCCCTGAATTTACATACAATATGGGTATCAAACGAAAGGGGAAGGTCACAGGATTCTTTTAGACTGCAATATTTCGATAAATTAATCGATAACTGAGTTATCGGTCAGAATGTGGTTTGCTCCGGAACCCCTGAATTTGCATACAATATGGGTATCAAACGAAAGGAGAAGGTCACAGGATTCTTTGGGACTTTGCAATATTTCGATCAATTCATCGATAACTGAGTTATCGGTCAGAATGTGGTTGCTCCAAAACCCCTGAATTTGCATACAATATGGGTATCAAACGAAAGGGGGAGGTAACAGGATTCTTTTGGACTCCAATATTTCGATCAATTAATCGATAACTGAGTTATCGGTCAGAATGTTGATGTTGTGAATTAAATAGAAAATATATGCAAATTGCTTTAAATATGTGTTGAAATTGATTAGTTTTATGTTTTTTTTACACATGCAATACTTTTTTCTAAATTTTTTTACTGTTGTTTGAGCTAATTGCAGAACTTTCGTTGCCGTTTTCATTATTATCATGTATTCGGTGCTTGGCGGCAATTATCGTCGTTAAAAAATATGAGTAAATCGTCACCTGTCAAACATAAAATCAAATATTTTGAATGAATTTTTTGTAAAGTTTGAGCAAAATAGTTAAAGATATTGATATCATTTCTGCGGAAAATATCATTGTAGTAAGTTTTGCAATTCTTCATATTTTGGTTGCTTCGCTGTTTCGTAAAAATTAAACAATTTATGAAGCTCTAACTTATCAAAAAATTCTGTTTCCAGACATCGTTGCATGAAAAATTAATGTAGGTATGTAAAAAATACATTTAACATTAAATTGTGATAAATATAAGGGATATTTTCTTATGTAAACTTTATCATTATTTTAAGGAACATCTGAACTTTAAAACTTATCTGTTTGATAAATAAAAATGTTTTCAAAAGAAGCTTAGTTATTTTGCTTTTTTCTTTGATGCGAGCGGAGCCGCGGGTTAATGCTAGTAAACAAATAATTTAAAAACTTATAAGTAGTTTGTAGTTGAATGAAATGGTTTAGTTTAGATCGAACTGGACATTATATACCTAGCTGTGCATCTTAAAGTATGCCAATTAACATATACTTGTACAAACTTCACTAATAGGTGTTAGATCTTAATACAAGGTGGCGCAAAAGTAAGCTTCCGATGTTCAGCATATCGGTTGTGGCACGTGCAGTGTGTGCTGTTGCACCGTCTTGTTGGAACCACATGTTTTCCAATCCCAATTCATCAAGTTGCGGCAAAAAGAACTCGTTGATCATTGCTCTGTAGCGCTCACCATTCACAGTAACCGTTTGGCCCCGACCGATTATTGGTCAAATAAATAGTCAGCAATATTCCGCGTTCTGGAGCAGTGTAGCGTAACATTGTTTATTAACGTGTATTTCGCATGTGTTTACTACACAAATGTCAAAACAGAACTGACTTTAGGGGCCAATCGCAAAATTTATAGCATTTTCTGATAGGAGGATTACTTTTGCGCAGTAACCGTTTTTCACCGACCGTTTATAATAGTCAGCAATATTCCGCGTTCTGGAGCAGTGTAGCGTAACATTGTTTATTAACGTGTATTTCGCATGTGTTTACTACACAAATGTCAAAACAGAACTGACTTTAGGGGCCAATCGCAAAATTTATAGCATTTTCTGATAGGAGGATTACTTTTGTACTTATCGGAAAGTTTTTTATAGACAAGGCTTAATACCTATATAGACTTAATTTTAATATAATTTAACAGCTAACTTTTGTAAGCAAATAAAATTCTTTTCAGGAGATCTAATTTGCTTTGTAATATATTCCTTAACGGAAACCGGGCTTTGCCCGTCGTTAAATAAAGTTCCTAGAAGATTCACCTGCGAGGATGGGAGTATATTTTATCTGACGGGGGCAATAGCATGAAGCTAGCGGGGCAAAAAAAATAAAATTTTTTTTTTAATTTTGAAATGTTCCACTCAAGTACGGATAATTTACGGCATATTCCTGTGCAAGAATTATTTTCCCAACTGGTCTCTAAACTAGTATTTGAAACCAAAAAAATTACAACTTTTTTTTTTTTAATTTTGAAATATGCCACTTAATTTCGGATAATTTACGGCAAATTCCTGTGCAAGCATTATTTTCCTAACTGGTCTCTAAACTAGTATTTGAAACCAAAAAAATATTTTTTTTTTTTAAATTTTGAAATATGCCACTTAATTTCGGATAATTTACGGCAAATTCCTGTGCAAGAATTATTTTCGTAATATGTCTCGGAACAAGTTGTTTTGTTCACGGGTAATTTACGGCAAATTACCCAATACTTGATTTATCCTCTTCAATCCCGCACCGAAAATACGCTCGAAAAAATAATTGTTTATGACTTATTTTTAATAACTGGTCTCTGAAGAGTTTATTTAAAACAAAATTTTTTTTGTAATTTTTTTTTTATACTAAAAAACAGTTTTTCGAAATTTTTAATTTTTAATATAACTGCAAAATAAAACAAAATATTCTTATGTAATAAAAAGAAAAAGCTATTTTAATGTTTTTCTATTTAAAATAAATAAATATATATTAAAAAAAGTAAAAGTGTTTATGTGTACACAAAAAAAATATTGACTCACTTGTGACAAAATATGATCCAATCTTGCATATTTCAGTCCATTTGAAAATATCGTATGAAATGAACGCGACAGAAGAAGTTAAGAGAGAAACTAAAAATGTAGAAAAGCGAGCGAATATGTTCCCAATAAATTGTTATATTGTTTGAGAAAAAGTATGAAATATTGACAGTTATTTTACAAAGAAAACTTTTGTCCACATATGTGGACATTATACCCGAAGAGGTTATTGCTACGTGAAAGTTGTCTTGCCAACTTCAGAGAGGTCTTGGCTGTGGCGATGAACTTAGTTTCTGTCCTCATATTGAGGCTACTGTCAATAAGGCTAGAGGTGTATTAGCTTTTGTGAAAAGGTGGTCAAAAGAATTTAGCGACCCTTATGTTACTAAGACGTTTTTTACCTCATTAGTTAGACCGATATTAGAATATGGCTCGATTGTCTGGAATTCGCGTAATCAAGTTAATGTAGATAAGCTAGAATAAATTAAAAAATAATTCCTGCTTTTTGCCCTGAGAAATCTTCAATGGGGTTTATTGTATAGTCTTCCACCGTATACTAGTCGGTTAAAATTTATAAACTATTAAACGGATATATTTCAAGTCCATTTATTTTAAACGAAGTTAACTTTAATATACCGTCCCGATCTTCAAGGCATTTTAAACCTATTCTTCTGAAGCAATGCATGACCAATTTTCAATTACCATACGTTATCAGTGTTTTTGTGAAAACTATAACTGTCAATCAGGTAAGTTTTATATTTCGTCCTCCCTTTTTATAATAAAAAAACTGTTCTCTCCTCTCTTAACAACTAATTTATATTTGTTTATATATCTCAATCTCTTATGCATACACCTTACTCAGCTGATGAAAATTTTTCTGTAGCTGAGCAGTTTGAGATCTCGACGCTTAACAAACCTTCGTCTTTCAAACACTGGGAAAATTTGATCCGTGCGTTATGCGGATGCGCCCCTCGTGTCGGTTGGGCGGGATGGTGGGTAATCCGTTAGGCTTATTATTTTTGTTTACCCTCATCCAGTTTCAGTTTGGGCAGCTAAATGCTCTCCCGGAGCCTCCTGGGTATCTCCGAAGCCATATTGTGTCTTTAACGAAAGACCATCGAATGTGTTGCTGATGTTAGCAACGCACCTCTCTAAAAATTCCCTTGAGAAGCCGCATTTAACTACCCTGTAGCCTCGGAAAATCACCTCACAGTTGAAGGCAGGCACTGGAGTTTGGTTTTCCATGAGGTGCTCGGCGAATATCTCATATAGCCGTCGCTCTATGGAGCTCCAAACCGTGATCCCTGACCACCTCGCTATAGGTATGCCTAGCCGGTTCTTAAACACTAGTGGAAGGGCCCTCGTACTGTTGGTTGAACTTGTCCTTCTTGCAGGCTTCCTCTTAGTTCGTCTCACATTGGAATGGAGAGATACCACTATAACACCTAAGCCCCTTTGCCACGTCAAGGCGACCAACGTAGTCTCACTTAATGTTATTCCAGACTAGCACTATAAAATAATTTTCGTCGTGCTATAATACAAATACCAATTGTAACAGCACTCATGGCCGGACCAAGTATAATTGAATAAACCTTAGATGTTAAAATTTAATTACATTTTACATTTCGTTTTTGGTAATTTATATTGCACCTGAATAACTGACTGATGAAATTGTCAGAGTTGCAGAGTCATTAAATGGACAAAGATGGCAGCCCTGGATGCCTTTGAATCGCATTTTTATAATAGAATTCTATAAAAAAGTAAAAGAACAATAGAATAATTGATAATTTGTAAGATAATAGAATAAATGATAATTTGTAGCAACCCTGTATTACAAACTATGTCACTTATATTGTAACAACCCTGTGGTTGAAACACATATGTAATATAACCCTGAATAAAGAAAAGAATAAAAGAAGAGAAAGAACGGTTAAGCAAAAGAACGCGTGTTTTATTATCCAAAAAGTTTATATCGGCTTTAATCGCCCTAAATTCGCATGGAAATACATGAAATTTTCAAATTAATCAAATGCGTATCCAAGGGATAGTGTGACGACGGCGGTTGTCAATTTTAATTAAAATGTTGGTGTCGTCTAAATGCCGATAACAATACAAAAATTTTATGAGAATAGCCAGGTTCTAGGGGCTGGAGGCCGCTTGAACTATTTAAACGGTCATCTTTAATTGAAGCGTTGTAGGGTTAACAATGGCCGATGCCAATAAAATAATTTGATCGCAAGGATTTATAATTTGCGTAAAGTTCAACGAAAAATAAAAAACACGCTAAGCATAAAATGGAAGTAAAAATAAATATAACTATAGTTTAAAAACCTAATAATAATATATTATTTTGATCTTAAATATTTATCTTTGTTTAATATTTATTTTAATTTATTTTTAGCTCAATTATTCTACGCTGCAAAAAGGCCTTTCTAATCATTGGATACATAAAATAGTTAATACTCCGCCGAGGAACATGAAAATGGTTTTGTCGCAGAGGCAGCGCGAGGAGCTGTAAGATATATATTTAACATTGCATTAACATGTACACTATAGTAACTAATTATAGCGTTTGGATTGCAGTATCACTCAGAGCTGATCACTAATCATTTTTAATATATTTTAACGTCGAAAACGCACGCTTTCCGCAAACTTGTATAGGGTGACTTGCGTGGGTTATTTTGTATAACTGGTTTAAAGTATTATAACTGAATCGTTTTGGTTCCCAGAAGTCCGATAAATTGATGTTGAAGTTACAAGTTTCATTGAAATTTATGTATAATTATAGCAAATGCTTTCGTTTTACCTGCGATCTCTGAATCAGATTTCCATATTTTTTTTTGCCATAAATTATTCGTTTTTTATCCTGAGTGGTCATTTGCAAAATATGCACAAAGCATGACTGCATTAATTCGCCCTCTTTTTATTTGCGGCCCATGTCGCACAATAGTATTATTAAATTAATTCAAATGTTCAAATATTTGTTGATACTTTTTTTGACAAATAATACATACGCCCGAAATTTAATTATGCGAGAGATTCGTACATATGTACTTACATACATACGTACCGAGTTCTTTCACCATACGATCTAATTCAACATGAATGAGGTGGGGTGAGATTCCCGCATAACTTCTAATGTTTCATTCGGTTGACAGCGAACAAACACACAAACAGCTTTTTTTGGAAAAAGTGCTGCTTTTGGTTAAACAATTTTGGTTAAATAAGATATGAATCAACTATTTTTTTGATGCGGAACGAAAGTAAATATTTCGAAGTTTAACCTCAAGTAAGTTTCATTTTAATCGGTGGATTCTTTTATGATTTATGGCTGTGTAAACAAAAAATTTATGGTTTTTTTGCCACATTTTGTCCGATTGCCCCCTTTATATATTTCTTCACATTGTAATGACATAAACCTTCCTCTTCAACCAATCTGTCTATTAAAAAAACCGCATCAAAATCCGTTGCTTGGTTTTCAAGATTTAAGCATTTAAGACATCCCTATGACTTTGTTTTATAATATGAAGTGATTTACTTTTTGATGTTTAATAAAACAGCACTTTTTTTGTTAACCGTTTAACGGTCATATTATCGATAAACTAAACGAAAATAAAACTTTTTTTCTTTTATTGCTAAATTTAACTTTAATTTTCAGCCCTGATAAAAAGGCATACGAAAAAAAAATCTGCAAAAATACACATGCTAGTATCCACATTTACAGAATAGTTGGCAGGGGAGTTTTTTCATTAGAGACATAACTTAAATAGTTTCATCGCACAAACGTTGCTTCATAACAATTATTCGATGAAGAAAAAAATTTATTTTTCAAATAAGAGTTATACGCAACGTTAATTTTATTTTTTGGAAATAATAGTTATTTGTCAACGTTTATTTTATTTTTTGGGGATAAGAGTTATGTGCCAACGTTTATTATATTTTTTGGAAATAATAGTTATTTGCCAACGTTTATTTTTTACTTTGTTGTTGGTTTTATGGCCTGTTCATTTTTACATATTTTTGTAAGTTTAACGAGGTCAAGACCAGTTGATAATAATTCTTAGTTAATTATTATTATTTTTTGATTAGAGGAAAAATTTAAAGCAACAAACATATACAGGCTATAGTTATAGTACTATTTCGAAAACAGCCACGATTTCTTTGTCGTTTTCGAAATAGTACTATAACTATAGCCTGTATATGTTTGTTGCTTTAAATTTTTCCTCTAATCAAAAAATAATAATAATTAACTAAGAATTATTATCAACTGGTCTTGACCTCGTTACACTTACGAAAATATGTAAAAATGAACAGGCCATAAAACCAACAACAAAGTAAAAAATAAACGTTTTCGAAATAGTACTATAACTATAGCCTGTATATGTTTGTTGCTTTCAATTTTTCCTCTAATCAAAAAATAATAATTAACTAAGAATTATTATCAACTGGTTTATTTTTACGTTGCTTGATAACTTTATGGATGAGAAATACTTTTTTCGTTGCCAAAAAAAATTTTAATTTGAAATAAATTTTTGTATTTGTTCCATTTCAGTTTTTAGATGATATGTAGTATATATTTTTTCCCCAGCAACTATTATAGCCCAACGTTTATGTTTTCGTTATCTTATAATCGCTCTTAATTCACATTTTACTTTAAATGGTCAATTAACCGCCAAGTCGATTTTGACGGTCCAACATATGAAGCTCTCTAGTCTTTTTGCATTGAAAATTGGCAACCACTTGGTCTTTCGATCGATAAGAATACCTTGGTGGGCCTGTGCTGACCTATGGATGTGTAGTGTGTTGGGAAGCGCTTCCGAAGATCTACAATCTCATCAGCCTACAAAAGGTTCAGTGCGCTGCGTGTGTTGGTGCCACCGGGGCTTTGCGCACTTGCATACTGCCTATCCTATTTTGAACCTGCTTTTAATCGACTTACATATATTGTGTACATCGGCACAAGCAGAACTGAGAATCAGGGAGTCTGGGTGCTCAGCAAATCATAAGCATCTAATCAAATACTATCGGTTTGGTTGTACTGCTTTTTCATTTTTGTAAAAGCCAGCGCCATCTGTAAATAAAGGCTGATAATAAGCTAGAGCGTTAATTTGAAAAAAATAGTACACTTGACTTGTTTTGCGAACCGCAAATTTGTGCAAACATATGAGTATGCCGTGGATAAGCTTGCATAGGTCAGTTTCGCGTAAATCGTTGAAAGCTTCGTATTTCTTTTGTCAGTGGTGCAATTATTGGTAAATTTTTTAACTTATGAATGTAATTTCGGTTGTAATTCTTCACGGGCCTTCTAAAAACATACACAGCACAGATTTATAAAATTTAAAGGTAAGCATCTATTAAATAAATGAAATGAAAAAATGAATGCATCACTCATTTACTTCGAGAGTGTCATAACTCAATAATCACGATTTTACAGTTAAATACAAAAAAAAAAATGTGCCAAATATCATGATCTACATATATTGTGTGAAAAATTCTTCATGACTCTTGGAAAATTGAGGGCTTGAGATAATAATTAATTTCTAGCTTTACGCGCCCAATATATGAAGGGGTGAGAAGCAAAAGGCTCAAAGTTTTTTTTTTTTAATTTTAGTTATACTCTTATTTGTATAATTTTGTTTATGGGCATAGAGGTTGTTTATGGCCGGCCAATATCCCTACTACCCAGAAATTACAATAAGTACTCAACTTTAAACTTTAATGTCTCGAAACAATGTGTCTGTTGAAATCTTAAAATTACTCTCTTGAAAAGTTCTGCGTTTTGGAAAGTGTTACTGTTGAAGTAAATAGGCGTATATTTGTGCATGTGTAAGTTTTGTTGGGTAAAAATGTTGCCAAGGATACTACCTTTTGAAAAAACGTTTTCAAGGCGTAAAAAGAACTCAATATAATGGGAAACGATGCCAGGAATACATTTTTCATTCTAACTATTGAAAATGTGATTTTAAATAGTTTCTATGCAATTTGCAACAATTTTCATGTGAAAACACAATACCAAGCTTCGTATTTGAAATACATAATCATACAAATTTCTCTGTCTTTTTTTTTTAGTGATATACGGAAGGGTTTCCTTGGCTGATTCAATCTCTTAAAATGTAATTAGAAAAAGTTAATGTAAGCAACTCAAACAATGAAATCTAACATTTCATATAAGTGCACCAGTAAATCTTATTTTATATGAAATAAAACTAACAATTTGAATTTAAAAAAATACATATTATGTTAATTTTTTTACTGGATTGAGTTTATTTTTTAGGGGGACCCGTAAACGCGAACTGTCCCAGGGGCCCGGCTCGGCTCTCTGCGGCCCTGGTAGTATTCTTAACAATATTCCGTGGGCACGATTAATGCCAAAACAGCCAGTTCGTATGTAACCAACCTTGAACTATCCGTTACCTGGGTTCCGGATCATAGAGCAATTTAGGGTAACGAGAGGGCTGATGAGCTTGCACGTATGGGCTCATTGGAAGCTAATGAGGAAAAAATCAACATAGAAATGGCAGTAGCCAAGGGAACCATTGAAAGTGTTGATGAAAATCTAATTCAATTTGATTAATACATACTTACCTTCTAAAACTCATCTTTTATACATAAATACTTACCTGTTAAATTGCATACTTAAATTGTTAAATTTACACTTAAATCTGAATTTTATACTTACCTTGTATACATACATATACTTACCCTTTTGAATTGAATACTTACCTTAAATTATACTTACCATTTATATCCATACTTACCCTAAATTATACTTACCTTTGAATTCGAACAACCCTAATGCGAAACTCTAAAAACAAATTGGAAAACTACCGCTTCTTTAGGTACTTACCCTTATGTACATATGTATGTATGCTCACTGCACAGCTTAGCGGGCGGTCATCGGAGGCCGCTAAGTTAGTTGTCGTTGAGCGCGCGGTTGGCTACCTACCCTTTTTTCTCTAAAAATATTATGCATAAAAAATTGTGTAACTAAAATCAAGTAATTTTAAAAAATTATATGTACATTATTATAAATAAAGTGTTTAAACTAAACGCTTTAAACCTAAAAGTATATGTGAGTTTATTTGCGAAGGAAAATATCCAGTATTGGACAATAACAGTGAAAGGTGAATGCAGTGTACCCAGTGCTAAAGGAAGTTATTTTATACATGGTCCTCTCGGTGCCACGAAAGTGAACCAGCAAAAAGAAAAAGCATACCTATTTCAATTTAAAAGTACAAAACGCAAAAGCGGTACAGTGCAGAAGTGCTCAGAAGTTGTATGTTTCTGCATTACGGTGCTCCGAAAAAGTCAAAGTTGAAAAAACCCTGAAACAAAAAAAAGAAGAAAATTTAGTTAAAAATAAATAAAGACAAAGAAATAGTGGGTGCTCCGAAAACCTTAAAAGAAAAAAGTTATAAATAAAGAAAATCCAAAATACTTATAAGTTCGAAAAAGTATGTTTATATATTTCGAATACAAGGGAATCCAAAATAGCCTGATAATAAAGAAGAAAATAAGTATTTTACTACATTGTGAAATATATACAAAAAAAAATACAAATTTTGTGAAAAAGAATATTATATATATATAAAGGGTGTTTTTTTAGGGGTATAGAACTTCGAATTGAAATAAAACACAAGAAAATCGTTTTAAGGTCCATCAATTTGGCTTTATTGGAAGGATAATTTTATGCCATTAATGTTTAAATATGATTTCGGGCATGTGGCCGCCGCGGCTGGCTCGAATAAAGCCAATTCTACAGGTCCAATTTTCAACCACTTTTTCGAGCATATGGGGCCGTATGTCGGCAATAACGCCACGAATGTTGGCTTCCAATTCCCCTAACGTTTCTGGTTTGTTGGTGTAGACGAGCGACTTCACATATCCCCAAAGAAAATAATCCAATGGTGTCAAATCACACGACCTTGGTGGCCATTTGACAGGTCCATTCCGCGAAATTATGCGCTCATCGAATGTTTCCTTCAATAAATCGATTGTGACGTGCGCTGTGTGGCATGTAGCGCCGTCTTGTTGGAACCACAACTCATCCACATTCATGCCATCCAATTCGGGAACAAAATAGTCGGTTATCATGGCTCTATACCGGTCTCCATTAACGGTAGCTGCCTCTCCAGCATTATTGCGGAAGAAGTATGGCCCAATGACTCCACCAGCCCATAGAGCACACCAAACAGTCAGTTTTTGTGGATGTAATGGCGTTTCAAGGGTCTCATGTGGATTCTCTTCACTCCAAATGCGGCAATTTTGCTTGTTGACGTAGCCATTCAACCAAAAATGAGCCTCATCACTGAACAAAATTTTGCGATGAAAATCAGCATCGAAATCAATCTCATTTTCGGCCCATACACCAAAATCACGACGCATTGCATGGTCTCGCGGCTTTAATTCTTGCACAAGCTGGATCTTGTAAGGTCGCAAGCCAAGATCTTTGCGCAAAATCTTCCATAAAGTTGATGGACAAAGCTCCAATTGCTGTGCACGGTGGCGAATCGATTCATTCGGGTCCTCTTCAACACTTTGCTCTACAGCGGCAATTGTTTCTTCGGTGCGCACTGTTCGACGTCTCTGCGGATGCGTATTATCACATAGAGTAAACGTAGTGCGAAAACGATCCATGGTTAACCGAATTAATTGCTCTGATGGACGATTATGTCGACCATAAAATGGACGGAGCTCACGGTAAACTTCGCGAACTGAACCATTATTTTCGAAATAAATTTGCACGATTTGCAAGCGTTGTTCTTTTGTCAACCTGTTCATGATGAAATGGCAAACCAAACTGAACACAAATGGCATTAGAGTTGCCAGATTTGACCACAAAATGCCAGTTTTATCTCTATTCGAAAAACAAACCTGTAAAAAAAACACCCTTTATTATTATATATATTTTTTGTAAGTATAACGAGCTCAAGACCAGTTGATAATAATTCTTAGTTAATTACGAATTACTATACGAATTAGTCTGACGAGAAATCGTGGCTGTTTTCGAAATAGTACTATAACTATAGCCTGTATATGTTTGTTGCTTTCAATTTTTCCTCTAATCAAAAATAATAATAATTAACTAAGAATTATTATCAACTGGTCTTGAGCTCGTTATACTTACAAAAAATATGTAAAATGAACAGACCGTAAAACCAACAACAAAATAAATTTATACCGGAGCACGCGGTTATGTACAAAAACTATCTTCTAAAAATAGAAAAGAAGAATGTACAAAAACAAAGTCCAGCATGCATGATTTACATATAGACAGAATGTCTAAAATATTGTGTATACCGTTGGCAAGATAACAAACAACAATTAGAGGAAAACTTGAATTAAGCAGCTTGTAAAACTACACTCAGCATAGCCTATGAGTTAGGCAGCTGCGCTGGCAATCAGAGTGAGTGGGTTCGATTCTCCACAAGATCCTCTGAAATAGCAAAACTATACAAATTAGTCTGACGAGAAATCGTGGCTGTTTTCGAAATAGTACTATAACTATAGCCTGTATATGTTTGTTGCTTTAAATTTTTCCTCTAATCAAAAATAATAATAATTATATTAAATTAAATTGGTAAAAATCCAAATACTGAAAAGAAAGAAAATATTAGGTTAAATCGTCGGTGAAAAACAAAATCATGAAAGGAAAAGAAAATACACTTTTATTCAAAAAAGCCTGAAAAAGAAAGAAAGTTCAAAAGTGAAAAGCATTTAAGGGAAAAGGCGGTGACCTAAATAGGGAAAAAAATATACTTAAATAAAAAGTTAGTGACTTGAAAAGAAAGGAAAAATTAAAGTCGGTAACCTGAAAAAAAAATTAAGGGAAATATACAATACCCTAAGAAGAAACAAATTGCAACGGTGGTCTGAATAAAAAACCACAAAAAGTGCCAACGCCCAAACAACATCAAAAAGTACAGTCGCGCATGACTGCGAGAATTCAGCCTTAGCGAGCCGTTACCCAAGAAGCGGTATCCACAACCCGTTGCAGTTCTCAAGGTATTCACCCGACCAAAGTAAGTGCCGCTACATAATTTTCCATAAATACATGTACATATATTTATAACTTGGCGGATCTCTAAGGCATCTCATGAGAAACCCCTTATGCTCTCATTTGCCACCAAATAAATCCAATAAGAATTCCAAATTTAAAAAAAAACTGCCCTCTAACCCGCTAATTTATATAAATTATATATTTCAAATACGTCAAACACATGTATTACACCCCTTCTCCATCCCATATACGGCACACTGCCCCGGTAGCAGGTTGCTGTTTATTTGTAGTGGGGCAAAACCATTAAAATATTCTCGTGTACTCCTTATACACATTTCGCAAAATATAATACTGTGTACTCCTAATACACAGTATTTTAATAACATCTTCTCGCGTACTTCTAATACACATTTACTCAATTATATTTTTTGTGCACTCCTATTACACACTCCCATAAAATACCCACGTTAGAATGGCTGAAGATAAGGTAGAAAAACCATTGAATCTCCCAGCTCCCCAAGGACCAAGAACACGGTCAAGATCTCAAGCTGAAGAGGAAGAATTGTCCCTAATAATGAAAAAAATCCTTATTCGAATTGGAACATCTGTGAGACAGATCACACAAAACCCTGTTTGCAGACCTATTTGGAGGAACTCAACAGACATCACGGAGGAACGGTCCCTGGCAGCAATAAACAAAAGGTACGACAACGCGATGTAGACAAATATGCACACCAGTAGGTCGATTCTGTAACTATTTTAACGCCAGGTGTTAGCGTTAACTTCGCTTAACACCATTTTTACCACTTTTCGTGTGGTTAGCTGTCGCGAATTATTTTCGAGGTGTTAACAATCGCGTTCATATATTTACAAGTGTTTTAGCGTTTGGAAAACGTAAAAAAAATAGTTTTGAGTTTTTTGCATGTAATTTAGTGCAAAATACGGCGAAAAGAGAAGTATTGCCATATTTTATCACCATCAAGAGTCAGCTGTTAGCGGCGTTAAAGGAGAGTTACAGCATCGCATTTTCGTTAAGAACAAACGCCAAAATTTGGCAATAAGCTTAACGATCGGCGCGTGGTTAAAAGTTACAGAATCGGGCTACAGGACTAGGATAAAGGAGCTGCTCGCAATCTGGAGCCGAATCCTATCACCCCAAGTCAACGACCGACGCCAGCACCCATGGCTAACTCCGAACCCTACCTCAAAGTCCCCGCATGCGACACAGAAGCTTTTCACGGAGGATACGATACGTGGCCGTCATTCAGAGATATGTTCACGGCAGTGTACATAAATCACCCCAAACTTTCTCAAGCACAAAAACTCTACCTTCTTCTTTAAATGGTCATCTAACCGCCCGGGCGATTTTGACCGTCCAACATAGCTCGCCAGTCGTTTCTTCGTTGCGCCAACTGACACCAATTGGAGACACCGCGGGATCGCAAATCGGTCGCCACTTGGTCCTTCCATCGGAGTGATGGTCTCCCTCTTCTTCTGCTTCCACCGGCGGGTACCGATAAGAATACCTTCTGGGCTGTTTTAATTCGCTGAACTATGTCGGCGTCTTCGTAAAGTTCATGCAGCTCATCATTAAATCTTCTTCGGTACTCGCCGTCGCCAACGCGTAGAGGTCCACAAATCTTTCGAAGAACCTTTCTCTCGAATTCTCCCAGAGCCGCCTCATCAGATGTTAGTATCCACGCTTCTGCACCATATAGCAGGACGAGTGCGATGAGTGACTTGTAGAGTGTTATTTTCGTTCGTCGAGAGAGGACTTTACTTTTCAATTGCCTACTCAGTCCGAAGTAGCATTTGTTTGCAAGAGTAATTCTTCGTCGGATTTCTAGGCTAACATTATTGTTGGTGTTAATGCTGGTTCCCAGGTAAACGAAGTCCTTTACTATTTCAAAATTATTTCTGCCAACAGTGGCTTGGTTGCCAAAGCGCGAATGCGCTGACTCTTTGCATGATGAAAGAAGGTACTTCGTTTTGCCCTCGTTCACTCGCCGTCGCCAACGCGTAGAGGTCCACAAATCTTTCGAAGAACCTTTCTCTCGAATTCTCCCAGAGCCGCCTCATCAGATGTTAGTATCCACGCTTCTGCACCATATAGCAGGACGAGTGCGATGAGTGACTTGTAGAGTGTTATTTTCGTTCGTCGAGAGAGGACTTTACTTTTCAATTGCCTACTCAGTCCGAAGTAGCATTTGTTTGCAAGAGTAATTCTTCGTCGTATTTCTAGGCTAACATTATTGTTGGTGTTAATGCTGGTTCCCAGGTAAACGAAGTCCTTTACTATTTCAAAATTATTTCTGCCAACAGTGGCTTGGTTGCCAAAGCGCGAATGCGCTGACTCTTTGCATGATGAAAGAAGGTACTTCGTTTTGCCCTCGTTCACCACCGAACCCATTTTTTCCGCTTCTTTTTCTAATTTGGAGTAAGCAGAAGTTACGGCGCGGTTGTTAAGGCCAATGATATCAATATCGTCAGCATATGCCAACAGTTGCACGCTTTTATAAAATATTGTTCCAGCGCGGTTAAGTTCTGCAGCTTGTATTATTTTCTCCAGCATTAAATTAAAGAAATCGCACGATAGGGGGTCACCCTGTCTGAAACCTCGTTTAGTTTCGAACGGCTCGGAGAGGTGCTTTCCAATTATGACCGAGCTGGCGGTGTTGCTCAAGGTCATTTTGCATAGCCGTATAAGTTTTGCGGGGAAACCAAATTCAGACATAGCGGCATATAGGCAGCTCCTTTTCGTGCTATCGAAAGCGGCTTTAAAATCAACAAAGAGATGATGTGTGTCGATTCTTTTCTTACGGGTTTTTTCCAAGATTGGGCGTATTGTAAAAATCTGGTCGATGGTAGATTTACCAGTTCTGAAGCCACACTGATAAGGTCCAATCAGTCTGTTCACATCTGGCTTCAGTCTTTCGCACAATACGCTTGATTGGACCCGATATGCGATATTCAAAAGGCTGATTCCGCGATAGTTGGCGCAGTTTGCAGGATCGCCCTTATTGTGGATTGGGCAGAGAACACTAAGATTCCAATCTTCAGGCATGCATTCATCCAACCATATTCTGCATAGAAGCTGATGCATGCGCCTTACCAGCTCCTCGCCTCCGTGTTTGAATAGCTCAGCAGGCAAACCATCAGCGTCAGCTGCTTTGCTGATTTTCAATCGGGATATTGTTATTCGCACCTCATTATAGTCGGGTTGTGGAACGTCAATTCCATCATCTTCGATTGTGGGTTCGGCATCTTCTCTGGTTTCTTGCTCAGTTTCTCCATTTAAAAGGGCAGAGAAGTGATCCCTCCATATTCTGAGTGCTCTCTGAACATCTGCCACCAGGTCCCCGTTCTCATTCTTACAGGAGTTTGCCCCGGGTTTAAAACCTTCTGTCATTCGCCGAATTTTTTGATAGAATTTTCGGGCATTATTCCCGTTGGCCAGCATCCCAAGCTCCTTTATTTCACGCTTTTCTGCCTCTCTTTTTTCCGCCCGGAAAAGCCGCCTCGCTTCCCTCTTCAACTCGCGGTAGTGTTCACACACACTCCTCGTTCCATTCGATCTCAGCGTTGCATTGTAGGCTTCGTCCTTTCTTTCGTTGCAGCTTGCCACTCTTCATCATCATACCAGTTGTTTCTTCGCGTTCGCCGGAATCCAATTACTTCTTCGGCTGCGGTACGGAGTGCTCCTAAGATATGATCCCACTGCTCACGCATTCCACTAGGTTGAATTGTGCTCTCGGAGAGCAGGTGTGAGAGGCGATCTGCGAAATAATTGGCGGTCTGTTGCGATTGCAGCTTTTCGACGTCCAGCTTTCCCTGCGTTTTTTGTTGCGCCTGTTTTGTCGTAAAGAAGCGGGTACGAATCTTGGCTGCTACTAGGTAGTGATCAGAGTCGATGTTAGGTCCCCGTATTGCGCGAACATCTAAAACGCTGGAAGCATGCCGTCCGTCTATCACAACGTGGTCGATCTGGTTGCGTGTTTTTCGATCGGGGGACAGCCATGTAGCCTGATGGATCTTCTTGTGCATAAACCTAGTGCTGGATATGACCAATCGACTTTGATATCATGACGGGGGCAGCGCTCGTATGCTTCTTTCAAGCGCTCGTAGAATGCATCCTTTTCCACGTCGTCCTTCTCTTCCGTCGGTGCATGAGCGCAGATAAACGATGGGGTGAAAAATCGTACTTTAATGCGGATCGCAGCGAGACGCTCGTTCACGGGTGTGAACGACAGTACTCGGTGACGGAGTCTCTCCCCCACCACAAATCCCACGCCGAATCTGCGCTTGTCTTCATGCCCACTCCAGTAGATGTTGCAAGGTGTTTTGATCGTGTTTCCTCGCCCCGTCCATCGCATCTCTTGTATGGCGGTGATGTCAGCTTTTGCTTTCCTCAGGACCTCAACCAGCCGGGCAGCGGCACCTTCCCCATTAAGGGACCGGACATTCCAGGTACATGCCCTTATCTCATAATCCTTATTTCGTTTGCGGGTGTTGTCATCTAAAAAAGGGGTTCTCATATCCGAGGCTTTGTTGTTGAATTTCATTGGAACGTTGTTTTATGTGGTGGGTCCCAAACCCAACGCACAACCCGTTTCCCGGGAGACGCTGAACCCCCCAGCAAGCCCTTAAACCGATTATATCGGAGTGGCCTTACCAGGTTGTCGCCTTCTCACGTTTAGATCACCACCAAACGGGTGTGCGGTGGTTACCCAGAGGATACTTGGGCGCAAAGCCCGGAAGTAGTGAGTGAATGGCGATCAGAAACTTTCCCCACTTGCGTGGACTTCTGCACCCCGCCCCATCCTCCAAAAACTCTACCACTTGAGACAAAAAATCCTTGGAAAAGCAGCCCTAGCTATTCAAAAATACGCCCTCAAGGACCAAAATTTCGAACTGGCCTGAGGCGCACTCAAATCTAGGTACGAGAATCGTAGAGTTTTCGTGGATAACCAGCTTAAAACTCTATTTAAAATGCAACCCGTATTCTATGAAAGTGGGGAAAGAATTCAAGAAATTCAAACCACTATAAATACGTGCCTCTCCACTCTAAACTCCAATAATGTACCCACTAGCAACTGGGATCTCATACTCATAAATTTGTGCTCCTCAAAGCTTCCCGATGAGACTCTAGCGCTATGGGAACAATCGCTGGAATTTAGAAAGGAATTACCCCTATGGTCGGGAATAGACAAATTCCTCACTACCACATACGAAGTAGTGGAACGCCTAGGTACTTACAGACCAAGTAAACCACGCAACTCAAACTCGAGGTTCAATTCTCGATAGTCGACACCCTAAAATCAGACGAATAGCTTCAGACATAAATCCCACTCCTAGGTTTCTTGCAAACTTTGCAACTTAAATCTCTCGATGATGAATTGCGTGAAATTCAAAAATCTTAGTGTGCCGGAGGGAAACAAGTTCGTCAGAGACAATAGATATTGCGAAAATTGCTTAGCATTTTCCCACTTGGAGTCCGAGTGTAGAAGCAATTTCAAATGTGTGTATTGTCATAAGCGACATCACTCTCTGCTGCATTATCAGACCTCTCTGCAAGAAAACTCCCACACTTTTCGCCAAACGCAGAGAAGTAATCAGTCCAAAGTCACTCCCCAAATAATAAGTGACTAAGAAAAACCCTCAACATCAAAACGGGCAATGCAATCTCACAAATTGCGACCTCAAACGTCCTCAACAAAGCAAGATATAGCGAATAAAGTGCTATCTCATTTCTCCTTAAATAAGGAACGAGCGTTGCTGCCCACAGCAATTGTCCTGATACTCCATCGAGGAGAAACGTTCAAAGTATGTGCGTTGGTAGACCAAGGCTCTCAAAAGTAATTCCTCTCCTCCCGAATACAACAATTGCTGGGCCCGCCAACAAAAAGAACAAACTTCCAAACATTAGGAATGGGCATGCTCTATAACAATTTGTTCTCTGGATTTAAAGACCCAAATCATTACCCAAGCCATAATATTACCACAATTAACACACTTTCTCCCATCTTTCAAAATAGAAACGGAGGAACTTCAAAATTTCTCCTCCTTAACGTTAGCAGATCCCACCTGTCTCTCTCCAGGCCGAATAGATATGGTAATAGGTAGTGATATACTCCCAAAAATCCTCCTTCAAGGACTCGAAACCAATGTTGCTGGAAGCCTTACTGCTCAGAATACCATATTTGGATGGATATTGAGCGGACCAGTAACTGAGCAAATTTCAACCTTCTCCATCCACATAGTGGAAAACCCCGATGACTCCCTAAATGAACTCCTTAAGAATTTTTGCGAGCAGGCAGAAGTTCATTCCACCACACCCATCACAGATTAAGATAAGCTCTGCGAAGAACTCTACAGAAAGACCACCGTTAGACAAAAAGATGGTCGCTATATGGTTAAACTCCCCTTTAAGCAAAATTTTCCTGAAAAATTAGCCGTCGGCCACTCACGACCCGCTGCTCACCAGCAGTATATAAGTATCGAAAGAACCCTAGAAAAGAAACCAGAACTCAAGGAAAAATATTGCGAAGTGCTGGAGGAATATTTAACCATGAATCACATGGAGTCCACCTCTCCCCTTGAAATTACTAAGGTAGGAAAATACTATTCCTTCTATTTACCCCATCATGCGGTTACAGAACCAGATAGCAAAACAACCAAAGTTCGAGTGCCTCTAAACTCTCGCGCTCAGGAAGTTCATTGAACGACGTGTTACACACAGGCCCAACTCTGCAAAACGACTTAATGCTTGTAATTTTACAATGGCACCTCTGTACCGCCAAATACTCGTTCATCCTGATGATCAAGACTTTCAGCGAGTTGTCTTTCGTAGATATTCAACCTCACCTATTGAAGATTTCAAACTAAAAACAGTTACCTTTGGTGTTAATTGTGCCCCATACCTAGCTATTCGCACCCTCCATCAGCTAGCAGCAGACACCGAAGACAAATTCCCAACCGCCAACAATGTTCTTCTGAATGAGACTTATGTAGACGACATCCTCTCTGGCGAGAGGAAATGAAGTTGTCGAAGCATTAAAGTCACCTGCCTTCCCTCTGAAGAGAATAACGGGCAATCACCCAAGCATTCTGAAGTCTATCCAAAAATTTGACTTCCTTGATGCAGATTTTTTTAAGTTCCATGCATCAGCAAGTTCGACAAAGACACTTGGAATAAAATGGAATGCCCTAAACGACTCCTTTTCATACTCATATTACCCTATACCCGCCGCTAACTCAAGCACAAAGCGGCAAATATTATCCGCATTTGCGAAATTGTTCGACCCGGCAGGATGGCTATCGCCAATAATGATTTTAGCCAAAGCCCTCCTCCAACAACTCTGGTTGGAAGGAACAGACTGGGACGAACAACATCAGCCTTCCACAAATGGAACAATTTTCGGGAAAATCTCTCAGCGCTAACCTCTCTTCCGACAAACCCTATCAAATTCACGGATTTTCTGACGCCTCAAAAAATAAATTTGCGCGTGTGTGTATCTACGTATGCAGAATTGTGAAAACGATGTTACCACTCACCTATTAGCTCCAAAAAGCAAGGTATCTCCCTTAAAGACTGTAAGCCTTCCCCGACTAGAACTGTGTGGAGCAGTACTATTCTCCAAACTAGTCCAACAGATTTGCTCTCACCTCCATCTGTCCTCAAGACTTAGCAGAATCTTCGCTGTGGTGGAAAGGGTCCGAGTGGCTATCTAAATCTCCCACATCATGGCCCAACACAGCACCTCAAATTTTCAGGCCGCCAGAAGAAAAGCGAATTAAAACGTTCCATACGGTGGATATCCTGGATCCCTTGGAACGTTTTTCCTCCTTCGCCCGAGCTCTTCGTGTAATTGCATATGTGTATCGTTTCATCCACGAAGCGAAAAAACGAAAAATCCCTTCAACCCATTCTCTCTCGCCAGAAGAGGTTAGTTATGCAAAAGAACGCCTTATCGTAACCCAACAAACGTACTATGCGGAAACAATATCATTATTAAAAGCCTCTAAGCCGATAAGTAAGAAGACTCCGCTCCTGCCATTGAACCCGATGCTAGACAAGAAGGAAATATTGCACGTGAATGGACGCCTAAGTTATGCCGCTCTCAGCTAAAATGAACGTCATCCGATCATCATTCCCGAAGCCTCAACTTTACTCATAATCGTCTGTTCCATGCTGAAAAGGAAATGCTTCGGATGGTTCAGCAAGAATATTATATTCCGCGCTTGAAGCAAAAGATAAAGTCGTGTATTTTTCACTGAAGGAATTGCACGATCCACAAGCAGAAGATGAATTCCCAGATCATGGCAGCGCTGCCGCCCGAAAGGTCAAGGTATACTGTCGCATTCCACACGACCTCAGTCGATTTTTCTGGGTTATTCCTCGTCAAAACGTCTACCCTACGGCGCGCCTCCTACTCCAAAGCCTATGTCTGCGTCTTTGTTTGTTTTTCAACTAAAGCCATACACCGTGAAGTCTGTTCAAATTTGACCACCGAAGCGTTTAGAGCAGCCTTTGCGCGTTTTGTTGGCCGCCGCGGAGGTTAAAAGCTTTAAAACCCATTTAACAAAAGTCGCCGGTAATCAAAAGTTCTTCTTTGAAGAGTTCACGACCCTCACCGTTCGTATTGAAGGAGTCCTCAACTCCAGGCCTATTTCTCCCATGTCTGAGGACCCTACGGACCTACTAGCGTTAACACCAGGACATTTTCTACGTGGTGCCCCCCTACTGTCCCTGCCGGAACCAAATGCAGAAAATCTAAACCCAGCTCGTAAATGGCAGTTACTTAAAGTTTTACACCATCAATTCAGCAACCGCTGGAAGAACGAGTATCTTCAACAACTTCATAAAAGACAAAAATGGAAAATCCCTCAAACAAACTTGAAAGAAGGCGATCTAGTCGTAGTTAAAGATGAGTGGCGTCTCGGACGTATTTCAAAACTGCATGCAGGACCCGATGGAAATCTTCGCGTCCTCAATATTCGTACTCAAAACGGAATAATAACGCGGAACATCACCAAAATCTTTTTATTGACCCCATCCTAACTCTGTAACATTTTCCTTCCCAGCCAGAATTATCTTACCCTCATTTCAACCGCAATTTACCAATTTGCTGATTTCTTTTTCTTCTTTAAATGGTCATCTAACCGCCTGGGCGATTTTGACCGTCCAACATAGCTCGCCAGTCGTTTCTTCGTTGCGCCAACTGGCGCCAATTGGAAACACCGCGGGATCGCAAATCGGTCTCCACTTGGTCCTTCCATCGGAGTGGTGGTCTCCCTCTCTTTGCTGATTTTTTTTTCTTTTTTTTTCTAACGTGTTTCTCCACAGATATTATGGAACGGGGAAAGTGCCGCCTATGCTGCAGCCAGCACGCTTTGCACGCGTGTTTAATAATGACTCCTGCAGAGCGATATAAGTCAGCACGCGCCCATCGCTACTGCGTCAACTGCTTGGCCACGTCGCTTACCACAGGCGAGTGCAATTCCGCCGGCAGCTGCCGCCACTGCGGCCGTGCTCATCATACTTTGGTGCACCGTCCGCTCCAACATCGACACGCAACCGACACTCGACGCCTCCGCCACCCGCACGTCCTAGGCGCGAGGAACAAGGAAGAGCTCGACACCGTACAATTGAACGTCCAGCAGCTCGTTTGCAGAGCCGTAGGGGTAGTCAACGTAACATAAGGAAGTTGGTTAACCTGCTAAATTGCATACGTAAATTGTTGAATTTACACTTAAATCTGAATTTTATACTTATCTTGTACACATACATATACTTACCCTTTTGAATTGAATACTTACCTTAAACTATACTTACCATTTATATCCATACTTACCCTAAAGTATACTTACCTTTGATTGATGTATATTGGAACGATTTTTCGTCATCCCTTGTCAAATTTGGTTTTGAGACAAACCGGCTACCTTTGAATTCGAACAACCCTAATGCGAAACTCTAAAAACAAATTGGAAAACTACCGCTTCTTTGATACTTACCTTTATGTACATATGTATGTATGCTCACTGCACAGCTTAGCGGGCGGTCGTCGGCGGCCGCTAAGTTAGTTAGTTGTCGTTGAACGCGCGGTTGGCTACCTACCCTTTTTTCTCTAAAAATAATATGCATACAAAATTTTGTAACTAAAATCAAGTAATTTTAAAAAATTATATGTACATTATTATAAATAAAGTGTTAAAACTTTCCGAAGCTAAACGCTTTAAACCTAAAAGTGTATGTGAGTTTATTTGCGAAGGAAAAGGTCCAGTATTGGACAACAATAGTGAAAGGTGAATGTAGTGTACCCAGTGCGAAAGGGAGGTATTTTCTACAGAAAGGTACTATCAGAATAGAGCACAACTGAATTGGAGGAATACCACTAGCTGTGCAATATCAAGATACACCTGGCCTGATTATAGCCAAAGGAGGACGAGGAGTCTACTAAGCAAGTCAAGAGCTCACACCCACAAACTTATAGCAGTATGTACAGGTCACTGGGCGATAGGCACGCATGCGGAGTAGATGGGAATTCCGTACCATGATCACTGCAGAAGTTGTAAGGACATATCTACCGCATATTCTGTGTAAATACAGATATCCGTACTACATCAGTAGGTTGCGACGAGTTTTTATACCACCAAAACGGCTCCTAAAAACTACTTGGACGAGCTGGGTCGCAGCCATTTACCTACCTATCTACCTAGCTATATAAAAAAATATATGCATACGTATGTACATAGTACAAATAAAATTTTTTTTGGGCAACGTAAAAAATGTATTTCTCATACATAACAGTTATCAAGCAACGTAAAAAATAAACGTTGACAAACAACTATTACGAGTACTTCCAAAAAATAAAATAAACGTTAATAAATAACTGTTATCCCCAAAAAATAAAATAAACGTTGACGTATAACTCTTATTTGAAAAATACATTTTTTTTTTTCATTGAATAACTATTATGAACCAACGTTTTGAACAAATTTTATAATTCGAGCAACGTTTTTGACACAGAAATTTCAAATAATAGTTATTCTTTGTCTCTGTTTTTCATGTTTTTTTTTCTAAATTTCCACTCTGGTGGTATTATAGGTTTTAGTAAGTAAAGTACTAAAACCAGTACTTAATTTGTTGTCTAATTTCGTTTCATAAAGGTTTCACTCCCGACACGAATATAGGGTTATCTATAAACATCAACACTTAAACAAAGCTGCAAACAAAGATTGTTCCGAAGGTATGCCACTAGGCAGGTTAGCAAGGGCTTGAGAATTTTCAAGTTGAAATCGATCTTGCCACTGATGGAAATACTTACCCCTGCGAGTTAGGGGGTTAGAATATACCCAATGCCGGTATGCCTGTTGTAAGAGGCGACTAAAATGCACAAAGGTAATAACGTGCTTGATGTTTGATCTGCGGATATGATGCCTCTCATTACACGTTTTCTCCTTTCGTACGGAATAAGGGGTGCTATGGACTAGAAGGTCGCACTCGTCATTCCAAATCCTTCCCGCTACAGTTGGACAAATACCGCAAGCTGCTAGTACCGGAGCCTACCGGACCATATCCGGAAAAGGACTGCCACTTGGGCAATACTCCCCAGAACCTTCGGGGAGTGTTTTCGTCGCTACTCAAACAAACAAACAAAGTGATGGAGAAGTGAATGGTCCTTTAAGTTGTTTGCAGTTCTAATATAACCAGATAATGATATAAAAGAAATAATAGTCTTTAGATTCCAATTTTTTCATTTTGTTCTAGATATTTTTGTTATGTAATATAGAAATATGTAGTACGCTGATTTTTGTTGGAACGATTTTCCGTCATCCCTTGTCAAGTTTGGTTTTGTGACAAACCGGTTTCGGCGTTCTGCCATTTTCAATGCCTAGCTTCGTTCTGGTCTGTGTCTATCCGCTGCGTTGTTTTTATAGTCCGTGGTTGCTGTGGCAGGTAATGTCAATCTATGTTTTCGTGGTAGGTAACGTTAATATGCGTGTGTGTGTGCGCGGTATTGATACGTCCGAATTGTTATCTGTCCCAAGGGTTGTTTTTGTAGGTATGTAGACATACCGCTTGTTAGCTAAGCGGTAGGTTGATGTAGGTAGAAATCGGTGATTTTTGCAGTTTGGTTCATATTTCGTTTTTGCTTGTTCATTGTTACGTGTTTGGTTGCTGTACCTGCTGGCTTGTGCTGTTTTTTGTAAACTAGTTTTAAGGGTTCAAATATTTCGTCAGAGATAGTGTTGGTTTGTTCGTTTATGATCCTGCCGTCAAATGTTTTTAACTTGTATATCTCCATGTTCTCAAGTACATTGAGCCGCCGGCCTTTTCCTTGTACGTGAAGTATTCGAGCCGTTGTTTTTATGTTAGCTGGGGTGCAGTTGTTCTCAAACATGTGGTTCGCGAAATTAGATTCTGGTATTATGGTGGGTTTTCGTGTTTTTTGTTGTAGTCCCTGATATGCTCTCGGAATCTTGTGCTTATTTTCCTTCCTGTTTGTCCTATGTAGCTGGATTGACATTCACAAGTAAGCCTATACACTGCGTGTCTGTTGTGCTTATTTTCCTTCCTGTTTGTCCTATGTAGCTGGATTGACATTCACAAGTAAGCCTATACACTCCGTGTCTGTTGAATGGGTCATCAGAATTAGTGTCGGTTCTTAGTTTTTGTCCGACGTTGTTGGATGTTCTGAATGCTGTGTTGATGTTATATCTTTTAAAGAACTTTGCTAATTTGTACGTCGCTTTTCCAGTGTATGTCATTGCCGTCCAAACCATTGGATTTTCCTCTACGTTTACTCTTTTTTGTGTTCCATGGCTACTTCTGAGTTTATCCACAAGTGCTTTCTTGTATCCATTATTTGCCGCTATGTTATATATTGTATTAAGCTCTCTCCAGTATGCTTCCTGTGTGAGCGGCGTTCTCTGAAGCCTATCCACTAAGTGCCTCAATGCTGCATTTTTGTGCTGTTGCGGATGGTTTGATGTAGAGTGTATAATGGTGTCCGTGGCAGTCGGTTTTCTATAAATGCCGTAGTTGAACCTATTTGTTATTTTGTCAATCCCTATAGTTAGGTCCAGGTAGTTCATTATTCCATCTTTTTCTACTTCCATTGTGAACTCTATGTTGCTATGTTGCCTGTTGAGGAACTCTAGTATTTGCTCTTCGTTATCGTCATTTAGGATGCAGATGATGTCATCCACGTATCTAGCGTAGAATGCCACGCCTAACTTTGTTTTTAACTCCTGTATATATTTTCCTTCCAAGTTTTGCATGAATGTTTCCATGAGAATGGCCGATGTTGGGTTACCCATTCCTAGTCCGTTTGTCTGTCTATATATTTTGTTGTTGAACCGGAAATAGTTTTGCCGAAGCGTTGTTCTTAGCGCGTTGGTAATTTGCGCAGTTTTTACCTTATCTTCAGTTTTGTCCAGTAGTGTTTTGTTGACTATATCCATTGTATCTGTTAGTGGTATTGACGGGTATAAGTCCTTTATGTCAAAGGATACGAGTTTACTGCTCCTTGTGAGTTTAACGGTCTCAAGTCTTTGTAGTAGTTCTATCGTATTGCTTATTGTGTATTCGTGCCCTAGTTTCAGAGTGTCCTTTAAAATCGTTTTTAGATGTTTCGACAGTTTATAACCCGGCGCGGACTTAAAATTAATTATAGGTCTCATCGGCGTATCCTGCTTGTGGATTTTAGGTAACGCAATGAGTGGAGGAGCAGATGGATTCAACAGGCAACATAGCAACATAGAGTTCACAATGGAAGTAGAAAAAGATGGAATAATGAACTACCTGGACCTAACTATAGGGATTGACAAAATAACAAATAGGTTCAACTATGGCATTTATAGAAAACCGACTGCCACGGACACCATTATACACTCTACATCAAACCATCCGCAACAGCACAAAAATGCAGCATTGAGGCACTTAGTGGATAGGCTTCAGAGAACGCCGCTCACACAGGAAGCATACTGGAGAGAGCTTAATACAATATATAACATAGCGGCAAATAATGGATACAAGAAAGCACTTGTGGATAAACTCAGAAGTAGCCATGGAACACAAAAAAGAGTAAACGTAGAGGAAAATCCAATGGTTTGGACGGCAATGACATACACTGGAAAAGCGACATACAAATTAGCAAAGTTCTTTAAAAGATATAACATCAACACAGCATTCAGAACATCCAACAACGTCGGACAAAAACTAAGAACCGACACTAATTCTGATGACCCATTCAACAGACACGGAGTGTATAGGCTTACTTGTGAATGTCAATACAGCTACATAGGACAAACAGGAAGGAAAATAAGCACAAGATTCCGAGAGCATATCAGGGACTACAACAAAAAAACACGAAAACCCACCATAATACCAGAATCTAATTTCGCGAACCACATGTTTGAGAACAACTGCACCCCAGCTAACATAAAAACAACGGCTCGAATACTTCACGTACAAGGAAAAGGCCGGCGGCTCAATGTACTTGAGAACATGGAGATATACAAGTTAAAAACATTTGACGGCAGGATCATAAACGAACAAACCAACACTATCTCTGACGACATATTTGAACCCTTAAAACTAGTTTACAAAAAACAGCACAAGCCAGCAGGTACAGCAACCAAACACGTAACAATGAACAAGCAGAAACGTAATATGAACCAAACTGCAAAAATCACCGATTTCTACCTACATCAACCTACCGCTTAGCTAACAAGCGGTATGTCTACATACCTACAAAAACAACCCTTGGGACAGATAACAATTCGGACGTATCAATACCGCGCACACACACACACATATTAACGTTACCTACCACGAAAACATAGATTGACATTACCTGCCACAGCAACCACGGACTATAAAAACAACGCAGCGGATAGACACAGACCAGAACGTAGCTAGGCATTGAAAATGGCAGAACGCCGAAACCGGTTTGTCACAAAACCAAACTTGACAAGGGATGACGGAAAATCGTTCCAACAAAAATCAGCTTACTACCCTGTCGGAAGATCAACACAACAAAATAAATCACTTACCGCCTGTCAGGCTTTTAATTTAAACACGGATGGACTACTAACGAAATACGAACGGAAACTGCGAAAAATGCATACGACTAAGGCAAATATTTGGTACAACAAGCAATGTTTAGAATTGAATGTTACACCGAAATTTGCGAGAATAAAAATAAAAACCAACACCCAAGCAAGTAGGAGAACGACCAGGAAGGCGGAAAAGGACTTTTTAAAGTTCGAATTACAAAGCCTATACGCTAAGAAAGACAAGATAAACACCGAACTACTGAGGATACATCTGCAATTGTCCGGACTCTTGCCCACGACTGCATTGATGGACTGCTTCGACCACATAAAGACGGGAATCAAACGCGAACTACAACGCAAATACGAAAAACTGAACCGAAAATTGGACCAGTTAACGGGCCGACGCGATCACAGTAACAGTCAACAAACACACGAATTTAACAAAAGGTTCGTAAACCTAACAACAGTGGCCATTAGCAACGAAGAAGCGCAACTTCTAGGGAAGGGCCTGAAGCACAACATCGCGGATAGCAATGAAGCAAAAAGAACTGAGCAAGCGATAGTAGATGCAGAGGTTGCAATATCGCTTCTTCCATATGAAGAACAGGAGCACGCAAGGCACATGTGCAGAGAAATCATAAGCAAGGAAGTAAGAGCCCAGGAAGCACAAAAAGGAAATAAGGAGCTGAAAATATTGAAAAGGCTACAACGAAAGCTAAAAAATAACAACATCGTCACAACTAAGGCAGACAAAGGAAACACAACGGTGCTAATCAGTAAGGATGAATATATAGCAAAGACAGAGAAGCTCATCGAGGAAATGAAATGCCGCATTATTAGGGATAACCCCACGGATAAATACCAGACCGAAGTTAAAGAGGTTATAAAAAATGCTACCAAAATAATAGACGAGAGGATGGCATATACCCTAATACAAATGAATCCATCTGCTCCTCCACTCATTGCGTTACCTAAAATCCACAAGCAGGATACGCCGATGAGACCTATAATTAATTTTAAGTCCGCGCCGGGTTATAAACTGTCGAAACATCTAAAAACGATTTTAAAGGACACTCTGAAACTAGGGCACGAATACACAATAAGCAATACGATAGAACTACTACAAAGACTTGAGACCGTTAAACTCACAAGGAGCAGTAAACTCGTATCCTTTGACATAAAGGACTTATACCCGTCAATACCACTAACAGATACAATGGATATAGTCAACAAAACACTACTGGACAAAACTGAAGATAAGGTAAAAACTGCGCAAATTACCAACGCGCTAAGAACAACGCTGCGGCAAAACTATTTCCGGTTCAACAACAAAATATATAGACAGACAAACGGACTAGGAATGGGTAACCCAACATCGGCCATTCTCATGGAAACATTCATGCAAAACTTGGAAGGAAAATATATACAGGAGTTAAAAACCAAGTTAGGCGTGGCATTCTACGCTAGATACGTGGATGACATCATCTGCATCCTAAATGACGATAACGAAGAGCAAATACTAGAGTTCCTCAACAGGCAACATAGCAACATAGAGTTCACAATGGAAGTAGAAAAAGATGGAATAATGAACTACCTGGACCTAACTATAGGGATTGACAAAATAACAAATAGGTTCAACTACGGCATTTATAGAAAACCGACTGCCACGGACACCATTATACACTCTACATCAAACCATCCGCAACAGCACAAAAATGCAGCATTGAGGCACTTAGTGGATAGGCTTCAGAGAACGCCGCTCACACAGGAAGCATACTGGAGAGAGCTTAATACAATATATAACATAGCGGCAAATAATGGATACAAGAAAGCACTTGTGGATAAACTCAGAAGTAGCCATGGAACACAAAAAAGAGTAAACGTAGAGGAAAATCCAATGGTTTGGACGGCAATGACATACACTGGAAAAGCGACGTACAAATTAGCAAAGTTCTTTAAAAGATATAACATCAACACAGCATTCAGAACATCCAACAACGTCGGACAAAAACTAAGAACCCACACTAATTCTGATGACCCATTCAACAGACACGGAGTGTATAGGCTTACTTGTGAATGTCAATACAGCTACATAGGACAAACAGGAAGGAAAATAAGCACAAGATTCCGAGAGCATATCAGGGACTACAACAAAAAAACACGAAAACCCACCATAATACCAGAATCTAATTTCGCGAACCACATGTTTGAGAACAACTGCACCCCAGCTAACATAAAAACAACGGCTCGAATACTTCACGTACAAAGAAAAGGCCGGCGGCTCAATGTACTTGAGAACATGGAGATATACAAGTTAAAAACATTTGACGGCAGGATCATAAACGAACAAACCAACACTATCTCTGACGAAATATTTGAACCCTTAAAACTAGTTTACAAAAAACAGCACAAGCCAGCAGGTACAGCAACCAAACACGTAACAATGAACAAGCAAAAACGAAATATGAACCAAACTGCAAAAATCACCGATTTCTACCTACATCAACCTACCGCTTAGCTAACAAGCGGTATGTCTACATACCTACAAAAACAACCCTTGGGACAGATAACAATTCGGACGTATCAATACCGCGCACACACACACGCATATTAACGTTACCTACCACGAAAACATAGATTGACATTACCTGCCACAGCAACCACGGACTATAAAAACAACGCAGCGGATAGACACAGACCAGAACGAAGCTAGGCATTGAAAATGGCAGAACGCCGAAACCGGTTTGTCACAAAACCAAACTTGACAAGGGATGACGGAAAATCGTTCCAACAAAAATCAGCTTACTACCCTGTCGGAAGATCAACACAACAAAATAAATCAATATGTAGTACCTTAAATGACTTAGTAGTGGTTTTTAGATTTTGACTTCAATGTCAACTGCTTAGCTTTTATATTGCATAACTTTTCAGAAGATGAGTTTACGTCGTAATGCAAGTTTTTCGTTTATCTTAGACATTATTTGAAGTAGCACTGTTGAGCTGTTATGGAGTTTTATTGTTACTTATGCGCAAATTTCCATAATTAAATAAGTAATTATTTTTGATCGGTTTAAAAGGGGTTGTTCGAAAATATATACTTATACAAGTATATCGTCTTCTTCCAGTCAAAAAGATGGATGTTCCAAAAGGAAACTGTTGGAAAATGAAGTTTCAAACCTTCCTCCTTGCGAAAAATCAATATATTTTCCTCAATTTGCATGATATACTAGATATGGCTTTAATAGGGATCATTCGATGCCAACCCAGTGGCATTTACTATTTAGGCAAGATGTTGACGATATCTATTGTACAAGCACAAAATAAATTTAAATTTAAAAAGTGTAAATTTAAATCACTCCACGCATTTTTGAGGGGTTGAAAAACTAATTTTTTGTATAACATGGACCTTTTTAATGAAATGAACAAGCGATTTTGACCTTCAGTTCCAAAATTAAACAAATAGTGAATGGTTTTAATTGCTAGTATTTCCAGAAATATTTGTATGAGAAATGATATTATATATGACTGCTCCATAAAAATTGTGCACTCCCAAGTTTTACTCTGGATACATATCTTTTGCTGGCTTCGAACAGCATTCTTGCTGAAAAGCGTTCCAGCAAATATCAAGTACACAACGGGAATTCTGAAAGATTAGAAAGATAAGAATAGTCCCACTTAATGAAAACGATCGTTGTACAGGAACCTAACCACACTTTCATTTTATACAAGTTAATGCCACATACTCCGAAATTGGGTTCCAAAACTACCCACATGTAAATATGTAATTATTCATACGATAACAGTATGACATGCTAGGTAAGCATGTGACCTACAAGTAGGTCGCTATCCTATGGTCATATGACACCACACGCGCAACCAATCACTTGCTGACCGTGCATTACCATTCATGGGAATGAACGAAAGTAAATAATTCAACAACACCAACAATAGGAATAGTAGCATAAATAAAAGTAAGAAGAGTATTGTAAAGTTAGTAATTAATGTATATTGGAACGATTTTTAGTCATCCCTTGTCAAATTTGGTTTTGAGACAAACCGGTTTCGGCGTTGTGCCATCATCAGTGTCGATTTTCGTTCTGATCTGTTGTGGTCGTTTGTCTTGTATTTATAGTAGGTAGCAGGTAACGTCAGCATGGGTGTCTGTTTGTGTACGTGTGTGCATGTGTTGTGTGTGTACATTCAGAAACGGGGGTGGTTTTGCATCGATCGGTTTTTTGTGTGGTTGACTGAGGCAGGTAAAAGTTGGTAATTTTTGTTGTTTGACCTTTTTTGCTTGTTTGTTGTTTTTGATCTTTTGCTGTTTTGTACTTATTTGTCGGTGCGTGTGTGTTTGTGGTACCTGAGTGGTTGCTTTGTTTTTTGTAAACCAATTTTAAAGGTTCGAATATTGTGTCGGAAACAGTGTTTGTCTGTTCCTTTATTATTCTACCGTCGAATGTTTTTTGTTTGTAGATTTCCATGTTTTCGAGTACGTTCAGACATCGGCCTTTTGCTTGTACATGTAGGACCTTGACTGTTTTTTTTTGATGTTTCCGGGGGGCATTTATTCTCCGCCATGTGATTCGCAAAGTTGGACTCTGGTATGATGGTTGGATTCCGTATCTTTTTGTTGTAATCTCTAATGTGTTCTCTGAACCTCGTTCTTACTTGTCGTCCGGTTTGTCCTATGTAACTGTGGTGGCATTCACAAGTGAGCTTGTATACACCCCGGCTGCTAAACGGATCTTCTGAATTAGTTTTGGTTCTTAGCTTCCGTCCTAAATTGTTCGATGTTTTGAACGCTGTGTTGATGTTGTATTTTCTAAGGAAATTTGCTAATTTATATGTTGCCCTTCCACTATATATGTCATTGTCGTCCAGGTTTGTGTACTTTCTTCTCCATTGTTTCTTTTTTGTTCTCTAAGGTCTCTCCTGAGTTTATTTACTAGTGCTTTTTTATATCCGTTGTTTGTAGCGATGTTATATATTATTCCAAGCTCTCTTCTATATGCTTCTTGTGTAAGAGGCGTTCTTTCCAATCTTTGTACTAAGTGCCTTAGCGCTGCATTTTTATGTTGTTGTGGGTGGTTCGAGGTATTATGTATTATTGTGTCGGTGGCCGTTAGTTTCCTATATATGTCGTAGTTGAATTTATTGCTAGCCTTATCAATACTTATTGTGAGGTCCAGATAATTGATTACTCCGTCTTTTTCGGTTTCCATTGTGAATTTTATGTTCCCGTGCAGCTTGTTGAGGTACTCCAGCACTTGCTCTTCGTTGTTGGTAGTTAAAACGCATATGATATCATCCACGTACCTTGCGTAAAATCACACTCCTAATTTGGAATTTAACTCCTGTATATACTCTTTTTCCAGGTTTTGCATAAACGCTTCCATAAGAATAGCCGATGTTGGGTTTCCCATCGCAAGTCCGTTTGTTTGTCTGTATATTTTATTGTTGAATTGAAAATAGTTTTGACGTAGTGTGGTTCTTACCGTGTTCGTGATTTGCGTACTTTTTACTTTATCTTTTGTTTTACGTAGTATTATAGAGTTTACTATGTTCAATGCTTCTGCTAGTGGTATTGATGTGTATAGATCTTTTATATCGAAAGATACCAATTTGCTGTACTTTGTCACTTCAACGGTCCTAAGTTTGTTTATTAGTTCAGATGTATTAGTTATGGTGTGTTCGTTGCTAAGTTCCAGTGTGTCCTTCAATACTGTTTTTAAATATTTAGATAGCTTATAGCATGGTGCCGATTTAAAATTAATGATTGGTCTCATTGGATTGCCTGGCTTGTGGATTTTTGGTAGCGCAATCAGTGGTGGAGTTGACGGGTTCATTTGGACTAATGTATATGCCGAGTTTGTATCTATTATATTTGTTGCAGTTTTTATAGCCACTTTGATTTCTTTCTGGTATTCATCCGTGGGGTTCACTCTTATTCTACGACATTCCATATCCTCGATGAGTTTTTCGGTTTTTGTTATATACTCATCTTTTTCAATTAACACAGTTGTGTTGCCTTTGTCCGCCTTCGTTGCGACAATGTTGTTTATCCTGAGTTTATGTTGTAGGTTCTTGACTGTTTTTTGCTCCGTGTTTCTCTTCTGTCCTTCCTTTGCTTTCACTTCCTTGTTTATTATTTCTCTGCAGATGTGTCTTGCGTGCTCTTGTTCCTCAACTGGTATTAATGATATTGCGACCTCTGCGTCTACGATCGCCTGTTCCGTATTTCTTTTTTCGTTTTGGTCTATAATATTGTGTTTCAGTCCCTTTTTAAGAAGTTGTTCTTCCGCCGCGGTGATGGCCACTGTCGTTAGGTTTACGAGCCTGGCATGGAAATGGTGCGGTTGTTGGTTGTTGTCCCGTTCGCGACGTCCTGTCAGCTTATCTAGTTTCCGGTTCAGCGTCCTGTATTTCTGTTGTAGTTCATGTTCGACCTCAGTCCTTATGCGCTCGAAGCATTCCATTAACGTATCGGTAGGTAATTGCTCAGCCAACCTTAAATGGATGGATAGAATTTCGGCATTTATTCCATCTTTCTTGTCGTACTGGTTTTTCAACTCATATCTTAGGAAGTCTCTTTCCGCCTTCCTAATTGCTTGTATTGGTGTTTGTTTTCATTGTTATTTTTGCAAATTTTGGGGTCACATTCAATTCTATGCATTGTTTGTTAAACCAAATGTTTGCCCTCGTTGTATGCAATTTCAGTAAACGTCGTTTGTAAACTTAGTAAGTAGACCGTTTTCGTTTAAGTTAAAAGCCTGACAAGCATTAACGGTTTTATTTTGTTTTGTTGTTTTTCCGACAGGGTGAATGATTGATGTATATTGGAACGATTTTTCGTCATCCCTTGTCAAATTTGGTTTTGAGACAAACCGGTTTCGGCGTTGTGCCATCATCAGTGTCGATTTTCGTTCTGATCTGTTGTTGTCGTTTGTCTTGTATTTATAGTAGGTAGCAGGTAACGTCAGCATGGGTGTCTGTTTGTGTACGTGTGTGCATGTGTTGTGTGTGTACATTCAGAAACGGGGGTGGTTTTGCATCAATCGGTTTTTTGTGTGGTTGACTGAGGCAGGTAAAAGTTGGTAAGTTTTGTTGTTTGACCTTTTTTTGCTTGTTTGTTGTTTTTGATCTTTTGCTGTTTTGTGCTTATTTGTCGGTGCGTGTGTGTTTGTGGTACCTGAGTGGTTGCTTTGTTTTTTGTAAACCAATTTTAAAGGTTCGAATATGGTGTCGGAAACAGTGTTTGTCTGTTCGTTTATTATTCTACCGTCGAATGTTTTTTGTTTGTAGATTTCCATGTTTTCGAGTACGTTCAGACGTCGGCCTTTTGCTTGTACATGTAGGACCCTGACTGTTTTTTTTTTTTGATGTTTCCGGGGGGCATTTATTCTCCGCCATGTGATTCGCAAAGTTGGACTCTGGTATGATGGTTGGATTCCGTATCTTTTTGTTGTAATCTCTAATGTGTTCTCTGAACCTCGTTCTTACTTGTCGTCCGGTTTGTCCTATGTAACTGTGCTGGCATTCACAAGTGAGCTTGTATACACCATGGCTGCTAAACGGATCTTCGTTCCAATATAAATCAATCATTCACCCTGTCGGAAAAACAACAAAACAAAATAAAACCGTTAGTAATTAAGTTGATTTGATTTAATAAAGAACAACGATTTTTAGTCGTTTAGTAATAAATATATATTTTTTGGTTTCCCATTAGAGAAACCAGTAACTGGCGCCCAACGGCCCAGTCGCGTTAGTTTTCGAATAGTGTAAAGGCCCTAAAGCAGCGTTGCACAAATCCTATCACCGGTGCGGAGATTTTTTATGCTCTCACACCGATGAGCGCACACGTACAAGGCAAGCGCTCTCTATGCACTGCGAGAAGGTATGTTTTATTATTAGTTGCTTGACGACTGTTGACCACGAAACATCGTATGCGCTGCTTATAAGCATAAAAAATGTTCAACATTGAATGGGAAGACAAATATTTATTTTCCGAAAACTTTTTCGGTAATTCTGAATGTTTAATTTGCCAATACATAGCAATACGCAATAGCGAATATTACGTCAAACGGCATTATTTTAGAAATCATTCCAGTTACGAAAAATTTAAAAAATAAAGGCTTAGAAGGCAATTAAATTTTCACTTAAAAATGTAAAGTAACAAAGTGATAATAAACAAATTATTTTTACAAATTAATATTTTATTTGAATAGGTATATATGTTTTTAAATTAATCCTTAAAGTTTCATAAACTTATCTAGAACGGTTTATTTATAATACATTTTTGAATAAAAAGTACCAAAAAGTTTCTTTAAAAAAAAAATATTTATTGATATTATTAATATCAAAATTTTTTGAAAATGTTTTGGGGATAAATTTTTTGTATTAACTACTTATGATATATTATGTCACAATAATTTTGGATATATAATTCAACTAACGTGAACTCAAAATTGGCAAAATTTTTCGGGTGTACGCTAGAGTTCTCTCATATTCTAACACTAGCGCAAAACGTCATTGTATGGGTGTGAGCATCACTGCTCTAAAGTAGTGCCTCGCGACCTTTTCGTTAAATCAATCGCGTATTCGTGATAACTAGTGGCCCTAAAGTTAAGCGTTCACATTCCGTCCAATGTAATTCTTGCAAAAGATGGCTGCACAAAACCAGGTGCTCCGGGCTAAATCCCTCCACACATAGGCCTCCTAGTTACTACAAAACTTTCGTGGCCCCTTGCTGCTCAAGCCCTAGGACGTCCCGTGGCCAACGACGATCTAGTATCGCACCGTCACAAGCTTCTGAAATAGTCTCCACGACTAATAGCACCAATAACGCCCAGCAAGAAGTGTGTAACACCCGCTGCCGCTCACGCCCACAGGCGCCAACACCTCACACAGCCGCTCACAGCTACTTCTTACGTAGCACCTCTGTCTCAGATGTGAGCAATGCCGAGCGACAGCCCACCCCCCTCCCACTTTCAACTTCCCCTTCTTCTTCCAGCACTAGCACAAATGTAAGTCAAAGCCACCAGCTCCTGGTCCCTTACACCTTGTGCTCCGTTTGTCGGCTGAGACTATATACACCTGCTACATCAGTCAAATGCAATTCCTGCCATGGCCTGTGTCACTTGCTTATATGTTCTCAACTTGGAAACAGGAACCTATGGACTGATACGTACGTTGCACCATGTTGTCGAGCTACGCAACCTACAACGTCGACCGATTCGCCACCCTCTGGTGCCCCGGATCCCTCGTCTTCTAGAGTGCGACGCAGTGTGCGACCCAGCCTGCTTCCACCAAGGCATACGCACCAGTCCCTGACCCCCAGCGTGAACACTTCTGCCCCTTCGCACTTTCGCGTCCTACAGTTAAACTGCAACGGCCTAACCGGGAAAGTGAGTGAAATAGTGAACTTTATGAAGCGACAGAACATCAAGATCGCTGCCATTCAGGAGACGAAGTTAAACGCCCGATCAAATCTCAAATCAAGAATCAAATCAAGATTCCGAGAGCATATCAGGGACTACAACAAAAAAACACGAAAACCCACCATAATACCAGAATCTAATTTCGCGAACCACATGTTTGAGAACAACTGCACCCCAGCTAACATAAAAACAACGGCTCGAATACTTCACGTACAAGGAAAAGGCCGGCGGCTCAATGTACTTGAGAACATGGAGATATACAAGTTAAAAACATTTGACGGCAGGATCATAAACGAACAAACCAACACTATCTCTGACGAAATATTTGAACCCTTAAAACTAGTTTACAAAAAACAGCACAAGCCAGCAGGTACAGCAACCAAACACGTAACAATGAACAAGCAAAAACGAAATATGAACCAAACTGCAAAAATCACCGATTTCTACCTACATCAACCTACCGCTTAGCTAACAAGCGGTATGTCTACATACCTACGAAAACAACCCTTGGGACAGATAACAATTCGGACGTATCAATACCGCGCACACACACACGCATATTAACGTTACCTACCACGAAAACATAGATTGACATTACCTGCCACAGCAACCACGGACTATAAAAACAACGCAGCGGATAGACACAGACCAGAACGAAGCTAGGCATTGAAAATGGCAGAACGCCGAAACCGGTTTGTCACAAAACCAAACTTGACAAGGGATGACGGAAAATCGTTCCAACAAAAATCAGCTTACTACCCTGTCGGAAGATCAACACAACAAAATAAATCAATATGTAGTACCTTAAATGACTTAGTAGTGGTTTTTAGATTTTGACTTCAATGTCAACTGCTTAGCTTTTATATTGCATAACTTTTCAGAAGATGAGTTTACATCGTAATGCAAGTTTTTCGTTTATCTTAGACATTATTTGAAGTAGCACTGTTGAGCTGTTATGCAGTTTTATTGTTACTTATGCGCAAATTTCCATAATTAAATAAGTAATTATTTTTGATCGGTTTAAAAGGGGTTGTTCGAAAATATATACTTATACAAGTATATCGTCTTCTTCCAGTCAAAAAGATGGATGTTCCAAAAGGAAACTGTTGGAAAATGAAGTTTCAAACCTTCCTCCTTGCGAAAAATCAATATATTTTCCTCAATTTGCATGATATACTAGATATGGCTTTAATAGGGATCATTCGATGCCAACCCAGTGGCATTTACTATTTAGGCAAGATGTTGACGATATCTATTGTACAAGCACAAAATAAATTTAAATTTAAAAAGTGTAAATTTAAATCACTCCACGCATTTTTTGAGGGGTTGAAAAACTAATTTTTTGTATAACATGGACCTTTTTAATGAAATGAACAAGCGATTTTGACCTTCAGTTCCAAAATTAAACAAATAGTGAATGGTTTTAATTGCTAGTATTTCCAGAAATATTTGTATGAGAAATGATATTATATATGACTGCTCCATAAAAATTGTGCACTCCCAAGTATTACTCTGGATACATATCTTTTGCTGGCTTCGAACAGCATTCTTGCTGAAAAGCGTTCCAGCAAATATCAAGTACACAACGGGAATTCTGAAAGATTAGAAAGATAAGAATAGTCCCACTTAATGAAAACGATCGTTGTACAGGAACCTAACCACACTTTCATTTTATACAAGTTAATGCCACATACTCCGAAATTGGGTTCCAAAACTACCCACATGTAAATATGTAATTATTCATACGATAACAGTATGACATGCTAGGTAAGCATGTGACCTACAAGTAGGTCGCTATCCTATGGTCATATGACACCACACGCGCAACCAATCACTTGCTGACCGTGCATTACCATTCATGGGAATTGTTTAGGCGAGATGCCTAAAGTCTTAAAAAATGGGCCACCCTAATGTAACTTTAGCGCCCTTCCAATCACTCACACCAACCCACCCACCTGTGTGGGCATGCATGCATATTCGTGTTTTGTCAGCACACATATACATGCATGGGGGTGTGCATGTGTGGGTTCACCTCCCCTTAAAACCGGAGGATGATTTTCAGGTTCAACGGTTGTCCTCGATTGAAAAACCGTCTACTTTTCCAGAGACAGTCGACACGACCACATCACGGCCAGCCCAGGATTTTTCGCCCGCACCAAGGTAAACTAATTGTGTATAAATTATATTTTTTATAAATATACGGTCACAGTTTTATAACGAGAATTCTCGTTTCTTTTTTCTTTTCTATTTCGAGCACAAATTCGACCGCCGTGCTTTTGAGCCACCGCCGCTCCCAGTTAGCACAAAGCTCGAATTTCCATGGTCCATCTCCCCGTCAAGAGACACCAGCATACAGTCCACAACAACAACAATTGGAGTATTAATCAAGAATCTAATTTGTATTACCAGAAGCTGCCACACAATAAAGGAGAAAATACTCAATATTGGTCACACTCTGCCGCAATCACAAATTACACACAACTCTGCCACACACTCTGCGCAATTACAAAAAGCGAACAACTCTGCCATACACTCTGCCACATACCACAACAAACAACATCAACTTTATACAACAAATTCGGCCGATCACCACATCAAAGCACGTAAGTTGTATATTTCTTGCCACTTAGTTTTTTTTTTTTTTGTGTGTTGCATACAATTGTATAAAAGTGCCGCCCGCGAGTGTAATCAAACGTAAGTGCGTTTAGTGAATATTTAATAATAGTGATTTTTTTTGGTTCAGTTAAGTGCTTTAGTTTTCTTTAAATTTTAAATTAAATTAAACGCTTAAAAATCCTTGTGTCTATCCGGATTATCCCCCCACCAGTGGTAAGGTTTTTTGGACACAGCGCAAGGCAAGAGGTAACATAACCTCATTTTCACAAATAAGTTCACTTAGCCTTTCGATCTTCAGTTTGTTTTTTTTTGGTTTTTCCACTTGTTTTTTTTTCCGTAATTACAGAGCAAAATTTTAATCGAAGGCTAGTTATTATTTTCTGATAAAATTCACTATTTGTATAGCACTTTTCTTTGTTTTCACATTTCTTCATTTAATATTCACTTTCGCTCGTTTGATACACCGCGCACTTTATCTGTGTTTGTTGTGTATTTCTTTATTGCGGCAACACATACACACATTTATATATACATATTCCCCTTATACGTGTGGGTGGCGAGTAAGTCACAAAGATTCTGTTTACATTTTTGCGTTTGTAGCAAACAAATATTATTATTATTATTATTCGTCAGACAAATCGGCCAAGTCTGCAATATAATTCAAAAATTAACAATAAATAAAAATAATTGAATTAAATTATACATTAATTGAGTTTACTACAATTTTATTGAGGTTGGTTTGTTTTTCCTGGGTAAAATACTGCCTTTACCTTTTCTATTCAGCATTTTTCTTGTACGGTTGAGCATTTCATCGTACCTTCAGCTTTCTTTTTTCGGTTTTGTTTTGATTCTACAGATCCTCTAAGTCCAAAATATGGAAAGTTTCATTAGGCTGGCTGATTCGATTTTTGAATTCGAATCAGACTACAATGAATTAGAGGATTCAGTCCACAGCAAGTACACTCTTGGGCTTCAACAAGAGGACTTGAAGGCAATGTGGAGGAAAACAGAACGGCTTATGACGACTTACTAAATTCAGATAAGTTAGAGGCCACTGGTATAGCTTCTGTCAAACAGAAGTATAAGAGATCATATGCAGTATATTTACGCTGCATGTCAGATATGGCTACACGCCAAGCGACATACAACAAAACAGAAAATAAATCTGAAGAAAAGCCCGAATTTGAACATAGTATCCGCCTGCCTCCATGTGATACTGAAGTTTTCAAGGGCGATTATCTGTCATGGCCAACATTTCGTGACATGTTCACGGCTATATACATCTTAAATAAACGCCTAACACCAGTGGAGAAATTGTTCCATCTGAACAATAAGACACAAGGTGAGGCAAAAGATATCGTGAAAAAATGTCCACTTACGAATGAGGGATTTGATACGGCCTGGAGAAATTTATGCGAGAGATACGAAAACAAACGTATCCTAGTAAACTCGCAACTCCAAATTTTATTCAACTTGAAAAAGGTAGAGAGTGAATGTGGTAGCGCGATTAAAACACTTCAGCGCGAAATAAATAATTGCCTTTCGTCCCTGCGAAGTCATAAAATTGACACGTCGAACTGGGACGCAATTATAACGTATTTGTGTTCGACGAAATTGCCGGAAAGTACGCTTGGTCTATGGGAGCAAAGCATAGACCACAAAGTGGAAATATCCAAGTGGGAGGATATGGACAAATTTTTGTCCAACCGCTTCCAGACACTCGAAACCGTGTCTGGGTTCATAGGGAGTTCTTCGAAAGTGCAAAAGCCGCAAAGTACGCGGATTGCCAACGAAACCCCTGCAAAAAGACTTGGTACATACCAAGCAAACGTGACTAAACTACTGTGCACAAAGTGCAAATCGAATGCCCACAGATTACGAAACTGTCCCCGTTTTCTCAAATTAACTCCGGTGGAGAGAATTAACTTTGTCAAATCCACCAAGGGCTGTTTGAACTGCCTATCCCCAGGACATACTGTGTCGAAGTGCACCAGTTCTTATGACTGCAACAAGTGCCACTCTCGACATAATACGCTCCTGCATGCGGAGTCTCTTCAGACGCAGGCAACCACCAGCCCTAATCAGTATCATGCTGATAATGCTGCCTCAACTTCAAAACAGGCACAAGAGAGACGGGAAGCTGAAAAATCTGTTTCGGCCATAAACAGAAACGTTAAATCCTGCCATGTGCATTCAAGCGCAGGTGTGCTGCTAGGGACAGCTCGAGTAAACATTCATCATAATGGTACAGACTTCCCAGCAAGAGCACTGATTGATTCTGGTTCGGAGTGCTCGTTTATGACAGAACGACTCAAACGCAGAATCAATTTACCGGCAAAAAGGATGCATGCTCAAGTTTCGGGCATCACTAATGCCGTCTCAGCTCAAGTCAAGGAGGCATCCAATATTGAACTCCGTTCACCAGTGGACCCTTGCTTCAGCTTAACAACATCAGTTCTAATTCTAGCCAAACTAACTGGGAATCTGCCATCCTGCCATATCGATGCTACGACTATGCAGGCTTTCCCAGACTTAGTCTTGGCAGATAAGCGATTCTACATCAACGAGGAAGTTGATATTATACTTGGCGGAGACGTATATCCGCAAATTATATTGAGTGGGCTGAAAAAGAATGTACTTAGTACACTTCTCGCCCAAGAAACGGTGTTCGGTTGGATATTAACCGGGCGCATAGAAGCACCGAATCCAACCAGAAATATAGTGTCCTTCTACAGCGAAGTTGCTTTGGACAAACAGCTTACAGCATTCTGGGAGTTGGAAAATCTGCCCCGAAACAAAAGCCCAAACGCAGATGACAAGTACTGCGAAGATTTATATAGGGAAACTACAAGTCGTAGAGAGGATGGGAGATATGTCGTCTCTCTTCCATTCAGACAGGACTACCCAGATCAGATAAACATAGGAGGGTCTCTTAGGCGGGCGTGTTCACAATTTTTTAGAAACGAAACGCGTTTAGCAAAGAACCCAGAATTAGGCAAAGAATATATAAGGGTCCTGTCTGAATACGAGACATTAGGGCATATGCGAAAAGTTACTGCCATTGTACCAGCTGATTCGGCGGACAATTACTTTTTGCCCCATCACGCCGTAGTAAAGGCGGAGAGTACCACCACTAAGGTACGCGTCGTATTCAATGCGTCGAGCCCAACGGCAAATGGCACAAGTTTGAACGACATTCTCCTGCCAGGCCCAGTACTACAATCAGATCTTCCAGTACTTATACTGCGATGGAGACTATATCGCTTCGTTTTCAATAGTGACATCGAAAAGATGTATAGGCAAATTTGGATGAGCGATGATCACGTCAAATTCCAACGGATTATTTACCGAACATCGCCTCAAGAACCCATAAGCCTTTACGAGCTGAAAACGGTCACTTTCGGGGTTAATTGTGCGCCTTATCTGGCAATTAGAACCCTTTTACAACTAGCAGATGAAGTAGAGAGTTCTCACCCTACAGCATCTAGCATATTAAGGGAAGGCATGTACGTAGATGACGTACTAGCGGGGGGACACACACTCGCATCGGCCATTAACGCGAGGAATGAGATTCGACAAGTCTTACTCTCCGCGGGCTTCCCACTACGAAAATGGACTTCGAATACTGAGGAAATTCTCAACGACATCCCAATATCGGATCGGCTGACCGAGGACTTTCTGGCATTCGAAGATACCAGCACCGTTAAGGCATTGGGCATAAGATGGAATGCCCATTCAGACCTGTTTTACTTTAAAGCAGGGTCACTAGAAGAAAGTGAAAAGTTAACAAAGCGAGCGATTCTATCCGCCATCGCCAGACTCTTCGACCCTTTAGGATGGCTTGCACCAATGGTCATTGTGGCAAAAATTTTGATGCAGAACATCTGGTTAGAGGGCACCGATTGGGATGAACCAGTTTCGTCCAATACATTGGAACGATGGCAAAACTTCAGACATCAATACCACGAAATCGACAACATAAAGATACCACGATGGGTAAACTTTTCACCAGAAGATGATGTCGAAATACATGGATTCTGCGATGCTTCGGAAAAAGCATACGCTGCAGCTGTCTACATGCGAGTCAAAAGCAATGATGATATCTTCGTGAATCTACTCCTTGCCAAAACCAGAGTAGCACCAGTGAAGACCATCTCACTTCCGCGTTTGGAACTTTGCGGAGCAGTACTGTTAGCGGAGATGATGGAATCAATATTCCGAAACATAAAACTGGGACCTGTGAAACAGTATCTATGGACGGATTCCACCATCGTTTTGGCATGGATAAGGAAACCACCCTGTTCCTGGTCAACATTCGTCGCACACAGAATTACAAAAATCATCGACCTAGTCGGCAGCAAGGACTGGCTTCATGTCAACTCGGAAACGAATCCAGCAGACTTAGGAAGCAGAGGACTACCGGCATCGGATTTGGTCAACAATTCTTTGTGGTGGCAGGGACCTTCTTGGCTACAAGAAGACAATTCCCAATGGCCAGTACAAGAAACGGAGTATAGTACATCCGTGGAGGAAAAGAGAGCGCAGGCCTACGCAATATCAACGCAAAAAGAGATCGAGATTCTTGACCGGTTTTCGAATTTACCGAGGGCTTTGAGGGTACTATCATATGTTATGAGATTCTTTCGAAGAACTCATCCCAAGACAAAAGCTTCCTTTCAAGAAAAATCGTGCCTAATCTCATCCGATGAGATCAAGACCACGACGCAACTCTTGATTAAACTCTATCAGAAGCAACATTATAATGAGGAATATGTAAACTTGAAGAAGGGACAGGTAATCGATAGGAAAAGCGAGATATTGCCCCTCAACCCATTCATCGACAAAGATGATATTATTAGGGCGGGTGGTCGTCTTGGAGCGTCTCAAGACCTCGCTTATAACGAGCGCCACCCAATCATACTGCCATACAATTGTAGGTTGACGCGTCTGACTGTACAAATGATACATCAAATCTCCCTCCATGGGGAAAACCAACTGATGCTCCGTCTCATCCGCACCCAATATTGGATTCCGAATGTTAAGAACATGATTAGGGCCACCATCCATAACTGTAAGGTCTGCACCATTTATAAAAAAAGAGCGCAAACCCAACTTATGGGTACCCTTCCTTGCGAACGCACTACTTTCACCCGCGCGTTTACCAATACCGGGGTAGACTTTGCCGGGCCTTTCGACATTAAAAGTTACCGCGGTAGAGGATGTCGATTATCAAAGGGCTACGTTTGCCTCTTTGTTTGTTTCACGACTAAAGCGATCCATCTGGAAGCGACCAGTGATCTTAGCACCCCATCCTTTCTAGCAGCGTTTTCACGTTTTATCGCTAGACGAGGATGTCCGAGAAACATTTACTCCGACAATGGTACCAACTTTGTCGGCGCTTCACGATCTTTGAGATCTGAATTTAAAGCATTTATCTCGGAAGCCCGAGACAAGGCTATCTCCAAATATAGCCATCAAGCCATGACATGGCATTTCATTCCGGCCGGGGCTCCACATATGGGCGGACTCTGGGAGGCGGGCGTGAAGAGCTTCAAAAGCCACTTCAAGAAGTTAGCCTCGCCTCATAAGTTCACGCATGAGGAATTCCATACGCTATTGTGCCGGATTGAGGCATGCCTCAACTCGCGGCCACTTAGTCCAGCCTCAAATGAGCCCGCGGACCTGGAACCCTTGACCCCTGGGCACTTCCTGACTGGAAGTCATCTCCTGGCTCCGCCAGAACCCGAGGTGAATGAGAGCCCTGCCTCCATTATTAATAGGTGGCAGAAGCTCAAGGCTCTTCATCAAACCTTCTGCAGGCGATGGAAGGTGGAATACTTATCCGAACTTCAAAAACGAGTGAAGTGGAAGCATCCGAAACAAAATATTAAGGTGGGGGATCTCGTTGTCATCAAAGAAGACAACTTGTCTCCCAATGAATGGAGGCTCGGCCGAGTTACCCACGTACACCCCAGCGAAGATAGCCGAGTTCGTGTAGTGGACCTCATGACCGAGAAGGGTCAGATCAGAAGACCGTTGGTCAAGCTGATTCTGCTCCCTATGGAGGGAATGGCTGGCGAGAGGCCCGCGGCCTCATCTTAACCATCCCCTTCCATCACCTCCCAACCGTTTTGACCTCCCCTATCCCAAAATTTTCCACCCTTCACTCGCTACCCTTAACGAGGACACCAGAAAGCCTACCGCAGAAGGGCGATCCATTCTGCCACAGAAGACGCGATTGCACTCGATATCGAGGCCCAAGAAAACCTATCGCAGAAAGGCGGACCAATCTGCCACTGAAAATCTATCCATCTGCCACGACAAGTTGGTAGCAGATGGTCCCACCCTCGTATACATATACATATACCTATACGTTCATATCTTTCAAATATACATATGAAACAAATATTTTCTCACCCCTATCCTTGGCTCTAGCTCCAATCCCATATTGTCGAGTAGCGCGCTGGAGTTTTACCGCTCACAGCCACCCTTTGTCCCGCAACTGCTCCCGTACCTGGAAGTAGGACAAACATTAGTATATTCCAAGGGGATGGACACCTATCTATGCACCACCAAAGTCAATATTCATAGTCAGCCGGAAAAAATCGTTCGTCAAACCAGGATATAGCGAACGTGACGTGAATTTTGGTAATTGTTACCCTGAAGAGACAACTACTAAAACCCGTCCGAAATTATCGGGAAAGGTATCAAAAGACGCGTTTTGACCCCGGTAACCCTAATCCGGAAGCGGACTTTCGAATTTGTTTCTCAGTGAAGAGATATTGGAAATCAAAGTTGGAAGATTTCTGTCATTTCATATGGTTGTTGTAACCACAGATTAGGGTGTTCCGAAAGGTGCAAAAGGTATGTTCTGCGCAGCAATTCTGTGTACCGCGTAGCCGGTGTTGGACCGACTAAGGGTTATTTCTTTGAAGTTGCATAGCAACCTTCTCGTGCACTGGCCCTAAACCAACCAAAACAAGATTGATCAAAGTGATCAGAGATCTTTACCATATAAATATGCATTGAGGACTACGAACGTACCATGGAGTTTATAATGCAAAAATATCGTGAACATACAACAAGTAAAATACTCGAAAGCAAAGTAAATTTCAGAGAAGTTTATAATGAAGAACTATGGATTATTATACGCGAACAGCGTGCTAAAATCAAAGAAATGGCCTTGGTAATGCAGTGTGCTGCATCAGCGGATGATGATGCAGTGCATCGTGATATGGAAACAATGTCACGGCTACGTAAAGAAAGCCAAATATTACGTGAATTATTGCAAATTTCCAAACAATTCGGTTCAGCTAATCAACCAATAAAAATTAATGATCACATTATGGAAGAAAAAGGTGTACAAACAGAAGGTGCTAATGATGATTCAGGAGATGAGCTATCACTTCGCACGTTATTGTAAGGAAACATTTATTGTATGTTATATATATTATAGTATATGTATTAATATCACTACTCAACAAATTTTCTACAAAAGCAAAAGTTTATACATTCATGTAACGATAGCCTCCCCTTCCAATCCGGTAGTTATCACTTAGCTTTATATACTGACCGAGGAAGTATTATATTGGTCCACTGCGGCATATGCCATGCAAATATGCCAATAAATGTGGTATTAATAAAGTTAGTATAATATAGCCAACGTATGGCACACGACCAGTATGCCCGACTGGACAAAACCAGTCACCACGGCGCACAGCATCACGCGTATGCTGGGTGATGAAGGCACAAAGCACCACTCCAAATGTTAACGATGTCTTAAAATAATTTAGGCTGGCGGTACATATGTAAAAAATTAATAGTACCAAAAGTATACTGGAGCAGTGTAAAAATGGACGACGTGGTAAATTGGTAGCATCCTCTAAATACAACGAACACGCTTCAATAAAATGGTCAACATCAATCAATGACGATACCGCGACAAACAAAAATATGGTGGCAAAATACCAGCTGCTGTTGCTGCCACAGCAACACTACGCAGTGACGCAGTTGCCACTATCGACGAAGACCCACAAGAGGAATTTTTACTAAATTTTGCATAACCCATACCGCGAGAACTTGCATTGGAACTGCAGGTCGAATGTGTTGGACTTACGCTTTGTATCAGTGGCTTGGTGTCGAGCATAGCTGTATTTGGATCTAGCAAACCTGATGTTGATGCGCCCGACGAGTTACTTGCAGCTGATGACATGCCATGGTGAGCTGAAAGATGTATTGCATTTGGTGAAGGTAGAGATAGATTACTATTGTCGCCGTTGTGATGATTGTGCTGCATATGGTGAGACTGCGCAATATTATGTTGTTGATGATGATGTTGCACAGGGCCATACGAATGATTATGCTGCTGGTAAGAATGCTGTAGAGATTGTTGACCTAACAACATTGGTCCCTCATGTTGCATCATAGATGAATGTTGTTGATAGTGATTATTGCTATTGATCACCTGCAATGAAAAGAAAGAAAATCATTAATATTTGAATACAATTAATTGCGACATATATGCATATACATACAAAATGTGTCTCAAAGCATGCGCCGGCCGCCACAGCGTGTGAGACACATTTTTTTTGGTTCCTAGTAATTTGCGCTGCTACCGAAACGATACAGAGTTTCGGGCAGCGCTAACAAATACTTACCTTCTCCAGATATTGTCCATGCGCCAGGCGATCTTCCACAGCTGCATCTCCAGTTGTCCATGTGCCCCTGAAAATAAAAGAAAAAATTAGATTTCATACACTTTACAATTAAAATTTACAATTTTTACTTACCTTGCAGAGCTGCTGACCCACGCGTGCCGGAAACAAGAAAATTATGAATTGTTCCAATTCAATGAATTTTCTTTGTTTCTTTTTCACGACTTTGCAAGGCGTGAGTACGCACATATATGTATGTGTGCAAATACAAACCATCACGCCATGCGAGCTCTCATTTACTCGCAAAAAATTTGCTAGCATATGTATATATGCATAATTTTACCATCACGTTAGTGATGCGATATTTTGGTCACCGGGTACCGAAATCCCGATCTGCCAAAATCGGTACCATTCACTGCGGGATCAATAGGGTAACGAAATCTACGTTCGTACCTGATCGGCGAAGATCCCGCTTCTAGTAAAATAGGAAATAACCTATAAATAATGAATTTTCACACAAAAATTTGGAAAATTGGTTTTTTCGAACTACGGAAAATTTTTTTTGGTTGTTTTTGTTATCCATTTTTTTGCGGGGTTTTGTTTGTTTTGTTTTTTTCGGAGGGGGCAGGACTGTTTTGCCCACAAAACAACAAAAAATAAACCCTAACAGTCACCACATTCGCACTCTCTACCCAGTTCGGTACCGAAACCAAGTACCGAAAAAAGCGAAAATGCCGCTGTGTGCACGGCACTGACGCCACTTATGACGGCGACCATGCAAGTAAGAATAAATCTCTGCATGAGGGCCAGTGGCGAATCGGAATACAAGGCGATCAACGTAATCAACTTGTCGCTACCGTGCCGTGTGGGAAAAAATAACCAGTTCCCATGTACGAATCATATGCATTGTAATTATAAAATTTCATCATAGATCAGAATCGTGCCACATTATATGGCATTGAGAAACCCCGAACGAGGTCGCTCGCCACCCACGTATACGGGCGTCCATACAAATATTCAAGGGGATTTTTTTTTGTTTCTTTTCTCTGCGTCGGAGACCGCGTGGACGTCAGAGTACAAAGACATCGCCGAGCCGAGATCGGAACCACGGCCGTTCCGACCGGCGCAGGGAGTATCGGACCCACTGCCGTTCCGACCCCTGCTATCCCACGAGCGGCGCAACTGCGAACGCTACATCGCGCGCCCACTGAAATAGCAGCAAACGTCGACTGGCCACTCTGCCGCGCCAGCGACAATCGCCGCACACCTACGGACGAGCGTAGACTTGCCTCCCAGCCGCGCCAGCTACGCATCAATATGCACTTCGACGGTAGACTGGCACTTCAGCCGCGCCAGCTACCACAGACTTCCAGCTTTTCTCGTTCCAGAAAAAATAAATAATATATATAATTTCCTGGCAAGAAATATACAGCGTTCTTATTTTCTAAAGTTTCTTCCTCCTATCTTTAGCTCTAGGTGCGATACGATGGAGCCGCCAAACCTCAAACGGCATTTCGGAGGCATACGACTGGGACAGCGCCAGCCGGCACTCACTAGGATAGTTTAAGTCCTAAGCTTAAGAGGATGCGTGGTGGGAAATCCTGTGGCGGGGTAAGATGTTGCGGATCGCAAGGGGGCCGGCATGTTTAGGCGAGATGCCTAAAGTCTTAAAAAATGGGCCACCCTAATGTAACTTTAGCGCCCTTCCAATCACTCACACCAACCCACCCACCTGTGTGGGCATGCATGCATATTCGTGTTTTGTCAGCACACATATACATGCATGGGGGTGTGCATGTGTGGGTTCACCTCCCCTTAAAACCGGAGGATGATTTTCAGGTTCAACGGTTGTCCTCGATTGAAAAACCGTCTACTTTTCCAGAGACAGTCGACACGACCACATCACGGCCAGCCCAGGATTTTTCGCCCGCACCAAGGTAAACTAATTGTGTATAAATTATATTTTTTATAAATATACGGCCACAGTTTTATAACGAGAATTCTCGTTTCTTTTTTCTTTTCTATTTCGAGCACAAATTCGACCGCCGTGCTTTTGAGCCACCGCCGCTCCCAGTTAGCACAACGCTCGAATTTACAGGAATGAACGAAAGTAAATAATTCAACAACAACAACAATAGGAATAGTAGCATAAATAAAAGTAAGAAGAGTATTGTAAAGTTAGTAATTAATGTATATTGGAACGATTTTTAGTCATCCCTTGTCAAATTTGGTTTTGAGACAAACCGGTTTCGGCGTTGTGCCATCATCAGTGTCGATTTTCGTTCTGATCTGTTGTGGTCGTTTGTCTTGTATTTATAGTAGGTAGCAGGTAACGTCAGCATGGGTGTCTGTTTGTGTACGTGTGTGCATGTGTTGTGTGTGTACATTCAGAAACGGGGGTGGTTTTGCATCGATCGGTTTTTTGTGTGGTTGACTGAGGCAGGTAAAAGTTGGTAATTTTTGTTGTTTGACCTTTTTTGCTTGTTTGTTGTTTTTGATCTTTTGCTGTTTTGTACTTATTTGTCGGTGCGTGTGTGTTTGTGGTACCTGAGTGGTTGCTTTGTTTTTTGTAAACCGATTTTAAAGGTTCGAATATTGTGTCGGAAACAGTGTTTGTCTGTTCCTTTATTATTCTACCGTCGAATGTTTTTTGTTTGTAGATTTCCATGTTTTCGAGTACGTTCAGACATCGGCCTTTTGCTTGTACATGTAGGACCTTGACTGTTTTTTTTGATGTTTCCGGGGGGCATTTATTCTCCGCCATGTGATTCGCAAAGTTGGACTCTGGTATGATGGTTGGATTCCGTATCTTTTTGTTGTAATCTCTAATGTGTTCTCTGAACCTCGTTCTTACTTGTCGTCCGGTTTGTCCTATGTAACTGTGGTGGCATTCACAAGTGAGCTTGTATACACCCCGGCTGCTAAACGGATCTTCTGAATTAGTTTTGGTTCTTAGCTTCCGTCCTAAATTGTTCGATGTTTTGAACGCTGTGTTGATGTTGTATTTTCTAAGGAAATTTGCTAATTTATATGTTGCCCTTCCAGTATATGTCATTGTCGTCCAGGTTTGTGTACTTTCTTCTCCATTGTTTCTTTTTTGTTCTCTAAGGTCTCTCCTGAGTTTATCTACTAGTGCTTTTTTATATCCGTTGTTTGTAGCGATGTTATATATTATTCCAAGCTCTCTTCTATATGCTTCTTGTGTAAGAGGCGTTCTTTCCAATCTTTGTACTAAGTGCCTTAGCGCTGCATTTTTATGTTGTTGTGGGTGGTTCGAGGTATTATGTATTATTGTGTCGGTGGCCGTTAGTTTCCTATATATGTCGTAGTTGAATTTATTGCTAGCCTTATCAATACTTATTGTGAGGTCCAGATAATTGATTACTCCGTCTTTTTCGGTTTCCATTGTGAATTTTATGTTCCCGTGCAGCTTGTTGAGGTACTCCAGCACTTGCTCTTCGTTGTTGGTAGTTAAAACGCATATGATATCATCCACGTACCTTGCGTAAAATCACACTCCTAATTTGGAATTTAACTCCTGTATATACTCTTTTTCCAGGTTTTGCATAAACGCTTCCATAAGAATAGCCGATGTTGGGTTTCCCATCGCAAGTCCGTTTGTTTGTCTGTATAGTTTATTGTTGAATTGAAAATAGTTTTGACGTAGTGTGGTTCTTACCGTGTTCGTGATTTGCGTACTTTTTACTTTATCTTTTGTTTTACGTAGTATTATAGAGTTTACTATGTTCAATGCTTCTGCTAGTGGTATTGATGTGTATAGATCTTTTATATCGAAAGATACCAATTTGCTGTACTTTGTCACTTCAACGGTCCTAAGTTTGTTTATTAGTTCAGATGTATTAGTTATGGTGTGTTCGTTGCTAAGTTCCAGTGTGTCCTTCAATACTGTTTTTAAATATTTAGATAGCTTATAGCATGGTGCCGATTTAAAATTAATGATTGGTCTCATTGGATTGCCTGGCTTGTGGATTTTTGGTAGCGCAATCAGTGGTGGAGTTGACGGGTTCATTTGGACTAATGTATATGCCGAGTTTGTATCTATTATATTTGTTGCAGTTTTTATAGCCACTTTGATTTCTTTCTGGTATTCATCCGTGGGGTTCACTCTTATTCTACGACATTCCATATCCTCGATGAGTTTTTCGGTTTTTGTTATATACTCATCTTTTTCAATTAACACAGTTGTGTTGCCTTTGTCCGCCTTCGTTGCGACAATGTTGTTTATCCTGAGTTTATGTTGTAGGTTCTTGACTGTTTTTTGCTCCGTGTTTCTCTTCTGTCCTTCCTTTGCTTTCACTTCCTTGTTTATTATTTCTCTGCAGATGTGTCTTGCGTGCTCTTGTTCCTCAACTGGTATTAATGATATTGCGACCTCTGCGTCTACGATCGCCTGTTCCGTTTTTCTTTTTTCGTTTTGGTCTATAATATTGTGTTTCAGTCCCTTTTTAAGAAGTTGTTCTTCCGCCGCGGTGATGGCCACTGTCGTTAGGTTTACGAGCCTGGCATGGAAATGGTGCGGTTGTTGGTTGTTGTCCCGTTCGCGACGTCCTGTCAGCTTATCTAGTTTCCGGTTCAGCGTCCTGTATTTCTGTTGTAGTTCATGTTCGACCTCAGTCCTTATGCGCTCGAAGCATTCCATTAACGTATCGGTAGGTAATTGCTCAGCCAACCTTAAATGGATGGATAGAATTTCGGCATTTATTCCATCTTTCTTGTCGTACTGGTTTTTCAACTCATATCTTAGGAAGTCTCTTTCCGCCTTCCTAATTGCTTGTATTGGTGTTTGTTTTCATTGTTATTTTTGCAAATTTTGGGGTCACATTCAATTCTATGCATTGTTTGTTAAACCAAATGTTTGCCCTCGTTGTATGCAATTTCAGTAAACGTCGTTTGTAAACTTAGTAAGTAGACCGTTTTCGTTTAAGTTAAAAGCCTGACAAGCATTAACGGTTTTATTTTGTTTTGTTGTTTTTCCGACAGGGTGAATGATTGATGTATATTGGAACGATTTTTCGTCATCCCTTGTCAAATTTGGTTTTGAGACAAACCGGTTTCGGCGTTGTGCCATCATCAGTGTCGATTTTCGTTCTGATCTGTTGTTGTCGTTTGTCTTGTATTTATAGTAGGTAGCAGGTAACGTCAGCATGGGTGTCTGTTTGTGTACGTGTGTGCATGTGTTGTGTGTGTACATTCAGAAACGGGGGTGGTTTTGCATCGATCGGTTTTTTGTGTGGTTGACTGAGGCAGGTAAAAGTTGGTAAGTTTTGTTGTTTGACCTTTTTTTGCTTGTTTGTTGTTTTTGATCTTTTGCTGTTTTGTGCTTATTTGTCGGTGCGTGTGTGTTTGTGGTACCTGAGTGGTTGCTTTGTTTTTTGTAAACCAATTTTAAAGGTTCGAATATGGTGTCGGAAACAGTGTTTGTCTGTTCGTTTATTATTCTACCGTCGAATGTTTTTTGTTTGTAGATTTCCATGTTTTCGAGTACGTTCAGACGTCGGCCTTTTGCTTGTACATGTAGGACCCTGACTGTTTTTTTTTTTTGATGTTTCCGGGGGGCATTTATTCTCCGCCATGTGATTCGCAAAGTTGGACTCTGGTATGATGGTTGGATTCCGTATCTTTTTGTTGTAATCTTTAATGTGTTCTCTGAACCTCGTTCTTACTTGTCGTCCGGTTTGTCCTATGTAACTGTGCTGGCATTCACAAGTGAGCTTGTATACACCATGGCTGCTAAACGGATCTTCGTTCCAATATAAATCAATCATTCACCCTGTCGGAAAAACAACAAAACAAAATAAAACCGTTAGTAATTAAGTTGATTTGATTTAATAAAGAACAACGATTTTTAGTCGTTTAGTAATAAATATATATTTTTTGGTTTCCCATTAGAGAAACCAGTAACTGGCGCCCAACGGCCCAGTCGCGTTAGTTTTCGAATAGTGTAAAGGCCCTAAAGCAGCGTTGCACAAATCCTATCACCGGTGCGGAGATTTTTTATGCTCTCACACCGATGAGCGCACACGTACAAGGCAAGCGCTCTCTATGCACTGCGAGAAGGTATGTTTTATTATTAGTTGCTTGACGACTGTTGACCACGAAACATCGTATGCGCTGCTTATAAGCATAAAAAATGTTCAACATTGAATGGGAAGACAAATATTTATTTTCCGAAAACTTTTTCGGTAATTCTGAATGTTTAATTTGCCAATACATAGCAATACGCAATAGCGAATATTACGTCAAACGGCATTATTTTAGAAATCATTCCAGTTACGAAAAATTTAAAAAATAAAGGCTTAGAAGGCAATTAAATTTTCACTTAAAAATGTAAAGTAACAAAGTGATAATAAACAAATTATTTTTACAAATTAATATTTTATTTGAATATGTATATATGTTTTTAAATTAATCCTTAAAGTTTCACAAACTTATCTAGAACGGTTTATTTATAATACATTTTTGAATAAAAAGTACCAAAAAGTTTCTTTAAAAAAAAAATATTTATTGATATTATTAATATCAAAATTTTTAGAAAATGTTTTGGGGATCAATTTTTTGTATTAACTACTTATGATATATTATGTCACAATAATTTTGGATATATAATTCAACTAACGTGAACTCAATCGATTTGCAAAAATTTGTTGGCAAAATTTTTCGGGTGTACGCTAGAGTTCTCTCATATTCTAACACTAGCGCAAAACGTCATTGTATGGGTGTGAGCATCACTGCTCTAAAGTAGTGCCTCGCGACCTTTTCGTTAAATCAATCGCGTATTCGTGATAACTAGTGGCCCTAAAGTTAAGCGTTCACATTCCGTCCAATGTAATTCTTGCAAAAGATGGCTGCACAAAACCAGGTGCTCCGGGCTAAATCCCTCCACACATAGGCCTCCTAGTTACTACAAAACTTTCGCGGCCCCTTGCTGCTCAAGCCCTAGGACGTCCCGTGGCCAACGACGATCTAGTATCGCACCGTCACAAGCTTCTGAAATAGTCTCCACGACTAATAGCACCAATAACGCCCAGCAAGAAGTGTGTAACACCCGCTGCCGCTCACGCCCACAGGCGCCAACACCTCACACAGCCGCTCACAGCTACTTCTTACGTAGCACCTCTGTCTCAGATGTGAGCAATGCCGAGCGACAGTCCACCCCCCTCCCACTTTCAACTTCCCCTTCTTCTTCCAGCACTAGCACAAATGTAAGTCAAAGCCACCAGCTCCTGGTCCCTTACACCTTGTGCTCCGTTTGTCGGCTGAGACTATATACACCTGCGACATCAGTCAAATGCAATTCCTGCCATGGCCTGTGTCACTTGCTTATATGTTCTCAACTTGGAAACAGGAACCTATGGACTGATACGTACGTTGCACCATGTTGTCGAGCTACGCAACCTACAACGTCGACCGATTCGCCACCCTCTGGTGCCCCGGATCCCTCGTCTTCTAGAGTGCGACGCAGTGTGCGACCCAGCCTGCTTCCACCAAGGCATACGCACCAGTCCCTGACCCCCAGCGTGAACACTTCTCCCCCTTCGCACTTTCGCGTCCTACAGTTAAACTGCAACGGCCTAACCGGGAAAGTGAGTGAAATAGTGAACTTTATGAAGCGACAGAACATCAAGATCGCTGCCATTCAGGAGACGAAGTTCAACGCCCGATCAAATCTTCGGACTTGTGACGGCTATAACATCCACCGGCGTGATCGAGAGAGAGGTCTTGGGGGCGGTCTCGCCTTCATCACACACCAATCCGTGCAATATCGTCCATTTGAGCCCGACGTCGACCCGAGGGACAACCTCCTGGAACGTCAAGGAATGGTAGTCCGGACGGGCGACGTCGACCTCGAAATCATTAACATCTATATACCTCCTGCCACCTGCTGTCCGAGAGATTACCACCCTGACATCAGTGCGTTACTCAGAGGCGATAATCGTGTAATCCTCGGAGACTTCAACGCACACCACGATCTGTGGCACTCAAGCCTACAAGCCGATGGCAGGGGACAGGAATTGGCGGAACAAATAGACGATTCGACGTTTTGCACTGTGAACGGGGACGCCCCACGAGACTTGCGGTAAATTGTTCCAGTTCGCCAGACCTCACAATTGTCAGCGCAGGTCTCATAAACTGCGTTGAATGGCGACCAATGCTTACTCTTGCATCTGACCATTTGCCGATAATCCTCTCAATCGATCGCCCCAATGACTTCGTTACCTCTGAGAAGCGCACCTTCACTAACTTCAGTAAAGCTGACTGGGTTGGTTTTCTTAATTTCACTGAGAGCACCTTCGCTGCTCTTCCCATCCCGTCTGACGTACGAGAAGGGGAAAAAGCGTTTCGCTTGGTCATAGCTTCAGCCTCCAATCAATATATTCCGTCAGGTAGAATTAAGGAGATACGTCCGTACTTCCCCGCAGAGGCAGCGGCCCTGGCTAATGAACGTGACCACGTGCGACGCTTGAACCCTACGGATCCTCAAATTCAAGATCTCAATGCGGAAATCAGACGACTAGTTGATCAACACAAACGCGCCAAGTGGGAGGAGCACCTAAGGACCTGTAACCTCTCTGCTGGTGTTGGCAAACTATGGTCCACTGTAAAATCCTTGTCTAATCCGACCAAACCGAACGACAAAATATCCATCACCTTTGGTGATAAGGTACAGTCGAAACCAAAGAGATGCGCGAGCGCTTTCTGCCGGCAATTTGTACTGCATCCTCCGGTTGACAAGGAAATCAGGCGCGCCATCAGGGAAGCGCACAAACGCAAAAACAACCAAGCGCCCATTGCCATCACCACCACAGAGGTTCGGGAGGCCATACGGGGGTCCAAAAACTCCAAATCTATTGGCCCAGACGGTATATCCATGCTGATGCTAAAACATCTCGGTGACGAGGGAATAAGGTACCTAACAACCGTCTCCAATCTGTCCATGACCACCTTTGTCATTCCAGAAAGATGGAAACAGGCCAAGGTGGTGCCACTACTAAAGCCCGGCAAGCCGGCTAACGTGGGGGAGTCATATCGACCGATATCACTCCTCTCGCCAGTAGTGAAGACGCTGGAGTCGGTCTTGCTACCTTACTACACAGCTAACCTACGTTTAGCCGAACATCAGCATGGATTCCGCAAAATGCATAGCACTACCACCGCGCTAAACGCCATCACCACACAGATAGGTGTCGGTCTCAACCAATCTCGCCCAAATGACAGGACCGTGCTAGTTGCGCTTGACTTGTCGAAAGCTTTTGACACTGTTAATCACGCGCAACTCATTAACGACCTGGAAGATTCAAACCTTCCCCCCTGTCTAAAACGTTGGACCGCCAACTACCTGAGTGGTCAGCAGTCATCGGTGGAATTTAGAGGCGAAAGATCAAAACCACGTATAATTAAGCAAGGGGTGCCACAGGGTGGTGTCCTATCCCCGCTTCTGTTTAATTATTACATATCGAGGCTCCCTTCCCCACCAAAAGGCGTCTCGATCGTCTCCTACGCCGATGACTGCACGAGCCTGGCGACTGGACCCTCCGTCGATGAGCTCTGCTCGAGAATTAATTCTTACCTGCCAACCCTTTTCAGTTTCTTCGCTGCACGGAACCTGACATTGTCACCGACCAAATCCTCGGCCACCTTATTTACGACGTGGACAGCGCAGGCGAGCATGAAATTAGACGTCTACGTCGACGGCATTAAGCTTCCGACTGTCACACACCCCAAAATCTTAGGGGTCACGTTTGATAACATGTTCAAATACGGTGCTCATGTAGCCGCGATTGCCACCAAAGTACAAAGCCGTAACAAAATCCTCAAGTCACTAGCTGGCAGTACTTGGGGTAAATACAAAGAAACGTTACTGGCAACGTACAAGACAATCGGCCAGCCGGTTCTGAGCTACGCGACGCCAATATGGTCGCCGGGGTTAGCAGACACACATTGGAGGAGGTTGCAGGCCTGCCAAAACACCGCACTCAGAACTGCCACGGGGTGCCTCCTTATGTCTCCTGACCACCATCTTCATAATGAGGCAAAAATGCTCGATGTCAAAGAACATTGCGAGATGTTGACCAGACAATTCCTGTTCAACTGCTATAAACCGCAGCACCCGAACAGGAACCTGCTCAACGAAAATCCGCCTCCCAGGAGAATAAGGAGTCACCTCCGTAAGCACTATGACGAGATCCGGCACCACATCTTCTCGCCGTTTGATCCAAAGGTGCACCGTCGGGCCCTCAACCTCATCCACACGGAGTCGGTAAACTCCTTTGTCAGGTCACGCCCAGTGAATGCAGTCCTACAGGCACAAGCTCCACCTGTTGCCAACGAGGAACGCGAACTGCCCAGGGAGACAAGAGTCACGCTGGCCCAACTTCGTTCTGGATACTGTAACAGACTAAACTCTTACCTATCTAGACTGAACCCTGACATGCCAAATGTCTGCCCGGCATGCGGCGTGTCTCCCCACGATACTAACCATCTGTTCATCTGCTCAACTGAGCCCACTCTTCTAACACCAATTTCACTCTGGTCCACCCCTGTTGAAGCCGCGAGGTTTCTTGGACTTCCGTTAGAAGAGCCTGATGACAATGTTGGATGGGGGGTGACATCCTAGGCAGGTTAAGTAGTCGCTACAACAACAACAACAACTAACATCCAAAGGCGGCAAACAGCGACTGCCATTAGTAGCAGAAGTTATGGAAAGGGACCAGCCTTGTTCGCCGTGGAACTATGGTAAAATTGGATTTTAAGAAATTTCTGTGAAAATAAGTGAAACTTGTGTCAATATTTGAAAGATCAGCTCCCTAAAATTTACTTAATATTCTTAAATAATAATTTTTAAAAAAATTGAATCTTATTGAAAATCTCTCATTTTAAGTGAAAATTTAATTAATAAGGTAAAAAAATAATTAATAAAAATTTAACCTTTTTAAGTGAAAATTTTATTAATAAAATAAAAATAATTATTGGAGTTTAACTTTTTAGTCAAAAATTTCTCATTTTAAGTGGATATTTAATGAATAAGGTAAAAAATAATTAATACAAATTTAACCTTTTTAAGTAAACATTTAATTAATAAAATGAAAATGTAACTTTTTTTAGTCAAACATTTCTCATTTTAAGTGAAAATTTATTAGAAATAATTAATAAAAATTTAACTTTTTTCTTCTCAAAATTCCTTAAAGTGAAAACTGAATTTTCAATCAATAATTTTCGAACAAAAAATTTACCCTTTTAGTGAAAATTTGATTCATTTACTACTTCTTCTAAGCAACAGGCTCGTACAGCCTATAAAATAATAATTGTCTCTAGGATAGTAATAAAGCAACTCTGCGATTCACCTGCACGGGACCCTCCAGAGATAGATCAAACAAAATCCACTCTATCATCACAAATAGTAGTTATAGAGAAATAAAAAGTGCACACTTATGTATAATAGTTAGCCCGGTAATTAGTTCTTAATAAAATACAACCGTTTTCTCAAAATGCCAGATAATTTTGTTAGACCCTCCTTACTTAACGCAAATGCCTCTGCGCCTCCGGTTAATAATGCTCAGGTGAGCCCAAAATTGGCGAATGCCATAAGAAACATAGTGTTACAGGTCCTTTTGGCAGATGCGTCAACCTTAATCCAAAATGTCATAAATTCTTCACGAGAAATCGTGACCGACCAGCTTATTGACCCCAGACACGCCAATAATTTGTCAGGACTTGATAGGGTACCAGACGTTGTAACATGCCTTAGAGACTTCTCAGGTGACCCTAGGGAATTTTCATCTTGGAAAAAGAGCGTTGAACGAATCCTTAGAATCTACGTGCCCGAAAAATGTACGCCTCGTTATTTTGGTATCTTAAATGTGATACGAAATAAGATAACCGGGAACGCAGACGTAACTTTGGAGTCTTACAACACTCCGCTTAATTGGGATGCAATTTCAAAGTACTTAAATTTCCACTACGTAGACAAGAGAGACATAAGTACCCTTGAGTACCAGATGTCAACCCCCTTCCAAGGTAGTAAAACAATAAAAAAATTTTATCAGGACATATTCTCCCACCTCTCATTGATATTAAACAAAATAGCCTGCCTCGAAATAGGCCAAGAATCCCCTCATATTCTAAAAAAAAAACATATCGCGACAAAGCCCTAAACACGTTCATTAGAGGCTTAAATGGCGAACTTCCAAAACTGCTTGGAATGAAAGAGCCGACCGACCTACCCCAAGCACTCCAGTTGTGTATGAAATTACAAAACCAAAATTTTAGAACACAGCATGCCTTCGGCAATCAACCTAATCCCCGGAAAACGCACCTACACTTCCACGGAGAAAGCAATTACCTTTTTACCCTAACCTCGCATATATACCGCAAACAATGCCTCGCACAGGAAACTTGGGCCCATCGGAAGCCTTTATGAATGCTCAGCTCCAATACCAACTTCTTAAATACCAACAATTTCCCCAATACCAAGAACTTCCCAAATACCAACAATTTCTCCAATACCAACAATACCCAAAGAATTTGAACCTTCAATTACGCTCTGAAACAACCTCCTAGACCCAACCAGTTCAACAATCCTCCACCAGGACCCACCCAACCAAAGCCTTCAGTCCCGATTGATATAGATTAATCTCTGAGGACAAAAAACGTGAACTATAGAAATAAACCGAACAATAATTTCCTTCCCGGAAAACGCCCCATGGCTCCATTAAATTAAATACGTCAACCTTTTAAGCAAAATAACGTTAACAATGTAGAAACAACAACGACAGACTTGGGACAACAAACTGATGAACCAGACGAACTAACATTCGAGGACTACACCGCACGCGATAATGACACCCTTGACAACCCACCTGAAGATAATTCATACGAATTCACCGGCATTAACTTTTTAGGGTAACAAATTCCACGTTACCGTACTTTCAATGCAAGGACAGTACCGGAAAAATTCTTAATTTCTTAATTGGCACAAGCTCAGGTAAAAACTGCATTCAGCCAAATCTCGCCGAAAATCGTATTCCCAATGAGGAAATCTTTTATGTAACCTCAGTAGGAGGAAACATTAAGATAACCCACGTAATTTTTACGTCAAAAAATTATATGCTAATAAAAGACGGGATGAAAATATCTATTAAACAACAAAGTTCAAAATCAGTAAACAACATTGAAATAAGGACAAATCACCTTACAGATGAGCAAACAGCAAAACTTCGAAGTCTAACTATGCTTTTCATACGCACAACTTTTTTCTGATCCAAATGAGAAATTAACGTACACTACCGCAGTAAAAGCCGAAATAAAAACTACAAACCAAGATCCAGTATATTCCCGGTACTACCCATACCCAATGTCCCTTAAGGACGAGGTAGAAAAGCAAATATCAAAATTACTTGAGGACGGAATAATTATACCTTCCCGATCCCATTACAATTCTCCCATCTGGATAGTGTCAAAGAAAGCTGATGCATCTGGCACAAAAAAATACAGAATGATAATAGACTACCCTAAATTAAATTCAATCCCAATACCCGACCGCTACCCAATCCCGGACACCAACGAAGTACTTTCACAACTCGGAAAGAATAAATTCTTTACAGTTCTCGACTTGAAAAGTGGCTTTCATCAGATTCCTTTGATTGAATCTGACATCGCAAAGACAGCTTTTATAGTCAATAATGGTAAATATGAATTTACCAGACTACCTTTCGGTCTTAAAAGTGCGCCTTCCATATTCCAACGAGCATAGGATGATATTCTTAGAGACTACATCGAAAAAATATGCTTTGTTTATATAGACGACATTATAATTTTCGGAAAAGACAAGGAATCTCACTTGAAAAACGTGGAAATAATTTTCAGGACCCTAAAAGATGCTAATTTGAAAATTCAACTTGATAAATGTGAGTTTTTGGGATTTGTTGTCTCCAAAAATGGGATAAAAACAAATGCAGCTAAAGTGAAAGCAATTTTAGACTTTCCAACGCCTAAAACTATAAAAGAACCTCGATCCTTTCTAGGACTTTCCGGTTATTACCGACGTTTCATTAAAGTATACGCAAAACTTGCCAATCCCCTAACGGTACTTTTGAGAGGCGAGGTGGGACGTATGTCCAAAAATCTGTCAGCCAAAATAAAAGTTTCTCTCGAAAATAACGCAATGGAAGCGTTTAATAAATTTAAAAAATCACTAGCATCTCTGACGTCATGTTACAATACCCCGACTTCGAAAAAGAATTCCACTTGACAACCGACGCATCAAACCCCGCCATAGGAGCAGTCCTAGGGCAAGGTGGTACACCCATAATGTTCATTTCCAGAACATTGACAGAGACCGAAGAAAACTACGCAACTAACGAAAATGAGCTTCTAGCCATAATATGGGCTTTAAAAACCTTTAGAAATTATTTGTATGGTTCAACCACAATAAAAATTTTCACAGACCATCAACCTTTGACATACTCACTCAGCAGCAGGATTACCAACAGTAAACTAAAAAGATGGAAATAAATATTGGAAAAATACAACTATGAATTAAAATACAACCCTGGCAGTAACAATATTGTCGCAGACGCACTTTCTCGACCACCACAACAAATAAATTCATAGTGACGAAAGTCCAACCCAATTTTTATTTCTACAGGCGCTGTATACCAATTTAAATAACATTTTCCCACCTACCATAGACATATTATTATTGAAAGAGACTTTACAGAAGAAAGTTTTACCACATTGTTGAAAAGATATCTCAATCCCACAGTAACAAATTGCATAAAAACCGAAAACAACATTTATTTATTTATTTATTTAATTACAGACTATGTACTTAACTAATTTATAGATTACATACTAATTTTGTGCATAAATCAAACCACTTATAAGGCAGAGTTAAGCATGGAGAAAAAAGTATTACTTGGCAACGAAAAATCCAAATTGAAAGCATCACTAAGTGAATTAAACTCTCGTAAAACACAATTTACAGGTACATTACAAGCATATTGCGTTTTCGTATTAACACCATAGAACGGATACACAATACGAAGATGCCGTTGAGGAACATTAAACCGAATCCTTTCTAATAAGTGTGGACAGTCAATTAGGCCCTTGATAATTTTAAAGGTAAAGGACAAAGAGAGTATAGATCTTCGCCTCTCCAAGGATTTGAGACTTATCAGCATAAGACGAGCAGAATAAGATGGTATGGGCTCCACAAAATTAAACGTCCAAAGAGCATACTTAAGAAAGCGTTTTTGTATTCTCTCCAGTCTATTTATAGCTGTCATAGTACTAGGTCGCCAAATAAAGACAGTGGGACCTGACAAAAGAAGTATAGAGAACTTTAAAAGTATATGGGTCACAAAATTTTGCGGTATTGCGCCTAACAAAACCCAGCATTGAGTACGATTTAGAGGTTACGTGGCTAATATGACTATTGAAAGAAAACTTGCTATCAAATATAACCCCAAGGTCCTTAATCTCACTAAGACATTGAAGTTCACAATTTGATATACTATATTTTGAGCAAAGAATATTAGATGACTTAGAATAGGTAACGTGAAAGCATTTAGATGCATTTAAGGACAGATGAGACTTATGACACCACAGATGTAACTTGGAAATGTCATCTTGTAATTTTATTTTAAGGAAAATACAAACAATTTACCAAATTCATTTTAACTGGTACAAAGTACGTTATACCCGAAAATTCATTAGCGACGTTACAAACGAATCAGAACAGGAAACGACAATTGTCAACGAACATAACAGAGCACATCGCAACCCCACAGAAAATAAAGCACAACTCTTAGAAAGATGTTACTTCCCACAAATGAACGCCAAAATAAAACGAATTGGAAAGCAGTGCAAAATTTGCTTAGAAAATTAGTATGAGAGACATCCGGTAAATCCTATCCTGAAACCAACTCCCATTCCTAATTATCCATGTCATATCGTTCATATAGACCTCTACCATACTAACAACAAAATAGTGCTGACGGCAATAGATACATTTTCTAAATACGTACAAGCAAAAATTGTACGCTCCAGAGCACCAGAAGACATAAACGCCCCCTTAAAAAATCTCTTGACAACATTCGGAATCCCAGAAAATATCGTTATGGACAACGAAAAATCCCTAAACGCAGCCCCCATTCCTTTTATGTTAGATAACCAATATGGTATAGAAATATTCAAAACCCCCCCATACAAAAGTTCAATAAACGGACAAATTGAACGTTTCCATTCCACACTTTCTGAAATGCTGCATTGCACTAAAGCGGAAAACACTCACAGCGACTTTAAGGACCTCCTCAATAGAACCAAATTTAAGTACAACTATTCCATTCACTCCACTACCAAACGTAAGCCAGTAGAAGTATTTTTCGGAAGAACGGTAGGACCAAATCCAATGACATTGGACAGAGAAGAAAATGTCCAAAATCTTAAAAATAAACAAGAAAAAGACTTACGACTTCATAACAAAAATAGGACCGGTTTTAGGACATACAACAATAACGACGTTATTTATGTAAAAATAAATAAAAGACTTGGAAACAAATTAACACCCCGATATAGAAAGGAAATAGTACTAGAAGGCCAAGGCAACACAATTTTGGCACAATCCGGTCGCACCATTCACAAAGGCCATATCAAAAAGTAAATCACAATATTTTTTGCAGGATCCTATTTGCCTCCTGCAATGCGGAAACCCAAATTTTAGACTATACGACCAGTCCCATAGTAACGATAAACATAAGAACCGCGAAGGTTCCAGCCGGAACATTTCGACTAATACACGCTATTGACCTCGACCAGTACGACTCCCTACTCGACAACATACACGTCACAATAGAACATGACATAACTAGGAAAATCCGAAGTTACCTATTCCTTTCCCAAGAAGAAAAATTCATCCGATCCCTCCTATACCAGCTGAAACCCAGGAAAACCAAAAGAGCAATTGAATCACTCGGCACAGCCTGGAAATGGCTTGCTGGATCCCCTTACCATGAAGATTTTAAAATACTAAACGATAAAGTAAATAATAACTAATAATAACCAACAAGTAGTAACAAATAAATCTTTTTCCGAAAGCAAAAATAATTTAACTCATATTTCAAATACAATTTTAAGTGAAATGAAATCGGGCGATGCCCTTAAATTAGAAGTAGAAAAAAATATCAAAAGAAAAGTAAAATTCATTAAAGAAGAATTAATAAACATTGACTACTCAATACAATGGGCAAAAGCCAGAATTATAAATTCATTCATATTATCTAACGAAGAATTAATTGTATTGAAGAAACACTAGAAAAAAAAATATGCCTTATTTAAATTTAATCGAAGCAATTGAATTTAGTGATGTGAATATTGCATCAAATTTATCTTCCATTATTTATATTGTAAAATTCCCTTTAACAAGCAAGGAATCTTGTAACTTAATAAAGGCCAAAGCTGTAAAACAAGTCCATAAAGCAATACAACTTGAATATAAAAATTAAATAATTTGTAACAAGGAAATGTTTGGTGTAAGAGATAGTTGTAAGAATATAAACAATTTAATTTTATGTAAGCAAAATAGTATAAAAGAAGTCACGTTAACCACCTGGATACCAAACCTATTAAAAGGATATTCATACAACTGCACCCTAATAAACAGTAATCATATGCTCACGATAGAAGAAATAATGCCCGGATTATTATTTATCAACAGTTACAATGGACCCTTAAAAATAGATAACAAAGAAATCAATTTGAATGGTACATTTTTGATCAGATACGATAATTCAAGCTTATCAACTGAAAACAAACATTTTGTTAATAAAAATCAACTTTTTGCGAAGCCCTTACCAGCAATCGTCAAATCGACAAATGCTACAGCAAATCTGGAGGAAGTTCTTTCTTTGCAATTTTTGAAAGAGCTGAATCCAAAAAATAGATGATACCAACATGAAATAAAAAATAAGCATTTACACATGCTCTTTGATAATCACGCTATCACTAATTATCCTACTGGCCACCATGATTGTAAAAAAATTAAACTCTAAGAAGAAAATGAGAATAGACATTTAAGTCAATATTAGCAGTTCAAAGGAAACCCCCACTACAAATGAAATGCCATCGAACGAGGACGCTACATACTATTAAGGGGGAGGAGTTAATGCCACATACTCCGAAATTATGCCCCAAAACTGCTCCCATATGAATATGTACAGTGAGTAACATTAATATTCGGTTTTTCAACATTCTTCACTTTGAACTGTATTCTCTGCTAGTATATGCAACATAATGATTTTTTTTTCTACAAATTAAAATAATGGATTATTAGCAATATGAACACAAAAATTTATTCCAAAATATTACGCCTAAAACTCTTGAAATGACAATTCCAGGAAATATGCTCAAAAACTACGCAACATTAATATTCGGTTTTTCGATGACTCTCTTTTGAGTTCTCACGACACATTTACCCTTATCAGAAATGAGTTTTTGTATGCAGATCAATGCATTGATAATTGTTGTGATCAGATTCAACGACTTTAATAACAGAATTGCGTTGTTTTATTAAAATGGGACGAAAAGGGTCAAATTCAACAATAGCACAGAGAGAATTAGTGTTGAATAATTATGTGAAAGGAAAAACATATGAAGAAATTGCAGAAATATTAAACATGAGAAAAAGTACGGTAGGAGATATAGTAAGGCGCTTTAAAAACGAAGGCAGAGTCGCTTCAATAAAACAAAAAGGTCGACCTAAAAAATTGACATCAAGGGATGAGCACATTATTATACGTAAAACAAAAAAAAACCGTTTTCAAGTGCTCCGAAAATTGCTACTAAAGTCCTTGCAGAATGTGGCAAACAAATATCTGCACAAACAATCCGAAGAACCATAAAATCATATGGGTACAATGGTCGTGTAGCGCGTAAAAAACCCTTTATTAACCAACGAAATCAAACAATTAGATACAATTTTGCCAAGGAGCACATTAGTAGGGACCAAACATGGTGGAACGACGTTATATTCCTTGACGAGAGCAAATTTAATTTATTTGGAAGCGATGGCAAGCGTACGGTTTGGCGCAAGGCCAACACAGAGATTCAATCAAAAAATATTGTCCCAACTGTGAAGCACGGAGGTGGAAGTCTCATGGTTTGGGGCTGCATATCTGCACAAGGCGTTGGAAATCTTGTATTTATAGATACAACGATGACCAAGGAGGATACCTAAATATTTTGAAGACCAACTTGCGCGAAAGTGCTGCGAAGATGGGCATAGAAAACTCATTTAAACTCTACCATGACAACGATCCGATACATAAAGCGTACATTGTTCGAAATTGGTTGCTTTACAACTGCCCAAAAGTTATCGAAACACCTGCACAATCACCGGATATTAATCCCATTGAAAATTTGTGGGACGAATTGGATCGTCGTATCCGCACAAAACCCATTTCGTCATTAAAACAATTAAAAGAAAGGCTCTTAGAAGAATGGAATAAAATCGATACAAATTATTTAAAAAAAATTATTTCGAATATGCCAAAGAGATTGCATAATGTAATTGCAGCAAAAGGTTTACATACGAAATATTAAAATTAAATTAAAAGTACCGTTTGAATAAGATTTTTGAAAGAACCGAATATTAATGTTGCGTAGTTTTTGAGCTGTATGAACTTTACGCAGACGCCGACATAGTTCAGCGAATTAAAACACAGCGGCTTCGCTGGCTAGGCCACGTAGTGCGAATGAGCGAAGATGCTCCAGCCCAGAAGGTATTCTTATCGGCACCCTCCGATGGAAGGACCAAGTAGAGACCGATTTGCGATCCCGCGGTGTTTCCAATTGGCGCCAGTTGGCGCAACGAAGAAACGACTGGCGAGCTATGTTGGACGGTCAAAATCGCCCAGGCGGTTAGATGACCATTTAAAGAAGAAGAAGAAGTTTTTGAGCATATTTCTTGGAATTGTCATTTTAAGAGTTTTAGGCGTAATATTTTGAAATAAATTTTTATGTTAATATTGCTAACAATCCATTGTTTTAATTTGTAGAAGAAAAAAAATCATGTTGCATATACTAGCAGAGAATACAGTTCTAAGTGAACAATGTTGAAAACCCGAATATTAATGTTACTCACTGTAATTATTCATACGACAACAGTATGCTGACCGTGCATGGACGAAAGTAAATAATTCAACAACAACAACAATAGGAATCACATGCCGATCAACGTGACTTCGTAGCATAAATAGAAGTAAGAAGAGCATTGTGAAGTTAGTAATTAAGTTGGTTTGATTTAATAAAGAACAACGACTTTTAGTCGTTTAGTAATAAATATATATTTTTTTTTGGTTTCCCATTAGAGAAACCAGTAACTTATATAATTTGCTATAACCAATTAAACAAGCTTTTGCATATTACTTCCATTTTTTACATTGGCAACCACATACGTAGTTGTTAGTTGTCTAAAAAGAAAATATAACGGTTTTTGATTAAGCAAATAAGAGACAGCTGTGTGGTGGACTGGGACGCGCTTCAAAAAAATAGCCCTGACCCGATCCTACACCGGCTACGCTAACCACGATACGTACTTACTTCTGCAAGGTACATACATTTTTTGCGTGGCCGCATATATAGATCAGTACAATACGATCTTGATATTGCCTATTGAAATAAGGACACTACAGGATTAATAACTCATTTTATTGAACTGAATTAATTTATTTAAAAAAAAATATTCGATTTTAATTAAATATATACAACCAGTTTCTCCCTGAGAAAATGCTCTCACTTTCATACAATTTTGTTCACAAAAATTATTTAGAATTTGGCCGATATTAATATGTTTACTAAACGAAACCATTTTTGAGTTAATTTTACAATCAGGAGAAAAGGGCGGGCCTCGCAATTTATTTAGTTTTTCCCGGGGCAAAGATTCTGTGTTCTGCACTTGCCATATTTTTACAGATGTATTTCTTCAATATGGAAGATAATTTATTTTTTTCCATTGTGTTTGTTGGCAGGGTTCTATGTAAGTACTTATGAGCTATATAAAATATTCCACTTTTAGGAACCAAGCAATCTCCGATTATTTAAGCAGTAATGGCTATGCTGAATCTCTGGAAGCATTTCGCAAAGAAGCCGACGTTGTTGCAGAACACGAGAAGAAAGTTAGTGGACTTTTGGAAAAGAAATGGACATCCGTTATTCGTTTACAAAAAAAGGTTATGGAACTAGAAGCAAAGTTATCTGAAGCTGAAAAGGAGGTTATCGAAGGGGCTCCTACTAAAGCAAAACGAAGTCCTGGAGAGTGGATTCCACGCCCACCAGAAAAGTTTTCATTGACTGGACACCGTGCAAGCATAACCCGGGTATGTAAAATATAGAAACGTATAATGAAAACAAGGAACAATTCTTTATCCTGAAAGTCAATAGATACAATTTGTTTGTGTTTTTTTACCTATAATAATTATTCAATGCCCTAAGATTATGGTTTCTATTTTCCTTCTGATATCAAATGCCATTAATTTCATTCCCCGAATTCAAAGAAAGTTATTTTACTTGTGAGAGATAAGTAAATCTTAGTCACTGTTGAACTCCAACCCTCTGTACTAACTTAATGGGTAACATGACATATTCCCAAGTGCAAAACTTCCGATTGTGACGGATGGCGCCTCCTAATGAATTATCAGCAAACACCTGCTAGAAATTTCCGAAAGCTTTAAGATGAGCTCTGGTATTACATTACTCAGCCCCTTCATTCCCGGCCGGTGAAGGGCATAATGAAACCAAAGCACAACCTTTAGCTGATGGACCATGCTTATTATTATTTTATTTATTTATTTAAAGTCGATACAAACACAAAACGGTCGACTAGTAACAATAAAAATATACAAGTGATTAATAAAAATTAAAATTATTACTAATATTACATATGAAATGAAAACATAACATAGTATAACTAAAATTACATTCAAGATAATGATGCCAATGTTGTCAGAAAGCACGGGATCCCAATCGGCTTTCTAAGAGGTTGGAAAGGACGTGTTTCCAATCCTCCCTTATTCCAAATGTTAACTTTATTAGATTTAGCTTTATCATATTAGTTGTCGGACTGCAACAGATTCCGATCATCACAGTAAATTCACCAAATTAGTTGGGAGATTGGAAAGGACGTGTTTCCAATCCTCATTTATTCCAAATGTTAACTTTATTTATTTTAGTAGTTTAGTTTTATCATATTAGCTGCGGAATGCAACGGATTCCGATGGATACAGTTACGGCTCCAATTTAGTTGCTAGGTTGAAAAGGAGTTGTTTCCAATCCTTCCTTATTTCAAATGTTAATTTTATTAGATTTAGCTTTATCATATTAGTTGTCGGACTGCAACAGATTCCGATCAACACAGTAAATTCACCAAATTAGTTGGGAGGTTGGAAAGGACGTGTTTCCAATCCTCCCTTATTACAGCAACTACGTATACAGCCACGTCAGCAAAAAGTAAATTCAGGCTAGATATGCAAGTATGTCATTTTGTAAAGTGGCAAATGTACGTTCAAAGCTTATACAGCAATACAAGTCGTTATAGTGCGAACACCAAATGCGCAGGGGACTATTTTTGGCGAAGTTCAGACGACACAGAGGTAAATGAAACGCCCCTAGCAGGAACAACAAAATTCAGTTTGCCTACTAGTTCAAAAGGGTCAATCTCGCCAATAATTAGCTTATGGAGAAAAATTACCCCTAGTAAAATTCTCCGATTTTCCAGAGTAGGTAAACAAAAAGAAGAAGCTGATTCTTGTAATAGGGTAGATGAGTATTTGGGTTCCAATTGAGTCCACGTAAGGCAAAAATTAGGAATTGCTTTTGTATAGACTCAATTCGTATTATATGGTTTTGATATACGGGACACCAAACACAAGAGCAATATTCAAGTATAGGGCGGACTAACGATGTGTAGAGGGTCTTTGTGAGATATGGATAATCAAACTCTTTAGCCCACCTCTTAACAAATCGTAGCATACCCATCGCTTTGTTAGTAATCAATGAAATATGCATATTAAAACACAGTTTAGGATCAAAAAGGACACCTAAATCATCAACAACAGATATACTTTCTAAACGCGTATTATTTAATACATAGGATGTCAAAACTGGCTTCACTCTATGGAATGTCATTTGCTTACATTTAGAGCAATTCCAAGTAAATTTACCGTCCAGCAATGGAATGAGTCCAAATCAACCTGAAGGAGATCTCTGGGAGGCTTGTCAGAGGTAGCAAAGTTTAACATCATTCGTGTACATTAAGGTGTTGGAATATGAGATAACCTGCGGTAAATCGTTTATGAACAGGCTAAACAGTAATGGGCCGAAAGGCTCCCCTGAGGCACACCTGAGGTTACGTCAATCGTTTTGGAAATTGTGTGATTGAACAGAATTTTTTGAGTCCTGTTTGTAAGGTAGCCTGTGAGCCATGCTAAAAGATTGGCCGGAAAGCCGAGTAAATCCGGTTTATAAATTAGAAGCTCATGATTCACGGAATCAAATGCTTTACTAAAGTCAGTGTAGATCACATCCGTTTGATTGTTCCTCAAAAACCCGTCGATTACTAAGGATGTGAACTCAATCAAATTGGTAGTGGTTGACCTACGAGGAATAAAGAAGTACACTGATATTGAAGCGGTTTAGTAATGATCTGTTCAAAAATTTTAGGAATAGTTGAAAGCTTAGCAATGCCTCTGTAGTTCTCAATATCTGCCCTACTACCTTTTTTATGCAAGGGAATAATCAAAAATTGCTTCCAAAGAGTTCGGAAAGACGCAGATTCCAGAGACAGATTAAATGGCACACAACTTGGAACCCCATCCGGACCCGGAGAGAATATGGGCTTAAGCGAACAAGAGTGTCATTATCAATGACAGGATTCATGATGTTAGTGGAACTAGCTAAATAATATGGGTGCTCAATACCTTGGGAACTGTTGGAGGAGTAAGTCGATTAAAAGAATTCCAAAAATAATTCCGCAATATTATCATCGATGTTAGCACTCTTACACCCAAAAGAAGGCTACGAAGGAAATCCAGAGACCAATCATTAATTTTAAATCGGCACCATGCTATAAGCTATCTAAATATTTAAAAACAGTATTGAAGGACACACTGGAACTTAGCAACGAACACACCATAACTAATACATCTGAACTAATAAACAAACTTAGGACCGTTGAAGTGAGAAAGGACAGCAAATTGGTATCTTTCGACATAAAAGATCTATACACATCAATACCACTAGCAGAGACATTGAACATAGTAAACTCTATAATACTACGTAAAACAAAAGATAAAGTGAAAAGTACGCAAATCACGAACACGGTAAGAACCACACTACGTCAAAACTATTTTCAATTCAACAATAAAATATACAGACAAACAAACGGACTTGCGATGGGAAACCCAACATCGGCTATTCTTATGGAAGCGTTTATGCAAAACCTGGAAAAGAGTATATACAGGAATTAAATTCCAAATTAGGAGTGTTATTTTACGCAAGGTACGTGGATGATATCATATGCGTTTTAACTACCAACAACGAAGAGCAAGTACTGGAGTACCTCAACAAGCAGCACGGGAACATAAAATTCACAATGGAAACCGAAAAAGACGGAGCAATCAATTATCTGGACCTCACAATAAGTATTGATAAAGCTAGCAATAAATTCAACTACGACATATATAGGAAACCAACGGCCACCGACACAATAGTACATAATACCTCGAACCACCCACAACAACATAAAAATGCAGCGCTAAGGCACTGGAAAGAACACCTCTTACACAAGAAGCATATAGAAGAGAGCTTGGAATAATATATAACATCGCTACAAACAACGGATATAAAAAAGCACTAGTAGATAAACTCAGGAGAGACCTTAGAGAACAAAAAAGAAACAATGGAGAAGAAAGTACACAAACCTGGACGACAATGACATATACTGGAAGGGCAACATATAAATTAGCAAATTTCCTTAGGAAATACAACATCAACACAGCGTTCAAAACATCGAACAATTTAGGACGGAAGCTAAGAACCAAAACTAACTCAGAAGCCCACTTGTGAATGCCAGCACAGTTACATAGGACAAACCGGACGACAAGTAAGAACGAGGTTCAGAGAACACATTAGAGATTACAACAAAAAGATACGGAATCCAACCATCATACCAGAGTCCAACTTTGCGAATCACATGGCGGAGAATAAATGCCCCCCCGGAAACATCAAAAAAACAGTCAAGGTCCTACATGTACAAGCAAAAGGCAGGCGTCTGAACGTACTCGAAAACATGGAAATCTACAAACAAAAACATTCGACGGTAGAATAATAAACGAACAGACAAACTCTGTTTCCGACACAATATTCGAACCTTTAAAATTGGTTTACAAAAAACAAAGCAACCACTCAGGTACAACAAACACACACGCACCGACAAATAAGCACAAAACAGCAAAAGATCAAAAACAACAAACAAGCAAAAAAGGTCAAACAACAAAAGTCACCAACTTTTACCTGCCTCAGTCAAGAACAAAAAAACCGATCGATGCAAACCACCCCCGTTTCTGAATGTACACAAACAGACACCCATGCTGACGTTACCTGCTACCTACTATAAATACAAGGCAAACGACCACAACAGATCAGAACGAAAATCGACACTGATGATGGCACAACGCCGAAACCGGTTTGTCTCAAAACCAAATTTGACAAGGGATGACGAAAAATCGTTCCAATATACATCAATCATTCACCCTGTCGGAAAAACAACAAAACAAAATAAACCAGAGACTTTACGTTTAGAGTTAACAAAGCTATAAAATTTTTTCGGATTATTGAAAAATTGAGTTTTGCAACAGGTTAAGTAATCTTTATAACACAACTGATTCAGACGATGAAAGTTAGAGCGGTCAACGAAATACTTTGAACAGTCAGCAGCTGTTCTTAAATCGCTTATAAAGTCTAGATTTAATATTGTTAAGACTGACAAGTTGACCTGGGAACAATGACGGCTTCCTCGACCTAATCTTGATCTAGCGAAAGGGAGCACAGCTTTCAAAGAAGCCATAAAGTGAACTATAAAATATGAAAGTTGCTGATTCGATGTCTGAACAGGCATAAAGTTCAGACCAGTCGTCAATTCGTTTAGCTTAACGAAATCCGCTTTGTAAAAACATCTAATACGAGAATGAGATTTTACTTTAGTTACATCGGGCACGGTTGGTCGGTTAATAGCAAGAACTAACTCAAGCTAAGGGTGTAATGAATCTTCTGGAAGGGATAGTGGAGATTTGAGTGAGCGCATCACCCTGCGAACTATCCACAAACACTAACTCCAGCATCTTATTTTTACTATTCGGTACATTGTTAACCTGTTGGAAAGATAAATCTAGCATGGCATTGAGGAAATCGTGCTGGGTTGTTGGTACCATACAGTTTGGGTGACTACTAATAACCCAGTTAACCGATGGCAAATTGAAGTCACCAAGAACAATAAAACGATCTTTATCTTGCAGGAGAGAATGTAAATTATGAACCGCTATTTTGAAAGAAAAAATGTCTATCTCGTATTTAAAATTAAATTTGTAAACCTTGATGTTACTAGAGGGAGCAACACCAAGCCTAGAGCAGACATGGTTAAAAATATCCTTCTCTGTCAACGACAAATGAAGTCTGGCCACAAAAATTTCTTTACGAGGCGGCACAGCAGTCACCGCCCTTGAATCTCGTATTTAAAATTAAATTTGTAAACCTTGATGTTACTAGAGGGAGCAACACCAAGCCTAGAGCAGACATGGTTAAAAATATCCTTCTCTGTCAACGACAAATGAAGTCTGGCCACAAAAATTTCTTTACGAGGCGGCACAGCAGTCACCGCCCTTGAAGCAACAGACTCAGTGCCGGCGACTGGTAGAGGATGAAGTGTCGAGGTACGAGGGGTGAAGTCGGTCGGCCATACCACATGCAGAACATGTTTGGTACTTTGGGGTTTAGTCTGGATAAGTAAGAGTTTAACCTGTTACAATATCCAGAGCGAAGTTGTGCTAGCATGACTCTAGTCTCCCTCGGAAGTACACGCTCCTCTTCAGCCAATTCAGGAGGCTGAGTACTGATAACGGGATTCACAGGCCGAGATCTGAGGGATCTGTCTGGCAAAGAGATGTGGTACCGGATGTCATCGTAGTGCTTACGAATATGTCTCTGGGGGCGGGGTTGCATCCAATAGATGTCGATTTAAATGACTGGGTTTATGACAGTTCAGAAGGAACTGTCTACTCAAGAGTTCCGCGTGCTCTTGAACATTGAGCAATTTTGCCTTTTGATGGAGGTGAGAGTCAGATGACATAAGCAGACATCCCGTAGCAGTTCCAATGGCGGTGTTTTGACAGACTTGCAATTTCCTCCAATTGGTGTCAGCAAGGTTGGGCGACCATATGGGCGCAGCCTTATATGTAGCAAGCAATGTTTCTTTGTCTTTTCCTCAAGTACTGCCGGCCAGTGACTCGAGGATCTTATTGCGGCTCTGGAGGTAACTGTGACGGTGACGGAGGTAACTATTGATTCTAGTACAGAGTTCGTCAATGGAGGGACCCTTGCCCGAAGCGTACAGTCGTCAGCGTAGGAAACAATGGAGACTCCCTCTGGTGGGGGGGAAGTCTCGAAATATAGAAATTAAACAAAAGGGGAGAGAACACCACCTTGCGGCACCGCTTGTTTTATTCTTCGTGGCCTAGATTTCTTGTTCCTGAATTTGACTGATGCCTTTCGCCCATTGAGGTAATTGGTGGCCCACCTTTTAAGGCCGGCAGGGAGCGGTGTCTCTTCCAGGTCTCGAAGGAGTGTGGCGTGGTTGACCGTATCAAATGCATTTGAGAGGTAAAGTGCCACGAGAACCGTCCTATGGTTTGGTGGGTGTTGATTCAAACCATAATTTATCTGTGTTGTAATGGCATTCAAAGCTGATGTAGTGCTGTGAGATTTGCGGAAACCATGCTGGTGATCGGCCAATTTCAGATTTGCAATAAAGAATCTAGTAATTTCGCAACCGACGAAAGTAGGGGTATCGGACGATAAGAAGGAGCGCTCTGTATAGTCCGCAAAGCGGTCCCAGTCCGCTTTGGTGAAGTTAATGTATGTCAGTTTATCGGTCATTATGAAGTCGGTCGGTCGTTCAACGGAGATTAGGATTGTAGGTGGTCTGAAGCTAATGTAAGCATCGGTCGCCAGATGACGAAGTTAATTAGGCCAGCGCTCGTAATGGAGATGTCTGGCGAACTGTCACAGTTACCTGCCGCCCTAGTGGGGCATATCCATTGACTGTACAGAATGCTGAGTTGTCTATTTGATCTACCATTGCGTGTCCTCTGCTGTCTGCGCGTTGAAGTTGCCTAGGATTAGACGGTTATCACCCCTTAGCAACGCACTAACGTCGGGATGATAATCTCTAGGACAACACGTGGCAGGGGGAATGCAGATGTTTATAATTTGCAGGTCGACGTCGCCTGACCGGACTATTATGCCTTGGCATTCTAAGGTAGAGTCCCTGGAGTCGACGTCATCGGAAAATAGATTATATTGTACAGAGTGATACGTAATGAACGCAAGGCCACCCCCATGGGACGGTCTTTTGGATGTACATTATACCGATCTTGTATTTAATTTTGTCTCCTTTATCGCGGCGATTTTGATATTGTGCGACTTCATAAAGTCAATTATCACCGCCATCTTTCCAGCTAATCCGTTACAGTTCAGATGTTTGGAAGCGTGTAGGAGGGTAGAGGGAGGACATGCTAAACGTGAGGGACGGATGTGCTTGCCTTGGTGGAGGTAGGCTAAGGCCTATTGTTGTCTGGCTTGGAAGGCGACTGTGTACTGCAACAGGGGGCTACGAAGTTATCCGTCCAGAGGTTACCGTTCGCGTGCCCAGAGCACATAAGGGTGTGACACAGGCCAAGGCAATTGTTGCACTTGACTGATGTCGCAGGCGTATATAATCTTTGCCGACAAACAGTGCACGTAGTGAAGGTACGAGGAGGTGGTTGTCCTGGCCCACGTGCAAGCTGGAAGCAAGGGGGGGCTGATGTCGCAGGCGTATATAATCTTTCCCAACAAACGTTGCACGTAGTGAAAGGTACGAGGAGGTGGTAGTCCTGGCCCACATGCAAGCTGGAAGTAGGGGGGGGGGCATTGGGGACAGAGAAGGAGGGGACTGACGCTTGGCGATGCTCATATCTGACATATTCCGGAAGGGATAGGAGTGTTGAGCGGCCGTGCGATATAGAGACGCTGGTAAGCGTGAGCGACAGTCGGGAGTGGGTTAGGCGGGAATGGCAGCAGTGCTGCCGGCGTGTAGACTGAGCCACCATTGTGGCTACTTGAAGTTGGTAGGGGCTGTAGGGGTGCGCCAGAGCGACGAGTGCCGCGGGACGCCCTTAGGCGTTTACAGCATGGTGCCTCGAAAGTACTAAAGAAAGTACGGGGTCTGTGGATAGCAGCGTTAAGCCCTGAGCATCCAGATTTATGTAGCCATCTCTTACACTTGGCGCATTGAACCGAATGCGACCTTTTAATATAAATTTTCTTTCAGCAAACACAGCAGATCCAATCTCTTGGTCCAGGTTGGTTCCGTAACAAGAGACAATGGAGCAACCCAGCTGCCAGGGTTTGCTACGAGGATAACAATTTAAGGGTGAGACGGGACAGTGGGACTCAGCTCATCGTCCTGATTATTTCAGTATACTTATTGATGGGTCCATCTCTTCTCATACTTACAAACATTTCAGGTTCATGAAAATCAAAAAAGATGTATTACAGTGTGGTATTAACTAATTGCCCGGATATTTTCCTTGTGTGTTATCCGATTTACGTAATTTGGGGCAGGATTATACCACATACTATTGAGAAGCAGCTGACAAATTTTCATTGAAATATCTAGTTGAAATTACAAGCAATCGCCTTTGAAAACAGCATAACTTTTATGCTGAAAAGTGGGCGGCGCCACGCTTACTTTCCCAAAATCCACAAAATTGTTTGCGGTTGAGTTTTGCTTAAAAAGCTTATTTTATATGTGTGCAAGATTTTATTGATACAGCTTGCATAGTTATATAAATATCGCGTTTTAAATTTTACAAACAATTTTTTCAGAACTATATTAAGAAAACTGGGTGTGGCCCTCTACCGATTTCAGCCTTATATATTAAACATTTTAGCCAAATTTCGTTTCGACAAATCAATTTTTGCCGGAGTTATGGCATAAAAAGTTTTGTAGAATAATCTTCTATAAAAGTGGCGGGATTTATTATATGCATATCTTCATAAATTTGGAATTTTTTTTGCATATTTTTTTCATATTTTTGGCATATTTGTTAAATATTTTTAGCATACGTGCATAATTGCAATTTTTCCTCTTAAAACTACATACTTTGGTTTTTGGGCTTTGCTATATTGTCGAAGAAGCTAAAACCTAGGTATGCCAATAAGATGAAACTATCCGCGAAAGATTTTGCAAATTGCTAGAGATAAATGACTCGTCTGCGAACTCAGATTCGCCGAACTACGGATCGAAATCCATTGTATTTATTGGTTGGTATGGATGTAGACCAAATATATATAATTGATATAATTTTTTAAATTTAATTTATCAATATCACTTCAATGACTTTTTTCATAATTTTTTTAACTTTGAAAAATTTTCAGTAATAAAATTGAACACGATTCAAATATTTTAAAACTGCCAAGTACAAAATAGAATGTGTAAAATTATAAAATGTAAAGTAATTTTAAGAAACCCTACATATACTCCCCCTCCAGTTGAAAAATTTAGTTTTGAGTTCATGGAATGGTTTAAATATATAGTTAGAGTTGAATGGTCGTACTTTTTGTTGATAAAAGTGTACTAAAGTTGAGATTGTGATTCTCGTTGAGGTTAAGACTTATAGCTGTATTCTGTAAGTCTGTCTCATCTCAAGTCACTAAATTTGAGATTTTTCATTAGAGACAATTTTTGTGACTTCAGATGATTTCGGTATTCTGTAAGAGAAAATCACAAAAAGTTCACCAATGATATGTGGTGAAAAGACACTTGCATACATCTCAAGTACTGCAATTGACAGTGGATGTATAGATATCGCACTAGCGCAGTAGTATAGTAAGCGAATCGAGTAAAAAGTGAGAGACGCAGGTTCGAGCCCAGGATCGCGGACAATTGAATTTTTAACCCAATATTTTACTGTTTGTGACCTGCCTGGAACCAGCTGACAAATTAGTGACTATTTTTTTGAGGCTAAAGATGTGAGACGGCTTACTGAATACCAAATTGTATCAAAATTTAAATTGAACACAAAATGTCTCTATTAGTGACTAGATACTATGTAGTTACAGAATCCACCTATTAGATTGACATTGAGCATTTATTTCTTGTAGTAGTTGCTTTGCTGATAAAAGTTTAAATATTTGTTGTATATTGAATATAGAGCTAAACATTAAGTTGATAGTATTTGAGTTCAATTGAGTTTGAATTTGAGCTTGGGTACCAACATCGAGCAGTGAAAGTTATAAATCTTTTTTGATTTTTATACCTTTCGTGAACTGCTGATTGTTAACATTTTAAGTTGATCTCATATGTTGTTGTTGTTGTTGTGGTAACGACAAAAACACTCCCCGAAGGTGTTGGGAAGTGTGGTCGAATTAACAGTCCGTGGCCCGATTCGAACCCGGTACGATCCGGTACTTCCCGACTGTAGTGGTAGCGATTTATGACCAGTGAAACCTTCTAGGTCTTGTCACCCCTCCTTCCGTAAGGAAGGATAAGATGGGTAATGAGAGATGAGAGGCATCATATCCGTAGATCAACCATCGAGTTGCACATCATTACCTTTGTGCATATTAGTCGCCTCTTACGACCGGTATGCCTACCTCGGCCATATTCCCCTAACGCGCAGGGGGGTTGATCTCATATCCTTCATTTCAGGAACGATTTACCTGCAGGTCTGAGTTCAGGGGGAATGTTGAAGGTGTTCTGATAAAAGATTTTGATGCAAAAATCTAGACGATTAAGCTTTATTTCAATGTAACTTTGTATACATTTCGAGGAAGTATCCACAGGCGAACAGGGAACCGTAAACGACTGAATACGAACAGACGCCAAACATCGCTATAGCAAAAATTATGCACCATTTTAGAGATGTACCAAGATGTAGGGTTTTCACATGTATTGTCCATTATTCTGCGAACATTCCTTTCCCTTAGTTAGCATTCCTGTGGTAAGCTAGTTATCGGCCTGAGTCCTGCAAGATGCAAATTAGCACGTCTTGGTCAGCACACGCAATGACCAAATAATAGAACTTACATACGTCTTAGAATAGTACCTGGGCGACCGAGCTTTGCTCGGCATTTTCATAAGTTGCCATACAATTGAGTTTCTTTAGATACTCATCGGTTAAGATATTCTGGTTGTTTGTATGAATAATTGTACGTACCAGCAGTGGAGCTTTTCGAAAAGAAATTTTAAAAACATATCTTGATAATAAAAATATGTTTAATATATTTTTTTTCAGTCCTCATATTGGGGCTACTGTCAACAAGGCTAGAGGTGTATTTGCTTTTGTGGAAAGGTGGTCAAAAGAATTTAGCGACCCTTATGTTACTAAGACGTTTTTAACTTCATTAGTTAGACCCACATTAGAATATGGCTCGATTGTCTGGAATCGGCGTTATCAAGTTAATGTAGATAAACTAGAATCAATTCAAAAACAATTCTTCAATGGGATTCGTTTTATAGTCTTTCACCTTATACAAGTCGGTTAAAACTTATCGATCTCCCAACCCTTGCAAACTAGGGAAACTATTAAAGATATATATTTTAAGTCCATTTCTTTTAAACGAAGTTAACTTAATTATACCGCCCCGAGCTTCAAGATATTTCAAATCTATTCTTCTAAAGCAATGCAGGACCAATTTTCAACTACACGAACCTTATTTGTTTTTGTGCGAAAACTATAACTCTCATTAAGGTAAATTTATATGTGTTTATGTAACTTAGTCTCTTATGCATGCACCTTACTCAGCTGATGAAAATTTTTCTGTAGCTGAGCAGTTTGAGATCTCGACGCATAGCAAACCTCCGCCTTTCAAACACTCGGCAAATGTGATCCGCGTGTTATGCGGATGCGGCCCTCGTGTCGGTTGGGCGGGATGGTGGGTAATCCGTTGGGTTTATTATTATTATTATTGGCAATAAAGTTTGAATACACATAATTACTCCTTGGTGGTTGCTCTAAACATTTTTCCCCATATTTTCGATAAGTTTTTACAAGATTTTTTTGCTGAATTGTATGGTTAGAGGCTGTCGATTGTTATCAAATAATCAAGAAAGAATAGGATAACATGGGTATATTTATCGGTTAGAGCTCCATATATCGATCAGTATTTTTTGATTTCTTCTTTACTTTTAAATTGAAATCTAAGACTCTTTCTTTCTTAAGGATTACTTTTAACGTATTTGGTCGCTTAACTCTTGAAAACGCCACATATAACATACCTTGCATGAACATCGATGAATTTAGCTCGACTCCGACAAACTTAAAAGGTTCTGCCTGAGCTTTATGCCCATTCATGGTAAATGTTGGCCATACTGGAAATTGCACCGTAGAATTTTTTTTTTCTATTGGCATATTTCCTTTAATAAAAAAAATGTGATAGGTGGCAACTTCGTAAAGACATTCTATATGGCAACACCTAGATATGCATTTTTAGAATGTGGTACCCTATGCACTTACCAAATTTCATCCAAATCGCTTAAGCCATTTTCGAGATGTTCTGAATATACAAATATACAATAATAGCACGTTAATAGTTATGAGATGTAATAAGCTCAGATGACAACAGCAAGTGGCAACCCTGCTTAGAAATGCTTTTTATCAATACCCAGGAAAATACCTTTCGTTTGATACCCATATTGGCATATTTCATTTCATTAAAAAAAATGCAAATGACCCGTGGTACCGTATGTACACACAAAATTTCATCCAAATCGGCTATTCTGAATATGCAAATATACAACAACAGCTCGTTAAAAGTTATAAGATATAATAAGTTCAGATGGCAACAATAAGTGGCAACCTTACTTAGAAATGCTTTTTTATCAATACCCAGGAAAATACCTTTCGTTCGATACCCGATTGGCATATTTCATTTTATTAAAAAAAAAATCAGATAGGTGGAAACCTCGTAAACACATACTATGTGACAACACCAAGATAGGAATTCTTAGAATGTAAGATAGGAATTCTTAGAATGTCCCTATGTACATACCAAATTTCATTCAAATCGGTTGAACGGTTTACGAGATAGTCTGGATATACAAATATACAAAAATAGCTCGTTTAAAGTTATAAGATAAGTGGCGGTGGTTGATGGTACTCTAATGCGGCACGCAACCACGATCACTAAAGATCATAGTCTTGAAAAATCTTTAAGTCACTAGCTGCCTCTTCTTGCAGAAAAGATAATGTCATAGAAAAGTACAATGCAGTAGGCCGTAGTAGAGACCGTTTGATCCAAAACTTCTGAACAGCAGCAAAATAAGATCAACAAAAAAGTCTTGAATTCTTTTATTAAACAATGCCCAGTGAATCCCATTTAACACTTTATCGCAGAACCTATATGAGGCGAAGAACGCATTTTGCCAATATATACTCGAATCAACCTGGCCCAACCTCGATTTGGATATTTAATAACCTTAAATGATAATATCCTGGCTCAAATTGGCAGGGTAAGATGTCACAAAAGCAAACTTTCAGATCAGCTGCAGGACACGAAAGTGCGAGGGGGGAGAAATAATCACGCTGGAGTTCCAGGACTGGTGCGTAAGCTAAAGTGGAACCAGGCTGGGTCGCGTGTTTTGTTTTTGACGCTTTGTTGTTAAAAGTGCTTCGTCCTGCCTAATGGGCACGATTCTCTGAGAATCGTCATCAAGCTATTCTAACGGAAGTACAAGGAAACGAGCAGTTTTAACAGGGTTGGACCAAAGTGATATTAGTGTTAGAAGAGTAGGTTCAACTGAACTCGTAAAGAGATATTTACTATCATGAGGGGGCATACAATATTCAGGGAAAGCATTTGGTATGATGGGGTTGAGTCTGTATCAGTAAGGGCTTAACCTATTAGAATATCCATAACGAAATTGGCTAACATGACTCTGGTCTCCCTCGGAAGGATGCACTCCCCTTCAGCTATTTCAGGTGGGTGGATGTCAAATACGGGAGACGGAGCTTAATCCAATAGTTTATTGAACATGTAAGTCTCTTGGTGGAGATGAGACTCAGAAGACATTTTGTGTGTTGTTGTTGTTGTTATGGTAACGACACAAACACTCCCCGAAGGTTTTGGGGAGTGTTGTCGAATTAACAATCCTTGGCTGGATTTGAACCCGTACGCTCCGGTACTCCCTTGCGGTACTGCCCGACTGTCGTGGTAGCGATTTATGACCAGTGAAACCTTCTAGGTCATGTCACCCCTCCTTCCGTAAGGAAGGATAAGATGGGTAATGACAGGTGAGAGGCATCATATCGGTAGATCAACCATTGAGTTGCACGTCATTACCTTTGTGCATCATTCCCACAACAGCCGGTTCTATCGCACCGGAATGACCGGGGTTTTTTACCCGGCCAAGGGCTGTTATTTCAGTGTAACCCTGTCCAATCTGTCTCGTCCCACCCTTAAATTGTCATCCTCGGAGCAAACCCTGGCAGCTGGGTTGCTCCATTGTCTCTTGTTACGGGCTGGGGGTCGAACCCAATCCTGGACCAAGAGATCGGATCTGCTGCGTTTGCTGGAAGATGTTTACATACATCTGGATGCTCAGGGCTTAACCCTGCCATTCACAGACCCCATACTTTCTTTAGTACTTTTGAGGCACCTTGCTGTACACGTCCAAGGACGTCCCGCGGTAGTCGCCGCTCTGGCACTCCCTTACCGCTTCTACCTACTTCTAATAGCCACAATAGTGGCTCAGTCTATACGACTGGCAGCACCGCTGCCATTCCCGCCTCACCCACTCCCGACTGTCGCTCACACACATCAGCGTCTCCATCTCACACGGCCGCTCAACACGCCTATCAGATATGAGCATTGCCGAGCGGCAGTCCCCTCTTTCTCTGCCCCCTGTTGCAGTACACAGCCGCCTTCCACGCCAGACAACATCGACATAGTTTAGGCTTTAGCCTACCTCCACCTAGGCAAACGCATCCGTCCCTCCCCTCCTACACACTTCAAAATTTTGCAGCTGAACTGTAACGGATTAGCTGGAAAGATCGCGGAGAAAACTGACTATGAAGACGCACAACATCAAAATCGCAGCGATACAAGAGACAAAATTGAACACAAGATCGGACTTACGAACTTTTGATGGGTATAATGTACATCGAAAATACCGTCCCAGCGGTCTTGGGGGTGGCCTTGCGTTCATTACACATCACTCTGTACAATATAATCTATTTTCCCCTGACTCTACTTTAGAATTACCTCTGCGGGTTAGGGGTCTAGGATATGCCCGAGGTAGGCATACCGGTCGTAAGAGGCGACTAATATGCACAAAGGTAATGACGTGCAACTCGATGGTTGATCTACGGATATGATGCCTCTCACCTCTCATTACCCACCTTATCCTTCCTTACGGGATGATAAGACCTAGAAGGTTTCACTGGTCATAAATCGCTACCACGACAGTCGGGCAGTACCGGAGCGTGCCGGGTTCAAATCTGGCCAAGGACTGTTAATTCGACAACACTCCCCAAAACCTTCTGGGAATTTTTTGGCCGTTACCACAACAACAACAACAACCTTAGAATGCCAAGGTATAGCAGTCCGGTCAGGAGACGCCGAACTGCAAATCATAAACATCTATATTCCTCCTGTCACGTGCTGTCCTAGAGATTATCATCCTGACATTAGTGCGTTGCTAAGGGGTGATAACCGTCTAATCCTAGGCGACTTCAACGCGCATCACGATCTCTGGCACTCCAACTTGCCAGCTGACAGAAGAGGACACGCAATTGCAGACCAAATAGATAACTCAGCATTCTGTACAGTCAATAGAGATGCCCCCACCAGGGTGGCAGGTAACTGCCACAGTTCGGCAGACATCTCCATAACGAGCGCGAGCCTAATTAACTGTGTCATCTGGCGACCGATGCTTACATTAGCTTCAGACCACCCACCCATCTTACTCTCTGTTGAACGACCGACCGACTTCATAACGTCTGATAAATTAACATACATAAACTTCACCAAAGCGGACTGGAACCGCTTTACTGATTATACAGAGCGCCCCTTCGCTGCCTTACCCACTCCTACGGACGTACGCAAAGGCGAAAGAGAGTTTCGCAAGATCATTGATTCAGCCTCATGCCGCTTTATTCCTGCTGGTAGAATACCAGAAATTCGTCCGAATTTTCCGGCAGAAGCTGCGGCGATGGCAAGAGAACGTGACCAAGTGAGACTCATCAATCCCGCAGATCCCAGAATAAAAGATCGTAATCCGGAAATTCGTAGGATTGTGAACGAACACAAGCTGACCAAGTGGAAACAACACCTTGAGACATGCAACCTCTCCGGCGGAGTCAGAAAACTATTGGCGACTGTCAAGGCCCTATCCAATCCGACCAAACACAAAGACAAGGTCGCCATTGCTTTGGGCGACAGCATCAAATCGGACGCCAGGAAATGCGCGAGCTCCTTTTGCCGGCTGTTTATAATGCATCCACCTGCGGATAGGACTAAGAGAAGAGTCTTCCGACGTGCGCACAAACGCAAACACTCTGCTGCGCCCATTGTCGTCTTAGTCGCAGAGGTTAAGGAAGCCATAATGAAGGCCAGCCCCTCAAAATCCATCGGACCCGACGGAATCGCCATGAAGATGATCAAACCCCTTGGCCACTAGGAACAGAGGTATTTAGGGGATCTCTTTAATTTCTCTCTAACTACCTTCGTTATACCTGAGATATGGAAACAAGCGATTGTAGTTCCCCTACTAAAACCAGGGAAGCCGGCGAACCAAGGAGAGTCTTATCGCCCGATATCCCCCCTTTCGCCGGTAGCGACTTACTAGAGACCATTCTGCTCCCTTACTTCATTACAAATCTGAAATCACAGCACGACATCCGCTTTGAACGCCATTACAACGCAGATTATTAACGGTTTGAACCAACACCCACCAAACCATAGGACGGTTCTCGTGGCACTTGACCTGTCAAATGCATTTGACACGGTCAATCACGCCACACTCCTCCGAGATCGGGACAAGATACCGCTCCCTGCCGGCCTTAAAAGGTGGACCGATAATTACCTCAATGGTCGCCAGGCAACAGTCAAATTCAGGAACAAGAAATCTAGACCACGAAGAATAAAACAAGGGGTGTCGCAAGGTGGTGTTCTCTCTCCCCTTTTGTTTAATTTCTATATTTCGAGACTCCCCCCAACCAGAGGGAGTCTCCATTGTTTCCTACGCTGATGACTGCACGATAATGGCCTCGGGCAAGGGTCCCTCCATTGACGAACTCTGTATTAGAATCAACAGTTACCTCCATGACCTTTCCAGCTTCTTCACCGAGCGAAATCTGACCCTATCTCCGACTAAATCGACGGCGACCCTGTTTACTACATGGAATGTCCACGTAGACGGAGTACCTCTACCTACTGTCAACCACCCAGAAATCTTGGGTGTGACATTTGACAACGGCCTCACCTTCGCTGGTCATGCCACCGCAATAGCCTCAAAGGTACAGAGCCGCAATAAGATCCTCAAGTCACTGGTCGGCAGTACTTGGGGAAAAGACAAAGAAACATTGCTTGCTACATATAAGGCTATTGGCCGTCCGGTTATTGACTATGCTGCGCCCATATGGTCGCCCAATCTTTCTGACACCAACTGGAGGAAATTGCAAGTCTGCCAAAACACCACCATCAGAACTGCTACGGGATGTCTACTTATGTCATCTGAGTCTCACCTCCATCAAGAGGCAAAATTGCTTAATGTTCAAGATCCAAGATCAAGATCCAAATCGACATCTTTTGGTTGTAGCACCGCCCCCCAGAGACATAAGGAGACATCTTCGTAAGCATTACGATGAGATCCGGCATCATACCTCTTTGCCGTTTGATCTGCGGAACCATAGACGGGCTTTAAATGACCTCCACACCGAGTCGGTAGACAGATCTCTCAGATCTCGGCCTGTGAATCCGGTTATTAATACTCAACCACCTGAATTGGCTGAAGAGGAGCGGGTACTTCCGAGGGAGACTAGAGTCATACTAGCACAACTTCGCTCTGGATATTGCCCTGCATGTGGTATGTCCCCTCATGATACCATACATCTCTTCTCCTGTTCAGTTGAACCCACTCTTCTAACACCTACATCACTCTGGTCCAACCCTGTGGAAACTGCGCGTTTCCTCGGACTTCCGTTAGAAGAGCCTGATGACAATCTAGAGTGGTCGAGCCCATTGGGCAGGGCGAAGCACTGTTAACAACAACAACAACAACCTTTGTGCATATTAGTCGCCGCTTATGACCGGTATGCCTACCTCGGGCAAATTCTAAACCCGCAGTGGGTACATTTTGTGTGTCGGTGATTCCGTTGTCAAACGTCGCACCCAAGATTTTAAGGTGGTTGAGAGTAGGTAGAGCTACTCCATCTACGTGGACATTTAAATCTTACCCCATCTGTGCATTCCACGTCGTGAAGAGAGTCGCCATCGATTTGTTTGAAGATAGGCGGTTAAGAATTTATGAATAGGATCACTTAAAATTATGAAAATTCGTTTTTACCAATAGTTTTATTATTTAGTGGGTCAATAGCTACAAAAAAATGCCTATCTTTGATTTTTTGAAAAAAAGTTTATAGCCAATTGAAAATGTTTGTCTTTTTTATTTCGAAGTTCAATAACGGCCGTAATACTGGGCCGATTTTGATAATTCAAATTTCAATATTCTCGCTTCCAAAAACTTTTGAATAGCAAATTTTTTATTTCTTTAAAATTTTATTTTAAATGTATAATTTTTTAATCGTCGGAAAACCCATGCAAAATAAATTGTTCCAGAGCATGTTTTCACACTAAAAAAAAGCCACATATGCTAAATATTCTCTAAAATATTTTGTTGAAATGGTCCGCCACTAATAAACAAATAAAAAAATAGATGCCACTTATCATAACAAAATTGAATTGTTCAATTCTGTAAAAATCTTTGAGTTAGACAAAGTGTTCTACTGAGAAAAATAAGTTAAACAAAACCGGGCACGAAAAGTGTGAGTGAGGTCTTGTTCGCGAACAGTCAGAGTTTCGTGAAATATCTCACTTTAACTCTTCTCAATCTCCACAAAAGGATACATTAGACCCTAAAGGCTTTTCAACAATGGGCTACATATATCGACAAGAGCGATACTTTTTAAAAACATTTTGCAAAACTACTACTAAATTAAGTAATTAATTCTTATTATTGCTTTTTTATACCAACTATTTTTGTTGATTTACGGCCTGTACATTTTCAATTATTCATGAAACGAGCTCAAGGCCAAGAATAATAATTTTTCACTTTTTGAATTTTTATGAAAATTATTATTGTTTTTATTTTTTTAATAATCATTTTTGATTAATTATTAAAAGTTTTTTTTATTTTCATAAAAATTCAAAAAAATGAAAAATTATTATTATCATGAAGAATTATACCCAATTTTATGTAATCACTGTTGCACTTTAAAAAATCAACAAGGATCTTATTGTGCTAATACTGACAATCAAAAAATGAAATGAAATGAAATGAAAATAATAATAAATAATAAAAACCGAGAGCACGCGGTAAGGCAATTCTGCTGATAAAACAGATCTGTCAAAAAATCCATCATGATCACACTACTAACTGTCAAATGGCGGAAGTAGTTCATGCATATGGTAAAGAAGAATAGAACTAGGAGTTTAGATGACATCAAAACCAGCGTAGTGTTAGCTTAATGGTTAGCAATGCGTGCCAAAATTTCTCTGATGAAGAAGCTTAGCAGCTTCCGAAATGGATCTATAAGAAAAGCTATGACGGTTGTCTCTAAACATTTTTCCTACTCTATTCAATTAAAAAAAAATTTTAAAAATTGATTAAAAATGATTACTAAAAAAATAAAAACAATAATAATTTTCATAAAAATTCAAAAAGTGAAAAATTATTATTCTTGGCCTTGAGCTCGTTTCGCGAATACTTGTAATTATTTCTTATTTCAGACACTAGTTACACTTCCGTGTATTTTTATTGCAACTACAATAAAACCAAATGTTAAGGATTTTTTTTCATCATGTTCCGTTCCGGAAAAAATGGGGCTTATTAAAGTACTTTGTTCGGATGTAATGAAGACGGTAGGTTGCTCGTTTAAAAGAATTATGGGTAGATGATCAGATGGTAATGTAAGCATATGTCGCCGTTCGACGCAGTTGCTGAGCCCTGCGCTTACGATGGATATGTGAGGCGAGATGTCAGGCGAGCTGTGACAATTACCTGCCCCTCTGGTGGCGCCGTTGATTTGCTTTGCGAGTGCCTGTCCTCTGTTATCCACTGACAAGTTAGAATGCCAGAGATCATGGTCGCTGAGGATTAAACGGTTATTACCTCTTCGCAACACACTGATGTCGGGGTGATAGTACTTCGGGCAATACGTGACGGGGGGTATGTAGATGTTAATAATTTGCGTATCGGGCTCGCCTGACCTTGGTATTCTAAGGTGGTGTTCCTGAGGTCGATGGCGGGTACAAATATATTATATTGTACAGTGTCATGTCTAATGATCGCGAGACCCCCCGTTACCGCTGGATAGGTCTTTGCGATGTACATTTCACCTATCAAAAGTTTATAGGTCAGATCATGTGTTCAGTTTAGTTTCTTGACTCGCAGTGATTTCGATATTCTCTCGCTTCATGAATTTAGTTATCTGCGCGATCTTGCCATAAGGCGCTATAACTTTATCCGCCCAAAGATGTCTATTCGCGAGCCAAGAGCACATAAGAACGTCACACAGGCCAAGGCAATTGTCGCACTTGGCCGATGCCGCAGGCGTATGCAGTCTTTCCGACTATGCTCAAATCTGTCCTATTCCGGAGGGGATGAAAGTGTTGAGCTGCCGTGCTAGGTGGAAGCGCTGTTGAGCGTTAGCGACGGTTGGGAGTATGTGAGGCGGGCTTTGCATTGCAAAGGAGTATTATGCGAGTAGTCCAATATAACAAAAATTTAACGCATGAGCCAATGGTTTTTACAGGGTCACGGTTCAAAACTACTCCAAGAATTATTATTTGGTACAATGTACCTCCGAGGAGATTGAGGCCGGGCCAATACTGTAGTGTGCATTTTCCTGCTAAAGCAGATACATTTTTTGGTGAGAAACTTTTTATGGCAGAAATGCACTCGGCTTGTTGCCGGCCACTAACGAAAGCCGACCCTTCAACCCACTTTTTCCAAACATGTTGATGTTCCCTTTCCCGGTATTTGAACTTGGGATTTTCGGTGTAGTGGTTTGTAAACCACCACCACACTACGGAGGCTGAAGGCGTACCGGTCGTGAGAGGATTCTCAAATACGCAAAGGTAATGACGTGCAACTCGATGGTTGATCTACGGATATGACTCCTCTTATTAACCATCTTCTCTTTCTTTACGGAAGGAGGTGTGGGTGACATAAAATTTATTGAAAGGGCCATCCGTGTAATTGATTACTCAATTCTAATGGGAATTAAACAGGTCTGGTTTAAACCTGCTTTCCGGAATCGCTTTTCGTTCTTTTAAATCGGTATCTTGAAAAAGTGAAAACTACAATTAAGAAAGTGAGTGCTGAGAATCGCAAAGATTTGAAGTATCCCGAATTTAACAAATTATAAAGTCTTAACCTCTTCAGTGATAATGTCCACATATGGTGGCAAAAACTTTCATATTGAAATAAAAAGTATCGCAATTTATGGGGAACATATTAGCTCTCTTTTCTTTTTAATTCAAAAACTTTATGTGAAACCCTACGCGGGACGCTCACTACCAACTTATCGTAGACAAAACATTTAAGGCTCTTTTAAAAACGACACGGCAATAGTTGAAGTGTGTCGGGAGGTTTTCGAGGGTTAACATTGTACCGGCTGCAGGAAGAGGAACATATGAATTTTCATCGCGACTAGGCAGCCGTCATTACCCGTTTCATGCGAAATGAAAGATGTATTAATTTCGATAAGTCTGTTAACGGTTGCATGCACTTATTTATACCTCCTTAAGTACATCTAAGAAATAGCTACCACAAAACACGCCTTTGACGGTTAGGTTAAGTTAGGACCTGAATTTCTGTGTGTGCTAAAATAGTAAACAGAAGCCGGCCAGTTTTCTTCTAAATGTAATCGTGCTTGCCTTAATGCAATTTCCTTGTGAATATTTGGTTGTTTCAGTGAATATAAATGTATAAAAGAGTGGGTTTTACTAAAAAAAGGTAAACTGCATCGAGCTAACTAATCGATCTAAGTAAAAATTCTAGTATTATTTTAACTTTGAAGTGTTATTCTTTAAATTTTTATACATACGATCTACATATGTGTATCGTTAGGTTTAGTTATTGGATAAATATGCCCTGTCTACACCTTGTGGGTTAAAAACCTACCTTTTAATAGAAACTTAGCTCTAATTCGAGAAAATTAAGTCAAGAGGATAGAGTCGATGTGTTGACCGGGTTCCCAATGGTACCCATATATCAGGTTATTCCTTCAAGTTTTAGTTGTCTCTTCACTGTTTCACATTTGGCAATACCGTGGGGCCAGAACCGTGTGCAATAGCTGCTGCGTGGTTGTTACGTATTTAGCGGAAATATGCAACAAGCTTGCATGTGCGACAAAATGACTTTTGAGTCGAGTGTGTGTTGTCAACGAATGTGTGTGCTGAAACGAATATACTGAACATACAAATTATACGAAAATTTTGCAATAAACAAATAATGCAAATCGGATTTTGTAGTTAAATTTTTGTAGTAAAAGTAAAATGAAATTTTGGATTTATGGATGAATTTAGTGAGCTGAGTAATCTTGGCAAGGCTATTATTTCTAAAAATGTCATTAAAGTTTTTCGCATATGCAAAAATATTCAATTCATTTCTTAAGTTGTATAACCATTGTAAGAGTGTAAGAATTCGTCTGACCACAGATGCATCTCGGGGAGCTCCGAGCATTAATTTTGTATAAGTAGGCTTTGTCATGAGGGTGCCCGAAAAAAATGCGATTTACAGCCCAACCATATATAAACGCACATAACCGAAATTAAATTCCGTGTGTTAAAAGCTAAACCAAAATCCAAAATTTGTTTTGCGTGACATTTTTTATTGATATTATATCATTGTGATGAATCGTTGTTTGGTTATTTAAATGAATTGCTTTATTCAAATTAATTAATTTAAAATGTGTATTAAGTGTGTTAGTTATGAATTGCAACTTTCATATATATAAAAAGCATCGGTTAATCATATATTTACGTGTGGGCTTCTACGTATGCATCAGAAAACGCTGTGCATTTATATATGGTTAAGCTTTTAGCGTTTTAACATTAGTTGATGAGATGTTTGTTTTTTTGAACCAGGTTGTGTTTTTTCTTTGGAGAAAGGTTGATGCAAACAATCAAGCATGTTATTGGAGAGTCTAGAAATTCGTGGTATCATTCCTCAAAGATAATATTTTTAATTTGTTTGGTAGTTTCTTCGATAGTGAAATCTACGTTACTGAGGGAACTTAGATGTAGCCAATTTGGCTGTGGTGTCAGCACGTTCATTCCAGGGATTTTGGTCAATCACACCGAGGCGACCAAATTAATTAATTGAGTTAGAAATGTCTTCGCTGAAAGCAAACATTTTGTTCAGTGTAGTTCTTTCGCTCGGGGGTAGTTAGTTTCCTATTGTATACATGATATTTAAAAAAGTTTGATGTTCTTAATTGAGGCTTCCTTAGTATGTGAAAAATGAGTATTAACTAATTAAGAGCTATTAATAATTTTGCCAAAAGTTTTAACATCGTTGACTTCAGTCTGTAGTGAACCTTTGATCGACGCGGACGTCTTTGCTTCGAAATAGTGAGTTGCTCTTAAATATTATTAAGTACACCTTTAAATCGTGGTCTCTCGTGATTAAACTTGCGGATAAGGTTTTTTTGCTGTAGTGAAATAACCTAACACACAACCCAAGAAATATATAAAACAACTTTGAAACGACTTTGAAAACTTAACGTCGCATCATAGGAAAGCCGCTCGACAAACCAGGGCACAAAACGTGTCCTACATATCAATACGAGAATACAAAAAAGTTAAGCTATAGCACTGATGGACCCAAATATTTAATAATTTCCAGAGTTGAGAGTGAAGAAACATTAAAAAATGTGTCACCATTCTTAACCATTTCGACCCCGACTTTTTTCCTGTGATTAAAAAATTAATTTTTCGTCTTTATTTGCATTATGTACATTCCAGAAGTATATGGTCAAATTTTGAAGTCTCCACTTAAACTCGTTTGGCCGCTATAGTTTTTATTTTTATTACTGCACAGATGGACGTTACACTTGAGGCATCTCGACGTTGGTGTTCGTGTTTTGCACAACCTGTAGCGCCCTCTTTCACCATATACTACCCAAAGGTCCATCTTATCATATCGTTTTGTTTCTGGAGGGTTCGGCTGGAACCTGTAATTTTTTTGAAGTCTGTGAAGAGACACTGCTGGATAGTGAGTTAACATCGGCATCCGTAGGATAGTTGTTTTCGGCGTTGGATGGTCTGCCCCTCTTTCTTTGAATAGATACTGAAAAACATTGCAAAAGGGCATCAGCAATTTCGAGTTGAAATCTTATTAGAGGAATGTATTTCTGTTTCGTATATACTTCCTTCAGCGGTGGTTAACTTTGTAAAGTTCCATCAGCATATCTGCTAGATCTACGCCGCCCATGCCCTTATTGTAGCAAGCAACTATTGCAGGCCTTTGAATATCTACGTGTAATTTTTCTTTCGGGCTCCAACGTTTGCAAACTCCAACTGGTTCGTGATCAATATACGAAGATATAAGTTGAACTGGTTTATTGTCGAACCACCTTTACTTAGACAAACAATATTATGTAAGTTGAAGGACGAAAGGTCCTTTTATTAAAAAAATAATTTGCTCGGGCCAACACGCCCAGCTACCTGACAAGAATAAAGACACAACACGATTATTTTACAATTTTATTTATTGAACTTAAACTTGAAGTTAATTAGGTTACTCGACTAAATAACGCCCCAACAGCAACTGGCTGCATTCGAGCTCTGCCCCTTCTTATAGCCTATCGCGCCGCTAGTGCTGCGTATCTGCCGTTGATTTCACAACCGTGTGAAATGAAGTTCTGCTGAACAAGCGACTGGAGTAGTATAAGCGTGAGTCGTTGTTATTTGCCATGGCCTTGAATTAAGGGATTATGTTTCATGATGGGAAGTGTGAATTGCTGACTATGCGGCACGTGCAGCGGCCAGCCGTGGGAACAGTGGAAGTGGGCAGTAATGGGCCGTGTTAACTCCTCCCTCGAATATCTGCGTCCCGCAGATTTGGTGTTTGTGCTTCTATTTAACAATGATATCTTAAGCTCGGGAATTTTGACTCCTGCCGTGATTTTGTACCAAATGACACATACTACCATTGCCAAAAGACCAAATGTAATGACTTCGGACCAGTTCATCTGCCTTTTGAGGAGAGTTAAAAGCTTGATATTACCCGTTGTCATTCCGTGCACCAGGTTGAGGTTGACTGCAATTGTCTTGTTCTTTACGTTAGATAAGACGGGTGGTAATAGCTGAACCTTTGAGTTACTGGTGCTCCGGAAAGTGTGAATAAAAAAACCAAAAATATGCTTCAAATTTTTACCTGACCCTATACTGCCATTGTAGTTGTTGAGGTAGTTGATGTCCGCCTTGATCACTTCGATGGTAGATTCGTTGAGAGTAACGTATCGGCAGCTTGTTTCGCCTCCCTTAAGAAGTCGAGGCAAACAATATTTCTCTGGTGAAGGTCAAGGGATTCCTGTCTGCAGACCACTGCTGATGTCAGATGTATGCCATTGCCGTAGGTTTGATATTTGTTTGCCAGGATAGTTGTGTAGTTAAGTTCTACTTGATGTCCGTTCTGCTGAACACCTCGAGCAATCAGGTGGTTATATTTTATCTCCATTACCTTAGGCATAGACAGTACATATAATAGAAGTGACCCATTAGTGAAGATCGAGGGCTTCCTGTATTCAATAGCTTCGATGACGTTACTATATGGGAGGATCTCGATTTCGCTGATAAGCCGATTAATTTCTTCTTTGCTCAGAAGGTTACTGTTAACGACACCAGCTTTTGCCATTTAACAGGCTCGAACTAGTTGGACGGCCTCGTCCTTAAGAATCGTTATTTTGGTTTGGATTTCCCGTGAAATTTTTTATAGCCGGTTGCGCTCATGGACATCATTTGTGACGGCAACTATCCCGTTTATCACTTGCAATAGCTTATGAGTTGTTTTAAAAAGCTCAGAGTTTACCTGATACTGCTGATTGTTGTTATTCGCGAGGACATCTTGCTTCTGCAGGAGTTCGTCCCAGTCGGTGGCGTCCGGAGTGCCAGCGATCCCTTTCCGGGCGGAGCCGCTCCAATTGATCGAGCGTTTTGTCCTTGTTAGTTGAGGTCCTTTTAAGTCGAGAAGATAAGATCTTATTTTTCCCATTCGGTAGCTCAGCACATCAACCGTTGAATCGGTATTGTTCAGGTTAGTAATAGCATATTCCAGTTTGGTTGCGATTTTGTCAAAGTTTTCCAAGTTTATTATATGCATCAGCTTAAAATGACCGTCGATGATCCAACCATATCCGTCACGAATAGTCACTAGCGGCGAGTCGATCTTGAAAAGGACGTAGCCTTGCGCGGCTGCGCATAGACTGATGCTGTGGGGGTTAGATTAAATTTACATTATCTTAAATCTAAGTAGTATCCCCAGATATAAAGTATTGCTATGGTAAACATATATTGAGTGAAAACATGTCTAAAATGAAGGGGAAAGGTTCATCGGGATGCAGGAGTGAAGGTGTTATTGATTAGTGGTTATTGTTTTAGTAGTTGTTAGTTTTGTTTTTGTTTTTGTTTTGTGGGAATGTATGTCATCCCTTTTTTGTTATTGGTTGATGTTAGTATAATTAAAAAATTTGTAAACTGTTTTTTAATAAGATGTTAAGGTGTTAGTTAGTTACTGATTTAGTAATTCTTAGTATTGCTTTTTGTTTTTTAATTTTTGCACCTTTTAGGTGTTTGTGTACATTTAAGTTGTATAATTTTGCTTTAATTTTTGCACCTTTTAGGTGTTTGTGTACAACTAAGTTGCATAATTTTGCATTGGAATACAGGCGTGAACCCAGCTGAAGGAAGGCTCGTGTTAATCCCTTTAACCCATAAGCGTTTACAATTGCAAATGACCTACTCATGGCACGAGTAACTTCACGACAATTAAAGCCAGAATTGGAGTTGAACCAATGCGATGGATCCAATACAAAAAATTAATTTGTACCCAGACCGCTGGGGCTTACGGATCTATGCATAGGTTTCTTGCCTCTTGACCAATGTTATCAATATTTTTGTAGATATTTTGTTGTCAAATATATTTGGTTTTAATTTTCACCCGTTTTTTTTTTATCTTGACATTTTTTCTTTCCGATTTGTGGAACTTCTTTCCACTTTGTGTGACGATTGTCGCATTTCTTTTTTCAGCGACCTCCTCTTTTTTGTAAAGTGGTTTTTGTTTACTTTTAATTTGTCTATTAGCGATGAACAACTCATCGCCCTCACTAAAATTGCGAGGGGGCGAGCGAGTTTTATTATGCCTTGCGTTTCTACTCTCCTGTTCATGTAGAAGAAGATCCTTAATGTCCTCATTTGTACGTTCCTTAAAGTTTTCCAGGTCCTGATAATTTATCCTAGCGGTCCTGTTTAGAAAAACATCTGTGGGCTTCCGTTTTATAACTGAATGTATTGTATTATTGTACCTGTCAACAGTTATTGCTACACGCTCCTCTGGTGTTAGTCTCGGGAGTTCGACGCAAAGGCAGCGAGTTCGACGCAAAGGCAACGATATATTTCATGGCCATTGGCCTCACTTCGCTGCGTCTTCGTTTTGTATGTTTCTATTCCTAAGGATGTAACGTAATTTAGTACAAGTGGTGTTACGAACCCACGCTCATTGTCCAAGACCAGGGCCCGTGGAACACTAAAATAATGTAACGCAACCGGTAGTTTCGTCCGCAAATGCGTGGACGATATATTTTGTATTGGAAATAGCTTGGCAAATTTGTGAATTTGTCTATGCAACTCATATTTTTGTTTCTCTATCTCGAAGATGTCGATGTGCAGGATTTCGCACGGATAGTTAGGAATAGGAGTTGGTTGCAGGTATGGTTTTGAAGGGTGTCTGTCGTACTTGTTTAATTTGCAGGTATAGCACTGCCTCACGTATTCCCGTATTTGCCTAGCCATTGCGGGAAAATAGTATTCCTCCAGTATTTGGAGTCGATTTTCACAACGATTTCTATGCGCCCTTTTGTGTTCATTCTCAATTATTTCAAACACCCTGTCTGCAGCCGTAACATCTTCCACAATCCTCTGGGTTATCCTTACTCGATATCTTTGAAAGTGGTTGACATAGACATCTTGTAACAACCCAAGAAATCCTTGGGGCATCTTTATACCGTTAATAACATTTGGGTTAAGTACTTCCCTGAGGATTGCGGTCAATGCATCTGCATCGTGTTCCGGAAATGAGACGTAAATCCTTCGGTAGCCTTGATGTGGTTACTCAAGGCATCGAGGCCTATCCCCTTCCCTAAAAATTATTTGGTTCCTAAATACATTGATCGGAGCTTCCACATGTGGTATAAGCTCAGAATTGTCCTGATCGGCAGAATGCATTGTAGCTTGTGTGGCAGTGTCAATTTCGGGCTCTATGTTAGGATTAGCATTTGTAGCGGGATCTTGATCTGAAAAGGATGGAGGCTGAGCAACAACTGAATCGGACAACGCGTTGATTTCAGTCTTGAGGCGAGAAAGAGCAGCGGCAACCAAGCTCGATTTTCCCGGTTTGTAGATTAGTCCGCAATTGTACCCTTCAATCCTTGCTTTCCATCGCTTTAGCTTGGCATTGTAGTTCCTGCAACTCAGGGAAAACGTTAGTGGCTGATGATCGGCACATATTCCTATCCTTTTGGCACCATATAGATAGGAGCGAAGATTATCGAGTGCCAAAACTATGGCGAGGACCTCCTTCTCGTTGGTGGCGTAATGTTATTCGCATTTATTCAAGGATCGCGAAGTATAGGCTATAGGGTTGTCCTCGCCAATCGTTCCCTGCGACAGGACTGCCCCAATGGCGTAGTTCGAGGCATCCGTGGTGAGGTTAAATGGTTTGGCGAAATCAGGAAACGCCAGGACATCCGCAGATATCAATAGTTGTTTTAGCTCATGGAAGGCCTCAATTGCTAACTTGCTAAATGCGTTAGCTTTTACTTGAGCATTTTCGCCACGTGTAAGAGTGGTCAACGGCTTAGCGACCTTGGCATAGTCCCTAATGAATTTCCTGTAGTATGAGGTCATACCCAGGAAACTCTCCAAGTCTTTAAAATTTTCAGGAGGTGAAATAAGCTTTATAGCTTCCACCTTTTTCGGGTCAGCGCGTACTCCATCGGGAGTAATTATGTAGCCAAGGAACTCAACTTCCTTTTCGAAGAAACACGTCTTTTCTAGATTAACCTTCAGCTTCGCTTCTAAAAGTGTCGCAAAGACTTTCTCCACGTTATCAAGGTGTTCTTTTGCGTCCCTACCGAATACTATGATGTCAATGTAGACGTAACATATTTTTCCGATGTACTTTTTCAGGACATCGTCTATCATTCTCTGGAATATGGCAGGTGCGTTTTTCAGACCAAACGGCAGACGAAGGAATTTATATTTGCCGTTCATCGTGGAGAAGGCGGTCTTCGGGATGTCAGAATCCTTCATTGGAATCTGGTGGAATCCGGAAGTCAAATCAATCGTTGTATAAAAGTTGGCTTTGCCAAGGCTACATAACGTCAGGGATGGGATAGGTGTCGGCTATCGTAACAGCGTTCAGCCGCTTATAGTCGATCACCATGTTTTTTCGGTACGCCCCAAATCGTGGAATTGTAAGGACTTTTGGATGGCCGTATTACCCCTTCATCAAGCAGTTCATTTATTTGTCTATCTACTTCTCTCATGCATACTGGGTAAGGATAGCTCTTACTATAGATAGGTTCAGAAGTGGTGGTTCGTATTTCGGCTCGGACACTTGTGTCTACAAGTTCATTCCGTTAAGGGGAAGAAAAAGGTCCGCATACTTTTCCAATAATTGCTCTACCTGTTGTCTAGTATCGTCAGAGACATCTTTACCCGTGGAATGATTAACTTGATCAGAAACTTTGGCCTTTAAGGGCAAGTCAAAGTCATTGACTTTAAGGTGATTATTTTTCCTGTCAACAAGGACCCCTAACATCCTTATCGTATCATCGCCAATAATGCCGGCGAAGGATTTAAGTCCTGGGAGGTCAAAGAACGCTATTGTAGAAGGGAATCCTATATCTTTAAAAAAACGTAGTCCTATATTTTTGTTAATCTGTACCTGTCCCACGGCAGAGTTCACATTGAATACCTCATCCACAGGGTCACCTCCAGTCGCAACCGATTCACTTATAAAATTTTTATTTGCACCTGTGTCAATAAGGAAGTCTAGGATACGACCGTCAGGGAGCGTATACTCTAGGTATGGTACGCTAGATGGCCCTCTGAAAGAAAATCCCCTTCCTCCTGACTTCCTGCCTCATCTTCGGTTTTAGTATCGCCATCGGTGATGCCAGTGGTGGAATGGAAGAGCCTCTGCTGTTTCCTTGGAAAGTTTTCTGAACTTGCCGCCCGTTTAAAAGGATTAGGGCGATTAATATAATTCACGGCTCGTGATTGGGTAGAGCCGTCGACCTCCATATCTTCGACAGGGGGGTTTTTAACTGGATTAGTTGATGGAGAGCGATTATTTCCTGAAAAACGTTGGCTTTTGTCATACTGTGGTTTGCGATCCTGTTGACGCCAGGTGGGTCGTGGTGGGACCGCCGGTGGTTTAGCTTCGAAGCAGCATCCAGCTTCATTTATGTTATTAATAGGAACAACTACGCGGTTGTTAATATGGTTGGAATGCAGTGAAAAATGTGGATAGTTGACGTTCTGAAGTTCCAAGCAAGCCGACTAGGCCTCAGGGAGAGTCTTGGGGCGTTGGACAAGAAGCATTCTGGAAAGCTCCCCATTTAGCCCCTGTAAGTGTCCACAAGAACCCTTACAGTTTCGTCTGTGTAGGACTCGTTCTTTAATTTATTATTAATGAGAATTGATGGTTTACTTTACCATAAAACTCGTCAATTCTAGAACCTCTTTGCTGCAATTGATGCAGCTGATGTTCCAGGGTGCGGATATCGCGCTTGTCCGCGTAATGTAATGAGAGACACTCTTTTATCTTTGGCCAATTGTTGTCAAAGATATTGTAGGACACCAAGGCAGAATCTGCCGCACCACGCACTTTTTGACGAATGTGCTGCAATATGGCACGGTAAAGGGATTTCCCTTTCACTACAGAAAAATCCGAAAGGGGGCTTGAGCCACCACTTCTTCCACCTCGTTGGCTTGAGATGGTGTACTGAGAGTATTTCTGGCCCTATCTATTTCCGTGACGCGCCTCTCCAGCGTCTTCATCTTCTCCAGCAGGGCATTGAAGGCCCCCGTTAGGTTGGTCACATTGGTTTTAAGATCTTCCATTTCCAGGGGTATGGGATGCACTCAAAAAAAATTTATACTCACAAAATAAAATATTTCTGCATAGAGCTCTTGGCTCCCCTTTTTTCCTGCTCGTCTTTTGTTGGTGGCTCTTCGGCCTTTTTTCGTTTTTTTTTTGGCTAGATTGGTTTCTTGGCCATATTTTTCCTTCACTATATTAACTTAAGCGGTGGCTCCTTGGCCTTTTTTCTTAAATTGGTTTTTATATTTTTTATTTTCCGCTTAACACTTTCACTCTGGCTCCTTGGCCTTTTATATTATATTGGTTTTTATATTTTTATTTTCCGCTTAACACTTTCACTCCTGGTCCCTGCTCGGGCGCCAGTTAAAGGACGAAAGGTCCTTTTATTAAAAAAATAATTTGCTCGGGCCAACACGCCCAGATACCTTACAAGAATAAAGACAAAACACGATTACTTTACAATTTGATTTATTGAACTTAAACTTGAAGTTAATTAGGTTACTCGACTAAATAACGGGCCCCTGCGGGTTAGGGGTTTAGAATATGCCCGACGTAGGCATACCGGTCGTAAGAGGCGACTAATATGCACAAAGGTAATGACGTGCCACTCGATGGCTGATCTACGGATATGATGCCTCTCACCTCTCATTACCCATCTCTCCTTCCTTACGGAAGGAGGGGTGACATGACCTAGAAGGTTCCACTGGTCATAAATCGCTACCACGACAGTCGGGCAGTACCGCAAGGGAGTACCGGAGCGTACCGGGTTCAAATCCGGCCAAGGACTGTTAATTCGACAACACTCTCCAAAACCTTCGGGGAGTGTTTTTGTCGTTAATACAACAACAACAACAACAACTAAATAACGCCCCAACAGCAACTGGCTGCATTCGAGCTCTGCCCCTTCTTATAGCCTATCGCGCCGCTAGTGCTGCGTATCTGCCGTTGATTTCACAACCGTGTGAAATGAAGCTCTGCTGACCAAGCGACTGGAGTAGTATAAGCGTTAGTCGTTGTTATTTGCCATGGCCTTGAATTAAGGGATTATGTTTCATGATGGGAAGTGTGAATTGCTGACTATGCGGCACGTGTAGCGGCCAGCCGTGGGAACAGTGGAAGTGGGCAGTAATGGGCCGTGTTAACTTGTATATAAACGAATTTTGTGTTAGGCTTTTTTGACCATTATCGTTTTGGTTTAAATGAAAATTCTATTCCACCATCACAACCCGATGGGATAAGCTATCCTCTCTAGCTTCTTCAGGAGTGATCTATTTATTCAACAAAAACTTATTACATAGGTGGTAAAAAACAGAACTAAAAATTAATCATATACAAAAATTATACGTTATGCACATATGTTTTTCAAATCACAAAAACTAACACGTAAACACTTACATGATTAAACTATTTAAAAAAAAAAAAAAATATTCTGAAGTTTTGCTTGTACCATTCCTTCATGGTATCATTGTCATATTAAACTACTAATATTAACTATAAACATACCGTATAAACAGCAGCAAAGTTATCGGTATCTTCCTTTTTGTTTATGGTTTTGTCTCTATTTTGCAGTATTCTCAGGTTTTCTAGTGTATATCTGGCTTTTCCTTGCTATTTATTATTCTTGTGTTTTCTAGATCAGCTGTGTGTCCGTTTTGTGTGATGTGTTGTGATAACGCTGTGCTCGGTTTCTTTTTCCTGATATGAGCTTTATGTTCGCTAAGCCGAACTCCTAGTACACGTTTCGTTGTCCCTATATATATTTTGTTGCAGTCTTCGTTGTCGTTGCCTTAACATGTACTTTCGTAGACTACATTGTTTTGTTGTACCTTTTCAATGCGGTTTTTTGTTTGTGTAATATTGGTAAGTGTTTTGTTGGAATTCTCCGTAAGTTTGGGTATGTGAGTAAGAGTGAAAATTTATATGACATCCGGAAGATAGGGGTTTTGTATACCAATCAAATGCGAGATTTCCATTGTTTTATTGAATTCTCATGTCAAGAAAAGGAATGTTGTCATATTTTTTCCATTTAGTGTGTAAATTGTATGTTGTTGTGGTAACTGTTGAGGGTGTCTAGAATTTGTTCCACCTCATTGTGTTTTACAATCGCAAATATATCGTCCACATATTTGACTAGAAACTTTATATCAATGTTAAAATTTTGTTTTAGTGCCTTAAGAGTGTTGCCAAGTAGGTCATCCATAATTACGTCAGCTATTGTCGGGGAGAGTATATTGCCCATTGTCATGGTATATTGCCCATATTGTTCTGTTTAAAATAGTTGTTATCTTGTAAACAGGATTTCAGTAATTCATGGAATCTGTTCTTTCTTTGTCGTTAAGTCTAAACACATTCTTTATATTATATTGTTCTGACGTAATATTTTGAATTTTGTCTCCTATATATGTAGGATAGCCACATATAAATTAATGACGCTTCACTCTATTTCTTAGTTATACACGTTTATTCAAGTTTATTTAGATATATTTAAGTAACACGTTTAATAATGTACATATAATTGTTGTAGAATATTACTTAGTAGGATAGTATTTTAAGTAGAATAGTATTTAAGGTAATTGACATGGACGTTCATCGTCTTAAGTACACTTATTTGGCTAAGTTTATGTTATCTTCTTCTTTAAATGGTCATCTAACCGCCTGGGCGATTTTGACCGTCCAACATAGCTCGCCAGTCGTTTCTTCGTTGCGCCAACTGGCGCCAATTGGAAACACCGCGGGATCGCAAATCGGTCTCCACTTGGCCCTTCCATCGGAGTGCTGGTCTCCCTCTTCCTCTGCTTCCACCGGCGGGTGCCGATAAGAATACCTTCTGGGCTGGAGCATCTTCGCTCATTCGCACTACGTGGCCTAGCCAGCGAAGCCGCTGTGTTTTAATTCGCTGAACTATGTCGGCGTCTGCGTAAAGTTCATACAGCTCATCATTAAATCTTCTTCGGTACTCGCCGTCGCCAACGCGTAGAGGTCCACAAATCTTTCGAAGAACCTTTCTCTCGAATACTCCCAGAGCCGCCTCATCAGATGTTGTTAGTGTCCACGCTTCTGCACCATATAGCAGGACGGGTGCGATGAGTGACTTGTAGAGTGTTATTTTCGTTCGTCGAGAGAGGACTTTACTTTTCAATTGCCTACTCAGTCCGAAGTAGCATTTGTTTGCAAGAGTGATTCTTCGTCGGATTTCTAGGCTAGCATTATTGTTGGTATTAATGCTGGTTCCCAGGTAAACGAAGTCCTTTACTATTTCGAAATTATTGCTGGCAACAGTGGCTTGGTTGCCAAGGCGCGAATGCGCTGACTCTTTGCATGATGACAGAAGGTACTTCGTTTTGCCCTCGTTCACCACCAATCCCATTTTCTCCGCTTCTTTTTCTAATTTGGAGTAAGCAGAAGTTACGGCGCGGTTGGTAAGGCCAATGATATAAATATCGTCAGCATATGCCAACAGTTGCACGCTTTTATAAAATATTTCCGTGACGCGCCTCTCCAGCGTCTTCATCTTCTCCAGCAGGGCATAGACGGCCCCCGTTAGGTTGGTCACATTGGTTTTAAGATCTTCCATTTCCAGGGGTATGGGATGCACTCAAAACAAATTTATACTCACAAAATAAAATATTTCTGCATAGAGCTCTTGGCTCCCCTTTTTTCCTGCTCGTCTTTTGTTGGTGTCTCTTCGGCCTTTTTTCGTTTTTTTTTGGCTAGATTGGTTTTAGTAGTGGCTTCTTGGCCGTATTTTTCCTTCACTATATTAACTTAAGCGGTGGCTCCTTGGCCTTTTTTCTTAAATTGGTTTTTATATTTTTTATTTTCCGCTTAACACTTTCACTCTGGCTCCTTGGCCTTTTTTATTAAATTGGTTTTTATATTTTTATTTTCCGCTTAACACTTTCACTCCTGGTCCCTGCTCGGGCGCCAGTTAAAGGACGAAAGGTCCTTTTATTAAAAAAATAATTTGTTCGGGCCAACACGCCCAGATACCTTACAAGAATAAAGACACAACACGATTACTTTACAATTTGATTTATTGAACTTAAACTTGAAGTTAATTAGGTTACTCGACTAAATATCTGCCGTTGATTTCACAACCGTGTGAAATGAAGTTCTCTGACCAAGCGACTGGAGTAGTATAAGCGTTAGTCGTTGTTATTTGCCATGGCCTTGAATTAAGGGATTATGTTTCATGATGGGAAGTGTGAATTGCTGACTATGCGGCACGTGTAGCGGCCAGCCGTGGGAACAGTGGAAGTGGGCAGTAATGGGCCGTGTTAACTTGTATAAAAACGAATTTTGTGTTAGGCTTTTTTGACTATTATCGTTTTGGTGTAAATGAAAATTCTATTCCACCATCCCAACCCGATGGGATAAGCTATCCTCTCTAGCTTCTTCAGGAGTGATCTATTTATTCAACAAAAACTTATTACATAGGTGGTAAAAAACAGAACTAAAAATTAATCATATACAAAAATTATACGTTATGCACATATGTTTTTCAAATCACAAAAACTAACACGTAAACACTTACATGATTAAACTATTTAAAAAAAAAACTATTCTGAAGTTTTGCTTGTACCATTCCTTCATGGTATCATTGTCATATTAAACTACTAATATTAACTATAAACATACCGTATAAACAGCAGCAAAGTTATCGGTATCTTCCTTTTTGTTTATGGTTTTGTCTATTTTGCAGTATTCTCAGGTTTTCTAGTGTATATCTGCCTTTTCCTTGCTTATTTTTGTCTATTATTCTTGTGTTTTCTAGATCAGCTGTGTGTCCTTTTTTTGTGATGTGTTGTGATAACGCTGTGCTCGGTTTCTTTTTCCTTATATGAGCTTTATGTTCGCTAAGCCGAACTCCTAGTACACGTTTCGTTGTCTCTATATATATTTTCTTGCAGTCTTCGTTGTCGTTGCCTTAACATATACTTTCGTAGACTACATTGTTTTGTTGTAGCTTTTCAATGCGGTTTTTTGTTTGTGTAAATATCGTCGATAATGTTTGATTGGATTTGTAGGCAAGTGATATTTTCTGTTTGCTGTTGTTGGTAAGTGTTTTGTTGGAATTCTCCGTAAGTTTGGGTATGTGAGTAAGAGTGAAATTTATATGACATCCGGAAGATAGGGGTTTTGTATACCAAGCAAATGCGCGATTTCCATTGTTTTATTGAATTCTCATGTCAAGAAAAGGAATATTGTCATCTTTTTTCCATTTAGTGTGTAAATTGTATGTTGTTGTGGTAACTGTTGAGGGTGTCTAGAATTTGTTCCACCGCATTGTGTTTTACAATCGCAAATATATCGTCCACATATTTGACTAGAAACTTTATATCAATGTTAAAATTTTGTTTTAGTGCCTTAAGAGTGTTGCCAAGTAGGTCATCCATAATTACGTCAGCTATTGTCGGGGAGAGTATATTGCCCATTGGCATGGTATATTGCCCATATTGTTCTGTTTAAAATAGTTGTTATCTTGTAAACAGGATTTCAGTAATTCATGGAATCTGTTCTTTCTTTGTCCTTAAGTCTAAACACATTCGTTATATTATATTGTTCTGACGCAATATTTTGAATTTTGTCTCCTATATATGTAGGATAGCCACATATAAATTAATGACGCTTCACTCTATTTCTTAGTTATACACGTTTATTCAAGTTTATTTAGATATATTTAAGTTACGCGTTTAATAATGTACATATAATTGTTGTAGAATATTACTTAGTAGGATAGTATTTTTAGTAGAATAGTATTTAAGGTAATTAACATGGACGTTCATCGTCTTAAGTACACTTATTTGGCTAAGTTTATGTTATAGTTTAATAATAATGCAATTGTGATTATTTAACACATCTAACAAGTATTTTAATACATTTGGTATTAAAATTGGTATATAAGTTCACGGTTTAATTATTTTATTATTATTTCACAACGAATAAGTTTTCTTGCGCGCGCTCGGTGTAGCCTTCGGTTTGCAACTAACTTCAAACTGTCGTCCGTTTCAAAATCTATGCGTCGCATTCGTCAAGTTCGTTTAGGTCAAACCTACACGGTTGCACTAACAAGGTCAAACTGTCAATGTTGCATTTAGTTAGTATTGTTGTCCGCTTCTGGTTACCCTTCCTACATATATTTAGACAATTCACAGCAGGGTACATTTAAGGATGATGATATAGGACGTAGGGGCATATTGGGCTTGTGAATTTTTGGAAGTCCATAAAGCCTAGGTGCTGTGGCTGCAGAACATAATAATTTTTGTTTTTCTTGGTGATGTATTTTTCATTATAGATATCGTTCATTATTTTGTTATTTTTATTTTGTATTGTGTGCGTTGGGTCAAGTCTCACTTTTGTGTATGTCTTTTTGTCATCTAATAGAGTGTCCATTTTCCCAATGTAGTCGCTTTTGTACATTACCACGGGTTGTTTCCTCTGTCAGCGATCGTTACGACTATTTAGTTCTTGTGAAAGTTTAGGAAGGCTTTACTTTTGTTGTGGGCTGCTATAATGAATTTTTCCATTGAGTTGTTTTTCACGATCCTTTTGAACTGGAGAAGTCGGTTGCTCAATTTATTTCTTGTGATTTCTTTGGCCTTCCCATCGTTTAATGCTTGGATAGATTGCTCCATCTGCGCTATTATGTGTATAGGTGAAAATTTTTTTTTTTTGTAGGCAACGGAAATTTTTTCCCTAGAGAGAGTATCCATTTTACTTCTTCTGGAAAGCTTACTTCCGTCTTGTTAACAATCGGTGTTTTTCCTTATTCCTAAGTTCCGTAGTTGTTGTTCCTTCAGATTATTTATTTTCCATCTATGTGTTTTTTCTGTTTCCTTTCCTATTCTCTGACTAAAGATGTTTTGTTCGCTTTTGAATGTGTTGAACGGTGTTCCGAGCCGCGTACTGAAGAACTGTGCTGTAAATTTATCTGAGCCAATCTTAAAAATGTTTAACCTATCTCTCGAATCTTCGGAATTTCTAGCAATTTGGAAGCAATAGTTTGTTATACCAATTCATAAAAAAGGTAGTAGATCGAAAATTGAGTACTTCATGGGCATCGCTAAGCTTTCAGCTATTCACAAAACTCTTGAGCAAATAATCACACACCCACTTCAATATCTTTGTACTTCTGTAAAATCACCTTGTCAGCATGCTTTCGTGCGTCGAAGGTCAACCACCACCAACTTACTTGAGTTCACCTCATTTGTTATGAATGGATTTTTAGTTGGTAAACAAACGGATTTGATCTACACGGATTTCAGCAAACCTTTCGACTCTGTCAGCCATGAACTTTTAATTCATAAGCTAGACTTACTAGGTTTTCCGAAGCACTTATTAATATGGATTGAAAACTATCTTATAAGCAGGACCCAGCAGGTTTTGTTTAAAAACACTTTTTTAAGTCGATAGAGGCAACCTCCCATGTGCCCTAGGGTAGTCACTTGGGTCCCTTACTTTTTGCCCTGTTTATCAATGACTTACCTCCTATTATCTCTCAGTCCCGAACTCTTATGTACGCGGATGACGTGAAAATTTTTTTCTCTTTTTCACCATCGGAGCCATCTAGTTCGGATCTCCTACATGCCGACTTGAACTCATTTTTGGGCTGGTGCGTATTCAATTTGTTAATTTTAAACTGCTCTAAATGCAAGCTTATAACTTTCCACGGAGTGAACCCTGTATCGGGTTCTTATTCACTAAATGGCACTCGCTTGCAACGTTTATCCAGCATGATTGATCTGGGTGTTCGGTTTGATCGTAAATTAAGTTTTGATTTGCACATTTCCTCTACCGCCAGTAAAGTCATGGGTGTGCTTGGATTTGTCAAACGGTGGGCTAAGGAATTTGATAATCCGTATCTCACAAAAGTCCTATACACATCGTTGGTCCGCCCAATACTTGAGTATTGCTCGTGTGTTTGGTGCCCTGTGTATCAAGAGCACATAAAGCGGATTGAGTCCGTTCAAAAGCAATTCTTGATCTTTGCTCTACGAGGTCCTAATTGGAACACAAATATTCACCTGCCTCCATACAGAAATAGGCTTCTCCTCATTAGTTTGCCTTCTCTGTAAAATCGTAGAATTTCACTAGTGGTAATGTTTCTCCATAAGCTGCCGAATTGACTCCTCTGCCCTTGTTAGCCGATTAAATTTCTCCATTCCTGCCAGGCACTATGTGCCTTTTCGGTTACCTATTTGTAGTCAAAACTTTACCAAAAATTTACCAAAAACAATCCTGTGATTGTCTGGTGTTCGTACTGTAACGACTTATATAGATGTATATTGGAACGATTTTTCGTCATCCCTTGTCAATTTTTGTTGTGTTACAAGCCGGTTTCGGCGATTCGCCATCTTCAGTGTATGTTTTCGTTCTGATCTGTGTCTATCCGTTGTTATGTATTTATAGTCTGGATGCTGTGCCAGGTACTGTTAATATGCGTGTTATAGTTCGTGTGTTAGGTTCATGTGTTAGGTTCATGTTGTTTTGACGCTCGTTAATTAGTTTGTGGAGGTTAGGTCAGGTAATGTTAAGCGTGTTTGAAAAGTCTGCATTGAAGCTGGTTTCTGTCGCTCGTTACTTAGGTAGAAGTCGGTGATTTTCGTCTTTTGGTTTGTTTTCTGTGTTCGCTCGTTTATTGTTACTCGTTTGGTTATTGTACCTGCTGAGTTGTTTTGTTTTTTGTAAATTAGTTTTCGCGGTTAAAATATTCAGAATCAGAATCATATCAGAATTGGTGCTTGTTTGTTCGTTTATTATTCTCCCGTCACACGTCTTTAGTTTGTATATTTCCATGTTTTCAAGCACATTTAAGCGTCGACCTTTTTTTTGTACGTGAAGTGTTCTGGCTATGTTTTTGATGTTGGCGTACACTACTTAACAAAACAAAGGATACGGTCAGAACAGCACAAATTACAAATACACTAAGGACAACTAGCAAAACTACTTCAAGTTCAACAATAAAATATATAGACAAACAAATGGACTGGGAATGGTTAACCCAACATCATCCATTCTCATGGAGGCATTAATGCAGAGCTTGGAAATAAAATATATGCAAGAACTAAAAACCAAGCTGGGAGTGACATTTTACGCAAGGTACGTCGACGACATCACCTTCGTATTGAAATCCAACAATGAAGAACGAATACTAGAATTCCTAAACAAGCAGCATGAGAACATAAAATTCACTATGGAAACTGAGATAGATGGAGAACTGAACTACTTGGACCTAACGATAAGAACTAACAAACAAGCAAGTTTAACTACGACATGTATAGAAAACCAACAACCATGGACACCATAATTCATTCTACATCAAACCATCCACAACAGCACAAGAATGCAGCAATAAGACACCTAGCAGACAGACTCCAAAGAATGCCTCTGACTCAGGAATCGTACAAGAACGAGCTACGAGCAAGGGATACAAAAAAGCCCTAGTGGATAAACTCCGAAGGAACCATGGGGCGCAGAAAGAGAAAACCCAGAGGAAAAATTCAAAATTTGGACAACGATGACATACACTGGAATTACGACGTACAAGTTGGCAAACTTTTTCAAGACACAACAACAACACAGCGTTCAGAACACAGTAACTCAGAGGTGCCGTTTAGCGAACATAGGGTATAAAAGCTTACCAGTGAATGCCAACCATAGCTGTGCATTTTATATTTTGCGCCTTTGCAACACTACATGTCATTAGCTGTAATTAGATATTTTTATCGTAAAGTTTGGTATTTTTTGGCATAAACTTGCATATAACGTTTCCACTTACGAGTTTTATTTGTGTTTATTTATAGTGAGTTTAAAAATTGATATTGCCTAAAAATGGAACTAACCCGTGAACATTTTCGTGCGATGATTTACTACGATTTTCGACGTGGGTTATCGAGACAGGAGTGCATCAATCAACTTACTTCAACTTGTGTTGAATCACCACACTTAGCCACTGTGAAACGATGGTACAACGAGTTCCTACGTGGCCGCCAATCTTTGCAGGACCAATTTCGTGAAGGTCGTCCAAAAACGGTGGTTGTGCCAGAAACATTCGATGCTGTGCGTCAATTGATAATATAGGATCGTCATGCGACATATCGCGAGATAGAGGCATCCTTGGCCATTAGTGGGACCAGCTTACATTCAATATTGCATGAACATTTGGTCGTAAAGAAGATTTGTTCTCGTTGGATACCGCATACTTTACCAATTGCCCAAAAAAGGACTCGTGTCGATTGATGTAAAGACATGTTGAAGAAATTTTGCCGCGGTGAATCAAAGCACGTCTATGACATCGTAACAGGTGACGAGTCTTGGATCTATGCATATAAGCCGGAAACAAAGCAGCAATCGACTGTATGGGTGTTCCTAGACGAGCCTAATCCAACAAAAGTTGTTCGCGCAAGAAGCACCTCAAAGCAAATGGTCGTCTGTTTTTGCGGAAAATCTGGTCATGTCGCACCTGTTCCACTAGATAATCTTAAAACGGTCAATTCTGAGTGGTATACAACCATTTGTTTGCCAAAAGTTTTTGAAGAGTTAAGGAAAACCAACCGCCGAAGACAAATCATTCTTCACCAAGACAATTCGAGCTCTCACGTATCGATTCACACAAGGGAGTTTTTGAGGACTCAAAAGGTCGAATTGATGGGTCATCCGCCTTACACCCTGATTTGGCACCTAATGATTTCTTTTTATTCCCGAACATCAAAAAAAAAGCGCTTCAAACAGCTCGTTTTAGAGGTATCCTCTTCTGAGTGGCAAAAGTGCTTTGAAAATTGGTTCAAGTGAATGCAGAAGTGCATTGACTTGGATGGAGAATATATTGAAAAACAATAAAACTATTTTCCTTAATATTTGACTGTGTTTTCATTATTAGGCGCAAAATATAAAAGGCATCCATAACAGTACCTGGCACAGCATCCAGTCTATAAATACATAACAACGGATAGACAAATATCAGAACGAAAACATACACTGAAGATGACGGATCACGGAAACCGGTTTGTAACAAAACAAAAATTGACAAGGAATGGTGAAAAATCGTTCCAATCTACATCTAATATCCACACTGGCGGAAAAACAGAAACAACTCACTTATATAGAGTTATCAGCTTCGCATGTTCCTTTGCATCATTACATAACGCTATCCTGGCATGTCTTCAATTTCCGATTGACCCGATGTTTGTGTCGTTGAACGAGAGGGCGGATTGAAGATACGGTTTATCTAACGATCCAGTTAGTCCTAAATATTTTAACAACGCTAAATGAATACATCGATCGAGGCCTCTCCAACCATTCCAGTGAATACCCAAAATTTGTAAGCATACCTTTCAATAAATGTGAGGGTGGATTGTAGACACCCAAATACCCAAAATTTGTAAGCACAACTTTCAATGAATACATACCTCTCCAACCATCCGGTGAATATTCAAGATTTTCAAGCACAACTTTAAAGGAATGAATTGATCGGTTTTAAAAGATGGATTGGAAATACGGCCTCCCCAACTGTCCAGTTAATAACCAAGATCTCTGATGACAACCTTGCTTGAATAATCGGCCTTATGTTAGGGTGGATTGGAGACTCGGCCTCTTTAACCATCCAATGAATTTTCAGACATTCAAGATCTCTAAGCAAACCTTTAAAGGAATATATCGATCATTTTAAAAGTTGGATTGGAGACACGGCCTCTCCAAACATTTCAGCTAATACTATAACTGTACTGTCTAGTTTGTAAGATCTGTTAGACCTAAGTTTATTTTGCTTTGTTAATTGTACTTTTGTTATAGTCACATATTTATAACAGTACGTTCAATATTTGCTATTAGTCGACTTAACACAAATCACTACATGTTATAAAACAAAGTCACTTTTTCTGTCTCTATGTCCCCTTAAATGCTTAAATCTTGAAAACTAAGCAACGGATTTTGATGCGGTTTTTTTAATAGATAGATTGGTTGAAGAGGAAGGTTTATGTCATTATAATGTGAAGAAATATATAAAGGGGGCGCGGCAATCGGACAAAATGTGGTAAAAAACCATAAATTTTTTGTTTACACAGCCATAAATCATAAAAGAATCCACCGATTAAAATGAAACTTACTTGAAGTTAAACTTTGAAATATTTACTTTCGTTCTGCATCAAAAAAAATAGTTGATTAATTTCTTATTTAACCAAAATTGTTTAAACAAAAGCAGCACTTTTTCCAAAAAAGCTGTTTGTATGTTTGTTCGCTGTCAACCGAATGAAACATTAGAAGTTATGCGGAATCTCACCCCACCTCATTCATGTTGAATTAGATCGTATGGTGAAAGAACTCGGTGCGTATGTATATAAGTACATATGTACGAATCTCTCGCATAATTAAATTTCGGACGTATGTATGTATGTATTTTCAATTCATGTCTTTATTGCCGTACTGAATTCAATTACATGGAATGTACAATACATTTTTTCATTTCCGTGCGAAGCCGGGGCGGGTTGCTAGTAAATAAATAAAAAACAGCTTCGCTGAGATTATATTTGAACTATTTCTCTGTGTAATGTATGTAGTCTTTCGTAATTTTTATGTCCAAATTTGTTTGCGTTATTTCCATGTTTAGTACTTTTCGGAGAAAATCAAGTTTGGGTTTTTGGAGTTGTTGTTTTAGTTTTTGTGATGTGGTTTTTATTGTAATATTTTTGACATTATTCACGAGATGAGTTGGTGGTAGATCGTATATCTTGCATTTTAATAATGCGCTACTTGTTTTGCTAATTTTTCTGCTTGTGTGCTATAATGTTGCAATCTGATGCATGTATGTTCACCATACTTATATTTCATGTGTTTGAAATATTCCTTAATTTACGTTTTTGTTTTTTCACCAATTATAACCTTTTTGTTGTTACTAAAAAATATTTATGATTCGGAAGGCCTTCCGAGGTGATTTATTGAAGATTTTTAAGGTCAATTTATTAATATATAGAATTTTGTGCTGGAAGTGTTTGTCGTGATGTCCGGAAGATAAGGGTTTTTATACCAATCAAATGCGAGATTTCCACTGTTTTTGTGAATTCTCATGTCAAGAAAAGTAATGTTGTCATCTTTTTCCATTTCGTGTGTAAATTGTATGTTGTTGTGGTTACTGTTGAGGGTGTCTAGAATTTGTTCCACCTCATTGTGTTTTACAATCGCAAATATATCGTCCACATATTTGACTAGAAACTTTATATTAATATTTTAGTGCCTTAAGAGTGTTGCCAAGTAGGTCATCTATAGTTACGTCAGCTATTGTCGGGCTAAATGTTTGTATGTAATTTGTATTGTTGTGTTTAAAATAGTTGTTATCTTGTAAACAGAATTTCAGTAATTCATGGAATTTGTTCTTTGGTATGTTTGTTGTGGGTGTAATCTGATCCCACTTTCTCATATTTGTACTAATGGCTAGGGTGGTGGGAATGTTGGTGAACAGGGACACGACATCAAAGGACACGAATGCTTCATCTTCATCTACATGTATATCTTTTAGCCTCTCCTCTAGTCTAAACACATTCTTTATATTATATTGTTCTGACGTATTATGGTTGGTTTCGCATTTAATGTCATAAGATCCTCTTCCCTCTTTTTTGAGTTCAGTCTCTGAAAGTAACTGGCAATTGTGTATACGATTTTTACATATAGTTCCTGTTGCTAATATGCCCATTTGATTCAATGCAATCAGAAGGTTTACCGATGTAAACCAGTTATCAAAATAGAGTTTGAAATGTTTGTGCTTGGGTAGATTTTTAACCAAGTAGAGAACTATATCCGAAGATAGCCCCAATCCATAAGATGGGCAGGTACCTTCAACAACATACAGCGTGAAATTGTATACCAGCCCAGACGTTCCAGCACGTGTTAACATTTTCAAACCCCATTTATGGGGCTTAGCTGGATTGTATTGTTTGTACGTTGATCGACCTATAACCAAAAATTACAAAACCTATTAGAGAGCATGTTCGTAAGAAAGCATACATACCTTTGAACGCTATAATTTGCTCATCAACACTTTGATGTTCTTCCTGAGGGAGTTGATTAAAGTTTTCACTAACGATGTCTAGTATTGGACGTACCTTGTACTGCATGTCATAGTTTGAACCTTCTTTTTTGGGGTGTTTGCTGTTATCATTAAAATATAAACACTGTTTATTTTTTCCAAACCTATTGCGAGATAAGGAGTCCGTTATAGCCGCAAGCTTCATATTTTCAGACCATGCCATTTTAAATAACACACAAGTATAGCAGAATGCCAATAAATCGTTTAATCTACGTTGGTAAAGTTAAGTTAAATTCCCGGTTCTTGAAGTCCATAGAAATTATTTTGCTGTGTGATCAAATCGAACATCAAGAAATTGTGAAAAATATTCCACTGGTTTCATGCCTTTCTGAATTTCCAAGAAGCATTCTTCCGTCCAAGTTCCGGAGCTTCAAATTCCTTTGACCTCCATTTCAATGTCTTCGAATCAATTTTTTCTATACACATATTTTCAATTGAGCGAGATTCTTGCCCCTTATCTTCTTCAATTAGATTGTCAAGAATGCCGGATTCTGTCCCCTACCCTCTTTCCATAATCCCTTCCAAATTCTGCTCAAGCACTGCAAACACATCTTCCGTGTCATCGTCGCTCTCTTCTTCCGTAGAAACGTCTCAATCAAAACTTAAAATTCGTTGTATGCCCTCTTTTGACTAACCTTTATCTTGAGGTCTCATAACTAAATGCATACAAATACACCACAATTGCCCACAAATGTAAAAATTACTAACCTGATGCTGGTTTGCAATTTAAAACATTGACTTGCAAAAATATTTCACTTATCGATCGTTGGAGAGAAGTTCATTTGCACATTTATCATTAATGGCAAATTTATTTAAAAAAATTTCACTTTTAAAAATGTTCTTTTATGTAAATACAAACACCAATTTTCGCCGACACTGCTGCAAACTTTTGCAAATAGCTTTGCTTAACGAATGAAAATTGATTTGTTATTTAATCACACTTCGTGCTGATAGATAAGACTACCGTTATAACACCTGTTCAATAAACAAACACAAATATAAAGACATTGTGTAAGCATATGAATTAGCGAAAGCGCTCTCAGGCAATGTTGGGGTCGAATGGGTTAGTAAAAAAAGTGATTGACGCCACATGCTCTGGTGAAGTTGATATGTTCAAAAAACTAAGTAATGGTTGCATGCTAAATAAAACGAAAAACGTTAGTCAAGCTAGTAAACTAGTAACTCTCATTTCACTTTAGCCTTCTACAAAAATAGAAATAACCGAGCACAAGACTAAATTTTACAAAAGTTGTAGTGTATTCCAATCCATTGAAGAAGACTTAATAGTCTCGAAATCAGTTGTCCAGTATTCATGCGAGAAAAAGACATTCAAGCTATAATAACGTTTGCAAAACCGACCGAAAGAGAGCTATAATAATATACAAGCAAAGAAACCCAAACACCGGCGCTTCGTACTCTTCAGTTACAAAAGCAAATTCAGTTGCCGATAAAGTCCTCAGTGCAACAAAAAATATCTCCCAACAAAGACTAACCATCAGCTACCCTGACCTAACTCGCGAGAGTGTCTCGTAAACAATAAAACCACACCGGCTAATTCATTCACATTAAAGAATAAGAAAAATGTCACTGTCTTGCCCAAGAAAGTTTCGAGAAGACAATGACACAACAAATGAAAATGAAGTCAGCTCTGGCAAAGAGTAATGCGCTGACAAAATCAAATTCAGCCAAAGCTGAAAGCTGCAATTTAGACGGGTCGGACTGTGCTGATGACATGATAATAGAAGAAACTCTATAATCAAATGGTATCTAGATCTAATATGATTAAAAACAAAACTATATATATAAGACGATATATAACGCAACAGTTTTTGTGAATGCATTAAGTCGTTGTGAAGAACTCAAAGTGTGAAGTGCTAATTTCAGATAAAAAAATATTTCAAAATAATAATAAGTGAAGTGACCATTTCAAATCAAAAAGTTTACAGTGAATCCACCATCCTCTACACCACAAGATGAAGAACTACATCAACAACTATCGAAAACCAAATGAGTCATACAGGGTGGCTGATGAAAGCCGCTACCAAAAAAAAATTAAATAACTTTTTTTCTATTTAATGAATCTGGTAAATTTTTTTTTATTTTGCAGATTGACTTTTACATTTAACAAAAATGGATAACTGGGACACTGAAACAAGAATTTGGATTGTCCGCCGCTATCACGCACTGGAGTCCGTAGTTTCGGTTCAAAGAGAGTATAGGCGCACGTTTGGCGGCAATCCTCCGAGCAGATGGACCATAATAAGACTTGTAAACAATTTTGCCGAGCATGGGACAGTCAACAGAAGACCTTACCATCGAAACCCTTCAGTTCGAACGGAGGAAACAATCGCTGCTGTAGCTGCTGCCATACAAAACAATCCACGTGTTTCGACAAGAAGGTTATCTGCTCAAATGGGTGTAAGCAGACAGTCATTACAGTCAATTATGCACAAAGATTTGGACTTATTCCCATATAAAATTCAAATGGCCAACAAACTGAACGCTGCAGACTTGCCGATTCGCTTGGAATTTTGCCAGAAGATGCTTCAAATGGTGGAAGAGGATGGAAACATGTTGAACTGTCTTTTCATGTCTGACGAGGCCCATTTCGATTTAAACGGCAACATAAACAAACAAAATTGTCGAATATGGAGTGCTTCCAACCCACAGATACTCCATGAGACGGAATTGCATCCACTTCGTGTCACAGTGTGGTGTGCAGTTTCATCACGCTGCATTGTCGGGCCCTACTTCTTCGAAGAAAACGGTCACACCGTTACGGTTACTGGAGACCGTTACTTGAGCATGTTGAGAGAGTTTTTCTATCCAGAATTACGCCGAATGAGAATTTCTTTCAACTCTGTGTGGTTTCAGCAAGATGGTGCAGCTCCTCATATAGCCCAACCTGTTATGACAGAATTGCGACGAAAATTTCCCAATAAGCTGATATCCAGAAACTCCACATTCCGTTGGCCACCCAGGTCGCCTGACCTTACTGCACCTGACTTTTTCTTTTGGGGTTATTGCAAACAGGAAGTCTTCAAAGCAAAACCAACAAATTTGAATGAACTAAGGCAATCCATTCGAGAAACAATTGCGGCTATTCCTGTCTCAACTCTCCAAGCAGTAATGAACAACTTTTTGGTAAGATGCCGCACATGCATCGACGAGCAGGGGGGCATTTAAATTCCATTATTTTTAAAACTAATTAAGCTATATTTAATAAAATTTAATGAGCTTTAACATGAATAAAAGAAAAATGAATTCCATACACTGAAAAAAAAAATTATTTGAGTTTCTTAATGTAGCAAAATTCATCAGCCACCCTGTATACCCAAGCATGATGTTACTGTTTTTGGTGTGTCTACTGATTTAACTGATCTTAATTTACCAACCCATCTGGATATCTTGAGATATTATTTTTACTTAAGCGAACGTGCTAAAACAGAACAAAAAAAGTTTTCCCATAAATCATTCACTATTCAAGTACAAGATAAGTTGATTGGACATAATCAGAGAAGACTAACAATGGATGCATTTATGATGGAAACTGAAGAGCAAGGAGCAACGTCTATGTCATCAATTCCAACATACCAAGATCCCGATGATTCAACATACGCACCGCCACCGGTTCAAGAAGCACAAGTTCACAATACACAGAGAGATACGATTGTTTTAACTTTGCCTTGGTATGTGAGAGATTTGGTGTGCCTGACAGAGTAGCATCAGCATTGGGAACCGCTCTTTTGCAATATTTTAAAATTAAAGATAAGCATGGAAAACCTCTCATCATGGATAAATCGAAAGTAAAGAAAGCAGAGAAAAAGAGAAATGCAGACAAGAAGTGCTTCGCAAACGGTTAGATGATACCAATTTGTTAGCGTTTTCATTCGATGGCAGAAAAGATGATACTTTAACGATAGATAAAATTGATGAGAAGTATCATACTAGGATGGTAAAAGAACCTCATATTGTTATTTTGAGAGAACCCAATTCGGAATTGATTGGTTACGTAAGACTGGAACATGAAACCGCTGAATACAAAAAACCAAATTAAATGGGGTTTTCAACGATAAAAATATATCACTGGATGCATTAATTGGTCTATGCACTGACGGTGAGGTAACAAATACTGGCCCACACGGTGGAATTATACGACGATTCGAATTGCTGTTAAAAAGACCATTGTATTGGTTCGTTTGCCTTCTACACTTCAACGAATTTCCGTTTCGGCATTTGTTTGAAGCTTTGGACAAATCAACCAGCACTGGACCAAGATCGGCAACCGGAAAACTGAGCCGTCAAATCGAAACTTGTGAAACTCTTCCGGTAAGTTATTGCTATCACTCCTTTATTATAATTGTCAACCATTTTTAATTATTTTATTATTACATATTTTCAGGTGGTGGACGGCTTCCCAAAAATTGAGTTGCAAAATATGCCCCCTGCTCCAGAAAAAATTGAATTTTCCACCGATTCGAAGTACTTATACGACATGGCCCATGCAATTTCTAGCGGCGTGGTTCCGGTGGATCTGGCTAACATCAAACCAGGGAAAATTGTACATTCTCGGTGGCTCACCAAGGCCGCTAGATTATTGCGATTATATGTGACAACGGAAAATCCAGATGCAAATTTAAGAATTCTGGTTGAATTTATAATTAAATGTTATGTGCCAATGTACTTCAATATCAAGTATTACAGCTCTGTCGTGTACGGCAGTGCATTATTTTTCAAGTTCATTGGTTGGTCACGATTTCTGCAACCTCGTTTACGCAAAATTGTCAATCAAGTAATTAAAGATAATTCATATTATGCGCATTCGGAAAATATCTTGTTATCAATGTTGTTTGATGATAGGAAAGAAAAGCGCGACTGTGCCATCAAGAAAATTCTACGCTATCGAACCGATGTTGACGAGCCAATGGAACTTAGAGTTTATAAAAAACCAGATATAAACTTTAATTGCACAAGTTATACGGAAACGATCAATTTGAATGATATAAATATCGTATTTGAACCACCATTCACGCGAAGCATTCCGTACGATACATTAAAAGAATATTTACATCAAGATGATCCACCGTTTAATGATCCAAAAATTCCATCACACATACTCGTACAAGGAACGGAACGACATGTTCAATTGCTAGCTAGCGTTTCCAAACGGGTTATATCGGAAAATGTAGAGGCTGTTATGGCGACGACATTAGAGAGCCGTGCGAAATTGCCCAGACTGGAAAGTAAAAAAGACTTCAAACAAAAATTTTTTTTAGTTTCTTTTCTATAACTCACTCAAATAAATTTTTTCATTTACATATGTTCTGACTAAATAAATTTCTTAAGAGAAAAATAGATATTATTATAAATAAATAATAAATATTATCTTTACATATAATAAAATTGTAACAGGTCGAAACAGGTCGAGGTGTACATTGAAGATATTCAAGAAAAACTAATAGGAGAGGTCGTTATTGGACCGGCGGAACCCAAATCTACAGTTTTTAGAATTTTTGTCTGTCTGTCTGTCTGCCCGTCTGTATGATTGTGCGCGCATCACGCAAAAACTACTGAAAGAATTGCATGAAACTTTCACCATTCTATCACTTAACGCCTAACTTAAAATTTAGGACAACTTTCATTTCGATATCTCATCCAGTTCCCGAGTTATTGACCAAAATGTGGGAAAAATATGACCAAAAATGTGGTTTTTTACCATAACGCCAGCGTCACACAAAACCGACTGCATAGAAATGAATGAAACTTTGAATAATCATTTTCCAGACGTCTCTCCTAAAATTTAAGATATCTTTCACCTCGATATTTTACCTGGTTCCCAATTTATTGACCTAAATGTGGACCTAGGGTGACTGTATGATTTGTGCGTATCTCTACATATAATAAAATTATAAATTATTTATACATTGCAGATATTTAAGAAAAATCCACTGTTTCTAGAATTTTTGTCTGTCTGTCTTTCTGTCTGTCTGTCTGTCTGTATGTTTGGGCGCGCATCACTAAAACACGACTTAATGAAATTGAATGGAACTTTTACCGTTGTATTACTTGACGTTTAGCTTTGAATATAAGATACCATTTGTTCCGATGGCTTGACCGGTTTCGGAGATATAGACCGATTTCTGGAGCAAGGTGACCCAAAATTTGTTGGTACAATATGGGTATCAAACGAAAGGTGACAATGAGTGCTGCAATAAGCCATGTATTTAAGTTCCATATCTTACCTGGTATGGGATATAATGATGAAAATCGGACTCAGTTTCTTATTAGTTCTTAGACGCAGCGAAGCGTGCGGGGTTTACTATCTATATAAATTAAAAAGAAAGTTGTGTTGGTTGCACTTTTTAGAACTCAAGAACGGCTAGACCGATTTGGCTGAAAATTGGTGGGGAAGTAGCTTGGAATCAGGAAAAGGATATAGGATACTATTTTTCCGGGAATTGGATCGATAACCGACCTATTCCAATTTTTTTTATTTATTTTGCGATTTACTTGAAATTTGTTGCATTGCTAGCCTTTTACTTTTATTAAAATTTACGATTGGTTCTTTTCCGGAAAGTGGATCATGGACCCACCTATTCCAGCATTAACACCGCCTGTTAGTCTAGAAATCCGACGAAGGATTACTTTTGCAAACAAATGCTACTCCTCTCTCGACGAACGAAAATAACACTATATAAGTCACTCATCGCACCCGTCCTGCTATATGGAGCAGAAGCATGGACACTAACAACATCAGATGAGGCGACTCTGGCAGTATTCGAGAGATGGGTAGTGGAGACCGATTTGCGATCCCGCGGTGTTTCCAATTGGCGCCAGTATGTTGGACGGTCAAAATCGCCTAGGCGGTTAGATGACCATTTAAAGAAGAAAGGAGTTTTGCTTGCAAGTATTTACTTATTCCTGTTAAGCGGAAACATTTTACTTTTTGCGTTTGGAGATAGTTTTTCGTCATTCCCATTTTACTGACAGTTCTTGGAAAGTTTTAAAAATTTAATATTTTGAAGTTGACCGGTTGATGTGTGAGTTTTGAGTTTCTATTAGTGTATTGTGCCGATATTATCATTAACTATATCATTCCGCGACCAAGACGTTCAAATCTTTGACGAAAAACCCGTAATACAAGTGGGATTCGAAACGGTGCGAATGAAAGGACTGAAGAAGAGCAAGAAATTGCACGTGAAGAGCGCCGCGTTAGTATAGTTCGATTTCGTGCTTCTCAATTATAAGAGCAAAGAGAGGCAGCCCGAGAAATGGCTCGGTTGGCAATGCGAAATCGTCGAGCAAATCTCAGAAATCAACAACTAGATAATTTTCGACGCACTGGAAGAAATTTATCTAAGTACAGTTTTGAATCGAGCACCGTTTCGATAGGATTGCAGCCCTGAATACGGCTTACATTCTAGCGTTCAAATTGGGAAAATGGACGTTGTTTTGCCATGACCATTACCAAATGACAAGGCCAATTCTGGAAAGTTTGTGGTCTGAATCTAGAAAATCCATGTTCTCATCGTCAATTATATGAGGCATGCTCACGCGTCGGAAGACCATCTGCTTTATTTGTTCTAGCGGCTGATGATAAAACGAAAAATGTCGTCTATCACAAGGTGCGTGATTGAAGAGTACAACCCATGCACCAAAATACATGACCAAAAAGGAATGTTAAAAAACATTAATTTTCTATTTACATTTATAAATCTGCTCATTTATTGCTTTTAAGGCGGAACAAAGTTCGGCGGGTCAGCTAGTTATAAATAAATAAAAATAAAGAAAAAACATAGGCATTTCGCTGATTTTTTCATGTAAAGTGCAAACCCGGCGATTTTTTGAAATGTTTGTATGGTGAACCCCAGGGGGTTCCAGGGGGTGTGCCACTGGCAGCGGTGGGTCGGGACTCCAAAGTTAGTGGGGATCGGTCATACATTTGGACTCGATTGGAGCACTCTAAATGGGTCAAGTGGGATTTTTCAAAATTTGTCCCTACCCAAAAGTTCGACCCAAATTGGGGGACATCAGAATTCGTTTTAGAGGTATGGTTCCTTCGGCAAAGTTTCTTATTTTGATCCCTAGAATACGATTTTCACAGAGCAATGAGCGATTTTTAAATCGACCCGCCGTAATGTATATACAGGGTGGCTAATGAAAGCCGCTACCAAAAAAAAATTAAATAACTTTTTTTCTATTTAATGAATCTGGTTAATTTTTTTTTTATTTTGCAGATTGACTTTTACATTTAACAAAAATGGATAACTGGGACACTGAAACAAGAGTTTGGATTGTCCGCCGCTATCACGCACTGGAGTCCGTAGTTTCGGTTCAAAGAGAGTATAGGCGCACGTTTGGCAGCAATCCTCCGAGCAGATGGACCATAATAAGACTTGTAAACAATTTTGCCGAGCATGGGACAGTCAACAGAAGACCTTACCATCGAAACCCTTCAGTTCGAACGGAGGAAACAATCGCTGCTGTAGCTGCTGCCATACAAAACAATCCACGTGTTTCGACAAGAAGCTTATCTGCTCAAATGGGTGTAAGCAGACAGTCATTACAGTCAATTATGCACAAAGATTTGGACTTATTCCCATATAAAATTCAAATGGCCAACAAACTGAACGCTGCAGACTTGCCGATTCGCTTGGAATTTTGCCAGAAGATGCTTCAAATGGTGGAAGAGGATGGAAACATGTTGAACTGTCTTTTCATGTCTGACGAGGCCCATTTCGATTTAAACGGCAACATAAACAAACAAAATTGTCGAATATGGAGTGCTTCCAACCCACAGATACTCCATGAGACGGAATTGCATCCACTTCGTGTCACAGTGTGGTGTGCAGTTTCATCACGCTGCATTGTCGGGCCCTACTTCTTCGAAGAAAACGGTCACACCGTTACGGTTACTGGAGACCGTTACTTGAGCATGTTGAGAGAGTATTTCTATCCAGAATTACGCCGAATGAGAATTTCTTTCAAGTCTGTGTGGTTTCAGCAAGATGGTGCAGCTCCTCATATAGCCCAACCTGTTATGACAGAATTGCGACGAAAATTTCCCAATAAGCTGGTATCCAGAAACTCCACATTCCGTTGGCCACCCAGGTCGCCTGACCTTACTGCACCTGACTTTTTCTTGTGGGGTTATTGCAAACAGGAAGTCTTCAAAGCAAAACCAACAAATTTGAATGAACTAAGGCAATCCATTCGAGAAACAATTGCGGCTATTCCTGTCTCAACTCTCCAAACAGTAATGAACAACTTTTTGGTAAGATGCCGCACATGCATCGACGAGCAGGGGGGGCATTTAAATTCCATTATTTTTAAAACTAATTAAGCTATATTTAATAAAATTTAATGAGCTTTAACATGAATAAAAGAAAAATGAATTCCATACACTGAAAAAAAAATTATTTGAGTTTCTTAATGTAGCAAAATTCATCAGCCACCCTGTATATACAGGGTGGCTAATGAAAGCCGCTACCAAAAAAAAATAAATTACTTTTTTCTATTTAATGAATCTGGTTAATTTTTATTTTATTTTGCAGATTGACTTTTACATTTAACAAAAATGGATATCTGGGACACTGAAACAAGAATTTGGATTGTCCGCCGCTATCACGCACTGGAGTCCGTAGTTTCGGTTCAAAGAGAGTATAGGCGCACGTTTGGCGGCAATCCTCCGAGCAGATGGACCATAATAAGACTTGTAAACAATTTTGCCGAGCATGGGACAGTCAACAGAAGACCTTACCATCGAAACCCTTCAGTTCGAACGGAGGAAACAATCGCTGCTGTAGCTGCTGCCATACAAAACAATCCACGTGTTTCGACAAGAAGCTTATCTGCTCAAATAGGTGTAAGCAGACAGTCATTACAGTCAATTATGCACAAAGATTTGGACTGATTCCCATATAAAATTCAAATGGCCAACAAACTGAACGCTGCAGACTTGCCGATTCGCTTGGAATTTTGCCAGAAGATGCTTCAAATGGTGGAAGAGGATGGAAACATGTTGAACTGTCTTTTCATGTCTGACGAGGCCCATTTCGATTTAAACGGCAACATAAACAAACAAAATTGTCGAATATGGAGTGCTTCCAACCCACAGATACTCCATGAGACGGAATTGCATCCACTTCGTGTCACAGTGTGGTGTGCAGTTTAATCACGCTGCATTGTCGGGCCCTACTTCTTCGAAGAAAACGGTCACACCGTTACGGTTACTGGCATGTTGAGAGAGTTTTTCTATCCAGAATTACGCCGAATGAGAATTTCTTTCAACTCTGTGTGGTTTCAGCAAGATGGTGCAGCTCCTCACATAGCCCAACCTGTTATGACAGAATTGCGACGAAAATTTCCCAATAAGCTGATATCCAGAAACTCCACATTCCGTTGGCCACCCAGGTCGCCTGACCTTACTGCACCTGACTTTTTCTTGTGGGGTTATTGCAAACAGGAAGTCTTCAAAGCAAAACCAACAAATTTGAATGAACAAAGGCAATCCATTCGAGAAACAATTGCGGCTATTCCTGTCTCAACTCTCCAAGCAGTAATGAACAACTTTTTGGTAAGATGCCGCACATGCATCGACGAGCAGGGGGGGCATTTAAATTCCATTATTTTTAAAACTAATTAAGCTATATTTAATAAAATTTAATGAGCTTTAATATGAATAAAAGAAAAATAAATTCCATACACTGAAAAAAAAATTATTTGAGTTTCTTAATGTAGCAAAATTCATCAGCCACCCTGTATATTCACACTTATTAATAGTACTAAAACAAAAATTAAATATTTAAGTAGTTTTTATTGTTGTAATACGTAATACAACAATAAAAGAGAGCAAATAAGCTCAAAACAACAAAAGACATAAGCAATAACCATAATCTTCTAGTACAAACAAAGTTTGTATGTACAGCCTTACATTATAAGCCATGATAGAGACTCACTCAAAAATTACAATATTTTCTATTAAGCGTATTTTAAGCTATTCCGATCCAATGGGTATAGTGCAAATAAAAACTTTATTTCACCTTACAGCCCGACGTTTCGCCAAATTTCCTTGGCTTCTTCAAGGGCGACTCTGTATTTATTATTAAAAATTATAAAAATACAAAAACAACATTAATACACTGGCATAAACACAAGAAATATGATTTTCTCTTTTGCTTACTTTTTATTTTGTCTAGCATTGTTTTCCTCTTTTTCATACGCAATTACGCGTACAAAAATTTGAGTTTTAGCACCACGACATTATGTACTTCGAAATCCTCCAGTGGAACATAAAAGGTTACCTGAATAATCTGCCTGATATTCAGCTTATTATAAGAGAGCAAAGCCCCACCTTCTCTTCAGGAAACACACGGTCGATCGACATTTATACCCATCCCACTTAATAATTATGTAGGTTATTTTCAAACATCTCCTTCACAATTATTTCTATATATATTTCTCCTTCACAATCCTTTTCTGAACGTGAGCTAACTAATATTTTGTCTAATTTCAACACCTTATTAGTTATTTTAGAGATGCCGTTCGGAGTCGGCAAAAAACTGTAGGTCCCACCAATTTGTAGGGAAAAATTCAAATCGGCACACCACAAATTGCAAGAGAAGCTTGGCGCAAAAATCTCTTAGGAGGTTTATGATGATATACCTGTTGTATATCGCGCCATAGAGAGAGATAGAGATTAGTTATTTTAGAATACCTTAATAGCTGGAACACAAGTTGGGGTTCAGCTAGGAATAACAGTCGTGGAAATATTATTCAACCTAGTGCGTTTTAAATGACGGAAGTTCAACACATTTCTCCACACATACCACATTTACACATATAGACATATCGTGTTGCTCTCTAACACTGCGTTACAAAAACGAGCTTTAGTTCTGTCCTATGACCAAATATACTTTTTCGGAAAGGGGAGAAAAAACAAAAATACACGTGTATCGGCGATTTTCATGTATACGTCAGAATTTTTTTTTTTATTGTATAGTTATACAATACACGGATTTTTTTAATTTTTTCTCCCCTTTCCGAAAAAGTATATTTGGTTCATAAGACAGAATGTGTGTTACGTGGTGTAATGGATAGTATTCGATGTTTGCATCATAAAATATCACTTTCCAATAAAAATATCCATAAACTTACAACAGCGTCAAATACTACCTAGACCAGTTAAAACCAAATTTTTGTTGGACCATGCAAATGGTTAAATTTTCAACCCAAGCTGATTTCGAACTTTCGAATAAGAATTTCACTAGTCGTAGCAATAAAGACGGTGCTAAAGCTATCAAAAGTGCAGCGAATTTGCATATACCCCAAACTAAAAATTTAGTGTACCATGGTGGACTATGAATCCATCCAAATTAAGAAAAGAGAAAATGGGTGCTTGGCACCTTTTTAAAGCAAACTTGCCAACTTGTTAAGTTTTAAAAAAGTGAACGCTAAGTTTAGGTTTGAAGCAAAAAAGGCAAAAAGACAAAGTTTTGAAGATTTTACAAAATCTATAAATAAAGATCATCCTATTGCGGATGTATGGAAAAAAACATTATCAGGTACAAGCAGCAGTACCATCACTCCAATAAGAACAGAAAACGGAACACTAATCGAGGATGAAAAAATTGCATATTATATTTATACAGATTGGTCGCATTAATCGTCAGATAATAACTTCTCTTCCGAATATAATCGATTAAAAAATTTACAAAATAACTTTAATATTACTAGTACGCAAAACAAGCATGCGAAGCTCATTGAAGAACAAGTTTCCCTTAATGAGTTAGACAGCTGCCTTAGTAAAGTTAAAGGCAAAACACTAGAAATGGATCGTATCTCTTACCAAATGTTGAAAACCCTGTCGGAAAACAAAATTTAGTGAATTTGTACAATACGATTCTTGAATCTGGAATAATTCCACATGCTTGGAAGCTTGCAACAGTTATCCCTATTTCCAAACCCCAGAAAGATATATCGAGCATTAACGGGCTTAGGCCAATTTCACTCCTATCTTGTGTTTTGAAAATCCTAGAAAAAATAATATCAAAAAGATTATCATGATTTATGGAAGACCAAAAACATATCGCATCTAACCAGGTAGCTTTTAAGCCTGGATAAGAATGTGATGACGCTTTTATTACATTTTGATTTTTATGTTTCAAACGCATTGTCAGCAAAAAACCATTTTACTGTTTTATCATTAAACTTCGCGAAAGCGTTCGAAAGAATCGGTTCTCAAGTGATACTAGACGTCCCTCATTCCCTGAAGCTCGGACAAAAATTTTTTATTTCGTAAAATCTTTCCTTTCAAATTGGCGTTTTCAGATAAAGATAAACAACATTCATTCGAACACATATCCCTTGTACAACGGTATTCCGCAGGGATCAGCTCTATCTGTAGTTCTTTTCCTAATTGCTTTTAATCAAATAAGCGGCATCATAATAAAAACACCACATGTCGATCATTTTCTATATGCAGATGAACTTTTTTTTTATTGTGCAAGCGAAACGATAACATCGAAGACTGTAATATTCCAACGTCTGCAAGATATAGCGCCTTGGTGTGATACGTCAGGTGGTAAGATATCTTTGGAAAAGCTAAAAAAATTTCATATTTGTAGAAAAAATATTTGTGACTATGAACATTAACATTAATATCAATAATTTTGTTGTTGAAAATGCGAAAAAGCTAAAAATTCTTGGAGTAACATTTTCACAAAGATATTATTGGAAAGAACGTCTTGAATTGAAAAAATCACTAGCCAGAACAAAGTTTTGTGCACATTAACATGTTAACTTATTTAGTTCACGCCTTAGTGTGTACCTTTAAACCTTGTGAAAACTGGAATACTATACAACAAATACGATTTATTCTTAAAAATAATGCAAAAGAAATTTTGTTATTTTGGATACCTAGCCACGTCGGAATTCCAGGCAATGGACAATAACAACCGATCCAACTATTGAAAAAATGAACATAAAAAGATATTTAAAAGTATCTCTTAAAGCAAAAACCAAAAGCGACTATTCAAATTTTAACCACCACCATTACACCTTTATTAATAGAGATGGACATCCAGCACAATACCCAACTGAAATAAACAAATACAAACTAAGAATATTCTCAAGACTACGACTAGGGCACGTAAATGCCACACATCAATATCTCTTTGACAGCAGCAAAACCAATTACTGCGACTCCTGTGGAGAGCGCATAACTGTTTCCCATATCCTGAATGAATGTCTGTACCTTGCCGATGACAGAAAAGCGATGTTTGAAAATAAAAGCGCATTTGAAATATTGTTGTTATAGCGATAAATTAACCTGCCTAAATATCAGCTCCCTTACCCAACATTGTCATCGAGCTCTTCTAACGGGAGTCCCAGAAACCTCGCTGCTTCAACAGGGTTGGACCAAAGTGATATTGCTGTTAGAAGAGTAGGCTCAGTTGAACAGATGAACAGATGGTTACTGTCATTAGGTAAGAGTTTAACCTGTTACAGTACCCAGAACAAAGCTGGGACAGCATGACCCTTGTTTCCCTAGGCAGTTCGCGTTCCTCTTCGGCAACAGATGGAGCTTGTGCCTGTATAACCGACTCTGTGTGGATGAGTTTGAAGGCCTGTCGATGCACCTTTGGATCAAACGGCGAAAAAATATGGTGCCGGATCTTATCATAGTGCTTACGGATATGACTCCTTATTCTCTTGGGAGGCGGATTTTCATTGAGCAGGCTCCTGTTCGGATGCTGTGGTTTATAGCAGTTCAAAAGAAATTGCCTGGCCAGTATTTCGCTATGCCCTTTTACTCCGAGCATTTTTGCCTCACTATGTAGACGATGTTCAGGAGAAATAAGGAGGCATCCTGTGGAAGTTCTGCGTACGGTGTTTTGACAAGCCTGCAACCTCCTCCAGTGTGTGTCTGCTAGCCCCGGCAACCATATAGGCGTCGCGTAGCTTAGAACCGGCTGGCCAATTGCCTTGTACGTTGCCAGTAACGTTTCTTTATTTTTTCCCCATGTGCTGCCAGCTAGTGACTTAATGATTTTGTTGCGGCTCTATAATTTGGTGGCAATCGCGGCTAAACGTGACCCTCAATATTATGGGATGTGTGACAGTCGGAAACTTAAAACAGTCGACGTCTAATTCGATGGTCACCTGCGCTGCCCACGTCGGTAATAAGATGGCCGAGGACTTGGTCGGTGACAATGTCAGATTTCGTTTAGCAAAAAAACCGGACAAGGATAGGAGGTAAGAGTTTATTCTTGAGCACAGCTCGCCTACGGAGGGCTCGTCGCCAGAATCGCGCAGTCATCGGCGTAGGATAGGATCGAGACACCCTCTGGTGAGGAAGGGAGCCTCGATATGTAGTAATTAAACAAAAGCAGGGATAGGACACCACCCTGTGTTGTTTGATTATACGTGGTTTTGATAGTTCGCCTCTGGTCGTGCTATGCATTTTACGGAATCCATGCTGACGTTCGGCGAGTCGCAGGTTAGCGGTGTAGTAAGGGAGCAGGACTGTCTGCAAGAAAGCGCTCGCGCATTTCTTCGGTTTCGACTGGACCTTATCACCGAAGGCGGTGGATATTTTGTCGTTAGGTTTGATCGGATTTGACAAGGAATTCACAGTGGACCATAATTTTCCAACACCAGCAGAGAGGTTGCCGGACCTTAGGTGCTGCTCCTATTTGGCGCATTTTTGTTTATCAACGGCCATCTGATTTCCGCATTGCGATCATGAATTTGGGGATCCGTAGGGTCCAAGTGTCGCACATGGTCATTGATTGTACCTGCGATTTTCAGAGGTGACAAAGTCGGTGGGGCGATCGATTGAGAGCACTATCGGTAAATGATAAGGCTGGGTCGCGGCGCCAATTTTTTGGCGTTGATACCATGAAGCCAGCGCCATAGCCGGTATCAGCGCAGTGCGCTAACGCAATTGCGTTAAGTGCTTTTTTGGCGCAATGATACGATATTGCTAGGGGCGCAGTTTCTGAGACATCACCGAAAACTAATACAAAGCGTTTGAAGGGGGCATCTAAACACACGTATTCATGCCAGCATAAGGAATCCGAAGGCGGAGTCTAACATCTTTAACCCGTTCAAAAAAAATTAGCAAATATAGTTTCTTCTTCTTCTTTAAATGGTCATCTAACCGCCTGGGCGATTTTGACCGTCCAACATAGCTCGCCAAATGTTGCGCCAAATGGCGCCAATTGGAAACACCGCGGGATCGCAAATCGGTCTCCACTTGGTCCCTCCATCGGAGTGGTGGTCTCCCTCTTCCGTTTCTTCACCATATAGCAGGAGGGGTGCGATGAGTGACTTGTAGAGTGTTATTTTCGTTCGTCGGTCCGAAGTAGCATTTGTTTGCAAGAGTAATTCTTCGTCGGATTTCTAGGCTTACATTATTGTTTGTGTTAATGCTAGTTCCCAGGTAAACGAAGTCCTTTACTATTTCAAAATTATTGCTGCCAACATGGGCTTGGTTGCCAAGGCGCGAATGCGCTGACTCTTTGCATGATGACAGAAGGTACTTAGTTTTGACCTCGTTCACCCATTTTTTCCGCTTCTTTTTCTAATTTGGAGAAAGCAGAAGTTACGGTGCTTTTGCTAAGGCCAATGATATCGATATCGTGAGCATATGCCAACAGTTGCACGCTTTTATAAAATATTGTTCCAGCGCGGTTAAGTTCTGCAGCCCGTGTTATTTTCTCCAGCATTAAATTAAAGAAATCGCACGATAGGGGGTCACCCAGTCTGAAACCTCGCTTACTTTCGAACGGCTCGGAGAGGTGCTTCCGAATTCTGACCGTGCTGGCGGTGTTGCTCAAGGTCATTTTGCATAGCCTTATAAGTTTTGCGGGGAAACCAAATTTAGACATAGGCATATAGGCAGCCCCTTTTCGTGCTATCGAAAGCGGCTTTAAAATCAACAAAGAGATGAATTGTGTCGATTCTTTTCTCACAGGTTTTTTTCGATTCCATCATCTTTGGTAGCTTCAAGGTTATTCTTTGTAAGTGTTATCAGGGAGTGGAACTCATTACCAATCTCAGTTAAATCGTCTAAATCAGTTGAATGCTTTAAAGTGGCAGTTGCAAATCTATTAGGAATACTATAAATAAATAAAATAAAATAAAATAAAAATAAAAATATGTTTCTTCTATGCTCTTATTTCACCCCTATTCTGATTCTAATAGTTTAAGTACATATATGATACAACTATATTGACTTCTTATCTATTTATTTATTACGCGCTAGGTTAAGCTCAAATTTGTCCGTTCTTCGTTTGTATCACGATCAATAGCTGCATCATTATGCATTGTAGAAAGTAAATTCACAGACTTGTTTTTTTTTTGGGACGTAGGACACAAGAGTCACATCCTTCTGAAAACCAAAGACAGAGCTCTTGATTGTTCTTGTCTTAGAAGCTTTGAACTCCTTTGGGATACAAGGTCTATTTGCCTTCATTGTAACCACAACTGTGATTTTCTTATTCAACAGATCTTTAGCCAAAGAAATATTCGTAAAGTAATTATCCATTGTGACATTACAACTTAAGCTGGTAAGTGGCTTCAGCACTCGATAAACAACGTCGAGGTGTCGACAATGGCCGGGAAGTCCTTGTCCTCCTCCTCAAATATGATAAACTTATTGTTGTTAGGATAATACTTGTCCAGTACTTCCTTACGTGAGAGTTTTTTCATCGCCCTGATACGTGTAACTATTTCCTCTTTTTCCCAGTGAAGACATTTTGCCCTGTCCCTAGCCATGTGACTTAATAAAAAAAAATAATTGGCGCTATGTATACCTCCTGCATTTGGGCTTTCATACCATCCAAAACTGAAATTCTCTCTCAATTTAATATTCGTGATTTAAATGTAGTGCTGGTCACATACAAACCCCCGCTTAATAATGCAAAATTAATGTACATAATGTACATACCAAACGCGGTTTAAAAAAAATATTCGAAAAAAGGATTTTAGCGCAAACTATCAACTAACTGGTAAGGAATTCACCACGTTGTAAGAAAAATTAATCTAATGGAATTCTTATGGAGACGAATCTTGGCACGGCATGGTGAATTCCTTACCTGTTCATTCGTAGCGTGCGATAATTCACGTTGGTTCCTCTCCTTATTCGATGATCTTTGTGATTAGCAAGGACCAAGGACAATTCAGTACAAGGTGAAACTGTGCAATCAACGTTGTTCTCGAATTTTGACACCACAAATTTTGCAGCCGTACGATTTTGGAATTAGTTAGAATTGAAAATGTATGTCGCCTTGCTTCCACCTTGTGTTAATTCGCCTTGGCAAGGACGGTCTTCTTCGCTTCGTGCGACTACGCCAACAACTATAAGACCACCCATGAAACAAAAATTTGGAATTTATTCGCTCCCCGCGCACTTTCGGATAGCTTAATGAAAATGCATTAAAAAAAGGACAGTTCTAGTGGGAAAATCCCCCTAGGACCTTAATTCTAAAAATTGGCTAAAAAAGATACTAATAGAAAATTAATTATTACTCCTTATCTTTACATATAATAAAATTGTAACAGGTCGATGTCTGTACATTGAAGATATTCAAGAAAAACTGAGAGGAGAGGTCGTTATTGGACCAGCGGAACCCAAATCTACAACTTTTAGAATTTTTGTCTGTCTGTCTGTCCGTCTGTATGATTGTGCGCGTATCACGCAAAAACTACGGAATACAATTGCATGAAACTTTCACAATTCTATCACTTAAAGTCTAACTTAAAATTTAGGACAACTTTCATTTGGATATCTCATCCAGTTCCATCGTTATTGACCAAAATGTGACCAAAAATGTGGTTTTTTTACCATAACGCCCGCGTCACACAAAAACGACTGCATAGAAATGAATGAAACTTTCAATAATCATTTTCTAGACGTCTCTCCTAAAATTTAAGATATCTTTCACCTCGATATTTTACCCGCTTCCCAATTTATTGACCTAAATGTGGACCCAGGGTGACTGTATGATTTGTGCTTTTAAGGCGGAGCAAAGTTCGGCGGGTCAGCTAGTTAAGTTGTAGTTTTATATAAGTATTGTTATTCAAAATTAATCAGTGAACATTTTATGGGTGAAAACTTTCGGCCACTGGTGCACTTCACTACATTTTTGTGCATTTCAATTAAAAATTTTATTTACAGATATACAGTCCTATTCTGAATGTTTTATGCCTAACGATTGCTGCAGTTTAACATAAATAATTTTTACACTCATAATTGTTATAACCAATAAATTTAAAATGCTTTTACTTATAATTTTTTTTACGTGAATATTAACCCAGATAACCCTAAAAGTTATGCAGTGGAAATTTTTACACTTTTTCCCTTCCACATTTCTTAAAACAGATATAAAAACGTATTTATATGCTTTAAGCAAAAATTAATAAACGATTTTTTATGTTTTTGGAGGGGTCATATATGTAGTAAAAAAAACATTTTTTCATTGAAATTCGCCATAAAAAATTAAAGATAGTTTATTTTAGTGAATGTATTCTACAACACACTTATTTTACTTCGCTTTTGCAACATAAAACATTAACAAAATTTTTATTTTAGCACCCTTAAATTAACTTACCTTTCAAAGCTTATGTTATAATTTTGCATTTTCCAAGTTTCACAAACTTCAAAATCAAATATCTCAGACGTCTATAGCAAAAGAGCAAATGACAACTAAAGGGTGTTTTTTTTAGGGGTATAGAACTTTGAATTGAAATAAAACACAAGAAAATCGTTTTAAGGTCCATCAATTTGGCTTTATTGGAAGGATAATTTTATGCCATTAATGTTTAAATATGATTTCGGGCATGTGGCCGCCGCGGCTGGCTTGAATAAAGCCAATTCTACAGGTCCAATTTTCAACCACTTTTTCGAGCATATGGGGCCGTATGTCGGCAATAACGCCACGAATGTTGGCTTCCAATTCCCCTAACGTTTCTGGTTTGTTGGTGTAGACGAGCGACTTCACATATCCCCAAAGAAAATAATCCAATGGTGTCAAATCACACGACCTTGGTGGCCAATTGACAGGTCCATTCCGCGAAATTATGCGCTCATCGAATGTTTCCTTCAATAAATCGATTGTGACGTGCGCTGTGTGGCATGTAGCGCCGTCTTGTTGGAACCAGAACTCATCCACATTCATGCCATCCAATTCGGGAACAAAATAGTCGGTTATCATGGCTCTATACCGGTCTCCATTAACGGTAGCTGCCTCTCCAGCATTATTGCGGAAGAAGTATGGCCCAATGACTCCACCAGCCCATAGAGCACACCAAACAGTCAGTTTTTGTGGATGTAATGGCGTTTCAAGGGTCTCATGTGGATTCTCTTCACTCCAAATGCGGCAATTTTGCTTGTTGACGTAGCCATTCAACCAAAAATGAGCCTCATCACTGAACAAAATTTTGCGATGAAAATCAGCATCGAAATCAATCTCATTTTCGGCCCATACACCAAAATCACGACGCATTGCATGGTCTCGCGGCTTTAATTCTTGCACAAGCTGGATCTTGTAAGGTCGCAAGCCAAGATCTTTGCGCAAAATCTTCCATAAAGTTGATGGACAAAGCTCCAATTGCTGTGCACGGTGGCGAATCGATTCATTCGGGTCCTCTTCAACACTTTGCTCTACAGCGGCAATTGTTTCTTCGGTGCGCACTGTTCGACGTCTCTGCGGATGCGTATTATCACATAGAGTAAACGTAGTGCGAAAACGATCCATGGTTAACCGAATTAATTGCTCTGATGGACGATTATGTCGACCATAAAATGGACGGAGCTCACGGTAAACTTCGCGAACTGAACCATTATTTTCGAAATAAATTTGCACGATTTGCAAGCGTTGTTCTTTTGTCAACCTGTTCATGATGAAATGGCAAACCAAACTGAACATAAATGACATTAGAGTTGCCAGATTTGACCACAAAATGCCAGTTTTATCTCTATTCGAAAAACAAACCTGTAAAAAAACACCCTGTATTAACGCAGTTGCGCAATATCTGCTGCGTAATCCAGCTCTTTCCCGTTATTTATTAACGTTCGCGCGTGAGCGTTATAATACATAAACTTGCCGTCCTATATATAGGACATTAGGGTTATCTGGGTTAAGGAGGTCACCACGCGGCGGATAACCCAGTTCGACCACCTTTGGGTGATTTCTATTCTCTGCTGTGGCTGCCAGGGTGAGAAAGTAGCAGAATGATCGAATCGAATGTCCACCTGGAAATATAACTCTTTGGCACTCTACAAGACTGAAATCGCTTCCACCTGTTATTAGCCTCACTAATTCAGTGTTGCGAGATACGGCTCCTTCGCTACTGAGACATCAAGATCAGATCCACGCCGAGCCAACTCATCGAAGATATCATGTTGCAAAAAGTCCCGTTCCAAATTCACAAGAAATTTTAAAGAATTCGTTAACATCTAGCAGATCTTGGGGCATTATCTAATTACACCATAGGCAGCTGACGGAACTTTCCCCGATCCACTACACCACTTCAACGTATACTAGCATCGGTCGAATAACTGCTTTCTACACTACTCTTCTGAGCTCAAACCCCACTTTTTAGCTAGCATTCATTTGCTATATAGAGCCCTGTACAATCCATGGACTCTATGCTCTATATTAGGTGTTAAAAGGACTCTATCAAATAGGCGCAATAATCAAGAGAAGGTGAGAAAGAAATTGGGATTTTTGTCCTAGTGGCGAAAAGCATTAGAGCTCTGTTGATTTGGTTTTGTGTTTTTCCGACACGGTGGATACTGAATTTATATTGGAACGAATTTTCGTCATCCCTTTTCAATTTTGGTTTTGTAACAAACCGGTTTCGGCGAACCGCCATCTTCAGTGCTTGATTTCGTTCTGATCTGTGTCTATCCGTTGTCATGTATTTATAGTCTGGATGCTGTATCAGGTAGTGTTAGTATTCGTGTATATGAGTCGTGTCTTGCGAACGTATCAACGGGTACCTGCAATGAGGGTTGTTTTTAACGCTCGTTTATTAGTTGTGGTTTTATATCGGATAATTAGTTTGAGGATGTTAGGTCAGGTAATGTTAAGTGTATATTTAAGGGTGGGTTTTGACGCTCGTTAGTCATGTAGAAGTCATTAGTTTTGGTTTTAGATCAGGTAATTAGTTTGAGGATGTTAGGTTAGGTAATGTTAAGTGTATATTTAAGGGTGGGGTTTGACGCTCGTTAGTCATGTAGAAGTCAGTGATTTTTGTTTTCTGATTTGTTTTGTGTGTGTGCTCGTTTATTGTTACTCGTTTTGTTACTCGTTAGTCTACATGACTAACGAGCGTCAAAACCCACCCTTAAATATACACTTAACATTACCTAACCTAACATCCTCAAACTAATTACCTGATCTAAAACCAAAACTAATGACTTCTACATGACTAACGAGCGTCAAAACCCACCCTTAAATATACACTTAACATTACCTGACCTAACATCCTCAAACTAATTATCCGATATAAAACCACAACTAATAAACGAGCGTTAAAAACAACCCTCATTGCAGGTACCCGTTGATACGTTCGCAAGACACGACTCATATACACGAATACTAACACTACCTGATACAGCATCCAGACTATAAATACATGACAACGGATAGACACAGATCAGAACGAAATCAAGCACTGAAGATGGCGGTTCGCCGAACACGGTTTGTTACAAAACCAAAATTGACAAGGGATGACGAAAATTCGTTCCAATATAAATCCATTAGCTCTGTCTTTGAGTGGTCATACTCAGCAAAGCAGTCTCCGCTCATCCAGTCAGCTTCCTGAATGATCTCTCCATAACTCCACTGATTACGTGAAGGCAGATACCAAATACTAGTGGTACTATATCATCCGACTAGGTCCCTCCTCTAACTGATGTTGCATCGAGCATAATCAAACCCCCTAACCTGCAGCGGTGACACCTCTTTCTTCATCACCACCAGTACAAAGGTTATTCTCATTCGTTAGTGTAGCTAACGGTCCCCATCGCCATGCCACTTCTAATTTTTCTTTCAAAACTTTTGTTTCGAAAGTTTGAGTTTTTGAAGCAATTTTTCATATGGTTATGAAAGAGGCTTGACCAACTTTCAAATGGAACAATTTTTGTAAAAAATGTGTTTATCAGGCCGATAAATTTAAAATTGGCATGAGAAAACAGCAGCTTTGTAAAGTTTAAAATCTTGGCTCATTGGTTTTTTGTTAGGGAAGGGTCTATATTTAAATACGTAAAACTTTCGATAGCTGGTGTGATAGACAGACCAAATATGTTTTGAATAAAATGAAATGAAATATATTCAGAACTAAAAACCCGACCACGCTTCGCTCATTCCCACTACAGCCGGTTCTATCGTACCGGAATGACCCGGGTTTTTTTTACCCGGCCAAGTGCTGTTATTTCAGTGTAACCCTATCCACTTTGTCCCGTCAGACCCTTAAATTGTCACCCTCGGAGCAAACCCTGGCAGCGGGGTTACTCCATTGTCTCTTGTTATGGGCTGGGGTCGAACGCAACCCTGGACCAAGGGATTGGATCTGCTGCGTCTGCTGGAAGAAAATTTATACTAAACGTTCGCATTCTGTTCATTGCGCCAAGTATAAGAGATGGCTACATAGATCTGACCCCGTACTTTCGTTAGTACTTTCGAGGCACCATGCTGTACACGTTTCGCGGTACACGTCGCTCTAGCGCACCCCCACCGCCTCTGGCAACTTCAAGCAGCCACAATGGTGGCTCTGTCTACACGACCAGCAGCACTGCTGCAATTCCCGCCTCACCCACTTCCGACTGTCGCTCACGCTCCCCAGCGTCTTCATCTCGCACGGCCGCTCAACAATCCTATCCCCTCCGGAATAGGCCAGATATGAGGATCGCCTAGCGTCAGTCCCCTCTTTCTCTTTCTTATGAAGTTGCAAACGTCAAAATCGCCGCGATACCGGAGCCAAATATGGGTACAAGATCGGATTTACGAAGCAGAAGTTACGGCGCGGTTGTTAAGGCCAATGATATCAATATCGTCAGCATATGCCAACAGTTGCACGCTTTTATAAAATATTGTTCCAGCGCGGTTAAGTTCTGCAGCCTGTATTATTTTCTCCAGCATTAAATTAAAGAAATCGCACGATAGGGGGTCACCCTGTCTGAAACCCCGTTTAGTTTCGAAAGGCTCGGAGAGGTACTTCCCAATTCTGACCGAGCTGGCGGTGTTGATCAAGGTCATTTTGCATAGCCGTATAAGTTTTGCGGGGAAACCAAATTCAGACATAGCGGCATATAGGCAGATCCTTTTCGTGCTATCAGAAGCGGCGTTAAAATCAACAAAGAGATGATGTGTGTCGATTCTTTTTTCACGGGTTTTTTCCAAGATTTGGCGTATTGTAAAAAGCTGGTCGATGGTAGATTTACCTGGTCTGAAGCCACACTGATAAGGTCCAATCAGTCTGTTCACATCAGGCTTCAGTCTTTCGCACAATACGCTTGATAGGACCTTATATGCGATATTCAAAAGGCTGATTCCGCGATAGTTGGCGCAGTTTGCAGGATCGCCCTTCTTGTGGATTGGGCAGAGAACACTTAGATTCCAATCTTCAGGCATGCATTCATCCGACCAAATTCTGCATAGAAGCGGATGCATGCGCCTTACCAGCTCCTCGCCTCCGTGTTTGAATAGCTCAGCAGGCAAACCATCAGCGCCAGCTGCTTTATTGTTTTTCAATCGGGATATTGCTATTCGGACCTCATTATAGTCGGGTTGTGGAACGTCAATTCCATCATCTTCGATTGTGGGCTCGGGTTCGGCATCTTCTCTGGTTTCTTGCTCAGTTTCTCCATTTAAAAGGGCAGAGAAGTGATCCCTTCATATTCTGAGTGCTCTCTGAACCGCGGCCACCAGGTCGCCGTTCTCATTCTTACAGGAGTTTGCCCCGGGTTTAAAACTTCTGTCATTCGCCGAATTTTTTGATAGAATTTTCGGGCATTATTCCCGTTGGCCAGCATCTCAAGCTCCTTTATTGCACGCTTTTCTGCCTCTCTTTTTTTCGCCCGGAAAAGCCGCCTCGCTTCCCCCTTCAACTCGCGGTAGTGTTCACACACACTCCTCGTTGCATTCGATCTCAGCGTTGCCTTGTAGGCTTCGTCCTTTCTTTTCGGTGCAGCGCGGCACTCTTCATCATCATACCAGTTGTGTCTTCGCGTTCGCCGGAATCCAATTACTTCTTCGCTTTCGCCAGCTTTCCCTTCGGTTTTTTGTTGCACCTGTTTTGTCGTACAGAGGCGGATACGACTCTTGGCTGCTACTAGGAAGTGATCAAGAGTCGATGTTAGGTCCTCGTATTGTGCGAACATCTAAAACGCTGGAAGCATGCCGTCCGTCTATCATAACGTGGTCCATCTGGTTGCGTGTTTTTCGGTCGGGGACAGCCATGTAGCCTTATAGATATTCTTGTGCATAAACCTAGTGCGGGATATGACCATGTTTCGGGCACCGGCGAAGTCGATCAGCCTGAATCCATTTGGCGAAGTCTGATCGTGGAGACTGAACTTCCCGACAGTGGGGCCAAATACACCCTCCTTACCCACCCTGGCGTTAAAGTCGCCAAACACGACTTTGATATCATGACGGGGGCAGCGCTCGTATGCTTCTTCCTGGCGCTCGTAGAATGCATCCTTTTCCACGTCGTCCTTCTCTTCCGTCGGTGCATGAGCGCAGATAAACGATATGGTGAAAAATCGTACTTTTATGCGGATTGCAGCGAGACGCTCGTTCACGGGTGTGAACGACAGTACTCGGTGACGGAGTCTCTCACCCACCACAAATCCCACGCCGAATCTGCGCTTGTCTTCATGCCCACTCCAGTAGATGTTGCAATGTGTTTTGATCGTGTTTCCTCGCCCCGTCCATCGCATCTCTTGTATGGCGGTGATGTCAGCTTTTGCTTTCATCAGGACCTCAACCAGGCGGGCAGCGGCACCTTCCCCATTAAGGGACCGGACATTCCAGGTACATGCCCTTATTTCATAATCCTTATTTCGTTTGCGGGTGTTGTCATCTAAAAAAGGGGTTCTCATATCCGAGGCTTTGTTGTTGATCATAAAATAATGGAAATAGATAGGCGATTCACTCAACATAAAACGATCTTCAGAGATTTCGCTTCAGTTTTTCAACAAACCACAGAGAAGAAAATGACAAAAATGTTTTTAAGCTTGCTGAATTTTATGAACCACTTGTTCAAAACCAAAATATAGTGTCCGAAACCAATTTATGGAGAAGGTTCTTAAAATTGACATAATCTTCCGCCAAAAACTGCGTTTTATGCACTTCAGAGCTGTGACAAAACGTCATTTCATAACTTATACAAATTGCTAAAAAACTCTCCCCGTTTCCACTTCTACAGTACTCGCCGTCGCCAACGCGTAGGGGCCGTAAATCTTTCGAAGAATCTTTCTCTCGAATACTCCCAGAGACGCCTCATCAGATGTTGTCCGTGCAAGTTTCTGCACGATAAACCAGTACGGGTACGATAAGTGACTTATTTGTTTTCGTTCTTGGAGAGAGGACTTTACTTCGCAATTGCCAATTCAGTCAGAAGTAGCACTTATTTGCGTGAGTGATTCTTCGTTGGATTTCTAGGCTGACATTATTGTTGGTGTTAATGCTGGTTCCCAGGTTAAAAACTCTAATATTTTATTTACGATTTCTGTATTTTCTTCAATACAGGTTTCGAAAAAAAAACGGCTTCACCGATTTTAATAATTTTTTCTTTAATATATTCGATCTGATTCAGGGCTCATGTATCACAAAATTTATTTTAGCTTATAATCAATAACGGCTTGACCGATTTTTTCTTTTTTCTTTCCTTTGTTTGATCGGACTTAGTGTTCCTATATAACTAAAAAAAATATTGTTGTTGTTTTGTGCGTGCATGTGTTCAAAACTCAATAACGAAATTATCAGGCGATGACCTGAGTTGATTTTGCCATATCCGTCTGTCTGTTTGAACGCAAACTAGTCCCTCAGTTCTAGAGATATCTCGATGAAATTTGATAACAGGCAGCCATTTTGTAAAGCATTAATCATTTGTCGAAACCAGCATGATCGGACCAATACACACATAGCTCCCATACAATCGCTTGTTCCGATATATGGGTTTTGGCCCATAACTGTTGAAATTAATCAGCCACGAACGTAAAATTCTGCAGTTTTAGTACATATTATATATGTAATGTGTGTAGTGAAAATCACTCAGATCGGACCGATAAATGGGTTTTGGGCTATAAATTTAAAAAGCTGGGAACGCAAAATTGAATTCACTTGACTCGATGCCAGGAACATTAACCTCCTCAGAGGGCATTAACGAATGAATAGCTATCAGAACGCCACCCTCGACTCTGTTAATGCGATCGTTTCTGAATACCTGATAATCATTAGATAAGACTTCAGCGTTAAAAATATGTGGTTTTGCCACGTTTCTTTAAGGAAATAATATTGTAATTACAGCCAAGAGATTTTAAATAAAGTTCGGTGAGTTTGATACTATGATTTTAAGAAGATGAGTGAATAAATGTTTATATACCTAAGTTGCAATGAAAACAGCTTTAAATTTTTATTTTGTACTTTTTAGAAATGGCAGTCCGAGCAGCTCTCATACACAAATTGCCTTCCGAAAAAGAAAATTCGTGGAAAGACTTAATGCCTTGAATATTTTTTTGCTGATGTTTTGTCTTTTGGGTTAACCAACTACAAATGCGTCCATACATAAATTTTTTGTACATTAAATAGAAATAATTTAGTCACAATAATAATTATTTTTTTCTTATCACACACTTACCGGTGCGGACGTTACAGATTTTTCGATATCTGTTTTTGCCAAATAAAAGTATTTTCGCGGAATCTTTTTAGATATATAAATTAAAGCGCAATTTTCTGTGTAGGCTTCCAATATAACAAATATTGTAGCACCCGTTAGACTTTAATGAAAAAGAAAGGCTTTTTGGCGTTGCAGACGTTACCCGTCGGAATAAGTTTTAAAATTTGCAAAAAATTCGCGTTATTAAAAAAATAGGATATTTTGTTATATAAATCCTAATACAGAATAAAAAATTCTTGTTGAAATGTCAATTTTCTCAAAAGAATCTTTTGTCTAAGACTACTGAGAGACTTTAGAAGAATGCAAGTAAATGACGAAATGCTAAGTTTGAAAAGTGGAAATGACAATTCATAAATTTTGCAATGAAAGGCAGGAAATATGTTAATGACTGCTTTTGTATCAGATAAAATAAACACTAGGCACTTCTAAAAACGATTTAATTTCTTAATTTAAGCAACTTTAAAATATCCTCGTTGGTTGCCTTTTTCTAGGAAACACCCAATTGCTTATGCACACATTTCTACACGTAACTATACATAACGGGTGGCTGATGAATTTTGCTACATTAAGAAACTCAAATAATTTTTTTTTCAGTATATGGAATTCATTTTTCTTTTATTCATGTTAAAGCCCATTAAATTTTATTAAATATAGCTTAATTAGTTTTAAAAATAATGGAATTTAAATGCCCCCCCTGCTCGTCGATGCATGTGCGGCATCTTACCAAAAAGTTGTTCATTACTGCTTGGAGAGTTGAGACAGGAATAGCCGCAATTGTTTCTCGAATGGATTGCCTTAGTTCATTCAAATTTGTTGGTTTTGCTTTGAAGACTTCCTGTTTGCAATAACCCCACAAGAAAAAGTCAGGTGCAGTAAGGTCAGGCGACCTGGGTGGCCAACGGAATGTGGAGTTTCTGGATATCAGCTTATTGGGAAATTTTCGTCGCAATTCTGTCATAACAGGTTGGGCTATATGAGGAGCTGCACCATGTTGCTGAAACCACACAGAGTTGAAAGAAATTCTCATTCGGCGTAATTCTGGATAGAAAAACTCTCTCAACATGCTCAAGTAACGGTCTCCAGTAACCGTAACGGTGTGACCGTTTTCTTCGAAGAAGTAGGGCCCGACAATGCAGCGTGATGAAACTGCACACCACACTGTGACACGAAGTGGATGCAATTCCGTCTCATGGAGTATCTGTGGGTTGGAAGCACTCCATATTCGACAATTTTGTTTGTTTATGTTGCCGTTTAAATCGAAATGGGCCTCGTCAGACATGAAAAGACAGTTCAACATGTTTCCATCCTCTTCCACCATTTGAAGCATCTTCTGGCAAAATTCCAAGCGAATCGGCAAGTCTGCAGCGTTCAGTTTGTTGGCCATTTGAATTTTATATGGGAATAAGTCCAAATCTTTGTGCATAATTGACTGTAATGACTGTCTGCTTACACCCATTTGAGCAGATAAGCTTCTTGTCGAAACACGTGGATTGTTTTGTATGGCAGCAGCTACAGCAGCGATTGTTTCCTCCGTTCGAACTGAAGGGTTTCGATGGTAAGGTCTTCTGTTGACTGTCCCATGCTCGGCAAAATTGTTTACAAGTCTTATTATGGTCCATCTGCTCGGAGGATTGCCGCCAAACGTGCGCCTATACTCTCTTTGAACCGAAACTACGGACTCCAGTGCGTGATAGCGGCGGACAATCCAAATTCTTGTTTCAGTGTCCCAGTTATCCATTTTTGTTAAATGTAAAAGTCAATCTGCAAAATAAAAAAAAAATTAACCAGATTCATTAAATAGAAAAAAATTTATTTAATTTTTTTTTGGTAGCGGCTTTTATCAGCCACCCTGTACATACATACAGGATGAAAGCCGCTACCAAAAAAAAATTAAATAACTTTTTTTCTATTTAATGAATCTGGTTAATTTTTTTTTTATTTTGCAGATTGACTTTTACATTTAACAAAAATGGATAGACCAGGTGTGGCCCTAGAAGATGCTTCTACGATATGGGTACCAAATTTAAACTGTTGATTAGGGTACTAGAAAGCAGGTGTTTCTTGGATAGGGACAGGACTAGGGATAGCGAGACGGATAGAGATAGTGATAATGATAGAGATAGAGATAGGGTAAGATGAATAAGACATAAACGATATGAAAAAGGGAAGCAGATGAAGAGGAAGGAAACGAAGGTGGGCAGGCAGAAGTATATGGATCTAATACGCGAAGGGAGCGTCAAGTAAATTTTTTGGCAGAACGTCTGCTAGTACACTATAAATACGAAATACATAATAAAGTTTTTCAAAGAGTTTGTTATTAAATATGGATCCTTTTTTCTATTAGTAAAGGAAATTCCAGAAAAGTTTAAAGTTTTAAAGGCTTTCGAGATAAGTCTGAAATTTATACCACTGTTGCATCCTTAATATGTGCAGTACTTATATACATTTGTACAAAAGGAATTTTATGCATCTCCTATACATAGTATGTGCATGTGTGTATTTATGTGCATCTGCAACAAAAAAAAATGTAGTGCGCGATATACAACAGGTATATCATCATAAACCTCCTAAGAGATTTTGCGCGGAGCTTCTCTTCCAATTTGTGGTGTGCCGGTTTGAATTTCTTCCGGGACCTACAGTTTTTTGCCGACACCGAACGGCATCTACAAAGGTGATGAATTTTGTGCCGAGAAGCCTTCCATGGCGAGGGGCGACCCCGTTTTGGAACAAACTTTTTAAAACCACTTTTTGGTTTAATCAAAAAACCTTTTTGTGATTTTTTATATTAATCGTAAAAAATCATAAGTTTTTTCTGACTATTTTTTTTAATTAATAGGAAAATAATCATTAAAAATTTTAAGTAATTGGTAGTCAATTATTAAATGGATTCACAAGAAAGTAATTAATCGAACCGGTAATCATTAAGATTAGTAATAATTATTTAACAGGTCTGCTTTCGTCTTTCCAGAGATTTGGAAACAAGCGCTTGTGGTCGCCCTACTAAAAGGGGGAAACCGGCGAACCAAAAAGAATCCTATCGTCTAATATCTTTCCTGTCGCCGGTTGCGAGGTTATTGGAGACCACTCTGCTCCCGTATTACACAGCAAACCTGCATTTGACCTGAAACCAGCATGGCTTCCAGAAGACACAGCACGACATCTCCTTTGAATGTCATTACGACGTAGATAAACTATGGTCTCAACCAACATCCTCCAAACCATAGAACGGTTCTCGCGCACTTGGCCTATCTAAAGCAATCGACACGCTCAACCACGCCACACTCCTCCGAGATCTGGAAGAGACTAAACTACGGCGACCCTGTTTACGACATGGAATGCGCAGATGGGGCAACTGTTAAATGCCCACGTAGATGGAGTACCTCTACCTACTGTCAACCACCCGAAACTCTTGGGTGTGACGTTTGGCAACGGCCCCACCTTCGCTGCAATAGCTTCAAAGGTACAGAGCCGCAATAAGATCCTCAAGTCACTGGCCGGCAGTACTTGGGGGAAAGATAAACAAACATTGCTTGCACATATAAGGCTATTGGCCGACCGGTTATTGACTATGGCCCATATGGTCGCCCAACCTTGCTGACACCAACTGGAGGAAATTTGCAAGTCTGCCAAAACACCGCCATCAGAACTGCTACGGGATGTATGCTTATGTCATCTGAGTCTCACCTCCATCAAGAGGCTAAATGTTCAAGAGCACGCTGAACTCTGGAGTACACAGTTTCTTCTGAACTGTCATAAACCCAGTCATCCAAATCGACATCCATTGGATGTAGCCCCGCCCCCCAGAGACATAAGGAGACATCTTCGCAAGCACTACGATGAGATCCGGCACATTTCTTTGCCGTTTGATCTGCGGAACCATAAGCGGGCTCTAAATTACCTCCACACTGAGTCGGTAGATCTCGGCCTGTGACTCCCGTTATCAATATCCGACCACCTGAATTGGCTGAAGAGGAGCGTGTACTTTCGAGGGAGACTAGAGTCATGCTAGCATAACTTCGTTTTGGATATTGTAATAGGTTAAACTCTTACTTATCCAGACTGAACCCCACTATACCAAACACATGCCCTGCATGTGGTATGCCCCCTCATCATACCAAACATCTCTTCTCCTGTTCAATCGAACCTACTCTTCTAACTCTCTCTGGTCCAACCCTGTGGAAACTGCGCGTTTCCTCGGACTTCCGTTAGAAGAGTCTGATGACAATTTAGAGTGATCGTGCCCATTAGGCAGGGCGAAGCACTGTTAACAACAACAACCCGACAGCACATTACACTACACATTTAAAAAAAAATATCGACTTACATTCAATTCAAATATAATTCACATTACACAATCAAAAAAACATTCAACTTTTAATTCAAACAAGAGTTTGAAGTTATGAATAGCTATAACATTATGATGTATAACCACATTCCAATCTTTCGTGCTCCAGTCTTATTTTCTCCATTTCGATCCTTTCTTCTTTCTTCAGTTGTAGTTTCTGGAACGGCAATTTGTATTGCTCTTTTTCTTTTTCGAGTTTCAGTTTTGTGATTCTAATTCCAGTTTTTTGTTCGAATTTTAAATAATAAAAAAAATGGGCTCGAGTTTGGTGTAGTGGTATTTTGCGTGCAAACACCTGATACGACGAACAGGACGGACGGACTTGCTGCACTCTATGATGTAGGAGGAAACAGCAAAGATGGAATTGTTTAAAATGTTACGCCATCATTTCCTTCCAACATATATACTTCAATAGCAACCAACAATGTCATTGGCATATTCGATTGAGATATCACTGGCGGTTACACATTTGCGCGATTTCCAAATGTTGCGTACAGCTAATCATAAAGAGTATACATTTTTTATGTCTTCTTCCCTTCCATTTCAATTCGGACGAATAACTCGTTTCCTTTCCTTTTCCACTGAAAACTGCGTAATGTTGATGAATTTGCTGTAAAGAATTTTTGAGCAGTTGCTTTCTGCAATAAGTTCAATTAATATTAAACCACATTGGATATAGCAAAAAATATTACCTCGGACTTTTCCGGATGAGCTGATATATTTTCCACTATAGTGGTCAGTAAGTCTTTCGTTTGTTGTACTGACCACCGCAAAGTTCCATTTAACTGCGAAAATTTTTTCTGTACATACATATACTTATATGACACAGTCAGTGGCGTAGCCAGGGGGGAAGATTGGGTTGTGGAATGGTACTCAGGGATTCAGGAGTGGCAGCGGTGGGGTACGCATTTTCCTTCTCAAGGTAGCACTTTTTTTTTTAATAAAAATAATAAGCCCAACGGATTACCCACAACCCCGCCCAACAGACACGAGGGGCGCATCCACATTACGCGCGGACCAAATTTGCCGAGTGTTTGAAAGGTGGAGGTTTGTTAAGCGTCGGGATCTCAAACTGCTCAGCTACAAAAAAATTTCCATTAGCTGAGTAAGGTGCATGTATGAGACTAGAGGAACCGGCAGACTTTGTCCTGCCCAGATATAAATAAAATTTTTTTTTCAGGAATTTTTCGGAAATTTTATTAGGTATTCTCCTATTCTGGTCAGAGAACCATCTAAATTAGTGTCAGTCATCCAAATCGGTGCAGGCGTCACTTTCTTTTATATATATAGATTAAGTTACATAAACATATATAAATCATTTTTTAAGAGAGGAGAGAACAGTTTTTTTTTATTATAAAATGCGAGTCCGAAATATCAAATTTACCTGAATGAGAGTTATAGTTTTCGCACAAACACTGATAAGGTTCGTGTAATTGAAAATTGGTCCTGCATTGCTTTAGAAGAATAGGTTTGAAATGTCTTGAAGCTCGGGACGTTATGTTAAAGTTAATTTGTTTAAAAGAAATGAACTTGAAATATATCCGTTTAATAGTTTGACCATAAATATTACGGCTAGCATTTCCCTACGACTTGCTGGGGTTGGGAGATCGATAAGTTTTAACCGACTAGTATAAGGTGCAAAACTATACAACGAATCCCATTGAAAATTTCTCAGGGAAAAAAGTAGCAAATGTTTTTGAATTGATTCTAGCTAATCTACATTAACCTGATAACGCGGATTCCATACAATCGAACCATATTCTAATATCGGGCTAACTACTGTAGAAAAAGAGTCTTAGTAACATAAGTGTCGCTAAATTCTTTTGACCACCTTTTCACAGAAGCTAATACACCTCTAGCCTTGTTGACAGTAGCCTCAATATGAGGGCTGAAACTAAGTTTGCAGCTCATCGTTACACCCAGGTCGACAAATACATTTACATGTTCAAGATTGTGGTGGTTAATTGTATAAGAAGCTGGTTGTAAATATCGACGTGAAAAACACATGAATTTTTTTTTTTTTTATTGTTTGCGTATACGCATAAAATTTACATATACATTCTCAAAAAAAATTACATTTTTGTGGGAGAATTTAGCTCATCAGATTTGCAATTTTACGTATACAATTGAGTGATAGTGCTGATAAAATGTAAAAGGAATAAGTTAATAATAATTACATAATAATAGTATTATTATAATTATAACAATAGTAATTAGGTTTTATAATTGTATAGTATTTATTTACATCAAAAATAATGTTGATAAAATAAAATCTAAATGTTTATAAAACAGAGAGATCAAGAATTTGAAATTATTAAGAAAAATTATAAAGAAAAATTATAAGGAAAAAAAGAAGAAGAGGGGAAAACCTTGTGATGTGACAGAGAAATCTCTTTTACATATAAGTTACTCGATGTCATTACATTACATTTAGCAAGATTAAGCGGCATATAGTTTACTTTACACCAAGTAACTAAGTAGTCTAAATCCATTTGAAATAACGTTCTTCGATCGAAGCATATGACTTAAATAGTTTTACGTCGTCAGCATACATTAAGATTTTTGAATGTTTTATTGTAGTACAGATAGCGTTTATAAAAATCAAAAACAGAACCGGGCCCAGATGACTGCCCTGAGGAACACCAGAGGATCATCAATGGTGTTAGCAAGAGAATTCTTAAAAATCACTCTTTGCGTTCTACCAAAGAGATAGGAGGATATCCAACCAGTGAAACCAGGGTATTATAACTTTGTTTGGATAACGGTTGGTTGTATAGGTATAAAGGTATAGATTTATAGAGATAGATATAGACTTTTAGATATCAAAACGACAACGATCGAAAAAAATTTTATTGAGCCATGTCCTTCCGTCTTTCCGTCTGCCCGCTAACACGATAACTTGAGCAAGTATTGAGATATCTTCACCAAATTCGGTATGCAGGCTTATTTAGACTTAAAATAGATTGGTATTGAAAATGAGCGAAATCGGCAGAAAGCCACGCTTTCTTTTTATACCCAGCTGTACCTGTACACAGGGTATTATAACTTTGTTTGGATAACGGTTGGTTGTATAGGTATAAAGGTATAGATTTATAGAGATAGATATAGACTTAGACAACAAGATCCAATTTGTGAATGAGTCAAGAGTGGAAAACTTTGTCAAATTGCCTTACTAAAATCTGTGTAAATAACGTCGGTGTGGAGATTGTCTCTAAATCCATTCGAGACGTGGGTTGTAAATTCAAGTAAATTGGTTGTGGTCGATTTACCCTTACAAAATCCATGCTGAGAATCTGCAATCAGTGTTGAGATAGAAACGTTAGGTGATTAGTAACGATAGCTTCAAATAATTTGGGAACAGCGGAGAGCTTTGCTATTCGACGGTAGTTTTCTATAGACGACTTACTCCCGCTTTTATACAGAGGTATGAGAAAAGACTCCATGAATTCGGGAAAACGCCTTACTGTAAAGAAAGATTAAACAAATTGGTTGATACGGGTAGTTGTTAGGTGATGAATTGATTGCAGAAGAATAATTAGACTTGAAGAATTGAGCAAAGAAATTGGCAATTTCTAGATTGTCGCTAGAGATGTTATCCCTAAATTTCATTGTTGAAGGAAACCCTTTTTCACGGGGTTTTGAGTTTACGAAACCATAACATGATTTCGGGTTGGTAATAATTAGCGTTTTCATTTTACATATATAATCCGTGTAACACTTTTTATTTAATTCTAAGTATTTATGACGCAGAATAGAGTACTGTATATAGTCGATACGATGATGGCTACTGAAAACCGCCTTCCTAACTTCCTTTTCAAACTGCGGGCAGTCAATGTTCTGGAAAACGTCTGAAAAGAGAATAAAAAAATATATGTGGAACACAGTGTTTCCAAATATTCCATAACGTCACACCTCTTATCTTAAGCATTAATTGCCGATTAACTGGCCGAGAGATTGTCCAAACAGTCGTCCATAAAAACGGCGCTGATGACATTGTAGACATCCTCCGATTGTCCCCTTTGTTTAATATAAATATGTGATCTATGAAAAAGTACGATATATTTTTGAAAAAATAAGAATAAAAAATTGAAGTTGTTGCCATTGTTTGGGAAAACTCTGGTGCCTGCAGCCTTTGCTCTACCTCCATAACAGCCGTAGATGTCCTTAGTGGAAACAAGGCAGCTATTTCCTCCATATGATTGTCCGTGCACTCGCCAGTGAAACGGCTGATTCCTTTTTGGGCCTTTTCAAGTGCAACCCATTACTCCCTCAAGGTTTGGGTCTGCGCCATCATCTCCGGTTGGTTATTTTGGATCTAGTAAAAAGTGATGGTCAATTGACTAATCATAGACTGTGAGGGGCTATGACAATATACATATATATACCTGTCGATTTTTGCCAGAGAGATTATCGGCCCAAGAGGATCTCTACAGAGAGCTGAATTTAATTTGAGCTCTTTCGTTACCCTTGAAAGTCGCTGTGACGTACTGCAAAGGAAACGAGAGTTGAATTATCGTCAGATTCGAATTTCGAGGAATTTGGAAAATACACCTATAGTGCTAATTAATTTATGTTTCATAAGACAATGGGTACTGACAATATGAATAAATCGAATAGGCCCTTTCGCATACATAGAGTCATAGTGAGCATGATAACCACATATCTGTCTCACATGCATAACGAGGTCTACAGTTTGTTCTGTTGTTATGGCACAGTCAGCTTCGGACTGCCTAGGTTGTGTTCTCATCCATATAAGTAGGTGTTGGGTATCAGCCGCCACTCGTGTGGGAACAAAAGAACATACTTTTAATTGAATATCAGTATTTTGGTCAATATACCATCAGCAATGTGAATTTAGAGTGTGAGTGTGTTAATAAATAAAATCAGCGTTCTCAACATCGTTTTTTCATCTTCCGAAGGGGTATAAATTATAATTTTTACTAGTATCTCCCATGGTCGATATTCGACCAATTTGAATTTATTTAACTTGTTAAATATTCTGTTCAAATATTTCTCCATCATTGTCTAGAGGTCGAAATGGTTGAAAAATATTTCTTACTGGAATTTATTATGTATAGTTGAGTTATTCATAAAATTCGGTTCACAATAAAGAGGGGGTAATTTCACAGCTAACCGAACAAAATCAGTCAATTAAACCCCGGTAATAGTTATATGTTATATATATGAATAAGACGTTAATTTGGAAGTTCTGCGTATTTCTCAATGTGAGCTCGACGTCGCACAGTGGCGCCTTTGCCGTTAAAGCATGGCAAAAATCAAAAAAATCATGAAAGCGTTCGCTAAACATGTTTCTAATAGAGAATTTTCCAGGGATCAAGAATATACAACTGTTTGTTCACAGAAAATTATAGTTTACCAGGTAGAGCCGCTCAAAGTTGACCAATTTTCAACATTGGGGAAAATTTGAAATTTTTCTTCTTTTTCGTTGTATTTAAAATGCTTTTGTGAGTACATAAGGCGGCCGGTTGTCGTTTTCTTGTGTAGCAGTTAAAGATAATTTAATTTAGGATTGAAACAAAAAAAAATTGTTTTTTTTTTTGTTAAAAGTTGGCGGATATACCTGTTCTTCGAAATGCCTATTTTTAGGCCCTTTTTAAAACTTTGATGGAAAAAAAAGGTTAAAATATGTGCTCCATCAAATTAACAGTAGTTATTTGTGAAATATTCATTTACCTAAATTCATAAAGTCTACCTGCGTCCAGCTGCAACTTCACTTTTTACATCAAATAAAGTTAAACAACCTTGGGCATAAATACGCGCCTGTGCAGGTATATATAATTCAGTACGGCCGTAAGGTCGTTTTTGTTATTGGAACTTGTTAACAACATACATATTTTTAGTTACGAATTGTATACCTGAAATTCATTTTAATAATAATAAAGCTATCCATCATACAATGCACATTATCATTCGTCTTTTGGAGATTAAGGAACTTAGTATTCTGTTTACTTAAATAAAGTGAATAGTATTTTTAAATATAGTTCAAAGTTTAATATTTAGTCAGATACACTCGAAGCCAATTCTAATATGTATCTAGAAAACTCGAAACTATTTGCGGTGTTTAAATCTACAAAGTCAAGACGGGACTTCGTTGAGGCTATTATGAGAGAATTAGCGAGTGAAAAAAGCATTAAAGAAAATGAAGGCCTGGAAGAAAAAATTGGTTTACAATACATTATGATAGAAAGAAAATGGAAGGACGTCTATCGTAACAATTCAAAATTTCTAAGTAAGCATGAAAAGTGGCTAGCTGACGAAGAAACGGCTACCACGTCAACCAATCCAACTAGAGGGAGACCAACAAAACCCATAGAAGAGAGTTCTACCTATACAAGGAAAAGGAAGCTGTTTGATACCACAAAAGCTATGGCCACGACTCATCTTTCAGAAGCACTGGCTATTAAATAAAAAAAATACGAAGAAAACGTGAAGTCTCATGTAACAGAAGCAGTTGCGGTAGCAAGTCCAGTGCGACTGATGAGGATCAAAAACAGTATTCCCACACCACCAAATGCGCTACCTAGGAAATACACTCCCGAAGAAGCTTTGGCGCTGTTTATAGATCTCGGTTTAACGAAGAAAAAATATATTATATGGCGCAAGTCATTATTGCAACGTAATGCCGATATTTTACCTGGATACAAAAAAATTACTCAAGCCAAGAAAGAAGCAGTTCCTCTAAGTCCCAAAATAACCGAAGTATCAGCTGAAATTGAGCTACAAAACCTAATGGATCATACGTCCACACGACTCCTTCAAAGTTTTACTGAAGAAAAACTGAAATAACTGCCAAAGGAGCTAGCATTGATAACTAAGTGGGGCTGTGATGGATCATCAGGACAAAGCGCATATAAACAAAGAATAAATGTAGACGATGAAACAATTACAGATAGTAATATGTTTATGGCTTCTATTGTTCCATTACGACTAAAAGATGAAGCTTCAGAATATTGGAAAAATCCACGTCCATTGTGCCGCCCGATATTATTTAAATACGAGAAGGAGTCTTCGAAACTCATAAAAGCTACAGTGAGTGATATAAAAAATCAAATTGCCAAATTAGAACCAACAATAATTGAAATTGAAGAGGGGAATGTCATTACAATAAAGCACGATTTTCTCCTAACAATGGTCGATGGAAAAGTTTTGAACTTAATAACAAATACGACATCTACAATGAAATGTCCAATTTGTAAGAAGATCCAAAAGGACTTTGAAAATCTTGATGATTCAATAACTGACAAACTAAATTATGAGTATGGAATATCTCCTTTGCATGCTAGGATAAGATGTATGGAATTTGTTTTAAAGCTGGCTTATACACTACCACAACAAGGAGAAGTTTTCGACGACATAACAACATGTAAGGAGAAAAAAAAAATAATTCAGGATGCATTCTATAAAGACATTGGCCCTAGAGTTGACTGTCCAAAGTATGGATACGGAGATACAAATGATGGTAACTTCTCAAGAAGATTTTTTGAAAACGATGAAGTGACTGCTCGCATAACAGGTTAGGTTAGGTTAGGTTAGGTTAGGTGGTAGCAGCCCACTAGGTGGGCCGCTCACTTGGACACTTTGAAGGTCCGTTGTGATACCACATTCTGAACGGTGACACTAACTTAGGATCACTTGGCAAATCGCTGCGTAGCGACAATAAAACTCCTGATTTGGGACACATCGATTTTCGACACGTCTTCCGGAGACCTAAGAACATCCGAACCGAGATACCTGCGCCTAGTCCTAGCAAACGCTGGACAACTGAGCATGAAATGACTTGATGATTCCACCTCGTCGTCCTCCATGCAGCTTACGCAGCTCGGGTCTTCAAGAATATTTAACCGCACCGCATGGACCCCCATCGGACAGTGCCCTGTCAACACCCCTATCACCATGGAAAGATGTAACTTGGGGAACCTGAGTAATTCCACTGACCGCCCGGAGTCAACTACTGGCCAGCAGGACTTCGACACCTGACATGAGGTGGTGTCAGCCCAGCGTTTGCTTAACTGTTCCGAGGCCCACCTGCCGAGAAGCAAACTACAGGTGGTAAGGGGAATACTCAGTGTACTGGAGTCAGCCACATCTGTGTCACGCGTGCCAGCTCTGGCCAAGAGATCCGCATGGCAATTGCCGGGAACGTCACAGTGGCCAGGCACCCAAATGATTTTTATTTTGAAGTAGTTGGACGCAACCGCAAGCGATTCCAGACAGTCGCTCACTGTCCTCGATCGAACGTTGCCTGCACTCAGCGCCCTAATTGCCGCTTGACTGTCGGAGTAGATGTTGAACTCCTTGACAGTGAATGCGCTCGACAGCATCCCATCTACCGCATCCTTAATGGCGGCAACCTCCGCTTGGAAAACGCTACAATGATCAGGTAGCCTAAATTTCGTGCTAATCCCGAGTTCCTGACAGTATACACCCCCCCCAACACATCCATCCAGCTTTGACCCGTCCGTAAACAGATTCGCCAAGGCCTCCCCCCAGATAGGTTCTCCGCCTGTCCACTCATCCCTTGCGGGAATGTAAGCCGAAAACCCCTTCGCCGGAGAAAAGGTCGGCGCACAGTAATCTGTTCTATTGGGAATAAAATCAAAGCCCGATAGTATATTGGAATGGCCATACTGAACAAGCCTATAACCAGCGTCTCGGAGCCTAATTGCAGCCCGAGCTGCGCCTATTTTTCCTACAAGGTCAACTGGGTGCAGATTGAGCATAACGTTCAATGCCAGGGTAGGAGTGGTGCGCATGGCCCCACTGATCCCAACCATGGCCATTCGCTGCACCGTGACCATCTGCTTCGTGGTGGAAGCCGTGTCTAGTGCGCCTCACCAGACCAATACCCCATAAAATAGGATAGGTTTCACTACCATCTCATATAACCAATAAACCACCCTAGGAGAGAGACCCCATCGTTTGCCGATGGCCCCTCTGCAGCAATACAGAGCGACCGAAGCTTTCCTAGCTCTATCCTCTACATTCAGCTTCCAGGACAGCTTCCTGTCCAGAATAACACCTAGGTACTTAACCTTTTCAGAAAGCACCAGCGGTACACCCCCAATAGAGGGTAGTACAAAATCATCAATCTTATCTCTTCTCGTGAAGAGGACTAGTTCCGTTTTACCTGGGTTAACAGCCAGTCCACAAGATTCGGACCACTCTGTTACAATACCCAGATACCCTTGCAGAACATCCCTTACGGTACTAAGAAACTTTCCCCTGACGAGGATTGCCAGGTCGTCCGCATAGGCTATCACTTGACAGCCCCTACGCTCGAGGTCCTGGAGCAAGCCGTTGACTACAATGACCCAGAGAAGTGGAGAAAGAACACCTCCTTGCGGCGTGCCCCTTCTCACCCCTCTCTGAGCCCCAGCACCTCCCCACTCCGCCCTGACAATCCTGCCACAGAGTAATCTGCTGATAAATTCTATCAAGCTTGGTTCAACTCCTAGGCTTGCTAAGCCCCGTACGATGGCAGAAGGCAAAACATTATTGAACGCTCCTTCGATATCCAGAAAGGCCCCCAGCACGAATTCTTTGTGCTGGAAAGACCCCTCTATTAGTTTTACAACGGAGTGAAGCGCCGTTTCAGTTGATCTGCCTTTGCAGTAAGCATGTTGCGAAGCCGAAAAACGCTCCCTAGGGACCCTGCTGCGTATATACAGGTCAATCAGCCGCTCCAACGTTTTTAAAAGGAACGAGGAGAGACTGATTGGCCTGAAGTCCTTGGGAGATACGTGAGAGCACCTCCCCGCCTTTGGAATAAAGGTAACCTTGACCATATTCCAAGAGGCGGGGATATAGGCCAACCTCAAGCAGTTGGCGTAGATGGGAGCCAGCCAGCTACAAGAAATCCCCAGCGATCTCTGTAGTTGCACAGAAGTTATGCCATCAGGCCCGGGTGACTTGTACGGCTTAAAAGAATTAATAGCCCATACAAGCTGGCATTCATCCAGGCAGATGGCTGGCCGAGCCCCCTCGCTCACACTAGTGGGCGATGGGGCATCGCGGTCCTGTGAAACCGGGACGTCAGGGAAGTGAACATCCATGAGAAGTTTGAGGGATTCCTCGCTACTCATAGCCCAGCTGCCATCTACATTCCTCAAGTAACCCAAGGGAGCAGGATTCCCGGAGAGAATCTTCCGGAATCTCGCAGACTCATTACAGCCTTCCACGCTTTCGCAGAAAGTCTTCCAGGAGTCTCGTTTGGCTCTCCTGATCGCAGATTTGTAAATACCCAACCCAACTTTGTAGAGCTCCCAGTCAGAAGGTAGTTTACTCTTCCTGGCCCTGTTGAACAGGCGCCTACTGGAAGCCCTAAGGTCGTCTACTTCCTTAGTCCACCAAGGTGGTTTACGCTTTCCACTTACGGTTTTCAGTGGGCATGCGATTTTATACGCTTTATTACAAGCAAGGGTGAATCTCTCCACCAGAGCATCAATAGCGGTCTCAGATAGTTCTGAGTCCGATATGGGTGCTCTTGGGAGAAACTCAAACTCAACGGTACCGGACCCAGTTAGTACGCCTAGGATTTCTAAACATGGTTTTACTGGGTCTAGATTTAACAAGAGAGAACTGAATATACCTATGATCCGAGAAGGAGTGTTCCGGAAGAACACGCCAGTCGGATATAAGGGGAAACAGGTCTTCTGAAACAAGAGTGAGGTCCAGGACCTCCTCTCTAACTGAGGTTACAAAAGTGGGGTCATTACCCCTGTTACAAATACATAGCCCTTCATTTAGAATAAAAGCAAATAGTGACTCACCTCTTGCATTCGTATCCGAACTTCCCCACAGTGAATGATGCGAGTTCGCATCCGCTCCGACAATGAGCCCTACGCCTCTTCGCTTTGCCTCAGCGGTAATCTTGCATAGTATTTCAGGAGGCGGCCCATAAGTATCATCATGGGCCATATAGGCCGAGACCAGCCACGATCCCTTAATACCTTCCTCCAAACACACAGCCGTTACGTCATCGTCACTGAAATTGGAAAGAAGAAAGGCTTTAATATCCTTCTTGACCAGTACACATGATCTTGGCCTACCTGCCGTTCCGTGCACAAATAAGTTGAAATTGCCAGTCCTCAATCCACATATTTTGCCGCTACTGCTTAGCCACGGCTCTTGGATAAGGACAACGTCCACCCCGCCTTGCTCCAGGCAGAGTAGGAGGCTGGCGGAGGCCGTCTTAGAGTGTTGGAGATTAATTTGTCTGATGATCATGATCAGACAAATCCATCTCCTCCACCTCAGCGGCCTCCCCCTCCGAAGCTAAAAGCCTCTCCTCCTCCACCCTGTCGAACAGCAGTCCAACACTACAGACAGATCCCGCCACAGACGGGATGCCCGCAGAGCCAATGCTGTCCGACCTTGCAGGCATGGGCACCTCAGGCTCTCCTCCCCCCCGCACCCCAACCGGAGGCGAAGCGTCATCCCCCCTGGCATCGGCGCTGTAGATCCTAAGAGTCACCCGCTCGATACCATAGGAGATAACACCCCTCGACTCAGAGATAGGACCCACGGACTCTGCATTAAGCAGCAACAGCACTTGCCGTCGGGGCCCCTCGGGTTCCTCAGCCCTAAGAACCCTCCAGTTGTGGGTCGGAAGGTTCTGGTTGCAGTACCGCAACTGCTCCAGAATTCTCTCTGGCTGGGACGGTTCGGCAGGTAGCCACACCCGAGCCCTTGGTCGAAGAGGGAGATCCCTCCTATCCACGGCCTCGAGTCTAGCCCCCCGCCACAACTCCCCAACCAGCGAGACAAGGCACCTAAAGAAGCTCGCTGACCGCTCGTCAGCGCACTCCACCAGCCTGAAGCCATGGTACCATCCCATATGTTCTATGGATGGCTGTGGCCCCGGATACCTACTAGCGGCAGTCAAGTAGACCGCAGAAAAGGCGTTGACCACCCAGCTCCACTCTTCCCTGGAGATGGCCCCGTCTTCCCTGCTTCTGTCGACTACCCCCAGGGTGATGGAGCCGGCACGTCTAGCGACTTCACTAAACGTACGCTGCACAGCTTCACCACCCCGGGCCCTGTGCTCTCCATTACTCGGCCTCTTCGGCTGAGCGTCGTCACCAAGCGGGACCGACTCACTTCCCTTCTTAGGTGCCGGAGTCTGGTCAGCGCTGCTCATGACATTCCTGGCCCACTCCAGCGTACGGGAATGCTTCTCAGAAAGCTGAGAACCTTCCTGACCGCTGTAGCGTTCCAGGATTTTGACAGCCAAGCGCTGATCGCAGATGGCTTTCCTTCGTGGAGTCGCTCGCTTGCTTCTTCCAGACCGCCTCCGCTTCGCTGTGTTTACAGGAATGCTGGGGGACAATCCTCTGCTGGTGCTAGCCATATTGTCCAGGTTGCTCACCAAGTGAACCCTCTGCAGCTGAGCACCTAATTGTGCACTGGAGCAATGTCCAGTCGCGGATGTCGATTTCGACGCTCCTTTATTGCCAGCGGAACCCGCACTCGCAAGAGCGCCAGCCCCGCTGCACCCTAAGGGGGAAGTTGCTTCTAGGTTTCGAAGCTTGTCCGTCCTTTTCAGCCTGTTGTCACGTCGCGCTTGGGTGTCTCTGCGGCCTGATTTCAGGCCTCCAGCTATGTCTGGTCCAATCCCCTCAAAGTGAGTCCTCTGCCTCCGATTCGGAGACACGAGCACCCTGTCAGGTCTGCGACCCTGTCCCGTACTTGTAAGCCGGTCAGCAGCCGAGCCACTCCCAAGCGATACGCAAGAGCGAGCCTCGTTGCTGGCCGGTTTCCTGTCCCCGTTGTCCTCGTCCGTCTTCCTCCCGTTTTTCTCCCCCTCCTTTTCTTCCTTGTTGTTGTTATTTTTGTCCATGCTAATAAACGTCCCCACTCAGGGCCGCTATCCAGACCCGAATGTGTAGTCGCCCAATAATGGTCCCGTGGTTATCTATGCGAGCAGGGAGGCCACGCGAGGGTTGACGCATGCCCTTATGAGACATGCGTTCAGAGCCAGACCGAGCGCAAAAACGGGAGATCCTCAACCGCACCTACACCACCAACTAAATGGCGACGGGCCTGGAACGTACCCTGAGGCCTGCCAAGGTTTTAACGGGACGTGGGCAGCTGCGATATTAGCCCACCAGCCATTTCAGTTGGGTTTCACCCCAACCTACTGAGGTGGCAGAATACCGCACCTGCCAGCCCAAAGCAAACTAAATCCAAACATCGTCCGAGAAAGTCCTAAATCAGTCACCATTTTTTACCTCACTACCATAGTCAAGAACCGTGTCCACACGCCAGGGCTATTGAAGAGCTAAGACGTGCAGCTGTGACTCCTGACCTCAGCTGGATACCATCCGCACAGAGAGGTACTGAGGTACCAATCTGAACAGACAACTGTGGTATCCATTACCAGTCGGCACCCTCTGGGCGGGTTCAGTATGAGGATTTTTTGCCGACCAACAAGAGTTGATAGAGATATTGTGAAAAGATTGAGAGTAATTTTAAATATTTTAAACTTCCATGAACCAGTTAATGGACCCAAATTTAGAGAATATGCATCTAAAACTACAGAGTTGCTGCATCAAAAGTATCCTGAGAAGAAACTTACACAAACGGTACATAAAAGTTTAGCACATGGAAAAGATTAAATAGAGTACCAGTGCTTACCATTAGGAGAATTGTCTGAAGAAGCTAGAGAATCTAAGAACAAGGACTACAAAAGACATAGATGTATGAACACCTGCGAAGTACCACGAGTTAGACAAAACGAAGACCTTTTCAACATGTTAGCTATCTCTTCTGATCCAGTCATATCATCTATGAGGTATGTAAGAACACAAAAAGATCTTACAGATGCCTATAGCTCAGAAATGGTTGCTTTGTTAGATATATGTTCCAGTGACGATGACTATGTTAAGATAAAATAAGTTTCTCACTTCTTATCACAACAATGAAAAAGAGATTTACTAATCAATTTTGTTACTTTATTGAAATATAAGATATCTATGTACAAGTTAATTTTTTATTTCAAATAAAAGAACTAATTAATTTAGTAATTTATAAATACATATTTTTCGTTATTGCATTTCTCTAAAGTTTATCAAATTTATTTTAAAGCCCAGGCATTTCGCCTTCAAACGAGTATTAAATTTTTATGGAAATCAATACGTCGATCGAGTTTGGTACAAATTGGTAAAGCGGTTACTAAGATCAAACTTTTTAGCATAAATGGGCAGTGCCACTCCCCTTTTCCAAAATCCGTTGGCTGTTTAATCTTTAGCTCAAATAAAATTTCATTGAACCACTTTCAATAACTTTTAGTTATTAATAAAATACGTATTTGGCTCGTAAATTAAAAAAAAAAACATGTACAATTTTACGATGAATTTTGAAGCACCTTGTTATTGTGGCACCAAAAAGGGACATTTGAGTTTTATAAGAGTATTGCCATTTAAAAGAAACAATACGTCTATCGATTTTGGTAGTTATTGATTACGTGACTACTTAGATACAACTTTTTGCCATAAGTGGGCAGTGCCACGCTATCTTATCAAAATCATTAGTTTATCTTATTTAATGCTTAAATACGTCATTATAAGACAAATCTCATGTTGTTTTTTTTTTATTTTTTACTAAGAACATTTTGTTTTTGCATTTTTCTAAAAATTTTCGATTTTGACGAATTTTTTAGAAGCACCCTCTATCTGTGACATTCTGAGCTTTCACACAATAAAACTTCAAATAATTAGCTTTCATTTGCATTTTAAATTTTTAAAATATCTTCATTGGTTCAAAAGTTATGATTTTTGCAAAGAAAAAACTCAAAAGGCGCCACTGTGCGTCGGTTAACATTTTAGATTTTTTCTTTGTTTGGTATACAGATAAATTTCGCCGGATATTGCTTTTTTGAAATAAATTTCGCGGAAGAAAATTACATATGTATTCAAGATTTGACGGTTTTCTGGCATTTTTTCCTTAACCACAACTTCGACATATTAAAAAACTTATTTCATACTGATTTTTAAAGAAGTTCCTCATCATAATCTAATCTACATCTGTTTAGGGTTCGAGTTTGTGATTACCTTAAGTCCTATATTATTCAGAAAAAAGTAAATTTCTCAAAAAAATTCATAAAACTATGTACGTATTCGAGTTTTGGTAAATTTGAATAGTTTTCTGTCGATTTTTTGCAAAAGCTTGGATTTTTTCACTTCAGGATAGAGGTCACAAATAGGAAAAAGCTTAGAATTTAATTAAAAATTTAATAAAACAAAAAAAGTTAAGATAAGAAGTATCCAGATACTTGAAAAAAAAAATGCAGTTTATTAAAGAAATAAAATCAGTTGACCGGAACATGTTCTCGAACCTTGGAACGCACGCGTCCCACCCGAGATGCTTACCACCTGCACTACTGCTATATGTAGAACGCGGCTTTATGCAGAAAACTTTAATTGATTATTACAAGGAAAAAAATAAAGCACTTTTTGTTAAATATAATACTCCTATGCACCGCTCCTGACTCTTACGAACATTATATGAATATGTATAGCAATTTATGCATGTTTAGATATAGATATTGCCTGGCAATTGATTGTATGGGAAAATGTTAGCCTATTAATATATAGATAATGGTCACATAGAATGATGCCATATCTAACAAATTGAAAATACACCACTACTTTAACTCCACCTCTACGTTATGTCCACCGTTTGGATTTTTGAGTTATACGGCGGCAAGGGATGCTTTTAAATCCCATTTTAATATTGTAGTCTTATGGACAAATAAAATTTTGAACATTGGTGTAACATTATTGTAAACACTTAAGTTTTTTCGGGATTTTAGGATGCACCTAAATAACCGAAGATAGGGGCCATGAATACATTTGAATCTCATTTTTATTATAGAATTTTACAAAAAAGTAGATGTTTGATTGCGTATAAAAAAGAAAATAAATTTTTTTAATTATATGAACAGAGGCGACTCGACTATGGGTGCTTTCGAACCTCATTTTTATAATGGAGTTATATTAAAAAAATAAAACTTTTATTGTGATTTCCCTAAAAATTTAAATTTTGAACTATTGCTTGCAATAAAACGCGCTAGATATGTGGAAAACAAAAATTTTAGGATGCACCTAAATAACCGACCGAAAATAGTGGCCATGAATACATTTGTTTCTCATTTTTATTATAGAGTTTTACAAAAAAATTGGAGTTTAATTGCGTTTTAAAAAAAATTTTTAATTTTGAATTATATGAACAGGGTCGACTATGAATGCTTTTGAATCTCATTTCTATAATAAAGTTCTATTAAAAAAATAAAACTTTTATTGTGATTTCCCTAAAAATTTAAATTTTGAACTATTGTTTGCAATAAAGCGCTCGAGATATGTTGAAAACAAATTAGTATTTTTTTTAAAGATTTTGGAACAGATCAGTATAGAGGAGGACAACTCTCGCTTAAAATCTAATTGGTCAGATGCGCCGACGCCGATGCATACTTTAACTCAATTTGCTTAATGATTAAGAGAATGAAAATATTTCTACAGTTTGGAGATCAAATGAAATATGAGTTGGACTCACCGACACCACTACTTTACTTTACTTTAACTCAATGAGCGAGAGAATGAAAATATTTTACCGTTAGGAGCAGTGTTGCTATTTTAGCCGATTTCCGGCTAGGTCTAGCCGATTTCAAAATGATTTAGCCGGAAAAAAACGGATTTAGCCGGAGCCGATTTTTAGCCGATTTGTCAAAAAAATTTAGCCGATTCTAGCCGATTTTAATATTTTTCATGATTTTTAAAAAAATAAAAATATAAGAATGGATTAAACTGATGTGTATGGAAACAAATTAAGTGATGAGGATGATTATATACTTGATACAAATTTGTAATAAACCTCACAAATTATTCAATTTCCCATAAAGTAGGAGTCACCAATTTTTATTTTGTAAAACGAATATGTTGATTTTTTTTAGCCAGACTAAGGTGAATACCTCAAATTTGTAACAAATTTAAAATTTTTGTCTGATTTTTTTGTTTATTTTTGTTTCGTTAACTTAAAATAATTTAATGAATTTAGTATTTTTGGTTTTATTATTTCTATATATAACATTCATCCATTAATACAGAATAATAAAATATATATGTATATATATTAATGGATCTACTAGTCACTTCTGTACTTTTAATTTATTTGAATAAAATATATCGCCGATACTCAATTTTCAAAATTTTATTTTGTATTCCAATCTATGGAGTAAGCAGCTTTCCATATATTTTCTGGACTTAGCAAATTTTATTTAGCCATTGAAAATATCATTTTCTTTCAGTACCACGTGCAGAAATCTCCATCTTTTCCAGAAGTATGAAAAAGTCGGTTAGCCTAAGTGAAAATAGGACTTATCATCTTTTACCGCGTTGTGGACGATATGAATTTAATAAAGAAATTTTATTTAACCGATTCTAGCCGATTTTTTTCGTCAATCTAGCCGGTTCGCCAAAAAAGTTCTGGCAACACTGGTTAGGAGTGTGTAGACATATACATATTTTTATTGAAAATGAATTTAGCGTTTATTTTGAAGTTCCTTAAATTTCTCAATATGAGCATGACGCTGGTTTCCATTTTGGTTTTTTGGTTTGGATATACGGACAGTGCTTTCAATTTAGCAATTTTCCTGGCTTTTTGAAATATGTGTTGATATTGGTATGGAGGAGAAAAAAATAGAGAGTTCGATAAGAAATTGACAAAAAGTGGATAGCCATGGTTGGTAGGGAAATTTTGCGTTTTTTTTGAAGTTGCTCAAATTTCTCAATATGAGCATTACGCCGGTTTCCTTTTTGGATTTGTTTGTTTTTTTTTTTGATATACAGGCAGTGCTGTCAATTTATCAATTTTCCCTGTAGATCTGGCTTTTTTGAAACCCATTTAGCGGGGCAAAATTACAACTTCAGCATATGATGGTTTTCTAGTTTTTTTCTTTAACCATAATTTAGACACATATAAGGACATTTCATAATGACTTCTAAGGAAGTTTCTCATCTGTACTGGTCACATTTAGTCTACATCTGTTATGGTTAAGGTTATATGTCTGCCCTTTTACAAATTAAAATTTATGAAGCGCGAAATAGTTGATGTCTTCCGGAAATTTGACACGATTTCTAACCACTTAGTAAATATAATATTAAAGAAACTACAAACTGTGTTTTCCAATTCCATCTCAACTTGAAAACCGATAGAAATAACGTAATTTATCGAAATTGTCTGTCAAAGAAGTGCTGATGACCTGAAGCCTATATAAATGATGCTTTCTAAAAATATTGAAACAAAAGCGAAATTATATAATTGGTTATACGAGTACTTAACTTATTATTTCATATGGGTGTGCATATATGTTTACCCTAAATCCTGTATCACTCAGAAAAGTTAAATTCTTAAAAAACATTCAAAAAACTATGTAAGTACTTATGTTACATATTTTGTTATGGTGAATTTTAGTAATTTTCTGGCGGTTTTAGAAAAATATTGCTTTAAAAACTTAATAAATTGAAGTCAAGATAGAAAATACAATTCATAAAAAAAAATGTATTGTCCGGAACCTGTACTCCAACCATGGGACGCACGCGTCCTACCTGAGACGCTTACACCTGCGCTGTTCCGATTCGTATAAAGACGCCGTCAAATACCATACCTAAGCGGTATGGCTTCAAAAAAATATTTCCACCGTTAGGAGTATACATTAGAGCGTCTCGCCTTACAGGCAAAAAAAAACAGTCGGCCGTACCTCCCCTCATATAAAGTGTTTTTGAAAAACATTTAAAAAAAAAATTTTTTTTTTCTGGCAACCTAGATGTCGCCCAATTGCATTTTTCTTTATATCTTCGGCATTTATGGTCGGATTTTAAAGTGATACACCAATTTTTTTGTCTCAAGGAGTGGGTTTTTCCTAAACAAAGCTCATTGATCACAGGCGCTCCGTTGTGGTACCTACCCACCATATCTCAGTTGCTACCACCCTAGTGTACCGATCTAATAACAGCAAATTAAACACCGTAAAAAATCGTAAATCTTTTGCGAAAAAAGTACTTCAATTAATTCAGTAGAACTCGAAATAAAACAAATTTTGTTTTTAGTTGCACGCCATACATTAGATGCCTTATTTTCTTGATACATTTTTATTTATGAAGACCGTTTTTTTATAAATTAACTGGACTATTGTTTATCTACTTTTTTCTGTTTTATGTTTTGTTATGGTTTACTTTCAATTGATAGTCATTTATATTTGGTGCAATGCGGTTGGTTGGATGACAGTTTTGATTCACCTTCCGGTTTGACGTTTAGCTACGGGAAAGTGCGTGATTTTTGCTGAAGTGGCAGCACCAAATGGTTCAATCCGTTCATATCAATCATCTGAAGGTAACGACCAATCAGAATGTTCCACCTGGCAATAATCACGCCACGTCAACGGGTAACGGAACTTTTCCATTGCGCAGTCGCGTTAAGTGAATAATTTTGGGCATAGCAGCGTCACCGGCATTCGACCAATTCAAAAAGTATACATGATTTGAACGGGAGCGGTCGTGCGCGTGTGAAATTTCTGTGAAAAGTGTTCATCTTCCGTTATCAATTCAGTAATTTTCACAAAAGTTTTACCTTTTTTTTTGAACAAAACTAGTAAATAATAACTTATTACCATTGCCTAACTGCATCTATGAAAAAATAAAATAATTAAAAAAAAAAAAAAAAAAACTTAAGTTTAGTGTGGTGAAGTGGTTATTCAATTTTTTGATTAAGTTGGTGAAGCAATTAAGAAAAGTTCTGTGAGAAAAATGGTTGTAGTGGCACCCTGACTTATAAAATTATTATATAAATTGAAATCTTTTCATTAAATGGATTTGGCATTGCTATTTTGGCATTTAAGTACTTGGGAAGGGGGTCTTTTTAACAATAATTTCACAAAAACGTTATCTAGTTTGTACAGTTTTTTTTTGATACTGTAACTCGTTTAGAAAAATTACTTCTTTTCGAATTAAATACGCAGCTCACTTTTATGAAAGCATTCTGAATCAAGTTTAAATTGAGCTATTGAATCGGCAATTCTGTACGACGGCACGTGCTGCTGATGTGCGTCCGAGGGTCTCGGGGGGTGTATCGGGCGACGGGTTTTGGCCTCCATGTCGATGGTCCGGGGGCGGAAGTTCTATATCTTGTGTCTGTTTAGAGATATTTGCAATCCAAGTTGAAAATTTTTCGTCATTTTCATGTGGTTGTTGTAATCACAGAGTAGGGTGTACCAAAAAGTGCAAAAAGTGTGTCCCGCTCAAAATATTGTGGACCGTGTAGCGGGGGTTGGACCGGCTAAAAGGTTATTCTTTTGAAAGGCGGCCAAAGGTCGCCTACGCGAAAAGGTGTTGTGCACATAAATACCTTGGATGAAGCCGCCTATTTGGGATCGAACCTAGCGTTTTTGCTGATAGCTTTCCACCGAGACAAATTATTTGATTCCCGCCTTCGGATTGTTGGTACGGAGGTCGGAACGCGTCGGTTGATACCTTTCCCGAGATTTTTGAACGTATATTGGCGGTTGAATGCTGTCGTATAAAATTGCCATTGAATCTGAAAATTTTAGCACACTTGAAAACCTATCAAAACTTCATAAGTTCCATTTTGTTTTTTTAAAACGAAAGTGAATCGGAAGGACTCAGTCCTAAACTACAAAAACAAAATATCCAAAGATATCAAATTCAAAAGCGCTATAAGAACAAAAGCAAACAAAAACAACTGAAAATAAAGTTTCAAAGTACAAAACGCAATAAGAAAAGAATTACAAAACAACATAAACCCAATAATTATAAAAATAAACTTTAGAACCTTCTGAATAGAAGTAAGTGTTGTGAAAAAAAAAATGTAAACAAAAGTTATAATGAATAATATAAACAACTTCATTAAAGTCCACCTTGCTTGTGGTCTTCTAGCGTGTGCATCGTAATTAGATAGCAGGTACCAACAACAAATGCAAAACGGTTCGAAATACTGTATTTTGAAATAAAAATAGAGAAAATCGAACTACAAGTGGAACAAGCAATCATTTGCGAACGCAACAAACTCATCCAAATCACAGTCCAAAATAATGAATAAAAGCAGTCGGAACTAAAAAGCCAACGAAACAGTGCATTCGAATAAAACTAAATAAACTGATAAAATATATCAAGAGCAAAGAATAAATAATTCAGTGTAAAAGAAGAGATAGCTGTAGAATAGCAGAATACTCCAGCCGAAAAAAGTTGTAATAAAAACAAACGTCGCACCACCAGCAACAACGCGCAACAGGGCGCGCAACAACCAGCAGCAGTAATTACAGCGGGGGCCGCCCTCATATAGGCCCACCGCACGACGACATCCAGCATTGACAACAGCGGGGGCCGCCCTATCTTAGGCCCGTCGCACCACCAGCAACAACAACAACACCAGCAGTAACATCAGCGAGGGCCGCCGTAATATAGGCCCGTCGCACCACCAGCAACAACGCGCAACAGGGCGCGCAACAACCAGCAGCAGTAATTACAGCGGGGGCCGCCCTCATATAGGCCCACCGCACGACGACATCCAGCATTGACAACAGCGGGGGCCGCCCTATCTTAGGCCCGTCGCCCACATCGGCAACAACAACACCAGCAGAGACAACAACAACAGTAGAGCCCCACCAACGGCCTACTGCAGCAAAGGGGTGAGATCTAACCTATTTATTTTGTTATTATTATAAAAAGAAAAAAAAAAGAAGTTTGCTTGAGAGAAAAAAAAAAAAACAACATTTAAATAAGTTAAGTTCACTTAATGGGAAAAAAAAAGAAAACTGTAAGTAAAATGGAATAAGAACTTCAATATAGAACCTTAGATTAGAAACTATTGAATCAGCGTTATGTTAGTATAAATAAACGAGTAAGAACTTAAAAAAAAAAAAATAATAAAAAAAAAAGAATAAAAGCAACCAAAGCAAAATTTAATTAATAAAATAAAACATATTAGTAATGAGTGTTGGCCAAATTATAACTGTTAACACAATCAATAATTAACAAGTAATAGGTTTCTCTATAATTAACAATGAGTTAATTACAATTTACCAATAAACACGCTACCCGGACACTATCTAGTATACTATAAGCCGGGTTCCGTGGTATTTTATTGCGACAAACTTCTACTGTAAGAACATGTAGGTTATATATAGGGCAAAAAAAAAAAAAAAAAAAAAAAAACTTGCTTGATTTCTTTCAAATATCACTTTCTGGAAAATTATGTGCCCCTGATGAGTTGTATTGAATATTTGAATGAAATCAATCAAGAATTACCCGGGTAATTGAAAAAAAAAGGTTAATTATTATCAATTGCTTCATAACACCATTAAGAAATTAATTGAGATTTTTTTCGGTTGTAATTAATTTAATTTTAGATAATTTAATTGCAACAATCAATATAAATTTTAATTGCAGTTAATTTTAAACCAATTCATTTAATTGATTTAATTGCAATTACTTTTCTTATCAATTAAAAATTTAATTGATAAACTCCCAACACTGTTAGTAGTAATATATAAATTAAAACAAAAACATACATAAAATTATAACAACTTTACTTATACGTGATCATATCTAAAAGGCCGATTATAACGAATGCATGAAATAATAATAATTATCTTAAATATAACTAAGAGAACTTTTTTTTATTACTGAAAGTAACGAATTCTTTTTAACTTTTTCTGTCCAAGAGTTCATTAACTCATAAAAGCTTTTCTTTCTAGCAATGAAATTTGCTCCAACAGCTAGGCACCGTAGCACAGTGCCAGAAGAATATTTTTTTTATCAAAAGAAAATAGAAGTAGTTATTTGTGATAATTCATTTTTGAAATACATACATATGTCAATCGTTCTCATATACTTTTATGCTAAATTTCGTTGTTCTCTCATGGTAACATTTTTTTTTTTTTGTATTTACTGGAAAAGTAAATGAACAATCCTTATATTTTAGAGTCAAGTTTTTTTTATTAACTAAGTTCACTTAAAACATGCTAGTTTTAAGAAATGAATTGTAAATAAATTGTAATTAGTAATGGGAATGCTGATGGGAACTTTTATTTAGAAGGCATGTAGGGTTTTATTAGGTAAGGGGCCATCGGGATTCGGTTTGGTGCACCGATGGCCATGGATGAGGGTGGGTCAGCACCAGGGCGTCGCAACCACACCCGCGGCGCCCCCTTATAATGTTCGGCCTCTTTTTTTTATTTTTTTTCTTTTGCAGCAGGGTAACCGGTCATTTCCGGTTCGTTTAAAATTTCAGGGTTTCTTTTCGGTTAATTTAAATTTATCTTTGTTTTCTTTTTCCGTTCGTTATTTCAGTTTTAATTTCGTTTCATTTTCGGTTATTGTTATATTTGAGTTAGTTTCGCTTTCGGTTATTTTTGAATTTTGATGTTCATTTTAAATATTTTAGTTGCCCGTTTCTTTTGAATTTATTTGATTTTTCGGTTTTTTTTATTTGAATTTGAAATTTGATGTCAACGGTCTGTCCGTGGCATCCGGTGTTTTAACCGGATGTTGTTTTAAAACTTGTTTTGCGCGGTTTTGCATTTCCCCGCGTATTTCAAAAGGCACGATCTGACCTTTTCTCTGATTATGGCGCAGGACGGTAAGGTTGGCAAGAACCCACCCCAGCCGACAATGACTAGCCACAGTGCGACCTCATATCGTGCCGACCGCCTTCCTTACTGCTCCAATTTGTTGCGTTACCATAACAGATGGCGCCCAACGTGGAAACCGAAGCGCTGACCGCGGTGACCTTTCGGGTCAGCTTGTGAGGTTTCACCATTCCGTAAGTCCCAGGTAGGCAGGCCCAGGAGCCGCCACCTGCGTTGCGACGGGATGGTGCGACTGATCAAGTTGTCCGGATTGGTCATCGTGTTCAGTAGCCAAGGGCTCCACGAGACTGAACGTCATGTCCACCGGAAGTTTTCATTTCACCCGGTGAGGTAGTGCTACACGCACTTAGTTTTTTTGTAGTTTCAATTTATTTTTTTTGTCCCGGGTCTGTTGTCCGATGTCGGCTTCGGGAAATATATATGTCCGCTAAGTGGGGTTTAGTTTCTTTTGGGATTATTAATATTTATGTTTTTGCCGAACGTGACGTTTTGTTTTGTCTTCGTCTTTTTTTTTTTGTATGCATTTTTTTTTTGTAGGATCCTTACTTCTCCAACCAGTCTCAGGGAGGCAGCCCTTAGCAGCCCCTGCATTGCGGGAGGAGGAGTAGGGACCCCATAACCACCCCTTTCCAACTGCGCAAGTCTGGGGAAAAGCGGTACCAAACCGCATCCTTTCATTGCGGCGTGGTTGAGGAGGGGTGTTTCAAAAAAAAAAATATAAAGTTTTGACGTTTTGATCGCTGGTATCCAGTGCTCCGACCAGTCTCAGGGAGGCAGCCATTAGCAGCCCCTGCATTGCGGTCCGGAGTACTGGAGTCCAAATAAATTTAAAATTTTTAAAATTTTCGCCACGGTACACCAACATGTCTCAGGGCGAGGTGTCTTATAACCACCCCTGCATTGCGGTAGGTGTACCTGGAAGAATGTCCTTGTCTAGTGTTATTTCGTTTTTTTTTGTTATGCCTATGCCTTCTAATGATGGGATGTCAGCATTCCCATTCAATATATAAATACACAACTAGCTTTTGCCAAACTTTATACCGTTTTTGCTTTTTACATAGTACATTTCAACACGTATATTTACTAATAATCTAATTCTTTCAGCATATATATATATTTATATGTATATATTTATTTTTTTTGACATATTCGCGGTAATCAGTTGATGCAAATATCGGTTAGGAAAATTTGCATTAATTAAATTTTTATTTTTCAAAACTTGTCAATCGTCGGTATTATAGGGTGGGGGGAGTGAATCGTGACTTTATACCTTCCAACCGCCCCTTGTAACCGACCCTTTTCTGTAAATTCTTTTTTTTTAAATTTGGTTCGGAGATTTAATTCAACATGGACAGGTCGGCTGAACGCATGACTACTAGGAATTCTGCGCGAGGAAGTGGGGGCAAGCCTAGAGGTCAGGGTAGAGGGGCGCTTCCGAAGCAACCCACCAATCGGCCTCTGGTACTGCATTCTCCAATAGGTAGTCCGGGCGGGGGAGATCCGACCAGGATAGTGTTGAATCCTGCTTCCAACCACAAAATGGATAGACCAGCTAGTACTAATATCCTTGACTCGTCCATGGCAGCAGATCCAATGCAAAATATTTTTGACCCTTCAACTGGCGTGTTAACAGGTATACAGGGGGAAGCTAGAGCTTCGGTTCAAGACCGTATACCTCCTGACACTTTAGGTGATAGGATCACTACGCAAAGGAACAATGCCGAGGTCCCTCCTGTAGATTCGTGGGTGAACGTGCTACATCAGCTGTTCAGGACATCGCAGGAGGAGATGCGGAACGAAATGAGGACGATCAGGGAGAACATGGACTTACTCAACGCCGCAGTAACATCGTCGCAGGGTAGTGCGACCTATAACAGGAACACCAATAGGGAGGAAAGGAACCAAGCCCCGACATTCGTTAGTAACCAGGCCAACATCGTTTCGAATAGCGTGGCAGTGAAACCACAGGATTGGAAGGTTTCCTTCGATGGTACTGGAAGCGTTGCTGATTTTTTGTTTAAGTTGGACACCCTATGTGAGCGGACTCAATGCTCTAGCGACCAACTTATGGCGAGTTTTCATCTCTTTTTGTCAGGACGGGCGGAAGAATGGTATTGGCTGTTCACAAAGCAGAATCCAACCGCGAATTATCCCTTTTTGTGCTATTCCCTGAAGCGTGAGTTTGGAACATTGAAAAGTGACCACGAGATCATGATGGAAATCTCAATGCGTAAGCAGAAGCTGAGTGAGTCATACGACGTGTTCCACACTGACATAGTAGCACTAAACGCGCGCCTTAGAGAGCCAATGTCAGAGGTCCTCCTGATTGACATTATAAAGAGAAACGTTAACAGTAGCTTGAAGCTAATGCTCTTCAATGCGGATGCCAGGACATTGCATGATTTACGCGACATAGCACGAAAAGGAGAACAAGTTCTGAAAGAAAGCAAAATATTGGGAACCACTTACCATGGACGTCAGGTCAACGAGGCCCGCACGATAACACCGGACATGAGGATGGAAGGCGAGGATTGCGAAGCTGACCCGCAGATAGAGGCGTTGGAGTACCGGCGCAATAGAAACCCGGATTATTCCGGAATTCAATGTTGGAATTGTCAGGCCATGGGGCATTCGTATATTTATTGTGAGGAACCCATTAGGAGTCCCTTCTGCTTTAAGTGCGGGCACAGAGGCGTGTTTACCCCAAAATGTCCAAAGGACCATCGCCGGCAGGGAAACCAATATCCGAGCGAGAAGATGGGGGAAACTCGTTCGGCGCCATAGCCCCCATATCAGCCAGTGCTCAAGGAGTCGCCTCGAGTACTGAACCAAGTGGTAGGTCCCTCGCGAGCGGAGAATTACAAGGCAGTGTTGAACTTCCAAGGAGCAGTGGCACTCTGGCGAAGGAATACCCAAAAATAGTTGTAACTTTTCCTGACAGTACAGACGGTTCTGATTCCGATAGTCCGAGGTCATCAACGGCAATTTGCAAACCAATACAAATTTTGAAAGCCCCGAGTAGGGAGGTCGCCTGTCAGACGCAATTTCCACCTAGTTTGGAACAAAGGGTAACCAATTACGAGCTAGTTAGGTCGAGAATTTTTCATAACCCAGAGTCATTTGTATCGGAAGATATTTTGAAATGTAGGAAGAGATATAACAGCCGAGTACAGGAGCGTAAACTTTTACAAAGCACCACGTTAGTTCTTACGGAGGATGAAAGGCCTCTGGTGCGAGTGCAAATTGAAAATAGTTTTCTGGTAGGATTGCTGGACTCGGGTGCGAATGTTTCTATTCTCGGAAAAGATTGTCAAAAGTTTTTGGATGCAAATGGGCTTAAGTACCACCCACGGCAGGCTTTCGTGTATACGGCGGGTGGGGGAAAACAGAAAATATTAGGTTCTATCTCTTTACCAGTAACTTTTAAAAATACTACCAAAACTATTCGTTTTTATCTTGTTCCCTCCCTTATTCAAGAAGCCTATTTCGGAGTTGACTTCTGGAGAGCGTTTGCGTTAGCTCCCGAAATATTTCCGAGCATAGCATGTCTAGGGGTTATCGATGAAAAGGAGGAGGGACATAACTTCCATGAGTTGACACAAACCCAGAAGGCCAAACTGCAGAGGGTAGTAGATATGTTTCCGTCGTTTGAGAAGTTAGGATTGGGGCAAACGAGATTGGTTGAGCATCATATTGATACTGGTGATGCAGTCCCAATCAAAAGTAAACATTTTCCTCTTTCGCCACCGAGGCAAGCCGAAGCTTTTAGCGAAATAGATAGGCTGCTCGAAATGGGAGTTATAGAAGAGTCAAACTCGCCTTGGTGTAGTCCAGTTGTTCTAGTTCGGAAGCCAGGGAAGGTCAGGCTCTGCATAGATTCCAGGAAGGTCAACGCGGTAACTAAAAAGGACTCGTACCCGTTGCCTCATATCAACGGCCTATTGAGCAGACTGAAGGACACGCACTTCATTAGTGGCATTGATCTGAAGGACGCGTTCTTTCAGATCAAGCTGACAGAGTCTTCCAAGGAAAAAACAGCATTCGCAGTTCCTGGGAAGCCTCTGTACCACTTTAAGGTGATGCCCTTTGGTATGTGTAATGGACCGCAGACTATGAGCCGCCTGATGGACAAGGCAATTCCCTCGCGGTTGCGGGAGAATGTCTTCGTCTACCTGGATGATCTAATGGTATGCAGCACTAACTTTGAAGCCCACCTAAAGTTGCTGGCGGAAGTGGCGAATTGTTTGAGGGACGCAGGCCTCACAATCAATGTGAAGAAGAGCAAATTTTGTCAGAAGGAAATTCGGTATTTAGGGTACTTGATAGGTAGCGGATGCTTGAAGGTGGATCCTGGGAAAATAGAAGCAATGCAGAACTTTCCGATCCCTAAATCTCCGCGACAGGTTCGTAGGTTTGTGGGCATGGCAAATTGGTATAGGGCATTTATTACAAATTTTGCTGACCTAGCAGGTCCTTTGACTGATTGTCTTCGCAAGTCAGAAGGCCCATTTAAGCTTACCCCTGAAGCGGTAGAAGCATTCGAAAAGTTAAAAGAAGCCTTGAGCTCCGCTCCTGTCTTGGCCCAACCCGATTTCTCGAAGGAATTTGTTATTCAGTGTGATGCTTCAAAAATAGGTGTAGGGGGCGTGTTATTCCAGGTCGATGACGAGGGCGATGAGCATCCAATCGCGTTTGTTTCAAAAAAACTTAACAATGCTCAGCGCAATTATACTGTAACCGAACTGGAATGCCTCGCCGCCATTATAAGTGTCAAGCGTTTTAGACCGTACATAGAGGGTTTGCCATTCCGAATCATAACCGACCATTCAAGTCTCAAGTGGTTGATGACTCAGAAGGACTTGAGTGGCAGGCTGGCTCGATGGTCACTCCTACTGCAAAGATACGATTTTGCCATGGAGCATCGCAAGGGAACCCTGAATATAGTACCGGATGCCCTCTCGCGTTTTGATGTAGACGAGCTAACCTTCTCCGCCCCACCTCACGAAATTGACTTAGCATCGCCGGAATTTGAAAGCGCGGAATACTTGGATCTTTGCAGAACCATTTTGGAAAACAAAGATGCGCTACCAGATTTGAGTGTAAATGATGGCGTGGTTTTAAAAAGGGTTAAATTTCGTAAGGGTGTGGCGGATGAGGAGGACTCGTTATGGCGGGTGTGGTTACCGACAGGGTTAACTGAGAAAGCGATAAGTCTTGCACATGATGCGAATAGGAGTTACCATGGGGGTTGGCAGAAAACTTTAGAGCGTGTCAGACAAAATTACTTCTGGCCTAGGCAAGCTAAAGACGTTAGAGACTATGTACAGAAATGCGACACTTGTAAGGCTGTTAAGTCAACAAATCAGCAGTCAAGACCACCTATAGCGAACACTTTTGCTTCAGAAAGACCATTTCAGCGGTTCTATTGCGACTTTCTAGGACCTTACCCGCGATCTAAGCGGCGCAATCAGTTTCTCTTCATTGTTCTAGACCATTTTGCAAAGTATGTTTGGTTGAAGCCCATGCAGAGAGCAACAGCTGTTAATGTTATGAATTACTTTACCTCTGAAATTTTTCCATCGGTTGGGGTTCCTGAATATATCCATAGCGATAATGGTAAACAGTTTATCTCTAAGGAAATGAAACAATTCCTCGAGAATTATGGGGTGACCCATATAAAGACGGGGTTATACTCGCCGCAAGCAAACGCGTCGGAACGCGTAAATAGAGAAATTGTTTCAAAAATAAGAATTTTCCTTAAAGACAAACCGGATCATACCGACTGGGACAAGCATATACCCGAAATTTTAGCGGTGTTAAGAAGCGATTTTCATACCTCAATTCAGTGCTCTCCATACTTTGCCTTATACGGTCAGAACATGGTCCAACACGCCTCAGCCTATAATATATTAGATAAACTCGGTACTCTTAGGGAAGATGACATTCCAATAGTAACTAGGGCGGATAAGTTGTCCTCCATTCGCGAGCAAATTCGTAGGAATCTAGATCAGGCGAAGGATAGGGGAAACAACGTTTATAACAAACGCTCTAGGCAAGTTAACTATAGGGAAGGTCAGGAGGTTTTTAGGAAAAATTTTGCTTTGAGTAACTTTAAACAAGGCATAAACGCCAAATTCTTGCCGAAGTACCTCAAGTGCAGAGTGCGTCGAAAAGTAGGCAATGCGTTGTACGATCTAGAGGACCTGACAGGGAAACTGATAGGTCGCTTTCACGCTTCGGATATTCGCCCGCAATAACAATTTTGATTTTTTTTTCACATATACATTTTGACATTTGGAACCGTACCTGGGCGTTTTGGCGGTCGGGGACAACTCGCCCAGTATCCTCCCCGAGCATTGACTTAATAGGGTATTTACATACGCTTCCATCGGAAGTAGTGGATAACCTGGCAATCCTCGGTTATGCGGACTGTCTTTCGGAGTTTTGACGAGTTCTCCTTAATTAAAATGTCTACCGGGTGACAAGTTTTTTTTTACCATGGAACAAGCTTCTCCGGTTAATTTTTTTGCTAAACCTTTTTGTGGGGGTGAAACCACTAGAATCAAAAATTTTCGGAGTTTTGACGAGTTCTCCTTTATTAAAATGTCTACAGCCGCGAAGCATTGTAACTAGGAAACCAAAATAAATTCTCCGTTTGCCTCGGAGTTTTGACGCGTTCTCCGATATCAAAATGTCTAACTAAATTACACGTTTTTCTTATAAGCCTATTTCGGTGGGGGTAAAGCCACTTAACCAATTTCCATTTGCCGCAAAGCCTACTAAACTATGAAACAAAATACTTCAAAAAAATTTTCCTTTACTGGCGGATCTTCTTGCCCGGCTAGCTCGTGGTAGAACTAGAGACTCTTATCTAGGGGTGAGTCGTGCCCCACGTTTTTACCCAGAAATGGCTTCCTTGCAAGTAAACCTTTTTCCTGTTCGCTTCATCGACCGGTCTTCGAAGCGAAGCAGGCCTGTTATGGTTTACTTTCAATTGATAGTCATTTATATTTGGTGCAATGCGGTTGGTTGGATGACAGTTTTGATTCACCTTCCGGTTTGACGTTTAGCTACGGGAAAGTGCGTGATTTTTGCTGAAGTGGCAGCACCAAATGGTTCAATCCGTTCATATCAATCATCTGAAGGTAACGACCAATCAGAATGTTCCACCTGGCAATAATCACGCCACGTCAACGGGTAACGGAACTTTTCCATTGCGCAGTCGCGTTAAGTGAATAATTTTGGGCATAGCAGCGTCACCGGCATTCGACCAATTCAAAAAGTATACATGATTTGAACGGGAGCGGTCGTGCGCGTGTGAAATTTCTGTGAAAAGTGTTCATCTTCCGTTATCAATTCAGTAATTTTCACAAAAGTTTTACCTTTTTTTTTGAACAAAACTAGTAAATAATAACTTATTACCATTGCCTAACTGCATCTATGAAAAAATAAAATAATTAAAAAAAAAAAAAAAAAACTTAAGTTTAGTGTGGTGAAGTGGTTATTCAATTTTTTGATTAAGTTGGTGAAGCAATTAAGAAAAGTTCTGTGAGAAAAATGGTTGTAGTGGCACCCTGACTTATAAAATTATTATATAAATTGAAATCTTTTCATTAAATGGATTTGGCATTGCTATTTTGGCATTTAAGTACTTGGGAAGGGGGTCTTTTTAACAATAATTTCACAAAAACGTTATCTAGTTTGTACAGTTTTTTTTTGATACTGTAACTCGTTTAGAAAAATTACTTCTTTTCGAATTAAATACGCAGCTCACTTTTATGAAAGCATTCTGAATCAAGTTTAAATTGAGCTATTGAATCGGCAATTCTGTACGACGGCACGTGCTGCTGATGTGCGTCCGAGGGTCTCGGGGGGTGTATCGGGCGACGGGTTTTGGCCTCCATGTCGATGGTCCGGGGGCGGAAGTTCTATATCTTGTGTCTGTTTAGAGATATTTGCAATCCAAGTTGAAAATTTTTCGTCATTTTCATGTGGTTGTTGTAATCACAGAGTAGGGTGTACCAAAAAGTGCAAAAAGTGTGTCCCGCTCAAAATATTGTGGACCGTGTAGCGGGGGTTGGACCGGCTAAAAGGTTATTCTTTTGAAAGGCGGCCAAAGGTCGCCTACGCGAAAAGGTGTTGTGCACATAAATACCTTGGATGAAGCCGCCTATTTGGGATCGAACCTAGCGTTTTTGCTGATAGCTTTCCACCGAGACAAATTATTTGATTCCCGCCTTCGGATTGTTGGTACGGAGGTCGGAACGCGTCGGTTGATACCTTTCCCGAGATTTTTGAACGTATATTGGCGGTTGAATGCTGTCGTATAAAATTGCCATTGAATCTGAAAATTTTAGCACACTTGAAAACCTATCAAAACTTCATAAGTTCCATTTTGTTTTTTTAAAACGAAAGTGAATCGGAAGGACTCAGTCCTAAACTACAAAAACAAAATATCCAAAGATATCAAATTCAAAAGCGCTATAAGAACAAAAGCAAACAAAAACAACTGAAAATAAAGTTTCAAAGTACAAAACGCAATAAGAAAAGAATTACAAAACAACATAAACCCAATAATTATAAAAATAAACTTTAGAACCTTCTGAATAGAAGTAAGTGTTGTGAAAAAAAAAATGTAAACAAAAGTTATAATGAATAATATAAACAACTTCATTAAAGTCCACCTTGCTTGTGGTCTTCTAGCGTGTGCATCGTAATTAGATAGCAGGTACCAACAACAAATGCAAAACGGTTCGAAATACTGTATTTTGAAATAAAAATAGAGAAAATCGAACTACAAGTGGAACAAGCAATCATTTGCGAACGCAACACACTCATCCAAATCACAGTCCAAAATAATGAATAAAAGCAGTCGGAACTAAAAAGCCAACGAAACAGTGCATTCGAATAAAACTAAATAAACTGATAAAATATATCAAGAGCAAAGAATAAATAATTCAGTGTAAAAGAAGAGATAGCTGTAGAATAGCAGAATACTCCAGCCGAAAAAAGTTGTAATAAAAACAAACGTCGCACCACCAGCAACAACGCGCAACAGGGCGCGCAACAACCAGCAGCAGTAATTACAGCGGGGGCCGCCCTCATATAGGCCCACCGCACGACGACATCCAGCATTGACAACAGCGGGGGCCGCCCTATCTTAGGCCCGTCGCACCACCAGCAACAACAACAACACCAGCAGTAACATCAGCGAGGGCCGCCGTAATATAGGCCCGTCGCACCACCAGCAACAACGCGCAACAGGGCGCGCAACAACCAGCAGCAGTAATTACAGCGGGGGCCGCCCTCATATAGGCCCACCGCACGACGACATCCAGCATTGACAACAGCGGGGGCCGCCCTATCTTAGGCCCGTCGCCCACATCGGCAACAACAACACCAGCAGAGACAACAACAACAGTAGAGCCCCACCAACGGCCTACTGCAGCAAAGGGGTGAGATCTAACCTATTTATTTTGTTATTATTATAAAAAGAAAAAAAAAAAGAAGTTTGCTTGAGAGAAAAAAAAAAAACAACATTTAAATAAGTTAAGTTCACTTAATGGGAAAAAAAAAGAAAACTGTAAGTAAAATGGAATAAGAACTTCAATATAGAACCTTAGATTAGAAACTATTGAATCAGCGTTATGTTAGTATAAATAAACGAGTAAGAACTTAAAAAAAAAAAATAATAAAAAAAAAAAGAATAAAAGCAACCAAAGCAAAATTTAATTAATAAAATAAAACATATTAGTAATGAGTGTTGGCCAAATTATAACTGTTAACACAATCAATAATTAACAAGTAATAGGTTTCTCTATAATTAACAATGAGTTAATTACAATTTACCAATAAACACGCTACCCGGACACTATCTAGTATACTATAAGCCGGGTTCCGTGGTATTTTATTGCGACAAACTTCTACTGTAAGAACATGTAGGTTATATATAGGGCAAAAAAAAAAAAAAAAAAAAAAACTTGCTTGATTTCTTTCAAATATCACTTTCTGGAAAATTATGTGCCCCTGATGAGTTGTATTGAATATTTGAATGAAATCAATCAAGAATTACCCGGGTAATTGAAAAAAAAAGGTTAATTATTATCAATTGCTTCATAACACCATTAAGAAATTAATTGAGATTTTTTTCGGTTGTAATTAATTTAATTTTAGATAATTTAATTGCAACAATCAATATAAATTTTAATTGCAGTTAATTTTAAACCAATTCATTTAATTGATTTAATTGCAATTACTTTTCTTATCAATTAAAAATTTAATTGATAAACTCCCAACACTGTTAGTAGTAATATATAAATTAAAACAAAAACATACATAAAATTATAACCACTTTACTTATACGTGATCATATCTAAAAGGCCGATTATAACGAATGCATGAAATAATAATAATTATCTTAAATATAACTAAGAGAACTTTTTTTTATTACTGAAAGTAACGAATTCTTTTTAACTTTTTCTGTCCAAGAGTTCATTAACTCATAAAAGCTTTTCTTTCTAGCAATGAAATTTGCTCCAACAGCTAGGCACCGTAGCACAGTGCCAGAAGAATATTTTTTTTATCAAAAGAAAATAGAAGTAGTTATTTGTGATAATTCATTTTTGAAATACATACATATGTCAATCGTTCTCATATACTTTTATGCTAAATTTCGTTGTTCTCTCATGGTAACATTTTTTTTTTTTTGTATTTACTGGAAAAGTAAATGAACAATCCTTATATTTTAGAGTAAAGTTTTTTTTATTAACTAAGTTCACTTAAAACATGCTAGTTTTAAGAAATGAATTGTAAATAAATTGTAATTAGTAATGGGAATGCTGATGGGAACTTTTATTTAGAAGGCATGTAGGGTTTTATTAGGTAAGGGGCCATCGGGATTCGGTTTGGTGCACCGATGGCCATGGATGAGGGTGGGTCAGCACCAGGGCGTCGCAACCACACCCGCGGCGCCCCCTTATAATGTTCGGCCTCTTTTTTTTATTTTTTTTCTTTTGCAGCAGGGTAACCGGTCATTTCCGGTTCGTTTAAAATTTCAGGGTTTCTTTTCGGTTAATTTAAATTTATCTTTGTTTTCTTTTTCCGTTCGTTATTTCAGTTTTAATTTCGTTTCATTTTCGGTTATTGTTATATTTGAGTTAGTTTCGCTCTCGGTTATTTTTGAATTTTGATGTTCATTTTAAATATTTTAGTTGCCCGTTTCTTTTGAATTTATTTGATTTTTCGGTTTTTTTTATTTGAATTTGAAATTTGATGTCAACGGTCTGTCCGTGGCATCCGGTGTTTTAACCGGATGTTGTTTTAAAACTTGTTTTGCGCGGTTTTGCATTTCCCCGCGTATTTCAAAAGGCACGATCTGACCTTTTCTCTGATTATGGCGCAGGACGGTAAGGTTGGCAAGAACCCACCCCAGCCGACAATGACTAGCCACAGTGCGACCTCATATCGTGCCGACCGCCTTCCTTACTGCTCCAATTTGTTGCGTTACCATAACAGTTTTGCCCTTGAAATCATAATCAATTGTCATTTTACTTGGTGCGTGTTAAAAACTGCAAAAACTTTAAAAATGCGTTTTGTTGATAGTGATTTAAAACGCATTCCAATGGGTGAGATGCCAGATAATATTGAGGACTTCAATATTCGGGCGACCAATTATATTTGTATCGTTTGGTCCGGGCTGTTCATACAGGAGAGTGTGACGAGAGTTTAGCAAGCGAGAATCCCGGTGCTATGAGTACAGCCCGTTGGCTGACAACAGCGTCTCGAATTCTTCGCTATTATATAACGTGCGAGCAACCCTCAATAACACTAAAAACACTTGCTGACTTTATTGTAAAAGTTTATGCTCCTTTTTTGTTTCTGGTTAAAAACCAACCACTTGCAATTCACGGATGTCGTCACGTTTTCAAATACATCACATGGATTCGCCAATTGCCACAAGACATTAAAAATATTGTCCGTCTGGTCATAAAAAATAACTCGTACTTTCTGCACCCAGTAAATATTTTGATATCGATGATAACCGATACATATCCATTCGTACGTTCAGATGGATACACGAGAATCTTAGCAGCCCGCAGAGAAGCTAATGGATGTGTTCGTCAAATGTTTGGTCCGAAAGAGGATAATTTCATAAATTTCGAGATATTTTAATGTAATAGATCGGGATAGATTCGAACCGGCTGAACCACCATGCTTGCAGTTCTTCGCGAAAGATCACCTCGAAGCATTACAATATTGCAATGAAATAATTGTATTACCAGGTATGCACAACGAAAACCATTAATTTTTCTTTGCTTCTCTTTTATCGGCATTTTCACTGATCTTTTTCATGAATCTGCGATGGCGGTCACCGATGAACAACGCATGGGCCACATTTTATCTTAGCTCGAGAGCCGGCAGAAAAACAGCAAGCTTGAATCCCGACAAAATTTTATGGACTAAAATTTCCGTTACAAAACAAACAATTCACTAACTGTTTCGCGATCGAGGAAAATAAATAAAATTTACTTTTTCTTGTATGGCTTTAGACTAAAAATAAATTGTGTTATATTTCTGGTTCTACTGATTAAATCGAAATACTTTTACATTACATTAGGTTGGTAGAAACTGAGATATGGTGGGTAAGTACCACAACGAAACGCATGAGCTCAATGAACTTTTTTATGAAAAGCCTCCTGTTTGAGACAAAAAAATTGATGTGTCACGCTTTAAAATTCGACAACAAATACCAAAGATATGAAGAAAAATGTAATTGGGCGACATCTAGGGTTGCCAGAAAAAAAAAATTTTTTTTTAAATGTTTTTCAAAAACACTTCATATGAGGGGAGGTACGGCCGACTTTTTTTCGGTGATACGCTCTAGTATACATACATATCCATATGTCTTTTGAAAATTAATGAAACGTTAATTTTTAAGTTATGCAAATTTCTCAATATGGATGGATGGCGGTTTCCATCTTGGAATTTGTTTCCTTTGATAAACAGAAAGTGTTCTAAGTTTTTTCTGTAGGCCTAGCTTTTTTGAAGTGAATTTATCAAAAGAAAATTACAACTTCAACATATGATGGTTTTCTCGCTTTTTTCCTTAACCACATATTAAAAACACATTTTATGTTGATTTTTAAGGAAGGTTCTCATCTTAACTGGTAAAATTTAGTATACATATGCCCTTTTACATATTAAAATATTTGAAGAAGAAAATAGTTGATGTCTTTAGGAAAATTTACACTTCGTAAATATAAAATTGAAGAAGCTCCAAACTGTGTTTTTGTATTTTAAATATAGGGTCTATGAGCCATTCCGCCTCATCGGAAACCCCCTATAGAAATAATGAAAATTATAGAAATTATCTACTCTGATAAATTTCGAGATTTCTATCGGTTTTTTTAAAAAATTTAGAAGCAGATAAGATAAGAAGTTTTCATATATTTAGAAAAAAATTTTATTTAAAAAAAAAGAAACAAAAAAAGTTGTCCAGAGGACCTGTGATCGAACCTTGGAATGCACGCGTCCTGCGCCCGCGCTACTGCTGTATGTATAATGATGCGGTCAGATACTGTAGTTAGGCTTTTTGCAGAAAACTTAAATTAATTACTACAAATAAATGAAACATTATTTGTTAAACATACTATGCCTATGCACCGCTCCTGACCCATACGAAGATATCAAAATACATTTTTATTGAAATTATATATATTTAGATATAGATATACTCTGGCAATTGATTGTATGGAAAAAATGTTAGCCTATTAATATATAGATATTTGGTACAAATTCAGAGAAATCTATTTCCATAATTTTTTTTTAATAAATATGAGTAAATGTATTTATCAAAATTTTGGTTTTCAGGATTATTTAATTTTCCGAAGGGGTACAAATTATAATTTTTATATTTTTGGATGGTACAAATTGAGAGAAATCTTTTTCCATTATTTTTTTTTTTAGAAAATAAAATCATTTTCAAAATTTCGGGTTTTCGAAGTTTTTTCATCTTCCGAAGGGATACAAATTATAAATTTAATATTTTTGGATGGTACGAATTGAGAAGAATCTATTTCCATAATTTTTTTTAGAAAATAAAAAATTTGTGTGCCAGGAATATATGTTTCTCAACATTTGGGTTTTTCGTAATTTTTTCCATTTCCAAATGGTACAAATTAAAACGGGTTTGATGATATGTGATTTTTCGATTAAATAAATAATTTTTGTGCTGGCAATATAGATGCCACTCAAAATAGTCTAGTACGAGTATATGTCGCAAACGAAATTTAAAAAAAAAATTAACAGATGATTTGCGACTTTGTAGTTTCGCGGAGCTTTGCAAGAAATGCAATAAGTTTGCTACAAAAAATTAGTACCTTCAATATATATAAAAATAATTATCGAATCTTTTTCAACTCATAGAATTCTTGAAACTTTGCTATTCTTGTTAGTGTTTACAGGCAATATCTATAAATTTTATGTGAGTTCATTTTGGTTTTTTATAGGTCGTGTTTCATCCAATTTTTGGTTTGATGGTTTCGTCGTCAGAAGATGCCACCATTAAAATTTGGGACTTTGAAACTGGGGAGTACGAACGTAGTTTAAAAGGTCACACAGACTCAGTTCAAGATGTTGCATTCGATGCTCACGGAAAACTTTTGGGTGCGTATCAAATATAGATATTTATTAAAGTAGAAAACACTTATTGGTTTTTCACTTTTAGTATCGTGCAGTGCTGATTTATCTATTAAGTTGTGGGATTTTCAACAAGGTTACGAATGCGTTAAAACAATGCATGGTCATGACCACAATGTGTCATCTGTTGCATTTGTCCCAGCAGGAGATTACGTTATTTCAGCATCAAGGGATAAAACCATTAAAATGTGGGAAGTGGCCACTGGGTAAATGATACATATTGTCAAATTTGAAAAAAAAATTTCTATGGAATGTTATTATATTTTTTATTAGATACTGCGTTAAAACATATACTGGGCATAGAGAATGGGTGCGCATGGTTCGTGTACACATTGACGGTGGCATGTTTGCTTCCTGCTCAAATGATCATTCAATTCGTGTCTGGTCAACGGCCACGAAAGACTGCAAGGTATGCTAGCTAATTAATATTTTTCATAAATATTTATTTTTTGGCATTGCCAAAGAAGCAAACTGAAACCATCTTGGTTCAAATAAGGGACATGCATTTGATACCTTATTTAATTAATTCATGATTACAGGAGAATATCTATAACTATTCAGGAATATATTGATAATAATAACACGGAAGCTAAATTTTATTAAAAACTAAACGAAAAAGGTTAATGTCGCGTTCCCGAATGAAATCTGTTTGCTGAGCTTATGGGAAATTGGTTTTTATTGCTTCATTGACTAATTTTTCGCATACCAACTAATGGATTATCATATTGAAACCGCTCTTGGTTTAACAAATTGCTCCAGTCCAATGGAGACCAATGGAAACATCAAGGGGTTTCAAACAGTTTTCCACTTGGTCCTTCTGGATACCTTCTGGGCCGAAACATGTTCATGCATAACAAGGCATAACCAACGAAGCCTTTGCGTTTCAATTGTTTCTAACAATGGACACGATTGCTCTGATAACAGTCTTTAAAGTCCAAGGAAATTAGTATTTTAAACTGGGTTGGATCACTTAAAGATCTGTTTGGTATATGAGGAGACATACATACAAGGAGATGGTGGTCCTGACCAATGTGCATGCTCGAAGTACGGGGGAACATTGGGGACAGAGACAGGGAGGCGTGAGCGGATATTGTAATAGGTTAAACTCTCCTATTCAGACTGAACCCTGATATGCCAAATGTCTGCCCGGCATGCGGCGTGTCTCCCCATGACATGAACCATCTATTCATTTGTTCAACTGAGCAGACTCTTCTAACAGCAATCTCACTTTGGCCAAACCCTATTGTAGCCGCGAGGTTTCTGGAACTTCCGTTAGAAGAGCTTGATGACAATTATAGGTAAGAAAAATGACGATTAGGCAGGGTACGTATCGCATTGCAGCAAGTCGTGGAGATTGGGCCATCATTGTGGTCGCTTGAAGATCGTAGTGGCGGTGGAGGTGTGCTAGAGTAACCTGTACCACGGGATGCCCTAAGGCGTGAACACCATGGTCCCTCGAAGGTAAAGAAAATACGAGGGCTGTGAATGGCAGAGTTAAGCCCTGAGCATCCAGATTTCTGAAGCCATCTATTACAGTTGACACATTGACCAGAATGCGACGCTTTAATATAGATTTTCTTCCCGCTGACGCTGCAGATCCATTCTTTTGGTCCTGGGTTGGGTTCGATACCAGCCCATAACAAGAGAAAATGAAGCAACACCGCTGCAAGGGTGTGCTCCGAGGACGACAATTTAAGGATGAGGCATGAAATATTAGACAGGGTTACACTGAAATAACAGCTCTAGGCCGGATAACAAAACTCGGGGTATTTCGGTACGATAGAACGGCCTGTTGTGGGAACGTAAGCACTATGATGAGATCGGGCATCATATTTTCTCGTCGTTTGATCCGAAGGTGCATCGACAGACCCTCAAGCTCATCCATACAGAGTCGGTTAACTCCTTTATCAGTTCTCGCACCGTGAATGCCGTCATTCAGGCACAAGTTCGCCCTGTTACCGAATAAGAACGCCAACTGCCTAGGGGACAAGAGTCATGCTGGCCCAACTGCGTTCTGGGTATTGTAACAGATAAAACTCTTACCTATACAGACTGAATTCTGACATGCCAAAGTGTGCACGACATGTGGCGTATCGTTTTATGACACTAACCATCTATTTATTTGCTCAACTGACTTGTATCACGTACACTTTATACAGCACTGACAAAATCCAACTTTAAAGAAATGCAACTCTTCAGACACGATAATTTGAAAGTCGTTCGTTACAGTCGGTTAAATGAAGCGAGCGATGCAAGTCGGCGGCGCAGCATAAAAAAATATCCACTTGCGAACTTTTGTAGATTTTAAAAGAAATTAATTAAAAAAGGGCTTACACCCACTTAACGTCGTCCTTAATTCTATTTTATTAAATGTTTTAATCATGCGGACTTAAAATAAACCGGGTAAGTTTGCTTTGTCATTCCGCCGTGAAAATGACAATTCAGAAGTAGGGACGGGACTCTACCTACTACGCGAGCGTGAAAGCGACAAATAATATGACATCGTTTTCGTCGCAAGGCATTCCTTCGCAATGGGAATCAGTCAATACGGGTCAAGCGTTTAATGCTGTACCAAATCAAAATATTCAAAATCATACGATATATACTAGTGTGCCAGTGACCTATAGTAACGAGCATAATACTGTACCTCAGCCAAATATTCCATACTAAGGCTGGGTCGGGGCGACAATTTTTTGGCGTTTATACCTTGAAGCCAGCGCCATAGCCGGTATCAGTGCAGTGCTTTACCGCAATTGCGTTAAGTGCTTTTTTGGCGCAATGATACCATATTGCTAGGGGCGCAGTTTATGAGACATCACCGAAAACTATAAAGGTATCAGCGCCAGTGACACCAACACCGGTATCAGCGCAATTGCGTGAAGCCGCGCAGCGTTACACACCCTTATTAAATACGCTTATAGTCACTATCCTCCACATTATAACAAATTCATATACCGAATATAATTGATATTTGTTCTGGCTTCAGTCAAATCGTTAAATTCGCGGCAATTCGTTAAACGCGTAGAACTTTTGAGAGATACGTACAGATGGAACGAAAGTGTACTGCTGTTCGCATTACAACAAAAAATTAGTGTCAGCTAAATTGTTGATCGACTTGCAACAATGTGTTTTTATTTTTTATGGCCACAATTCCTTAGTAAATTTTTATTAGACTTTCCATGCATAAGCTGACATGCATTTAAAATTTAAAAATAAAACTAAACGTAAAAACGCGGAGACACCGACAGAATATTATTAACGAATATTAGCAATCGGGACAAAAGGTGGACTACCGGATTCCAGTATTGCGTCATATTGTTAATGGTATAAACGATATTAAGCTATTGTGTTTATAATGAACCAAAACCTTTTTGGGCAAAAATTACCAATTTACATACAACTGTCGCGAAATTATAAAAATACGCCTGAATCGAACATAAATGATAAACGATAAACAACAAACATCATCATGTCCAAAGGTTGCTTTGGAATATGTTAAGTGCTATAATTGTTAAAAATTGGGACATTATTCGACCAATTGCCCAGAACCGCAGAAAAAGCCGTATTGTGTTAATTGTAATCGCCCGAATAGTGTACATCAAAAGCAAAAGATGTCCACAAAATTATAGATAACACGGTTCAACAGAAAGATACTGAAAGCATTATAAAAATGATTTTAGTAAACGGACATGAAACGAAATCTATCATGGATCCGGGTAGTACATGTACTCCATAAGAAAATATTCGCGAATAAAGTAGGGGTGTGTGAAGAATGTCATACCACTCTACACGGGTTTGCAGGTGGTAAATACGTTTGGACGGAAAAAGTAAATGTTCCACTTGTGATCGAAAAAACAAAACTGTTACTGATTTACTTATAATTGACGATAACTTAATAAAAGAAAATGCATTTTAGGGTAAGAACGTATTGTGCCGCGCCGATAAACGATTGGTTATTGAAGGTGAAAAATGTACAATTGAACGAATACAATCGATTAATGCGACCATCGATTTAAACGAAAATGAGCGTAATAAGTGATAAGCATTCATAATGACGTGTTTTCCAATAATATTTCGGAAATCGGTAAATGTTCTATCGCTAAAATGAGTATTAAAGTTAATACTGAGGTGCCTATCTGCCTCAAACCGTATCACGTACCATTGGGGTATAGTTTCGGACATAATACGTCCAAGTGAATCGCCGTACTCCTCGCTGGTTGTACTAGTGCATAAGAAAAACGGTGGTCATCGATTATGTATCGATTACAGATGCCTAAATAAAATAACAATGAAACAGCCATATCCCATGCCTAACATGGAAGAGCAATTTGCCCAGTTAGCCGGGAATAAGTATTTTACGACCCTTGACTTGAGAATGGGCTACCACCAGATCGAAATTGACGAAAATTCTAAAATATTTTCCGCATTCGTTACTACAGAAGGGCATGACGAATTTAGTAGAATGTCTTTTCGTCCCGTTTATGCACCAGCCGTGTTATAGTGCGTAGTGAATAACATTGTAAATTAAACCAAATGAAGTGCTTGTGTATTTGGACGATATAATTATACCGAGTAAAGCGGTTGAAGAAGGACTAATTCGACTGCAAAAATTTTCCATTTTATTAAAAGACGCAAACCTCACGTTACACATCAATAAGTGTAAGTTCTTGGAAAAGAAAATCTACCATTTAGGTCACGGTATAGACAAAAATTGAATCACGCCTGTTAAGTGGTAAGTTTTCCTGCACCAAAAAACGTTACTTGAAGATTAGCGTAATGCATGTACTAAGCTTATTAATGCACTGGAAGCGGAGCCTATTCCCGCCTTATGCGATCCTAACGCGGAACATAAAGTCCACACAGATGCAAGCAGCGTAGGTATTGCCGGTAGGCTGTTGCAGTCATCGGCCGGCAAAAATTTGAAACCTGTTTTTATCACAGTAGCCACTGTACGAGTAGCGAAAATAATTATCATAGCTATAAACTGGAAGTTCTAGCCGTTGTAGAAACTTTGGAACGATTTCGGATACATTTATTAGTCAAACGTTTCTGGGTGGTTACAGATTGCTCTGCTATAGCACAGGTTAAAGACAACAAGGAACTTAAACCAAAAATCGCTCGATGGTGGCTTGAGTTACTTGAACACGATTTTGAATGTACTCATCGTGCAGGTTCACGTCTCCAACATGTTGAACGGAGCGAGTAGGGAGGTCGCACCAGCCGGTTTAGTCCTCAAGGCAACCGCAAACGTAGATGATTCGCTACTAACCATGCAATTGGAGGATGAAAAACTTCTCGAAATCATAACAATTTTAAATGGTTCGGTTAAATCTGCAAAAGAGAAAAATATAAAAGAGGAATATAAACTTCCAAATCACCGTTTACACCGAAAACAGCCAGAAGGGCTTAGGTTTGTTATCCCAAACGCTGTACTTTGTCGAATACTTAAATAATGTCACGATAAAACAGGTCATCAAGCCGTAGGGCGTCTTAGACAAGAATATAGGTTTTGAAAAATGCGTAAATATGTCAAGCAGTATATAACAGCGTGCGTCGAGTGCTGCTACAAAAAGCAACGATCAGGAAAAACCGAAGGTAGTCTTCATTACAGCGAAGTAAAACCAATACAATTTTACCGTGTACACATCGATCACATGGGTCCGTTTGTACGAAGCAAACGTGGAAACTGCTACGTCCTCTCGATTTCTGATGCATTTAGAAAATTTCTTATAGTAAAAGCCGTTCGGCACTCTAAAACGGTTCACGTATTGAAAACACTCAACAAAATAACTAGCTACTTTGGACTCCCAACGGAAATCGTATCTGATAGAGGTACGGCAGTTACGTCCAAAGCTTTCGAATCCTATTGCCGAAATAACAACATTCAACATATTAAAACTGCAGTACGCACTCCAAGAGCAAATGGTCAAGTAGAGTGTGCCAATAAGATAATACTTTCCTTTATACGAACAACGATCGAAGAGCCGAAAGATTGGGATTTAACGCTTCGTGATTTGTAAAGGACCGTTAATTCCCAAATAATTGACCGACGGGTTTTAGCCCGAATCAACTTGTATTTAACTTCAACCTTAGAGAAATCGAATTATTGCTGCAATTCCAGATGATATTGAATACGAATCTACAACGAATATCGCTGATAAACGCCGACAAGCTACAGTCAACATACGCAACGAACAAGAAAAATTGAAACAAAGATTTGACCGTAAACATGCAACACCAAAAGTTTATTCCGAAAATGATATCGTCGTAATAGAAAACGAGCCTGCATCCGTGGGCGAATCAAGAAAACGTGAGCAAAAGTATCGTGACCACTATGTTATTCGAAAGTCATGGGTCAACGATAGATATTTCAGATATACCTGGTCATCAAGTCACGTCGATAAAGTTCTGTTCAGTTTACACCGTCGATAAAACCAAACCGTGGTGTAGCACCAGCTCTGAATTAGATATTGATGAAACAAACGACGAAGACATCGAGGCCGATCTCTAGTCAGGAAGGGCCGAGTTATCACGTATATTTTACACAGCAATGACAAAATGCAACTTTGAAGAAATGCAAATATTCAAAAACGGCAATTTGACAGTCGTTCGCTACAGTCGGTTAAATGAAGCGAAGGATGATGCAAGTCGGCGGCGGAGCATTAAAGATATCTACTTGTGAACTTATGTATATTTTAAAACAAATTAATTAAAAAGGGCTTACGCCCACTTAACGCCATCCTCAATTCTATTTTACTAAATGTTTTAACCGTAGGACACATAACCAAAAAATACCACGCAAACGCATAACCGGGTACCCGTGTACCCATTCACAAGTTTTCAGTGTTTTACATACAAAATTACATATATTACTATTTAAAAGCATTAATAAGTGGGTGCTAAGCAGTGCATAGTTTAAAAAAATTTCAGTTGTGGAAATCTAAGTGACAAAGTTAAAAAATATGGCTTCAAGACTCAACGAGAATCTATCTTCCAGCGCATACAAAAGATAGCATAACGTAATATAATGAAATATTTAACAAACTTAAATTTTTAATGTGTTTCTTTTACAGACTGAGTGCTTCAGAGAAGGAGGCATACATTCAGTCTCTATTTGATACCAATGTGGACAATGGAGATGATTTTTTATTTGAAGACGAAGAGGAGCAGAATTTCAATGTAAGGGATGTCGAAATGTCTGATGCGGAAAAGTTGTCTGAAAATGTAGAGCCAGACGAGACTGAATTCGCAGATGATGAATCGGAAAGTGACGATGAAGAGGAAGAAGGCGAAACATCATTAAATGTGATGGCCAATAAATTTGTACCGCGTGATGGTACTGAATGGAGTCCCCAACCAACTGTCGCTACGGCAAAACATTGTACGCCAACGCTGTGGTCCGTCAAAAATCACTGAAACGATGTCCATGGAAAAAACGTTCAAATGTTTTATGAGCTTGGAGATAGTCGACATTATTATGCGGTACACTAATAAAAAGGCCAAAAATACTCATGCCGCATGGAATTCAAGTCACCCGGATGCAGCTCCAAAGGTATGGAAAGAAGTAACGGTAGCGGAATTTTACGCATTTTTCGGAATACGGATGCGTCCGAGATTTATGGAGCGCCAGAAATTTCCCATTATATCGCGCAACCATGGGAAACAACCGCTTTTGTGATTTGTTACGCTTCATACGGTTTGATGACGCAGACACTCGGGCTTCAGGCTCACAGATCGACAAAGCTACGCCGATACGAGATATATGGACGATGATGAACAGCAATCTGGCTTCATTCTATAAGCCCAGTGAACGTCAACGGTCAAATGACGAACAACTTTTTCCATATCGTGGCCGCACACGTTTCACGCAGTGCATCCCTTCAAAACCTGCAAAATATGGCATTAAGGTTTGGTGGATTTGCGACGCTAAGAATTCTTTTCCACTACATGGACAGATATATACTGGTCAAGCGGAAACCGGAAGGGAAACCAGACAAGGTGGACGAGTGGTCAAAGATCTAGCTGTCAAATTCAGAGGAACCGGCTGAAGTATAACAATGGATAACTTTTTTACCACATTGTCGTTAGCAGAACATCTATTATCATGGAACTTAACTTTAGTTGGAACGCTCATAAAACTTTTATTCCAGGAGAAATGAAGGCTCAAAAAGATAGGTCCCGCTGTTCAACAGCCTTTGGTTTCCGAAAAAATGCTACAATCTGTTCGTATGTTCCCCGAAAAAACAAAGCTGTGATGTTGCTATCTTTGATGCACTATAATGACGAGATATCTCAAAGTGGCAAACCGGAAATTATTGAATTTTATAATAAGACTAAAGGGGGCGTAAACGTAATGAACCAGCTATTTTCAGACTACACTACAAAACGAGCGACAACACGTTGGCCACTAGCGATGTTCGTCAATATATTAGACCGGCCTTGGCTGCTTATAAACTGTACTAATGAACAACGATATGGTACAATATACTGGCAATAGGCGAAAACTATTCCTTCGGAAGCTGGCTGAAGAAATGTGTATGCCGATCATTGACGAACGGTCACTTAATCGTCAGATCACACGGCACTTCAATACGAAAATTGCTATAGAAAGCTATTTCAACCATCCTCTTGAAATTGTTTGCAACAGCGGTCCATCAACATCTGCTGCGACAAGCTCGAGAAAAGCTGTAACTGGATCTTGCTACTTATGTTATATTCAGGAACCTAAACGATGAAGGAAAACGCGAAAAGAATGCAGTACCTGCAGCAAACCAATGTGCCTGGAACATTCGGTGACACATTGTGTCTGCACCCTTTGTGCGAAAAAGAATTAATATGTTTCTATAAATCACAGTATTCGTATCTTTTAATGTATTGTTACTAATTACAAATAAAAAGTTCATAATAAAAGTATGGACAGCTTATTATTCACTTATTTTTGTATATAAAAACCAGTGGGTACACGGGTACCCCGGTTATGTGTTCGCGTAGGTGTCGACTTTGGAAGCTTATGGCTCAAGAACCTTTGATTACAATTTATAAAAGGCCACTCAAATGACGCAAAAATAACATAATTTTCTAGATTAGAAGTTTAAATTCTCTACCAGCAATGGGTCTCTCCCTAAAGGCAGCCAAAGTTGCTGGTGGACACACGGGTACCCGGGGTTAATCATGCGGACTTTAAATAAACCGGGTAAGTTTTCTTTGTCATTCCGCCGTGAAAATTACACATACGTGAGGTTTGACAACGGACTCACCTTCGCTACTCATGCCACCACAATAACCTCAAAGGTAGAGAGCGCAACAAGTTCCTCAAATAACTGGTCGGCAGCACTTGGGGTAAAGATAAAGAAACTTTGCTGGCTACATATAAGGTTATTGGCCGACCAGTTATTAATTATGGTCACCCAACCTCGCTGACACCAACTGTAGGAAGTTGCAAGTCTGTCAAAACAGCGCCACCAGAATTCTCGTCCTATGTCATCTTAGTCTCACCTCCATCGAACCTATTCATCTAAACCGTCATCTATAAGATGAAGCTCCGCCTCATAGAGAAATAAAGAAACATTTCCTTAGCCACTATGATTTGATCCGACATCACATTACATTGCCGTTTGATGTACGTAACTTTAGGCGGGCTCTAAATGACGTCAATGCCCCATGTTAATGCGACTGCGACAGCCACGGGCTGTAAATCTTTTATTTCTGAATGAGTTTAAGATCGAATATCATTAATTCTAATATTATATTTATTCCTAACTAGCTGGACCCGTGCGCTCCTTGCGCAAAAAAAAAAAAAACCAAAATGGTTTGAAACCTTTTGTTAGTCCAGGTCCAGGATTTTTCAAACCTTTTTCTCAAATTATAAAAAAAAATTTTCAGCTACACTTGTTGTGAGACCACAAAAAATGGTAATTCTATACGACAGCACGTAACTGCTAATATAGGTCCAAAAGTCTCGGGAAAGGTATCAAACGACGCGTTTTGATCTCTGTATCAATAATCCGAAAGTGGAAATTAAATAATTTGTTTCAGTGAAAAGTTATTAGTAAAAAACCCAAAAATTGCCTAGGTCCGATCCCAAATAGGGGACTTGATCCAAGGTATTTATGTGCACAACACCTTTCTGCGTAGGCTTCAAAAAAATAACCTTAGCCGGTCCAACACCGGCTACGCGGTCCACAATATTTCTGCACAGAACACATTTCTGCACTTTTCGGTACACCCTAATCTGTAATTACAACAACCACATGAAAATGACAGAAAAATTTCAACTTTAATTGCAAATATCTCTGAACATACATAAAATATCGAGTTTCCGCTTTCGGATTATTGATACGAAGGTTAAAACCCGTCGTTTGATACCTTTCCCGATATTTTTGGACCTATATTAGCAGTTACGTGCTGTCGTATAGAATTACCCAAAAAATTATACAAATATGCGCAAACAGCTATTTGAAATTCCACCACTTATATTACATTCACATTGAGCCATAAACTTCAGTTGATTGCCAACATCAATATGAGTTAACTCAAAAAATGTCCCTTTAACTCGAGTTTATGACCCAGTGTGAACGCAGTCTTATTCACTTATTTTAGCAATGTTCAAGTGTAGATGGCGCGCTCGCCTTTAATTATTCTAGCACTCTTCAGTCTTACTATTCAACTGTAGATGTCGCGAGGCATATGAATGTCACAGTCACAATAGCGTTGCAGTACAAATTGATTTTTTGGTGCATTCACAATCGTTTATTTTAAAGAATTTATTTTTATAAAATACGCTTAAACAAAACCACTCCGCTAATTAAAACATGGTTTCGCATGTAGAGCTAACCCCCACCTTTAAAACGATACCTTATTTATTAATATTGGTTCCAAATGAGAGCACAAAATTAGGAAATAACACAAAAAGACCTTACAGAAATAATATATATGATAGTTTAGTCATAAGTAGGGCCTGGAAATTATGCCTGAAAATTCAATTATATGCGCTACAAAGAAAAAGAATATGCAAAACAACTTCTCACATTTCTTTTTTTTTTACCTTTTTTTTTATTTAGTTTTTACATTTTTTTATAAGATTGTAATAAACTCAAAGATATTTTGTGCTTTACAGTGTCACGAAAAATTCAAAATTAATAAAATATAGATCTAAATATTTAAAGTATGCAATAAAACAAAAAAATTAGGCACTGTAAAAGTAAGAAATTCATTTAAAATACCTAAATTAAAAATACGTATGCAAATGCATATTTATGTGTTCATTCCCTAAAATTTTTTTAGTTTTCTCTATTCAGGGCTTTATTGGCAAACAAGATAAATTGTGCCTTAAAGTTTTCAAAGTTAAAGCTTTCCCTATTTGGGCGCAAAAGTGTTTCGTATGAGGCGAACGTTGTTTCTACTTCAATACTGGTGATTGGGGCGTACTTGAAGCAAGATAGTTTATTGGTATTATAGTTACTCGTATTACAGCTGTCACTTGTGTCCATTTGGCTACTTGAACTTAGAACAAGAGATATTACCTTAAGTTCCTGCCACCCGTATTTTTTTGCAGAACGGTATCCAATTTTTCCTTAATTTTTTTGGCCAAGTTCACCCTGCACCTGAATAGTTGTAACAGGAGCCTCCACAAAATGCAATTGATCAGCCAATAATTTTTTTCTTCCAATATTGTCATTCATTCATTTCTCACAAGAAGCTGTAGTTTGCATTAATATAGGCTAACCGTGCTTCAATGGAACTTGAAGCTATTGCTTTTTTCGGCTTCAATATAGAGGAGCGTCACCATCATCTTGATCTCTTTAAAATTTTCGCAGTAATATTTTGTTAATATTGGCTGTGGCAGAAGAGAGATTTTGGGATACATGTTCTTAAACGCTTCAACACGCAAAGCAGATTTCAAAAATAATTTCTTTCGTTAAATCGCCAACATAACCGAATCGAGTTTTAACTTCTTTGGGCACTCGATGCGTTACATGTGCCAAACAAGTAGCGTGCAGTAACTTTGGATAAAATACCTTAAACGCTTTTGCTGACTTTACCATATATGGAGTTGCGTCAGTGACAAATAAAAGAATTTTCGACTTTTCGAAGCCAGGGCCCAATAATTGGATGGAATCATCCAATTCTCTTGCAATTGTGGAGTTATTCGTCCGTTTTAGACAACCGACTTTTAATTAAAAAAAGTTTGGAGCTTACATCTTTGTCATGATGTTAAATTCCAAAGTGTTTTGTTTGTTCTTCATTGATGTCCAAAAACTTATAGTCGATCTCTATGAAAATTTCACGATAGGCTCAGAAGTTCGCTGGGTACGGCAAAGGCTATATATAGTTTTGGAAAAATGGGCGGTGCCACGCCCCCTGCTGGGGGCGATTCGCCCGGGCGATTTTGACCGTCCAACATAGCTCGCCAGTCGTTTCTTCGTTGCGCCAACTGGCGCCAATTGGAAACACCGCGGGATCGCAAATCGGTCTCCACTTGGTCCTTCCATCGGAGTGGTGGTCTCCCTCTTCCTCTGCTTCCACCGGCGGGTGCCGATAAGAATACCTTCGGGGGTGGAGCATCTTCGCTCATTCGTACTACGTGGCCTAGCCAGCGAAGCCGCTGTGTTTTAATTCGCTGAACCATGTCGGCGTCTGCGTAGAGTTCATACAGCTCATCATTAAATCTTCTTCGGTACTCGCCGTCGCCAACGCGTAGAGGTCCACAAATCTTTCGAAGAACCTTTCTCTCGAATACTCCCAGAGCCGCCTCATCAGATGTTCTTAGTGTCCACGCTTCTGCACCATATAGCAGGACGGGTGCGATGAGTGACTTGTAGAGTGTTATTTTCGTTCGTCCCCAGGCTATATAAAATTGCAATTCGTCATAACTCTGCCCGTATTTTGGTCTAAATTAATGATATCTGGATATATGTGTCCTCTAGTCATGATTAACATAATTTTGGAAAAGTGGGCGGTACCACGCCCACATTTTTTTCTGTTTGTTTGTTCCTAATTAATGTCCATAGTTTATAGTCGATCTCTATGAAACTTTCACGATAGGTTCAGAAAAGGCCCCAGGGTTATTTAAGTAGCAATTGGGCAAGCTAGGAATTTATTTGGTTCAAGTTAATGATATTTAATACATAGATATCTGTTCTATACATCAAAAAAACCCCGCCAACAGAAAGCGGTACCAGGAGCAAATAAAAGTTAATTCGATACCTCTTCGAAGCTATGGACATATCAGTACCCGCAGTGGAAATGGGAGAAGAAGGGAAGTAGGAATAGAAATTTGAAATATAGGTGGTGTTAGAGAAAAATAAAGAGGATACAGAAGAGTAACGGTATATGGGATTGGGGGAAAAGCAAAAACAGGAAGAAAATGAGAATGCACGGATAAATGTAGAAGAAGAGCCAAGTGGGGAGGGAAGGTTAGGTTAGGTTGCAAGGGCAGGACAGAGTACCTGGACTCTGCCCGACACTTAGGCCACTAAATAGGCCCATTGTGATACCCTATACGGTCTCTACCCACCTCTATGCCCCAGAGATGCGAGCAAGTCATCCCCGACGCCGACAGCAGCTCAGCCGCTTAACAGTTAGCCGATCCAACAACCCTAGAGTATCCGAGTTCAAAGGTCTCCCGAAAGCTGAGAAGGACCAGTCGACTCACACGGTTGCGCTGCCGTCGACGCCAGGGAAAACCAACTCACACCCTGTTCAAGGCAGGGGATGGAACCACTTCGTGGAGTCAATAAATTTAGATAACGCTTTTAATTCCATTTGTGATACCTCAGCGAGGTTATTGAGAAACGGTTGGCCCAAGATAGCTAACCGTCGCCTGCTGAGTGCAGGGCATTGACACATCAGATGCTGAACACTTTCCTCCTCCTCAATACATCTGCAGCTGCGACAGTAATCATTAGACATTGCGCCCATTCTGGCGCCGTGAGTGCCTATTAAACAGTGCCCTGTTAGAACCCTTACCAGGGATGAAATGTCCGATTTATTGAGGGACAGCAGGGAGTTTGTACGTCTTTTGTTGTAGGAAGGCCAGGTTAGCCTGGATATCTCACACGTCGAGAGCCCTGACCAGAGCATATGTGCTATTTCCATTGTTTTTGTGCTAACACTAAATTTAAAGGAGGCCATGGGTATGCCTACCGAGCTATTTCCTGGAAGGAGATGGGTGGTGGTACCCCGTCTAGCCAGCTCATCCGCTCTGCAGTTGCCTTCAATATCCCTGTGCCCAGGTACCCAAATAAGGCTAATACTGAAGTGCTGAGCCATCTCGTTGAGAGATCTGCGACATTCAGTTAACGACTTTGCATTGTCGACATATGAGTTCAAGGCTTTAAGTGCGGCCTGACTGTCTGAGAAGATATAGATCTGTTTACCATTTTGGGGCATGGATACCAAGCTTTTCACCGCGCCGTGTATTGCCAGCATTTCCGCTTGGTACACGCTGCAGTGGTCGGGAAGACGGAAGGAGATCTCTAGTCCCAGGTCCGGTGAAAAGATTCCTCCCCCCCACCTTCCCCTCAAGCTTGGAGCCATCAGTAAAGATGTTGATGGCGCCCCGAACCGTATGTGGTCTGTTGTCCCATTCTTGTCTTGTCGGTATTATAACCTCGTAGTTCCTGACAAACACGTTATTTGACGCGCAGTAGTCCGTGTGTGGTGGAATGTTAACAGGCGCGTGGTTGCCCAAGATTGTGGCGTGCCCACTTTGTCCATTTATCCAGACGCCAGTCTCCCTTATTCGCAAAGCTGTGATCGTGGCTACTTCCTTCGCCACCAAATCAAGCGGTGGTAGATGCAGCATAGTGTTGAGTGCTTCTGTCGGGGTGGACCCAAGGGCCCCGGTTATGCAGAGTTCTGAACTCCTTTGGACTTTTTGTATCTGTTTGAGGTACGTATTCTTAGTAAGTGCAGGCCACCAGACTAGCACTCCGTAGAGTAGGATCGGGCGAACAATGGCTGTGTAGATCCAGTGCACTACCCTGGGAGAAAACCCCCACGAAACACCAATTGCTCTCTTGCAAGTAAACAACGCGCACGTTGCCTTTTTAACCCGTTCTGTTATATTGTCACCCCAGAGTAGTTTCCTGTCTAGAGTAACTCCTAAATATTTGACTTTGTCACTGAATGCCAAAGTCGTGTTACCAATTTTTGGTGGTATAAGGTTCGGTATTTTGTACCTTCTAGTAAAGAGGACTAGCTCGGTTTTCTCGGGGTTAACCCCCAGACCTGTTGACTTTGCCCAGTCACAAATTTTAGATAAGGCTGATTCCATTAAGTTGCATAGAGTTTGAGGGAATTTTCCCCGCATCATAACGCTGATGTCATCGGCGTACGCAATCACTTGGTGGCCTTCCGCTTCCATGAGGCGTAGAAGCTGGTTTACAGTAACCACCCAAAGTAGCGGTGAGAGAACACCTCCCTGTGGGGTACCTCTGTTAACGAGTCTGTGAATCGAGTTCCCACCCAGCTCGGTTGTGATCCGTCTGCTAGTAAGCAGTTTACGAATGAACTCCACCAGACAGGTATCGACCCGCAGACCCGTCAGCGCAGAGGTGATAGCTTCCGGAAGGACGTTATTGAAAGTTCCTTCAATGTCGAGGAAAGCCACCAATGTATATTCCTTTAGGTTAAGTGACTTGTCTATAACAGATACAAGAGAGTGCAAGGCAGTATCTGTTGACCTACCCTTACTGTAGGCATGCTGAGCCCGCGAGAGCTGAGTTGGGTCAATCGATCTTCTGACATAGTCCTCCAGAAGTCTTTCTAGGGTTTTAAGAAGAAATGAGGATAGGCTTATAGGCCTAAAGTCATTAGGTTTAGTATGAGATGGCTTCCCGGCTTTGGGGATGAAGACTACCTTAACCTCCCTCCATGAAGTGGGTACGTAGTTGAGCCTTAGGCAGCCTATAAACATAGTTTTCAACCAGGGCATGATAAGCCCGGATGTATGTTGTAGCTGGGCCGGGAATATTCCGTCTGGTCCAGGCGACTTATGGGGCTTGAAGGTAGATAAAGCCCAATCTAGCTTCTTCTCATCGGTGATCTCCCTTATCATTTGATCGGAAGGCACCTTTCCGCCGGTAGTAGTAGACACGTCTGTGCATGTCGGGAAATGTGTATCCAGGAGCAGATTCATGGTATCCGTAGTCGAATCCGTCCACTGCCCATCTGGCATTTGGACGTGGCTCAGTGTTGCTGGCGCTTTTGAGAGCACCCTCCTCAAGCGCGAGGCAGCAGATGTGGATTCAATTTCACTGCAGAATTCCACCCAGGAGGTTCGTTTGGCCTTGCGGATTTCTTTTTTTTATATGTACTTAGCTTAGTTTTGTAAACAGCCCAGGATAGCTCGCGGCCGTCCTGTTTGGCTTTATTAAAGGCAACCCTACAAGCCTTCCTGAGTCTATCTAGATCAGACGACCACCAAGGTGGCTTATGGGTTTCCGTTACCTTTTTGATCGGGCAGGCCTTATCTAAAGCAAGCTTGCATTGTTGATTAAAAGTGTTGACTAGCTCGTCTAGTTCCTTATCATTTCTAGGTGTGACCATTTGTTTTGATAGATTTCTATCAATGAGCTTCCTGTAGTAGCTCCAGTTTGTTCTTTTTATATTTTGTATGAATTTTGGACATGTGTGCGTATCTGGTATTGAGAAACTAATATATCTATGGTCTGAGAAGGAGTGTTCTGTTAGAACCCTCCATGATTCTATGAGGTCGCTGAAGGAGTCGCTGACCAGTGTAATATCAAGGACTTCCTCGCGGTTCCTTGTTATGAATGTGGGGTCACTTCCCCTGTTGCATAAACTTAGATTAGTGCCTAATAAGTAGTTATATAGTGACTCACCTCGGTCGTTTGTGTCGGTGCTGCTCCATTGAGTGTGATGGGCATTCGCATCGCCTCCAAGCACAATTAGATTATTACGTGGCCTAGTGGAACTCACGAGCTCTCTGAAGTTATGTGGCGGTAGTGAACCTTCGTGATCGTGGGCCAGATAGAAGGAGACAAATCTACAACTTCTACCCAACCCCTCGACGCTAATCGCTGTCAGATCTCCGTCACTAAATTGGGGTAGAAGAAAAGCGTTAATATTCGACTTAGCTAAAATACACGTACGAGGCTTACCCTTATCTTGAGCGCTGTAGAGCTTGTAAGTGGGAGTCCTCAAACCACAGATCCTATTTCCAGTGATCCACGGTTCTTGAACTAAAACGATATCTACTCCCCCTGCCGAAAGTTGGAGTAGAAGCGCAGCTGACGCTGCTCTACTGTGATGAAGGTTGATTTCGAGGACCCTCATCATCTTGCTTTTTAGCACTCTCCTCCGTGAGCGTCGCGTCGGCGTCGTCCTCGCTCAGAAGCTGACTCTCGGAGTAAAGCCTCCTGAGAGTCCCGCTACCGTCCAAGCTGGACGAGGCATAGCCGCTCCGCACATCCGACCCACTGTCATCAACCTCCATCTCGTTATCGCTGGGGGGAGGCTCCACCTTCGCCAGAGATGAAAAATTAGCCAGGGCTTCGGCGTCCGCCTTGTACACCTTCAGGCTTATATTTTTGAAACCATAGCTTACGCGGTAGTCGCACCGGTCCAGGGCCTCGATGCTTACCTGGTCTAGCAGCAGAACTATCTGCATCGTCGCTTGTCCGGCTGCTTTGTCCACGCTGACCACCTTCCAGTTTTGGGTCGGTAGACCCGGGTTAAACTCCTGCAATTGTTCCAGGATTTCATCTGGCTCCGTTGGCGTCACTGGAACCCAGGCTCTAGCTCTTGGCCGCTGCGGGATGTCGGACGCATCCACTGCTTTGAGGCGCGCGCCAGGGTACACTTCCCCTATTCGCTGCACGCCAATCTTGTATAGGTCCACGGACCTAGCGTCTCCACAGGCGATCAGCCTGACATTGCCTTGGTACCATCCTGCATCGGTATAGGATGGTGGCGGTCCAGGGTTCTCCCTCTTCACCTGGATGGCAACTTTAGCGAGCGCGGCTTCGATCCACTTCCATTGTTGTTTCGGGATCCTGCCATCTACGCTGCCCTCATCGATAACGCCAATGATCTTGCGATCCTTGGCTACCGCCGCGAAAGACCGTGTATAGCCTCCCTGCGTTTTGGCCCTTTTCGGTGCCGTTGGGGTAGTCACCTCCACTGAGCGATTGCGCTTAGAGGCTTCCCCTTTGTTAGCGCCATAGAAGTCCAGTTTAAAATCCGGCACTACCCGCCGAGCCCACGCCAGGTCTCGCTGGAGCTTCGCCCAAACCTCCGCAGAAACATCTTCCTCCCTTGTCGGTGAGGTCGCGTTTCTGTACAGAATCCGGGCTGCAGACCGCTTATCCTGGTGGCTGGCCTTTGTGGGTTGCCTAGGCATCGAGTCCTTGGCCCTATCGCTAGCACCCCCCTCACCCTTGGCGCCCCCAGCTACGGACTCGCCAGACGCTTTGCGCTGAATGGCAAGGCCACTGGTGGAAGCTACAGGATTGGTGGTAGCTGCGTTGCTGGCCTCCCGATCGGCACCCCTGGAAGAGGCACCGGTCATCGGACTACTCGGACCGGTTTTGCACTCAGCCCTATCCCGTCTAGCTGCCGCTGCAGCACTGAAACGCCGGGGTGTCCTCTCGGCTTTCGTATCTTTGTTTTGGTCCGGTTTCCCCGTGACCATCTTAGCGGAGCGAGCTCCTGCTGACTTTTTATTAGGAGAGTCAGACTCCTTGCTTTTATTTACATTTTTATTTATATATTTTTCCATAATTAGGACCCACGAGTGGCGGAGAAGGGGACGGTCCACCCGGGCAGAGATCCGCATTACCCGGGTAAGGCTAAATAGAATCGGAGGTCGCCCGGTGTCCGAAGCACTCCGTTCGCGACTGGGCTATTTAAGGGCCTCCAGCCAGGTTGATCATCGGCACGGGTCGTATGACACCTTGATCCAGCCCTTACAAGGAAGGAAAAAGGGGGGGGGGGTTTGGGGTTGAAAAGGTCGCCGCTCGAATTAGCCGCCGTAGCGTTACCAGGTATCACCACGAGGAGGCTCCTCCCCCGCTTGGAGGAGGAGGGTGTAAGCACCTACGAGTCGACGGTTTGGGGTGGCGCTGGTGTGTGCAAGGCGCGAACACCCCCATTAAGATACCCGTGGGGAGGGAAAAGAGTACAATTTATTAAATGTAGACAAATCAAATTATAGGCAGAACAACGTCTGCCGGCTCCGCTAGTATTTTATAAAAGCGTGCAACTGTTGGCGTATGCTGACGATATTAATATCATTGGCCTTAACCACCGCGTCGTAACTGCTGCTTACCCCAAATTAGAAAAAGAAATGGGTTTGATGGTAAACGAGGGCAAAACGGAGTACATGTTGTCATCAAACAAAGAGTCATCGCATTTGCGTCTTGGCAACCGAGCCAATGTTAGACTTAAAATCCGACAAAGAACTACTCTTGCAAACAAATTCTACTTCGGACTGAGTAGGCAATTGAAAAGTAAAGTCCTCTCTCGACGAACGAAAACAACACTCTATAAGTCACTCATCGCACCCGTCTTGCTATATGGTGCAGAAGCGTGGACACTGACAACATCTGCTGAGGCGGCTCTGGGGGTATTCAAAAGATTTGTGGACCTCTACGCATTGGCGACGGCGAGTACCGAAGAAGATTTCATGATAAGCTTTACGCAGGCGCCGACATCGTTTAGCGAATTAACCCTTTCGACCCCGACTTTTTTCCAATGATAAAAAATGTCGTCTTTGTTTGCGTTATGTACATTCCAGAAGTATATAGCCAAATTTTGAAGTCTCCACTTAAAACTACAGAAAGTTTCCTGTGAGCAACTTTGGGCCTTAGTGGTATCAAAATGAAATTTTTTTGTATTGCATATCGTTTAATTTATAAGAAAATTAAGTATGAAAAGAAACAGTTTTTTTGTTATTACTGCACAGATGGACGTTACACTTGAGGCATTTCGACTTTGAAGTTCCAGTTTTGCACAACCTGCAGCGCCCTCTTTCACCGTATACTACCCAATGTTGTTGTTGTTGTTGTTGTGCTTCAGTGTCTGTCAAACATCCATCATGATCACACTACTAACTGTCAAATGGCGGAAGTGGTTCATGCATATGGTAAAAAGAAGAATAGAACTAGGAGTTTAGATGACATCAAAACCAGCGTATTGTTAGCTTAATGGTTAGCACTGCGTGCCAAAATTTGTCTGATAAGTGAAGTATAGCAGCTTCCGAAATGGATCTATAAGAAAAGCTATGACAGCTGTCTCTAAACATTTTTCCTACTCTATTCAATCAAAAAAACTTTTAATAATTAATTAAATGATTATTAATAAATAAAAACAATAATAATTTTCATAAAAATTCAAAAAGTGAAAAATTATTATTCTTCGCCTTGAGCTCGTTTCATGAATACTTATTTATAAAAACTATTTATTTAATACGAAACGATGAATTAATTTATGTTGAATGTTATTTTCTTTTTGTTTTTTGAAAGTGTTGATGAGTTAGTGTTAAGTACTGTATCTGTAATTATGTTTGCAGGTTTAAGTAAATCTTTTGAAATTGTTTTAATAGTATTTCCATGTTGAATTTTGAATACTTTATCATGTTTAGAAATAACTTTAAACGGACCGTCATAAGGTGATTGTAAATTCGACTTGTGAATAACTTTAACCAATACGTATTCACAAGAATCAAAATTTTTAGGAATGAAAGAATACTCAGGGCCGGTTTCACCAACGTGACTAAGCCTAAAACTTAGTCGTGACTTAAGTTAGCACAGATTCGAGACTAACTTAATTTTGGGTTTCACCAACCCGATCAGCTGTTTTATGCATAGTAGTATTTTTTCATACCAGACAACTCTGCGCATCCCAATATCCCAGTGCGAAATGGGAATGTATGACTATACACGAAGGAATGTATTGATCTTACACCCATTTCTCTTTAGTTGGAAGGTACTAAAATTAGCACTTAATTGAAAAGGATAGTTTCGTAATGGTTGCATGCATCAAAACAAGCGTTTACATGCATCTACGCTTACCCCGCTAAAGTCAAGCATGATCAAGTTTCCGACTGGGACGTTGCACAAAACAAATTAGCAGGATTACTGACATTAAGGCTTCGAACCACAGCAACACTGCTTGGTGGAGAATAAGTCAGCTGGCAAGTTGACTAAGTTGTGACTTAGCTAAGTTAGGTGGTGAGACTGAAAAAATCGCGACTTAACTAAGTTAAGTCGAATTGGTGAAACCGGGCCTCAGTGTTGTGATGTAGGACCTTTGATCTAACATGTGAAAAATATTTTCTTTATTTAGAAAGAATTTCAATCGTATTATCTACTTCATTACCATTATTATTGCAAACAACTAGTTCACCTGGTAATCTAAGTGTTTGTCCATATACTAATTCCGCAGAAGAACATTTTAAATCTTCTTTGAAAGATGTGCGTAAACCTAATAAAATCAATGGGAGAATTTCAGACCAGTGCATTGAATCATCTGAGGAAGTGATAGCTGATTTCAATGTCCTATGATATCTTTCTATCATTCCATTTGATTGAGGATGGTATGGAGTTGTATGAATTTTGTGAGATCCTAATAACTTAGTTAGCTCTGTGAATAATTTCGATGTGAACTGTGATCCTTGATCAACAGTTATGTTTAGTGGAATACCGAAACGAGGAATGTAATTACAGACAAAAGTTGTTGCTATAGTATTTGCTGAAATATCCCTAAGCGGATATGCTTCAGGCCAGTGTATGCCTGTCAATGATAGTTAAAATGTAAGGATTTTCTTTTGATACAGGTAATGGACCAACCAGATCCATATGAATGTGTTCAAATCGTCCAAAAATTATCTCAAATTTTTGTATAGGTGTTCTTGTATATTTGGAAATTTTTGATTTTTGACAATTTAAGCAAGTAGCAGACCACTTATTTATTTCTTTGCGCATATTAGGCCAGAAGTATTTAGATTGAATCAATCGTCTAGTTGTGCGAACACTTGGATGCGATAAACAGTGAATTTTAAATTAACAATTTAATAAGAAAATTAATTAAAATATGTTAAAATAGATTATAATTTGGAAAAGTTTATTATAAAATACAATTAATGGCTTTTGATTTTAATAATTTCATTAATTATTCGTAATAAAATAATTTAGTTTTATGTTTTTGTATTTATATAAATTGAACGAAAGATTTAAGAAACGAACTCTTATTGAATGAAGAAACAAAAACTAGTGTATTGTTTAAAGTAATATTTAATTTAAAATTAATTATTTTATTTAAAATTTGATAAATGTTATATATATATATTTAATTAGATACTTGTAATTTAGTATTAATATATATTTTTAAATATTTATCAAATTTTAAATAAAATAATTAATTTTAAATTAAATATTACTTTAAACAACACACTAGTTTTTGTTTCTTCATTTAATATTTAATTTAAAATTAATTATTTTATTTAAAATTTGATAAATATTTAAAAATATATATATATATTTAATTAGATACTTGTAATTTAGTATTAATATATAACATGAACCATACAGCTCACCGAAGAATTGCGTTGATTGATGAATAAAATGTATTACTATGGATCTCTTATTATAGTAGTTATTGCTTAAATAGTTGTTGCTTTGGTTGTATGTCGCTTTTTTTGGTCTGCTAGAACCCGACTTTCATCACTTCGAAGTTTCTACACTTTCTCGACTTGCGTCCTAGATTTTCGACCATATAAAGGGTGTTTTTTTTTAGGGGTATAGAACTTCGAATTGAAATAAAACACAAGAAAATCGTTTTAAGGTCCATCAGTTTGGCTTTATTGGAAGGATAATTTTATGCCATTAATGTTTAAATATGATTTCGAACATGTGGCCGCCGCGGCGAATGTTGGCTTCCAATTCCCCTAACGTTTCTGGTTTGTTGGTGTAGACGAACGACTTCACATATCCCCAAAGAAAATAATCCAATGGTGTCAAATCACACGACCTTGGTGGCCAATTGACAGGTCCATTCCGCGAAATTATGCGCTCATCGAATGTTTCCTTCAATAAATCGATTGTGACGTGCGCTGTGTGGCATGTAGCGCCGTCTTGTTGGAACCACAACTCATCCACATTCATGCCATCCAATTCGGGAACAAAATAGTCGGTTATCATGGCTCTATACCGGTCTCCATTAACGGTAGCTGCCTCTCCAGCATTATTGCGGAAGAAGTATGGCCCAATGACTCCACCAGCCCATAGAGCACACCAAACAGTCAGTTTTTGTGGATGTAATGGCGTTTCAAGGGTCTCATGTGGATTCTCTTCACTCCAAATGCGGCAATTTTGCTTGTTGACGTAGCCATTCAACCAAAAATGAGCCTCATCACTGAACAAAATTTTGCGATGAAAATCAGCATCGAAATCAATCTCATTTTCGGCCCATACACCAAAATCACGACGCATTGCATGGTCTCGCGGCTTTAATTCTTGCACAAGCTGGATCTTGTAAGGTCGCAAGCCAAGATCTTTGCGCAAAATCTTCCATAAAGTTGATGGACAAAGCTCCAATTGCTGTGCACGGTGGCGAATCGATTCATTCGGGTCCTCTTCAACACTTTGCTCTACAGCGGCAATTGTTTCTTCGGTGCGCACTGTTCGACGTCTCTGCGGATGCGTATTATCACATAGAGTAAACGTAGTGCGAAAACGATCCATGGTTAACCGAATTAATTGCTCTGATGGACGATTATGTCGACCATAAAATGGACGGAGCTCACGGTAAACTTCGCGAACTGAACCATTATTTTCGAAATAAATTTGCACGATTTGCAAGCGTTGTTCTTTTGTCAACCTGTTCATGATGAAATGGCAAACCAAACTGAACATAAATGACATTAGAGTTGCCAGATTTGACCACAAAATGCCAGCTTTATCTCTATTCGAAAAACAAACCTGTAAAAAAAACACCCTGTAGTATATGCATAGTATCAGTGCTATTGCGTTAGTGATGGTACAGAACAATTCCCTTTTCCAAAAACAGTCAGACGCCTAATGTTCCTGCTGGGTAGCATTTAATTTACCAAACGCTCAAACACGCAATCGTTTGAGTGCAAAAAATTGATTTTGACTTGATTACATTTCACTTTGAATGGGTGAGTGAATGCATTTACTGTTGTAGGAAAAAAAGGCTGGTACTATCAGAAGTTATAATATGGAATCTCCTGGCAGGATCGCCAATATATATCACCAATAAATTAATATATTTATAAAGACTATTTATTTAATATCATTCACATTTGAGAAATTGACAAATAAAAAAATAATTCCCATTTTATGAAATTTTCATTTTGATAATTAACATTTAACAACAGTGAACCAAAAACAATTGTAAAAATTAATAAAGTAATATATAATGCAAGTATATAACCCTACAGTGATCAATATACGAAGATATAAGTTGAACTGTTTTATTGTCGAACCACCTTAGACAAACAATGTTATGTATATAAAAGAAACTTGTGTTAGGCTTTCTTGACCATTATTGTTTTGGTGTAAATGAAAAATTCTATTCCACCATCCCAACCCGATGGGATGAGCTAGCCTCAGGGGTGATCTATTTATTTAACAACAATATTAACTATAAATATACCGTATAAACAGCAGCAAAGTTATCGGTATCTTCCTTTTTGTTTATGGTTTTGTCACTATTTTGCAGTATTCTCAGGCTTTCTAGTGTATATCTGGCTTTGCCTTTTGTCTATTATTTTTGTGTTTTCTAGATCAGCTGTGTGTCCATTTTGTGTGATATGTTGTGATAACGCTGTGCTCTGCTTCTTGTTCCTTATATCAGTTTTATGTTGGCTAAGCCGAACTCTTAGTACACGTTTCGTTGTCCCTATATATATTTGGTTGCAGTCTTCGTTGTCGTTGCCTTAACATGTTATTTCGTAGACCACATTGTTTTGTTGTAGCTTATTCCTAAGTTCCGTAGTTGTTGTTCCTTTGGATTATTTATTTTCTATGTATGTGTTTTTTCGGTTTCCTTTCCTATTCTCTGACTAAAGAAGTTTTGTTTGCTTTTGAATGTGTTGAACGGTGTTCCGAGCCGCGTACTGAAGTACTGTGCTGTAAATTTATCTGGACCAATCTTAAAACTGTTTAAGCTATCTCTCGAATCTTCGGAAATTCCAGCAATTTGGAAGCAAAGGTTTGCTATACCAATTCAGAGACAAAGTAGTAGATCAAAAATTGAGAACTACAGGAGCATCGCTGAACTTTCAGCTATTCACAAAACCCTTGAGCAAATAATCATACATCAACTTCAATATCTTTGTACTTCTGTAATATCACCTTGTCGGCATGGTTTCGTGCGTCAAAGGTCAACCACCACCAACTTATTTGAGTTCACCTCACTTGTTATGAATGGATTTTTAGTCAGTACTTTTGCATCATTACATAACGCTATCCTGGCATGTCTTCAATTTGCCGATTGACCCGTTGTTTGTGTCGTTGAGCGAGAGGGCGGATTGAAAATACGGTTTATCTAACCATAGTCCTAAATATTTTAACAACGCTAAAATAATACATCGACCAAGGGAGGAGGTAGATTGGAGACACGACCTCTCCCACCATTCCAGTGAATACCCAAAATTTGTAAGCACAACTTTCAATGAATACATACCTCTGCAATCATCCGGTGAATATTCAAGATTTACAAGCACAACTTTAAAGGAATAAATTGATCGTTTTTAAAAGATGGATTGGTAATACCGGCGGCCTCCCCAACTATCCAGTTAATAACCAAGATCTCTGATGACAACCTTGCATGAATAATCGACTCGGCCTCTTCAACCAACCAGTGGATTATCAAGATTTCTAAGCACAACTTTCAATCAATAATTCGACCGAATGTGAGGGTGGATTGAAGACACGGCCTCTCCAACCACCCAGTGGATTTTCAGGAATTCAATATCTCTAAGCAAAACTTTAAAGGAATATATCGATCATTTTAAAAGGTGGATTGCAGACACGGCCTCTCCAACCATTTGTTTGTGTCGACTTAAAATAAATAAATAAAAAACTCTGCTTCCCTGAGATTATATTTTAACTCTTTCTCTGTGTAATGTATGTAGTCTTTCGTAATTTTTATGTCCAAATTTGTTTGCGTTATTTCCATGTTTAGTACTTTCCGGAGAAAATCAAGTTTGAGTTTTTGGAGTTGTTTTAGTTTTTGCGATGCGGTTTTTATTGTAATATTTTTGACATTATTCACGAGATGAGTTGGTGGTAGATCGTATATCTTGCATTCTAATAATGCGCTACTTGTTTTGCTAATTTTTCTGCTTGTGTGCTATAATGTTGCAATCTGATGCATGTATGTTCACCATACTTATATTTAATGTGTTTGAAATATTCCTTAATTTACGTTTTTATTTTTTCACCAATTATAACCTTTTTGTTGTTACTAAAAAATATTTATGATTTGGAAGGCCTTCCGACGTGATTTATTGAAGATTTTTACGGTCAATTTATTAATATATAGAATTTTGTGTTGGAATTGTTTGTCGTGATGTCCGGAAGATAGGGGTTTTGTATTCCAATCAAATGCGAGATGTTCATTCTTTTTGTGAATTCTCATGTCAAGAAAAGGAATGTTGTCATCTTTTTCCATTTCGTGTGTAAATTGTATGTTGTTGTGGTAACTGTTGAGGATGTCTAGAATTTGTTCCACCTCATTGTGTTTTACAATCGCAAATATATCTTCCACATATTTGACTAGACACTTTATATTAAAGTTGGGATATTATTTTAGTGCCTTAAGAGTGTTGCCAAGTAGGTCATCCATAATTACGTCAATTATTGTCGTGGTGTGAAGGTAGTGTTGCCGGCCTACCACACCGAAGGTCCATGGTTCGAGCCCTGGTACAGGTAACATCAAAAGTGATTTGAAAAAAGTTTTTCAAAACGGGGTCGCCCCTCGGCAGTGGTTTGGCAAACTCTCCGAGTGTATTTCCGCCATGACAGGCTTCTCAGCAAAAATTCGTCTCCTTTGTAGATGCCGTTCGGAGTCGGCAAAAAACTGTAGGTTTTGTAGGGAAAAATTCAAATCGGCACACCACAAATTGGAAGAGAAGCTTGGCGCAAAAATCTCTTAGGAGGTTTATGATGATATACCTGTTGTATATCGCGCCATAGAGAGAGAATTGTCGTGGATTGCCCATAGTCATGCCAAATGTTTGTATGTAATTTGTATTGCTGTGTATAAAATAGCTGTTATCTTGTAAACAGAATTTCAGTAATTCATGGAATTTGTTCTTTAGCATGTTTGTTGTGGGTGTAATCTGATCCCATTTTCTCATTATTGTACTAATGGCTAGGTTGGTGGGAATGTTGGTGACTAGGGACACGGCATCAAAGGACACGAATGCTTCATCTTCATCTACATGTATATCTTGTAACCTCTCCTTTAGTCTAAACACATTCTTTATATTATATTGTTCTGACGTATTATGATTGATTAATGTCATAAGATCCTCTTCCCTGTTTTTTGAGTTCAGTCTCTGAAAGTAACTGGCAATTGCTTATGCGATTTTTACATATAGTTCCTGTTGCGAATATGCCCATTTTCTTCAATGCACTCAGAAGGCTTACCGATGTAAACCAGATATTAAAATAGAGTTTGGAATTTTTGTGCTTGGGTAGATTTTTAACCAAGCAGAGAACTATATCCGAAGATAGCCCCCATCCATAAGATGGGCAGGTACCTTCACCAACATACAGCGTGAAATCGTATACCAGCCCAGACGTTCCAGCACGTGTTAACATTTTCAAACCCCATTTATGGGGCTTAGCTGGATTGTATTGTTTGTACGTTGATCGACCTATAACCAAAAAAAAAAAATGCAAAACCTATTAGAGAGCATGTTCGTAAGAAAGCACTATAATATATAGCTATAATTTGCTCATCAACACTTTGATGTTCTTCCTGAGGGAGTTGCTTAAAGTTTTCGCTAAGGATGTCTAGTATTGGACGTACCTTTTTCTGCTTGTCATAGTTTGAACCTTCTTTTTTGGGGTGTTTGCTGTTATCATTAAAATGTAAACACTGTTTATTTTTTTCCAAACCTATTGCGAGATAAGGAGTCCGTTATAGCCGCAAGCTTCATATTTTCAGACCATTCCATTTTAAATAACACACAAGTATAGCAGAATGCCAATATATCGTTTAACTTCTACGTAGGTAAAGTTAAGTTAAATTCCCGGTTCTTGAACTGTGTGATCAAATCGGTACATCGAACATCAAGAAATTGTGAAAAATATTCCACTGGTTTCATGCCTTCCTAAATTTCCGAGACGCATTCTTCCGTCCAAGTACTTTCCGGAGCTTCAAATTCCTTTAACCTCCATTTCAATGTCTTAGAATCAATTTTTTCTATACACACATTTTCAATTGAGCGAGATTCTTTCCCTTATCTTCTTCAATTAGATTGTCAAGAATGCCGGATTCTGTCCCCTACCCTCTTTCCATAATCCCTTCCAAATTCTGCTCAAGCACTGCAAACACATCTTCCGTCCCAATCAAAGCTTAAAATTCGTTGTATGCCCTCTTTTGACTAACCTTTATCTTGAGGTCTCATAACTAAATACATACATACAAATATACCACAATCGCCCACAAATGTAAAAATTACTAACCTGATGCTGGTTTGCAATTTAAAACATTGACTTGCAAAAATATTTCACTTATCGATCGTTGGAGAGAAGTTCATTTGCACATTAAGATTAATGGCAAATTTATTTTAAAAAATTTCACTTTTAAAAATGTTCTTTTAAATACAAACACCAATTTTCGCCCACACTGCTGCAAACTTTTGCAAATAGCTTTGCTTAACGCATGATAACTGATTTGTTATTTGATCACACTTCGTGCTGATACGTAAGACTACCGTTATAACACCGGTTCAATAAACAAAAACAAATATAAAGGCATTTTGTAAGCATGTGAATTAGCGAAAGCGCTCTCAGGCAATGTTGGGGTCGAATGGGTTAAAACGCAGCGACTTCGCTGACTAGACCACGTTCTGCAAATGAGCGAAAATGCTCCAGCCCAGAAGGTATTCTTATCGGCACCCGCTTCTGGAAGCAGAGGAAGGGGGAGCCCACCACTCCGATGGAAGGACCAAGTGGAGACCGATTTGCGATCCCGCGGTGTTTCCAATTGGAGCCAATTGGCGCAACGAAGAAATGACTGGCGAGCTATGTTGGGCGGTCAAAGTTGCCCAGGCGGTTAGATGAACATTTAAAGAAGAAGAACACTTTCATTTGAAATTTTAGAAAATAAAATCAGTTGTGACTATCTCTGTATATTCGTTAACATATTTTGACAGAGTTCCAGCAAATGTAGTTTCAGTTTTAGACATTTTTACAAAAATTCTGAAGGCCAAACGGAAGGAAGATAAATAAAAAATCGAATCGCAGAACATTCATATGCATGTTTATACCAGTGATTACCAAAACACTGGTTGTGAGCAATGTTTAAATGCAAATGTATACGTATGTACATACAAATGGTACAGGTGTACGCAGCCAGTAAAAAATGTATCATTTAAATATTAATCTTAGATCGATCCTTTTCAAGCACTGGATTAGTCCACAAAACTCCCAGTCTCATATACTTTATATTCCTTTTTAACATTGCACACTACTAGCGAGCACTCCCTTTCAGATCCTCACGGATGCAAAGCGGATTATTATTGTGAACTCCTAAGCGAGAACAAAGGGAGTAATCTTCTTTCCGTCTAAATGGAGTACTATGTTCTATCTATAGGAAGAGCGCAAATTGAGTAATGTTTTGTTTATTTAAATAAAAACAGAAAGAATATGTGAAGAGCATTGAGTTAAATTTCAATTCACCAACAAAATTATATAAGAGAGTAAAGAGAAAACCTATGACGAGACTTAAATCACGTGCGGAAACTTGGAATACAAATAACAAACTAAATGAAATTGAACTACAAGTATTTATTGGAAGTAATTGAATTTTGCAATGTCAATATTAACAGTTATGTTGACGGTAACGATGACGATTAATTGATACATGAGGAGTAATATTTGAGCAATCAATGTATGTCATGTATTTACATGTTTTTGACGTATATTAGTTACCTTTAAACCGTATCAATTAGCAAGGAATCAATACAGATTCCTGTATTGTTCGGTTATTGCACAAAAGGGATCATTACACCTTCATTGCTCGATTCTGGCATTAATCCAAAAGTTTTTTTTACTGGAAGCAAACTCTCGTTCGCTCTCATTCTCGCAACAGTGATTATAATGCACAGTCTATACCAGGTATATACTTCTAGCGCACCTCACTTCACTTTTCACTGCAGTCACCTCGGCAGGGAACTTGCTCAATAAAATGAAAAAACAAAATGGATTTAATTTGGAGGGTTAATAAGAATTATTTATTTGGCTCAGGCTCTAAGTGTCCGTCTTGCTCAAAGATTTTCGAATTGTGTTTTTTTTACAAGTCTGTGTGTGCATGGTGTTGACAACTTATGCGTGCGTGACTATGTAAGTGTTAGTGTGTGATGTGGTGAATGTTGGCGGCAGGGTTGTACCCGCCAGTGTTGTGGCTAATCTAGCCATCCCGGCCCTCCTAGGCGAGTTATCAGCCTAGGCGGTTGGCCGCCGATGTGGGTGCTGGTATGGTGATGCTGCTGGAGGGCGAATCGGCAAGTCTGCAGCGTTCAGTTTGTTGGCCATTTGAATTTTATATGGGAATAAGTCCAAATCTTTGTGCATAATTGACTGTAATGACTGTCTGCTTACACCCATTTGAGCAGATAAGCTTCTTGTCGAAACACGTGGATTGTTTTGTATGGCAGCAGCTACAGCAGCGATTGTTTCCTGCGTTCGAACTGAAGGGTTTCGATGGTAAGGTCTTCTGTTGACTGTCCCATGCTCGGCAAAATTGTTTACAAGTCTTATTATGGTCCATCTGCTCGGAGGATTGCCGCCAAACGTGCGCCTATACTCTCTTTGAACCGAAACTACGGACTCCAGTGCGTGATAGCGGCGGACAATCCAAATTCTTGTTTCAGTGTCCCAGTTATCCATTTTTGTTAAATGTAAAAGTCAATCTGCAAAATACAAAAAAAATTAACCAGATTCATTAAATAGAAAAAAAGTTATTTAATTTTTTTTTGGTAGCGGCTTTCATCAGCCACCCTGTACATACAAATATACCACAATCGCCCACAAATGTAAAAATTACTAACCTGATGCTGGTTTGCAATTTAAAACATTGACTTGCAAAAATATTTCACTTATCGATCGTTGGAGAGAAGTTCATTTGCACATTTATCATTAATGGCAAATTTATTTTAAAAAATTTCACTTTTAAAAATGTTCTTTTAAATACAAACACCAATTTTCGCCGACACTGCTGCAAACTTTTGCAAATAGCTTTGCTTAACGCATGATAACTGATTTGTTATTTGATCACACTTCGTGCTGATACGTAAGACTACCGTTATAACACCGGTTCAATAAACAAAAACAAATATAAAGGCATTTTGTAAGCATGTGAATTAGCGAAAGCGCTCTCAGGCAATGTTGGGGTCGAATGGGTTAAAACGCAGCGACTTCGCTGACTAGACCACGTTCTGCAAATGAGCGAAAATGCTCCAGCCCAGAAGGTATTCTTATCGGCACCCGCTTCTGGAAGCAGAGGAAGGGGGAGCCCACCACTCCGATGGAAGGACCAAGTGGAGACCGATTTGCGATCCCGCGGTGTTTCCAATTGGAGCCAATTGGCGCAACGAAGAAATGACTGGCGAGCTATGTTGGGCGGTCAAAGTTGCCCAGGCGGTTAGATGAACATTTAAAGAAGAAGAACACTTTCATTTGAAATTTTAGAAAATAAAATCAGTTGTGACTATCTCTGTATATTCGTTAACATATTTTGACAGAGTTCCAGCAAATGTAGTTTCAGTTTTAGACATTTTTACAAAAATTCTGAAGGCCAAACGGAAGGAAGATAAATAAAAAATCGAATCGCAGAACATTCATATGCATGTTTATACCAGTGATTACCAAAACACTGGTTGTGAGCAATGTTTAAATGCAAATGTATACGTATGTACATACAAATGGTACAGGTGTACGCAGCCAGTAAAAAATGTATCATTTAAATATTAATCTTAGATCGATCCTTTTCAAGCACTGGATTAGTCCACAAAACTCCCAGTCTCATATACTTTATATTCCTTTTTAACATTGCACACTACTAGCGAGCACTCCCTTTCAGATCCTCACGGATGCAAAGCGGATTATTATTGTGAACTCCTAAGCGAGAACAAAGGGAGTAATCTTCTTTCCGTCTAAATGGAGTACTATGTTCTATCTATAGGAAGAGCGCAAATTGAGTAATGTTTTGTTTATTTAAATAAAAACAGAAAGAATATGTGAAGAGCATTGAGTTAAATTTCAATTCACCAACAAAATTATATAAGAGAGTAAAGAGAAAACCTATGACGAGACTTAAATCACGTGCGGAAACTTGGAATACAAATAACAAACTAAATGAAATTGAACTACAAGTATTTATTGGAAGTAATTGAATTTTGCAATGTCAATATTAACAGTTATGTTGACGGTAACGATGACGATTAATTGATACATGAGGAGTAATATTTGAGCAATCAATGTATGTCATGTATTTACATGTTTTTGACGTATATTAGTTACCTTTAAACCGTATCAATTAACAAGGAATCAATACAGATTCCTGTATTGTTCGGTTATTGCACAAAAGGGATCATTACACCTTTATTGCTCGATTCTGGCATTAATCCAAAAGTTTTTTTTACTGGAAGCAAATTCTCGTTCGCTCTCATTCTCGCAACAGTGATTATAATGCACAGTCTATACCAGGTATATACTTCTAGCGCACCTCACTTCACTTTTCACTGCAGTCACCTCGGCAGGGAACTTGCTCAATAAAATGAAAAAACAAAATGGATTTAATTTGGAGGGTTAATAAGAATTATTTATTTGGCTCAGGCTCTAAGTGTCCGTCTTGCTCAAAGATTTTCGAATTGTGTTTTTTTTTACAAGTCTGTGTGTGCATGGTGTTGACAACTTATGCGTGCGTGACTATGTAAGTGTTAGTGTGTGATGTGGTGAATGTTGGCGGCAGGGTTGTACCCGCCAGTGTTGTGGCTAATCTAGCCATCCCGGCCCTCCTAGGCGAGTTATCAGCCTAGGCGGTTGGCCGCCGATGTGGGTGCTGGTATGGTGATGCTGCTGGAGGGCGATAACGGGCCCCGGTATGAGTCGAAGTGCGTGGGCGTAGATAAGGTTGCCAACTTGCGCGATGAGGTTGTGAGGCGCGAGGTAGGTGCGATTTGGGTCGCACGTTGTTGCGTGGAGGCGGTGCCACGGGGGCAATACGCCTGGATGTCCGGTGTAACGGCGTGTGATTTGGTCTGTCGCAAAGTTGACACAAGACACTGGAGTAGGTGTGCGCTTGCGCTACCTGATGCCATTGAGGTGGTTTCATGCCTTTAAATATGCTACATAGGCGTAGCGTATGCGGACGGCGACATAGCAGGCATCGTACGCCATGTGCCGCGACAGGATGCATTGTAGAAGGCCGCTGAATCGGACCTGGGTGTATCCCGACGAGGTGCTGGCGACGCCGTGGTTGCTGCTCGTGGAGCATTAACGCGAGGTGCTGCAGTAAGTACTGCTCGTGCTCGTGGCACGGTAACCGCCGTACTGGCTGGTGTTGGGGAGATTTCTTCAATCTCCATGCTCATGGTGATCTGTGTGGGAAAAGAGTAGATTTTAGTGTCTGTTGTTGTTGTTGTTGTAGCGACTACTTAACCTGCCTAGGATGTCACCCCCCATCGAACACTGTCATCAGGCTCTTCTAACGGAAGTCCAAGAAACCTCGCGGCTTCAACAGGGGTGGACCAGAGTGAAATTGGTGTTAGAAGAGTGGGCTCAGTTGAGCAGATGAACAGATGGTTAGTATCGTGGGGAGACACGCCGCATGCCGGGCAGACATTTGGCATGTCAGGGTTCAGTCTGGGTAGGTAAGAGTTTAGTCTGTTACAATATCCAGAACGAAGTTGAGCTAGCGTGACTGTTGTCTCCCTGGGCAGTTCGCGTTCCTCATCGGCAACAGGTGGGGCTTGTGCCTGTAGGACTGCATTCACTGGACGCGACCTGGCAAAGGAACTTACCGACTCCGTGTGGATGAGGTTGAGGGCCCGCCGGTGCACCTTTGGATCAAACGGCGAGAAAATGTGGTGCCGGATCTCGTCATAGTGCTTACGGAGGTGACTCTTTATTCTCCTGGGAGGCGGATTTTCGTTGAGCAGGTTCCTGTTCGGGTGCTGCGGTTTATGGCAGTTGAACAGGAATTGTCTGGTCAACATATCGCAGTGCTCTTTGACATCGAGCATTTTTGCCTCATTATGAAGATGGTGCTCAGGAGACATAAGGAGGCACCCCGTGGCAGTTCTGAGTGCGGTGTTTTGGCAGGCCTGCAACCTCCTCCAATGTGTGTCTGCTAACCCCGGCGACCATATTGGCGTCGCGTAGCTCAGAACCGGCTGGCCGATTGCCTTGTACGTTTCCAGTAACTTTTCTTTGGCTTTCCCCCAAGTACTGCCAGCTAGTGACTTGAGGATTTTGTTACGGCTTTGTACTTTGGTGGCAATCGCGGCTACATGAGCACCGTATTTGAACATGTTATCAAACGTGAACCCTAAGATTTTGGGGTGTGTGACAGTCGGAAGCTTAGTGCCGTCGACGTAGACGTCTAATTCCATATTCGCCTGCGCTGTCCACGTCGTAAATAAAGTGGCCGAGGATTTGGTCGGTGACAATGACAAGTTCCGTGCTGCGAAAAATCGGAAAGGGTTGGAAGGTACGAATTAATTCTCGAGCAGAGCTCATCAACGGAGAGTCCAGCGCCAGGATCGTGCAGTCATCGGCGTAGGAGACGATCGTGACGCCTTCTGGTGGAGAAGGGAGCTTCGATATGTAATAATTAAACAGAAGCGGGGATAGGACACCACCCTGTGGCACCCCCTGCTTAATTATACGTGGTTTTGATCTTTCGCCTCTAAATGACTGCCGACCACTCAGATAGTTGGCGGTCCAACGCTTTAGACAGGGGGGAAGGTTTGAATCCTCCAGGTCGTTAATGAGTTCTGCGTGATTAACAGTGTCGAAAGCTTTCGACAGATCAAGCGCAACTAGAATGGTCCTGTCATTTGGACGAGATTGGTTGAGACCGACACCTATTTTGGACACCTAGATTTGGAGTTTTTGTACTCCCGTATGGCCTCCCGAACCTCTGTGGTGGTGATGGCAATGGGCGCTTGGCTGTTTTTGCGTTTGTGCGCTTCCCTGATGGCACGCCTGATTTCCTTGTCAACCTTAGGATGCAATACAAATTGCCGGCAGAAAGCGCTCGCGCATCTATTTGGTTTCGACTATACCTTATCACCGAAGGTGATGGATATTTTTTCGTTCGGTTTGGTCGGATTAGACAAGGATTTAACAGTGGACCATAATTTGCCAACTCCAGCAGAGAGGTTATAGGACCTTAGGTGCTCCTCCCATTTGGCGAGTTTGTGTTGATCAACTAGCCGTCTGATTTCCGCATTGAGATCTTGAATTTGGGGATCCGTAGGGTTCAAGCGTCGCACGACCTGCGTACTTTATAGTACGTCCGAACTTTTTAAAAAAGAAGTTATTTTGTTGAAAGCGAGCTGCCGCTTGAAGTGGTAACATCAGACTGTCTTTATTGGTTTCTTTTACTTAAAATGTAACTTATACATTTGTATTAACTATGCTTATTTGTTATTGTAGAAAATGCTTACTTATCTTTAAGTGGAAACGCTTGGTTTTGTTTATTCAAATTACAATTAATTGATTTCTGCAATTCTACATTTTTAGGTAAGTTTAGCTTGAATTTACTGAATAATGCAATGCTGCATTATCATGTTAAAATGGGACCGGAAGTTGGTTTCGATATTGTTATTGAGTTAATGAATTTATCTATATCATCAGAAAATGATATGTATGTACTAGGAGGGTCATTGTCTTTATATGTAACTACTCCCCCTTTTAGCTTAGAATTCTCCTGAATTCTACTATTTAATTTAATTTTAATGTATTTGTGCTTTGATATCAAAATTGCAAAAACCAACAAAATCATAATTGCCAGAAAAATATTTAATCCATATGTTATTTGACTATGCCATTTCAATTGAAAAATGCTTTTGTTATACAATTTATTTTGCTGATCTATTTCTTCAAATGTAATTTTATGTGTAAAATTTTTTATATTTTCATGTTTCATGCTTACAATATTTTCTTCTACAGTTTCGACAATGTTGGAAAAATAATAATCATTTATTTTTAATGAGCAGTTGTTAAATTTCAAAATATAATTTCCATTAAGAGTAACGTGATCTTTTTTGCATGTGTTATTTACAATCAAATCAATTGCGTTTTTTACAACTATTGTTTTTTCATCAAGAGATATAACTTCTAATTCTTTATTTGTCACAAGTTTACAATTAGTTTTTATTACACAATGGGTGCTAGGTTTTAGTTGTTTGAAGTGTTTTTTTTCTTGTCTTTTCTGTATTGACATATTTTCATAAGAAAAAATTTCCTCTATTTTCGCTTCTATTTCTTTTTGTTCTTTATTAGGAATGGGAATGATTTTTCTTATATTTACTTGTATAAATGATTTTGGTATTTTGATTCCTAATATAAGAAAAGTATTATTTAAAGTTGCTGTCCCTAATTGTAAATATTTGAGTTTATTAAAATCTATATTGTATTTTGTTATTTCATGGTTTGTTAAAATGTTTGGGTGAAGTATTCCATATTTAGCTGATACCACATTATCTTGTATTTGTTCGATTTTATTTTTTAACAACTGAATTTTCGCAATTTGTTCCAAGTACATATTTTGTTCATGATCCTCATTTACATATTTATTAATTTCATTAAATTCTTTTTCAATTATTCTTTTATCGCTCTTCACAATATTTTTTACTTGTTCTAATGCTAAGTTAAAATGTTCATTTACATATATTTGGTTATTTAAATTTTCGTTCGTCTGTGGGAAATGGTTTTGAATTGTTTTTCTATCGTCGTCATCCATCGTCCCGAATATCCATTTGGATACGCTTCCTACTGCATTTATTAGTCCTCTTCTTAGTCTTCTATTTTTTGGTATTATTATTCGTAATTTATTTCTAGTGTCTACAAGTTCTGTTTGTAATATGTCTTTGTTTTTAATTTTCATTAAGCTAATATTTTCGGTCATTTCTTTTATTATATTGCCTATTTCTTCTAAGTTTATTACATGTATTACTATGTCTGTATCTTTTACTATATCTTCTGTCTTTATTTGAATGTCAACAAACCCTACCTGGTCCGTTAATTTTGTCGCTGTAAGTGATCCCTCAACTAGAAATATCCATGTCAGTAGTATCATCGTTATCGTTAGGAATTTCTGAAAATTTAAGAGGTTTTTTTATATTACAAGGATGAATATTCTTTAGATACGCCTTCTTATATCTAGGTTGTTCCTTATGTCTAAGTGCTTTATAGTTTTTAATAAAACCCTCTTTTCTCCTTTCTTCATAACTTATCCTGTTTTTATTAAGTTTATCTATTATTTTTCTTTTAGTATTTTCTATATTATTTTTTATTTTTTGTATGTCTACTTTACCTAGGTGTACCTCATTGGGAGTACATTTAATAGTAGAATGGTATCTATCATTATAATTCCTAATTGCTTTTTGGATTAACTGTTTAATAGGCGTGTCTTTATTTGCTTTATATAATATTCTAAACTTTTCGGCTATTGTGTTATGTAATCGCTCTACATCAGCATTACCCGTGTGACTATTTGGTTTAGTAAGATGCAAATCAACATTTTCACTACTTAAAAATTCTTTCATTCTTAATGCGTTAAATTCGTTGTCTGCTATTATTTTCTTTGGTTTCCCTATTTTTGCAAAATGGCCTTCGAGTTGTTCGATTATTGTAATGGGATTCCTATCATTTAATGGATATGCTGCCCCGAATTTAGAAAATTTATCTATTATAGTTAAAAACCGGAATCCTTTCATCACATAAGTGTCTACGTGAACAATTTGATTTTTATCTAATGGAGTTTCAGTATAATAGAATTTAGCTTTTATCGGATTCCTGTCGTATTTCCCTTCTTTGCATATGTCGCATTGATTAATTACTATTTGAATTAATTCCATAATTTTTGGATAATAAATTTTATATTTTATTTGATTATATGTCTCTTGTATACCCGAATGCATACTTTCTTTTACATGATAGAAGGATATTTGCTTAATAGCTTCAACTTCTGTCTCTATATCTTGTGCTCTGTGAGTGCATTTAATAAATTTAAGTTGGTTATCATTTGAATACATAGAAATTAGTTTTTCCTGTACTATATTATATTTGTGATCGCTGAGTTCAGAAAATATTCCTATATTTCCTTTCTTTATATACCTTCTAAATATATCGCCCATATTTTCAAAATCATTTTCTGCTATAAAGATTTGCTTTTTTCCGTGAATTATTTTCAATTCTTCAGTTTTATTATTAGTTAGGATTATTTGCATTTTATATTTATTTTCGATTTCTTCTTTGATAGGAAAATAGTCACCTAAATTTTCTTCTGCGGAATGTATAGTAGCAATTGTTACATTATCCTCTATGTTATCGATTATATTCAGATCGGAACAATCATCTTCCGTATTTTTGGAAAAAAATTCTGAAATCGACTTCTCTTTTTCGTTTACTTCATTTTCATTTTCTAATCGACTTAGAAAATCAGCTACCTTATTTTCCTTTCCTTTTAAATACTCTATTTCGCAATCATACTCTCCTAGTTTTAAAAGCCATCTTTGATGTCTAGGAGATATGTCTTTCCCTTTGTATTTTGAATGAAGATATTTTATCGGTTGATGATCAGTTAAAATTTTAAATTTTCTACCGTAAAGGTAAGGTCTGAAATATCCTACACTCCAGATGATTGCCAGAAATTCTTTATCCGTTGCTGAGTAATTTCTTTCATGATTATTAAGTGTTCTTGATGCAAAACAAACTGGGTGTCCTTCTTGGGATAGTACGCCCCTAACGCATAATTTGATGCGTCGGTCGTTAACGTAAATTTCTTTTCGAAATTCGGAAATCGAAGTATTGGATGAGATTTAATTAAATTTTTAAGTTTTTCGAATGCTTCAATATATGTAGGATCTTTGGTGTTAATCCTTACACCCTTTTTTAAGTATTTAGTAATTGGTTGTGCAACTTTAGCATAGTCTTTAATAAATTTTCTGTAATATCCTGTGACTCCTAGAAAACTTTTAATTTGCCTCTCTTTTCGTGGCAATTCTAATCCCTCTATAATTTTTATTTTATTGGGGTTGGGTTTCATTCCTTCATTGGTTAAAATGTGTCCTAAAAACTCTGTCTCTTTTTTTAAAAAATTACATTTATCTACCTGAATTTTTAACTTGTTTTTCTCTAGTTCACTAAAGATTTCCGTAACTGCTTTGACATGTTCTTGTAAGGAAGTACTAAAGATTAATATGTCATCTAAATATACGACACAAGTTTTGTTAATATATTCTCTTAGGATCTCATTCATAAGCCTTTGGAATGTGGCTGGAGCAGTTTTTAAACCAAATGGCATCCTTATGAATTCATATAATCCGTGTGGAGTGACAAACGCTGTTTTTTCTCTATCTTCTTCTTTTACTAATATTTGATGGTACCCTTTCGCTAAGTCTATTGTAGTAAAGTATTGAGCTCTTCCTAACTTATCTAGGATTGAATCAATATTTGGTAATGGATATTTGTCATCTATTGTGACCTCATTTAATTTTCTATAATCCACTACTAACCGATATTTCTTTTTACCAGAATTGTCAATTTTTTTCGGTACTACAATAAGGGGGCTTGAATATTTTGATTTACTTTTTCTTATAATACCCTGCTCTGACATTTCTTTTATTTGTCTCCTAACTTCCTCTTCATGTTGTGGTGGGTATCTATATAACTTTGAATTGATTTGTTCATTTGTAGTTGTTTTTATTTCATGTTGCACTGATGTAGTATTTGTTAGCTTATCGCCCTCCTTAAATAATAACTTTTTAAAACGTTTTAGAATTTTGATAACTGCCTCATATTCTTCTGGGGTTAAATGATTTAGTTGTATTCCTCCAATCCTTTCGTCATTTGTTTCTAGTGTGCAAATTTCATTAAATGTGTGTGGTTTATTTAAAATTAGCGATTCTTTGTTATTAAGAATTAATTTTCCCTCTTCGACATTTATGATTGCGTTTAGATAGTTTAAAATATCAAACCCTATAATGAAGTCATATTCTCTTTCTGTTAAAGGTGTCATTTTCCATCTTACTCTAGCATTTTTTGGTAAATTAAATTCTTCGGGTGCTTCTGTATGTGCTTCGTATTTAATTGTGTCCTTATTCGTTAAGGTACTAAATGTGATTGGATTCTTTAAATTTTTTATTGGAAAATCTTTTATGCCGCTATTTATAAGGCTTAGTGTTGCTCCCGTATCTATTAGCGCTACATATTTTCTTGTATTTATTGTTAACGTTATTTTTGGTAAGGATTCCGAGGCTGATTCATAAAAAAATTGTATTTACTTCTTCACAAAAATTGTCTTCAGGTTCTCCTTTGCTTTGCCTATCCTCATTTAAGCGATCTTGGCTATAATTTGGACTATGGTTTCCTGCTCTTTGAGTCCCTATGCAATTAACTTCGACGTTATCTACTTCCATTGGTTCTATATTTTGTTTCCTTTGACCTGATCTATTATCCTGTCTTCTTTGAAACGAATTATTTTCATTATACTCCTTATTTTTAGGAATATATTGGGGATTATGTTTAGACTGTCCCGAATTATTAACCCATCTCTTCTGGTCATATGTTTGGGGATTTTGTCTAACTTGACCCAAATTATCTTTATTAGCTTGCCCTTGATTTGCATTGACATTAGGTTGCTTGTAGTTGTTTTTATAATATCTATGATCTGAATTATTTGATCTGTTAGGGTATTGTCTATTATATTATTGCCAATTGTCTGGCTCGGATATATTTATGACTACATCTTTTGCCTGTCCCTGGATAGTCTTATAGAATATTGTACGTACCGATTCTCGTTTTAATGCTTCATTGTGTATTGTAGATAAAAAGTATTCGACGCTGCTGAAGAAACTGTTTACGGTTATATCACCTGTACCCGTGAACGTTGGTAGATTATTTATCGCCTTGAATATATTAGCCCTGTCGGTACCATGACTTTGTTGTTGTTGATGTTGTAGTTCCAAGTATGCACTTCGAAGTTGCTCGATTTGTTGTTCTCTTCTCGCTAGTTCCTCTACAAGTTCTACTGGAGACATATTTGACTGTTCTTGAGTCTGTGCCATCCTTACTTCGTCAAATGCTCGCTGTCGGTTGATTAGCTTAATGATGATTTTTGTTTTTATTTTTGTTTTCGATTCAGTGGTGTAAGCTACGTTTTGTGTCCACTACACTGACCTTTACACTTTCAAAATTTTTGATCTTCTGTTCTTCAGTGGTGATAATAGAGATTTATGTTCACTGCACTGATATTTTTGCTTTTTAAAAATCTTCTGTTCTTTAGTGGTGATAACAAGGGTTTATGTTCACTGCACTAATATTTTCGCTTTTTGTAGTTAAGTGTTTCAAGGATTATAATTCTGGAGGGTCTGGTCAACTCCTGAGTTGGCTACAGAATCGCAGAATTTACTATATGTATTTTATTAACGAATCTTTTTATTTTCTTTTACGGTTCGATCACTGGATTCCAAGTTGTATTGAAATCCTACCGACTGCGCCACCTGGGTACTTTATAGTACGTCCGAACTTTTTAAAAAAGAAGTTATTTTGTTGAAAGCGAGCTGCCGCTTGAAGTGGTAACATCAGACTGTCTTTATTGATTTCTTTTACTTAAAATGTAACTTATACATTTGTATTAACTATGCTTATTTGTTATTGTAGAAAATGCTTACTTATCTTTAAGTGGAAATGCTTGGTTTTGTTTATTCAAATTACAATTAATTGATTTCTGCAATTCTACATTTTTAGGTAAGTTTAGCTTGAATTTTCTGAATAATGCAATGCTGCATTATCATGTTAAAATGGGACCGGAAGTTGGTTTCGATTTTGTTATTGAGTTAATGAATTTATCTATATCATCAGAAAATGATATGTATGTACTAGGAGGGTCATTGTCTTTATATGTAACTCACGTGGTCACGTTCATTAGCCAGGGCCGCTGCCTCTGCGGGGAAGTACGGACGTATCTCCTTAATTCTACCTGAGGCTGAAGCTATGACCGAGCAAAACGCTTTTTCCCCTTCTCGTACATCAGACGGGATGGGAAGAGCAGCGAAGGTGCTCTCAGTGAAATTAAGAAAACCAACCCAGTCAGCTTTACTGAAGTTAGTGAAGGTGCGCTTCTCAGAGGTAACGAAGTCATTGGGGCGATCGATTGAGAGGATTATCGGCAAATGGTCAGATGCAAGAGTAAGCATTGGTCGCCATTCAACGCAGTTTATGAGACCTGCGCTGACAATTGTGAGGTCTGGCGAACTGGAACAATTTACCGCAACTCTCGTGGGGGCGTCCCCGTTCACAGTGCAAAACGTCGAATCGTCTATTTGTTCAGCCAATTCCTGTTCCCTGCCATCGGCCTGTAGGCTTGAGTGCCACAGATCGTGGTGTGCGTTGAAGTCTCCGAGGATTACACGATTATCGCCTCTGAGTAACGCACTGATGTCAGGGTGGTAATCTCTCGGACAGCAGGTGGCAGGAGGTATGTAGATGTTAATGATTTCAAGGTCGACGTCGCCTGTCCGGACAACCATTCCTTGACGTTCCAGGAGGTTGTCCCTCGGGTCGACGTCGGGCTCAAATGGACGATATTGCACAGATTGGTGAGTGATGAAGGCGAGTCCGCCCCCAACTCCTCTCTCTCGATCACGTCGGTGGATGTTATAGCCGTCACAAGTCCGAAGATCTGATCGGGCGTTTAACTTCGTCTCCTGAATGGCAGCGATCTTGATGTTCTGTCGCTTCATGAAACTCACTATTTCACTCACTTTACCGGTTAGACCGTTACAGTTTAGCTGTAGGGCACAAAAGTGCGAAGGGGGAGAAATATTCACGCTGGGAGTCAAGGACTCGTGCGTATGCCTTGGTGGAAGCAGGCTGGGTCCCACATTGCGTCGCACTCTAGAAGACGAGGGATCCGAAACACCGGAAGGTGGCGAATCCGTCGACGTTGTAGGTTGCGTATCTCGACAACATGGTGCAACATATAAGCAGGTGACACAGGCCAAGGCAAGAATTGCATTTGACTGATGTCGCAGGTGTATATAGTCTCAGCCGACAAACAGAGCACAAGGTGTAAGGGGCCAGGAGCTGGTGGCTTTGACTTACATTTGTGCTAGTGCTGGAAGAAGAAGGGGAAGTTGAAAGTGGGAGGGGGGTGGGCTGTCACTCGGCATTGCTCACATCTGAAACAGAGGTGCTACGTAGAAAGTAGCTGTGAGCGGCTGTGTGAGGTGTTGGTGTTAGTGTCTCATAAATGCATGTGGGTGCTTGACTTTAGCACTTTATCGACATATGTTTTTCAAATCAATCTCGCTCTTCTAAGAAAATGCCGTGGGATTAGGGATGTAAAGTCGGAGGGATCTTGCGAGAGTGCTGATAGCGGCCGTGAACTTAAAACGGCTTCAACTCGAATGAGTAGCGTAGTAAACCCTTCAAATGTAAATTTATTATTGCCAGCTGTTTTCTTGAAATGTGATTTAAAACTTTTCACAGCTGATTCCCATTGTCCACCCATATGTGGGGCACTTGGGGGGGATAAATTGCCAATTAATGCCTTGAGGTGCGCATTTTTCAATTATATGCGGCAAGACTTCTTTAGCGAATTGTATGAACTCCTTCTCGGTGGACCGTTGGGCACCGATGAAGATTTTTCCATTGTCACTCATGATTTTAGATGGTAAACCTCGCCGTCCGACAAAGCTTGCAAATGCCGTTGTCAGATCTTTACATAGTTCTAAGTGCACGGCTTTTGTCGTAAAGCATACACAAATGTGGCAATTGCGGATTTTCCGGTACTATTATAGGGTGCCTCTCATTGTAGCTCAGACTGGAATTCGCTAGCCTGCCATTGGTATGGAGCAGTCCCTTGGAGTTAAGTACTAAGAGTGTGCTATTTTTGTCAGTGTGCTTTGATGCCATTAAAAGTGTTCGTTCACTACTATAATAGCGAGTCTGCGTGGACTCAATTAGGGCTATTTTTGCCCCCTGCAAGTCTTGACGCATTAGCGTATGGCTTGCGGTATTAAGTATTCCTTCCGTTGTATGAAAACCTTCGATTCTTCGACTTTCTGGGGCTATGATATTGCGTGCAGGCGATTTTGTCCATGCGTCTGGTGATTCTACCAGCCAGTTGGGGCCTTTCCACAAAAGTGTGGTGGTTTGCAGCCTCTTGTGCCAAGATCCGCAGGGTTATCAGCACTGGCAACGTGTCGCCAAGTTGCTGGTCCAACTAGGTCAATAATTTGACACGTATGTGGTGGTTTTTCTAGCCAAGCTAGCATGATTTCTGAATCGGACCATAGGTATAATTTTCGATTGCCCAGGTTTAAATGTGTTTGTACGGTCGAGGCTAGTTTTGCGAGCAGGAGAGCGCCGCATAGCTCGAGCCGTGGGAGGCTTACGGTCTTGAGAGGTGCGAAGCCGTGGAGTTCGCCTTGATGGTCGGGTGAGAAATTCACCCACAGAGGTATCCGTATCTAGGATATAGTGTGTAAGTTGTTTACGAATTGGGACCATTTCATTAAGCGGAGTGGTTTAACCACTTCGTCCCAAACGCTTCCATCTAGCCATAGCTCTTGAATTAGGATTTTTGCTTGTATCTTAATTGGTGCAAGCCATCCTGCGGGGTCGAAAAGTTTTGCCACAGATGCCAAAATGTGTCTTTGCGTTTTTGCGGATTTTGCAGATATCGATTCAAGAGTGTATGAAAATTGGTCTGATATTGCATTACATTGTATGCCCAGAGTTTTGGTGGTGCTCTCTTTTTCAAACTTTAGAAAATTGGTATCTAGCAAGTTTTCTTTATTTATATTTTCCAGTATTTCTGGGTGGTTAGAAGTTATCTTTTTTAATGGGAACCCTGCTGAGGCGAGGGCTTCGATAACTTGAGCTAGTGGCTTCCAGACAGTATATCGTCTACGTATGTTTGAGAGCTTAGCAGCGGGGCGGCTAGTGGTAGTTGGCTTTTGTGTCTTCTGCCAGTTCGCGTAATGCTCAAATGGCTAGAAAAGGGGCGTCAGGGGCGAGTTACCTGAGCTCGTGCATTTAGATGCATTGAAGACCACTCTTACTTTTGGTGTAAGTTTTTCAGGTTTGATAACCGCGTGTTGTGGTAGATAAAAGGATCTTAATTTGCCTTTTGTTACTTCCTTAGGAATTTACTGATTCTATATGATCTAGTTTTAAGTAAGTTCCTTTCCATGCTTAAAAACTGCTTTAGTGCTGAGGTTCGGGAGTGACCTAAGGCGAGTGTGTCGGGAAATTGTTGTTTAAATGGTAGTCGAAAGACATACTGATTTCGTAGTTGTGGCTTCGTAGAAGTCTTCACAATACTTGTCAGGTGTAGTCACGGGGATTGCGGGGAGTTCTTCTACCTCCCACAAGTTTCTTAGTTGTGAGTTAAGATAGTCATTTGAAATATCTTCCACTTGCGTTAGAAGGTAGAGATTTTCTCTTTGACTTGACCACCTAATATGTTGTTGGAAATTTTCTCAACACTTTGAAGTACTATTTGGGGGATGAGGCCGCTTCCCAATAATATGTCGATTTGATCGGGTGTATGGCAGTTGGGATCGGCTAGTTTCAGATGCGAAAACTTTTGCCAGTGTTTGCTATTTATGTTATAGCTTGGAAGCATATTAGTAAGTCGCAGCAGAACTATAGCTCCTATTCTTTGATCCGCGCTTGGTGAAACCAGGGTCATGAAGCAGTTTTTATTTGAGTTTTGAACAACTCTTCCACCCATTCCTGAAATTTCAAAATTGGCTTGTTTAGTTGGCAGATTTAAACTTTTTTGGACCTTAGATGATATAAATGATCGCTGTGATCCATGATCTCTTAAGGCTTAAATAGTTCTCCTCTGTGTTCGATGGAGACTGTTGCTGTCGGTAGCCATGTTTTGCTTTCATATTCTGAATGAAGCGTTTGTATTCTGGCTGCGTTTGAGCAGCTCGGTTGTTCTTGACAACTTTCGGGACTACGTTTTTCGGGATTTTCAGATCTAGCTGTTGCAGCTAGTCCCGTGGTTCTTTTGGCGTTTGAGTTATTTTGAAGAGTATTGTAATTAGCATTATGGAAGATCGAATGATGTCTCCTATGACAATAGGAGCAATTGTATTTACTCTGACATGCCTGTGCAGTGTGGCTAGGTGACAGACAGTTTGAGCAGAGTTTCTTAGTTCTGAGTAAGTTATTTCGCTCGCTTACTGTTAAATTTCTGAATTTCTCGTGTCTATGTTGTTCAGAGGTGAACGATTGAGACTTGTTGAAACTCTTATTAGTGAGTTAAATTTAGTGGCTTGGGGTTTAAAAAAGCTTTTATTATGTTCTTCGTTTATATTTTTCGGCTTTGCTACTTTATTATCTACCCGTTCTGCGATATCGAACTGGGTGGTGGGGAAGTCTTTCATTTGTTGCCACGTTGGGCCTTTTTTAAGGGATGAGAGCAATTGCTCCCATAAAATTAATGACTTTTCTGGCAGTGTGACAACACAGATATTGACCAGAATGGGGTCCCAGTTTTTAGTGGGAATGTTTTGGGTTGATAGAACCGACAGACAGTTTGTGATTTTAGAAATTCCTCGCTAGTTTCTTTTTGAGTTTTTGGTAAATTCATTAAGGTCGTTATTTGTTTATGGACCAATACTCTTTTATTTTCGTATATAGCTTTTAACAAGCCAGATTAAAATTGTCATCGTTAAGTACGAACTGTTGAACTATTGCCGCTGATTGACCTTTTGTTTTATTTCGCAAGTGCTATAATTTTGCGCTTGTGATAGATTTGGGTGGTTTATGTACACGGCTGAGAACATATCCCGGAAGGATGACCATCGTTCATAACTCCCATGAAATATTTCAGTATCGTAGGCTGACACTTTAAGATATATGCCGGAACTTGCTTCTTGTATTTTTGTTTGGCAACTCTACTCGCTGGGGTGAAGTAAGTAGAAGTTTTAATTGATCAGAGATCAAAGCCTTATTCTCTTCGTATTGGTCTAAGAAGTTTCCCTATTTTGAATATGCCGAGTTTTTGAAAATTTCGGGCAATTCTGAATCATCTGTTTCGATGATTGTGTCATATGCCGATTAGAGCCGTGTCCAAAATCCGATCCTGTATTTTCCTCTATAGGAATTGAAGAAACTCTAGTGCAGTATCTTATGATACTGTCACTTTCTGCAATAAATTTTTCAGCTGAAAAACTTTTGCCCTTTTTTTCGCTTTGCTCCCCCCTTTGCATCCCAGAAGGGCTGCCTTGAGGCTTTTCTTCTTCACCAATTTTTGGTGCATCTAATAATAAATGTGTAATTTTAGGGTCCGTTGACATTATTATTCGGAAACTGAACCCCTTTTACAATAAAATTATCGATTTATTTATATATGTAGATTAGGCATGGGGACTATTCGAATAAATAATATTTTTATTCGACGGGTACAAAAAATTAGAATAATATTTATTCGAATTATTTATTCGTTTATTCGAATAGTATTATTCGAATAGTGGTATTCGAACAGTTGTATTCAACTGCAAGAGACTTAGAAAGCGAAATTCAATATTTTCATCGCTTGTATCAATGCACATGCACGTTTTGTATGTCCATATGTATGTATGTATGGTTGCGTGTAGAAATGTGTGCATAGCAATTGTGATATTTGTTTAATTATTCGAATAGTTGGCATTTATTCGGTTAATGGGGTTTGAATAATTGTTCTTTATTATTTCAGTAATATTAGAATGCTGTTCTGCACATAATTAAATACAATTTTTGTGAATAAATGAAGCCATATATAAATATTTACTTACTTTAAAGCTACTATGTATAAGTAAATATGTATGTATATGTAGATGTTAATACATTTGTAAGTTTATTGGAGTTATATTTGCATGGCAGGTTTGGTGCTAGTGCTTTAAGCAACAGATGCCAGAAGCGAAATTCATTGTGGGCATACACATATGCTGTTTATTATGGTAGAGAGTAAGAGCTGGTTCGTGCTGATTTTTTATGTTCATATGTGTATCTAAATAAAAAGTTTTATTTGCGTAAAGCAATATATACAAAATAAGACTACCTGCTTACTACTACTAGTTAAACCTATATCACAATTGCTTGCGCAAACATTTCTACACGCAACCATGCATACATACATATGTACATACTATTGAAACTACCCATTGTCGAAACAAAGATGGCAACCCTTTCTTTTCTGTATTCTGTTTTCTTTTTTACCTTTTGCAATCACAGTTCGAATGTGACATTTATAGAAGAAGCATTTCAATAAATTTCCTTCCATAAAAGCGAATTGTTCAACTAAAATAAAACATTTTTCCTTTTCTGCATATATTTTTTTATTCACTTAATTGGTTCGGTCAAAAGGACATTCAAAAGGTTATGAGCCCAGAGAGCTTCAGTGAATAAACTAAAAGATATTAAGACAACTGAGTCAAGTCGGTGTACTGTATAAAGTTGCGCGCACATTTAGAAAGAAGTCGTCTCGTCGTAGCGTTAATAAAATAGGATTCCCATTATCACGTTTGCGCATACAATATTGTACATATATTCGTTCGCAGACTAGCAGGCACTACAACACAACATTCAAGTGTCATCATCGAATTTGACAACAACAAGTATTATGTAAAGTTGCTTTGTCGTCGCACAACAACTTAAGTTCGGTTAAAATGGATGGAAATAAAGTTGAAAACAATTTTAGTGGCCACGTATTAAATGGTTCAAACTATCGTTTATGGAAATTCCAGATAATGGCTTTCTTAAAATCACGTGATTTGACCAAGAATATAGAAGGGGTAGTACCGGCAGAAAATGCACCAGAGAATGAAAGGAATATTTTTGAAAGAAATGAAGGTAAAGCCATGAATGCTATATTTCAATCGCTTGATATAGAACGCGAAAATCTTGTTCTAACATGCAAAACCGCTAAATCAATGATGCACAAATTGGAAAGTGTGTACGAAAAAAATTCGGAAATTCGTGCCATGACTTTGTATGAAGAATATTTTTCACTTAAGATGAAGGATGATTAAAACTGTCGCTTCGTGCGTAGCCAAAGCAAATCAATTAGCTTTCGAGATTGGGCAACAGGGTAAAAATTGTCTGACAAATTGAAGGTGGAGCGTATTATCAGTAGTTTGCCTGCAAAGTTCAATAACTATAAAACTGTGTGGTATAATACAAAAGAAACTCGTACAATTGATGCGCTTATGGCATCTTTGCAATTAGAGGAGGATAATTTGAATCGAATGAACAATGAGCGGAATGATTCATCAGATGCGGCATTTGCTGCTAGGTTTAAACACAAAGACTCCAAAAAAGATTTCAAGCCAAAGTCAAATGTTGATGAATTGAAGAAGAGAACGAAATGCAATTCTTGTGGTCAAATAGGCCATTGGGCAAAAAATAAAAAATGTCCAAAGAAAACAAATTCGTTGAATAGCAATAAAACTGCAAATAAAAACGAACTGGCATCGTGTTCGGACAAATCAAACGAATTAAATCCCGATTACTGGTGTGCTGATTCAGGTGCAACAAGTCACATGACTTTTCGTCGTGAGTGGTCAAGTAAAATTGTCCGATCGTCATCATGTCCAGATTCATGGAATTGGTACCATTCTTTTAGATGCGAAGGTATACAATAAGTGGAAGCAGCGTCGTCTTGAAAACGTGATGTATATTCCAGAAGTTGGTGAAAATTTGTTTTCAACAATTGTTATGACAGATAAACGTTTTCAAGTTTTATTTGAAAGTGGTGGTTGCAAAATACTTGATCAAGAGTGTAAAATCATTGCACTGGGTAAGCGTGATAAAATGAAACAAATACGCATAGAATTTCGTGTACGTATAAATGAAAGTGCAAATGTTGCAGCTGTTTCGCTTGAGCAGTGGCATTGTCGATTGGCCACGTCAACATCAATTCAATAAGGAACATGGTTAAAGATGGTCTCATTGAAGGTGTCTACTTGTCCAAAAGCGAACGATTCTTTTGTGAGGATTGTCAATACGGAAAAATGACGAGATCAACTCATAAGGAATCGATCAAGCTACTATCAATTGCTGGAGAATACATGCATGCAGATTTATGTGGTCCCATCGAAAATTAAAGACGAAGCAACAACGTTTCGTTTCACATATCTTATAAAGTCGAAAAGTGAAGTGCATGGGTGCTTGAGCTCTTTCATTCCAATGGTACAGAAGGCTTTTGGTTTTCAAATTAAATTTTTTCGTTTCGACACTGGCACTGAATTTGTCAACGAAGAAGTCAAGAAATTCTTAAGAACTGAAGGTATTCAAATCGAATATATTGCACCATACACTCCAGAGCAAAATGGGAGAATTGAACGTGATAATCGAACGTGGTAATCGAACAATTCAAGAATGTGCAAGAACTATGCTTATTGCTAGTGGTTTACCAAAATATCTATGGTCTGAAGCTATTCGTACAGCAACGTATTTATTGAGCCGCACAACAAATAGCAAGTGTCCGGGGAGTACACCATATGCAAAATGGTTTGGTCGAAAACCATGTTTGGATCACATCAAAATATTGGGAACGGAATGTTTTGTTCAAGTTCCAAAACAAGCGGGTCGACAAAAATGGGATCCAAAAGCGAATAAAGTATTTTTGATTGGAGTTGAGCCCACAACCAAAAATTGTCGACTATTTGATCCGAACAACAGAAAAATATTTCTCAGCTGTAATGTCCGTTTTAATGAGCAAGTATCGAAAAAATTTGTACTTCGGGATGACATTGATACTGATGATGAATAAGTATCTGAAAATGCTTCAGGTGAAATCGTCGTTGAATCAGCTGATAATAATGATGTTTTTCTTGACGCTGAAGGAGAATCAACTGTGGAAACTCATGAACGAGTTCGGCCCCAGAGCAGTAATCAACTATACGATCTGCGAGAAAATGTAAAGCGTCCAGATCGATTAATTGAAAGTGGATTTTCAGCAACAATTGTTGAACCAAAAACATTTGAAGAGGCAATGAACTCACCCGATGCACAACAATGGAAGAGTGCAATGGATGAGGAGTTTAATTCATTGTTCAAGAATCACACATGGGATTTGGTAGAGCCACCAGATGATCAGAAAATTATTGATAAGCGTTGGGTGTTTAAAATTAAAGAAAATACTGATGGCTCAATTAAAAGATATAAAGCGCGTCTTGTGATACGTGGGTTCACTCAGCAATACGGTCAGAGGCGGATTTACCTCTAGAAGCGCCCTGGGCAAACAAATCAAGCCGTGCCCCAATATTTCCAAAAAAGAACCGTACCTGCCTTCGTGTGGTGACATTTCATTACTGATATTTTTCACGGATTGAAAAAATTTGATTCGAGTTTTCTTAGAAAGAATATTTATTTAATTTTGTCGGTTCCAAATCAGACGAGAACGTAGATATCAGAGCCTTCGATTCCATTCTGATTTCTTCGTTAGAAGACAATTCGCTCGCCTTGAGGATAATCATAAATTTTTTGTTGATTTTATCGTATGCCTTGCATCTCTCTTCTAATTCCACAGTCAAATTATCTATATCTGAAATTTTCTCTTCCGCACAGTGTCACTTCTCCAAGAACCGATTCATCTGTTCTCAATATACGTTTCCGTTTTCGTGTCTTACTGGAAAAGTACTCTGGATCTTCTGATAACTCGAGGGCTCGTTTTTCGTATTCAGCAAATTCATCCCGACAGTCAGAGACAATCTTTTGCAGTCCCTTGTAATGTTCAATGATGGCAATACTGCTTGTAATTTTTGACTCACTGCATTGAATCTTGCAAGCAGGAAGTGCCACAAAATAGTCAGAAATGAAATTTCAAGCTTCTCCCATTGAATTCGAATGCCCTTCGCTTCTTGCCGACAAACTGCTTTTTCTGTCAAATCTTCTTCAATCGCTATCAAAACTTCAATAATTTTGACATAATTATCATTCAGAATTTTAACTGCGTCGTATCGAGCTGACCATCTAGTTGTAGATAATGATTTCAAAGTGATGGGTTTTGAGGCAGCTGAATGCAGATGCTCCCAACGTTTCGTTGATGCAGTAAACAAGTTGTACAAGCTTTGAATTGTAAAAAAATGCCGCTGCTTCCGGACAATTCTTCACTGCATGTACACCCACTAAATTCAGCGAATGAGCAGCGCAAGGTACGTATTCTGCTGCAGGATTTGATGCTTTTATCCGAGCTTGAAGACCATTATAAACTCCAGACATGTTTTTCGCGTTATCGTATGATTGACCGCGACAGTCAAGTCTAGTCCGAGTTCAGTCAGAGTTTTTAAAATAGCATCAGCTAATTCTATCGCCTTGTGCCCCGTGTTCTCCATGAATTTTAGAAATCGTTCAACGGGGACACCATTTTGCTGGACATATCTAAAAACGAACGATAGGTGGTCAACGTGGGATGTATCAGAGGTCGAATCTACTACGATAAAAAAATATTTTGCTGCTTTTATCTCCTCTGAAATGGTAGATATCACTTTTTTCGCCATCAAACTTATAAACTCCTCACAAATCGTTTTGGATAAATAACTTGTGTTGCCACTTCCTTTGTTGCCAAATTTTCTTGTGTGTTCAGGGGTCATAATTTGCAACAACTTCCAGAAACATCAAATAATTCCCATTATTTGGAGATCCCAGTTTTTCGTCACTGCCCCTGAATGGAAGTCCACGGGATGCTAAAGCTTTAGTTTAGAGAATTGTCATGCTCTTTTACCCGTTGAGTCGAATGTTTCCAATCATTGAATCCCATTTTGCAGTTGAAATAAGAAGCAGGATCGAACAAAAGACATGGTACACAAAACACACTTCCTTTGGCAGAATAAATAAGCCAAGTGCGAAGACTTGTATCTCCATTTTGAAGATTTATATGAAAGAGATTTTTTGATAGGTATCTTACGCTTCCATCAGGATAAATTCGTTTGGATAGACTGAAATCAGCTTCAGAATTCTGTTTGCATCATTGTATTGCTATATGATCACGAATTGCATCATTAATTGTCCATTTGGCGGGATCATCGCTCAAAATCAATTGATCCAGTCCACTAGGGTCTTGTGGGGATTTCAAATCTTTATTTTCCTGAATAGGTATGTCACATGTAGGAGGATTTGATGTGACTTCTCCACTTTCGAGACTTTGACCTATAATGTATAAAACATATAATTAAAACTCTTAAATAGGTACCACATTTTTTTCCATTTTCTAACCTTCAAAATGATCTGATCTTAAACCCTCATTATTAGGTGGCACAGATTTCGCAATATCAATAAATTGCAGTTCATCATTCGAATCTGTAGAACAATTTTATAGTGAAAATGTTTCGTACTGAAACTAAACTCACAATTTTTGACAGTAAGGTGGCTCCCAGGTAGCGAAATCTGGCTTTCTGGCCCAGAATCTACCTGGGCTAACCTAGCTGTCGATCAATTGACTTATGCATTTTTACCTTTTTGGTTATGATCAACAACGGAGTCATTTTCTTTTGAAAAAAACAATCAAGTTTAGGGATTTTCGACAGTAAATCTTTGTCTTTCTGCACTTTCTCGGCTGCACGTTTTTTGTTTGCTGCGCCGCTTAACTTTTTCATATTTGCACTCATTCTTCTATTTTTCACAAAAACATTAATTCACTGACACTTTTTTGATGTTTTTAACTCGCAACGACGTTTAAGATTACATAAAATTTACGCAGCGCATTGTATAAAGGCGCGAGCTATTCAAATTAACCAGAAACAGCAAATATTCAGATCTTAGTTTCCTTTGAAAAAGTGAGCTCGCGCATTTCCCCGAAAAAATACTTCAATGCCTACTTGATTTTTAAATTTGAAAAAATTGCCCTTCCTGAAAAGTTGTATATTTTGAAAAGTGCAAATGAGCGATATGGGGCGAAGGTTAAGAACTGTACCAATGTTCTGAAATGTACTTTGATTAATTTTTTCTCTGTAAAAAAATGAAAAAATCTTTCATTCTAGTTGTAATATTCAAAAAAAAATTTTTGATAATTTTGATAAAAAAAAAAATGTTTGTCCTTGTCTTAGTTTTGGCCCCCCTATTGAAACGGTGCCCTGGGCAGCTGCCCATGTTGCCCCTATGTAAATCCGCTCCTGAATACGGTGTCGATTACGAAGAGACTTTTAGTCCTGTCGTCAAATATACATCGATTCGTGCAATTCTGTCTCTAGCGGCAATTAATAAAATGCGGCTAAAGCAGTTCCATATTAAAACTGCATTTTTGTACGGTGAGCTGAAGGAAAATGTTTTTATGAAGCAGCCTATAATGACAACAGTGGACGCGTATGCAAGCTAATCAAAAGTTTATATGGTCTAAAGCAGGCATCACGATGTTGGAATGAAAGATTCACATAATTTCTTTGGAATTTTGATTTCACACAAAGTGATTCAGACTCATGCGTCTTCACGTAGATGATGGGTTGATGGTAACAAATAATATTACTGAAATTGATTCGATAATTTCATACTTGCAAGACAATTTTGAAGTAAAAGTGATCGAGGCAAGGCGATTTTTGGGTCTCGAAATTGATCAACGTCAGGATGGTTCAATACGCATACATCAGCAGGCTTATGGTAAAAAGAGATTGAATCGGTTTGGTATAATTGAAAGCAAAGCTGTATAACTCCAATGGATAACAATCAGAGCCTTGGTGACTTCGCAAGAGATGAGTATGATGCTGTAATCCCTATCGTGAAGCGGTCGGTAGCCTAATTTACCTGGCTATTTGGACACGACCAGACATAAGCTACGCAATTGGTGTGGTAAGTCGATCGACGAGCGGGTATGTTTTTCATATTGGGTCCGGTGTCGTAAGCTGGGCATCAGTAAGGCAAAAATCGGTCTCAACATCGACAACAGAGTCTGAATATGTGGCGGCTTGTCAGACAATCAAAGAACTAATCTGGCTAAAAAGTTTTTTAATTGGTTTGTTGTATGAACCAAAATTATAAGCAACACTTTATATGGACAATCAAAGCCCAATTCGTTTGATTAAGAATCCCGTCTTTCATATGTCCAGTACCATTTTATCCGAGAAAAATTTCAAGATGGTTAATTCAACTTAGAATATATAAACACTGATGAGCAGATCGCGGATATATTTACGAAAGCATTGAATAAGAATCATCATAGATACTTGTGCAGTCTGATGGAGATGACATCATAAAAGAACATCGCCCATTTTGTTTACAACAATGAGTGGGAGTTTTGAAATTACCCATTGTCGAAGCAACGATGGCAACCCTTTCTTTTCTGTATTCTATTTTCTTTTTTACCTTTTGGAATCAAAATTGATAAAAAAAAATTTTTGTCCTTGTCTTAGTTTTGGCCCCCCTATTGAAACGGTGCCCTGGGCAGCTGCCCATGTTGCCCCTATGTAAATCCGCTCCTGAATACGGTGTCGATTACGAAGAGACTTTTAGTCCTGTCGTCAAATATACATCGATTCGTGCAATTCTGTCTCTAGCGGCAATTAATAAAATGCGGCTAAAGCAGTTCCATATTAAAACTGCATTTTTGTACGGTGAGCTGAAGGAAAATGTTTTTATGAAGCAGCCTATAATGACAACAGTGGACGCGTATGCAAGCTAATCAAAAGTTTATATGGTCTAAAGCAGGCATCACGATGTTGGAATGAAAAATTCACATAATTTCTTTGGAATTTTGATTTCACACAAAGTGATTCAGACTCATGCGTCTTCACGTAGATGATGGGTTGATGGTAACAAATAATATTACTGAAATTGATTCGATAATTTCATTCTTGCAAGACAATATTGAAGTAAAAGTGATCGAGGCAAGGCGATTTTTGGGTCTCGAAATTGATCAACGTCAGGATGGTTCAATACGCATACATCAGCAGGCTTATGCTAAAAAGAGATTGAATCGGTTTGGTATGATTGAAAGCAAAGCTGTATCAACTCCAATGGATAACAATCAGAGCCTTGGTGACTTCGCAAGAGATGAGTATGATGCTGTATATCCATATCGTGAAGCGGTCGGTAGCCTAATTTACCTGGCTATTTGGACACGAGCAGACATAAGCTACGCAATTGGTGTGGTAAGTCGATCGACGAGTGGGTATGTTTTTCATATTGGGTCCGGTGTCGTAAGCTGGGCATCAGTAAGGCAAAAATCGGTCTCAACATCGACAACAGAGTCTGAATATGTGGCGGCTTGTCAGACAATCAAAGAACTAATCTGGCTAAAAAGTTTTTTAATTGGTTTGTTGTATGAACCAAAATTATAAGCAACACTTTATATGGACAATCAAAGCCCAATTCGTTTGATTAAGAATCCCGTCTTTCATATGTCCAGTACCATTTTATCCGAGAAAAATTTCAAGATGGTTAATTCAACTTAGAATATATAAACACTGATGAGCAGATCGCGGATATATTTACGAAAGCATTCAATAAGAATCATCATAGATACTTGTGCAGTCTGATGGAGATGACATCATAAAAGAACATCGCCGATTTTGTTTACAACAATGAGTGGGAGTTTTGAAATTACCCATTGTCGAAGCAACGATGGCAACCCTTTCTTTTCTGTATTCTATTTTCTTTTTTACCTTTTGGAATCAAAATTGATAAAAAAAAATTTTTGTCCTTGTCTTAGTTTTGGCCCCCCTATTGAAACGGTGCCCTGGGCAGCTGCCCATGTTGCCCCTATGTAAATCCGCTCCTGAATACGGTGTCGATTACGAAGAGACTTTTAGTCCTGTCGTCAAATATACATCGATTCGTGCAATTCTGTCTCTAGCGGCAATTAATAAAATGCGGCTAAAGCAGTTCCATATTAAAACTGCATTTTTGTACGGTGAGCTGAAGGAAAATGTTTTTATGAAGCAGCCTATCATGACAACAGTGGACGCGTATGCAAGCTAATCAAAAGTTTATATGGTCTAAAGCAGGCATCACGATGTTGGAATGAAAAATTCACATAATTTCTTTGGAATTTTGATTTCACACAAAGTGATTCAGACTCATGCGTCTTCACGTAGATGATGGGTTGATGGTAACAAATAATATTACTGAAATTGATTCGATAATTTCATACTTGCAAGACAATTTTGAAGTAAAAGTGATCGAGGCAAGGCGATTTTTGGGTCTCGAAATTGATCAACGTCAGGATGTTCCAATACGCATACATCAGCAGGCTTATGCTAAAAAGAGATTGAATCGGTTTGGTATGATTGAAAGCAAAGCTGTATCAACTCCAATGGATAACAATCAGAGCCTTGGTGACTTCGCAAGAGATGAGTATGATGCTGTATATCCATATCGTGAAGCGGTCGGTAGCCTAATTTACCTGGCTATTTGGACACGAGCAGACATAAGCTACGCAATTGGTGTGGTAAGTCGATATTTGGAAGAGCCTAGCTCCGCACACGTAACTGCGGTGAAATGCATATTCAAGTACATTAAGGGCACGATCGATATGGGTATTGTTTATAAAAATGATTGTGTTCTTGATTTGGTCGGCTACAGTGATGCCGATTATGCTTACGATAGCATAACAAGACAATCGACGAGTGGGTATGTTTTTCATATTGGGCCCGGTGTCGTAAGCTGGGCATCAGTAAGGCAAAAAAATATTACTGAAATTGATTCGATAATTTCATACTTGCAAGACAATTTTGAAGTAAAAGTGATCGAGGCAAGGCGATTTTTGGGTCTCGAAATTGATCAACGTCAGGATGGTTCAATACGCATACATCAGCAGGCTTATGCTAAAAAGAGATTGAATCGGTTTGGTATGATTGAAAGCAAAGCTGTATCAACTCCAATGGATAACAATCAGAGCCTTGGTGACTTCGCAAGAGATGAGTATGATGCTGTATATCCATATCGTGAAGCGGTCGGTAGCCTAATTTACCTGGCTATTTGGACACGAGCAGACATAAGCTACGCAATTGGTGTGGTAAGTCGATATTTGGAACAGCCTAGCTCCGCACACGTAACTGCGGTGAAATGCATATTCAAGTACATTAAGGGCACGATCGATATGGGTATTGTTTATAAAAATGATTGTGTTCTTGATTTGGTCGGCTACAGTGATGCCGATTATGCTTACGATAGCATAACAAGACAATCGACGAGTGGGTATGTTTTTCATATTGGGTCCGGTGTCGTAAGCTGGGCATCAGTAAGGCAAAAATCGGTCTCAACATCGACAACAGAGTCTGAATATGTGGCGGCTTGTCAGACAATCAAAGAACTAATCTGGCTTAAAAGTTTTTTAATTGGTTTGTTGTATGAACCAAAATTATAAGCAACACTTTATATGGACAATCAAAGCCCAATTCGTTTGATTAAGAATCCCGTCTTTCATATGTCCAGTACCATTTTATCCGAGAAAAATTTTAAGATGGTTAATTCAACTTAGAATATATAAACACTGATGAGCAGATCGCGGATATATTTACGAAAGCATTGAATAAGAATCATCATAGATACTTGTGCAGTCTGATGGAGATGACATCATAAAAGAACATCGCCGATTTTGTTTACAACAATGAGTGGGAGTTTTGAAATAACCCATTGTCGAAGCAACGATGGCAACCCTTTCTTTTCTGTATTCTATTTTCTTTTTTACCTTTTGCAATCAAAATTGATAAAAAAAAATTTTTGTCTTTGTCTTAGTTTTGGCCCCCCTATTGAAACGGTGCCCTGGGCAGCTGCCCATGTTGCCCCTATGTAAATCCGCTCCTGAATACGGTGTCGATTACGAAGAGACTTCTAGTCCTGTCGTCAAATATACATCGATTCGTGCAATTCTGTCTCTAGCGGCAATTAATAAAATGCGGCTAAAGCAGTTCCATATTAAAACTGCATTTTTGTACGGTGAGCTGAAGGAAAATGTTTTTATGAAGCAGCCTATAATGACAACAGTGGACGCGTATGCAAGCTAATCAAAAGTTTATATGGTCTAAAGCAGGCATCACGATGTTGGAATGAAAAATTCACATAATTTCTTTGGAATTTTGATTTCACACAAAGTGATTCAGACTCATGCGTCTTCACGTAGATGATGGGTTGATGGTAACAAATAATATTACTGAAATTGATTCGATAATTTCATACTTGCAAGACAATTTTGAAGTAAAAGTGATCGAGGCAAGGCGATTTTTGGGTCTCGAAATTGATCAACGTCAGGATGGTCCAATACGCATACATCAGCAGGCTTATGCTAAAAAGAGATTGAATCGGTTTGGTATAATTGAGAGCAAAGCTGTATAACTCCAATGGATAACAATCAGAGCCTTGGTGACTTCGCAAGAGATGAGTATGATGCTGTAATCCCTATCGTGAAGCGGTCGGTAGCCTAATTTACCTGGCTATTTGGACACGACCAGACATAAGCTACGCAATTGGTGTGGTAAGTCGATCGACGAGTGGGTATGTTTTTCATATTGGGTCCGGTGTCGTAAGCTGGGCATCAGTAAGGCAAAAATCGGTCTCAACATCGACAACAGAGTCTGAATATGTGGCGGCTTGTCAGACAATCAAAGAACTAATCTGGCTAAAAAGTTTTTTAATTGGTTTGTTGTATGAACCAAAATTATAAGCAACACTTTATATGGACAATCAAAGCCCAATTCGTTTGATTAAGAATCCCGTCTTTCATATGTCCAGTACCATTTTATCCGAGAAAAATTTCAAGATGGTTAATTCAACTTAGAATATATAAACACTGATGAGCAGATCGCGGATATATTTACGAAAGCATTCAATAAGAATCATCATAGATACTTGTGCAGTCTGATGGAGATGACATCATAAAAGAACATCGCCGATTTTGTTTACAACAATGAGTGGGAGTTTTGAAATTACCCATTGTCGAAGCAACGATGGCAACCCTTTCTTTTCTGTATTCTATTTTCTTTTTTACCTTTTGGAATCAAAATTGATAAAAAAAAATTTTTGTCCTTGTCTTAGTTTTGGCCCCCCTATTGAAACGGTGCCCTGGGCAGCTGCCCATGTTGCCCCTATGTAAATCCGCTCCTGAATACGGTGTCGATTACGAAGAGACTTTTAGTCCTGTCGTCAAATATACATCGATTCGTGCAATTCTGTCTCTAGCGGCAATTAATAAAATGCGGCTAAAGCAGTTCCATATTAAAACTGCATTTTTGTACGGTGAGCTGAAGGAAAATGTTTTTATGAAGCAGCCTATCATGACAACAGTGGACGCGTATGCAAGCTAATCAAAAGTTTATATGGTCTAAAGCAGGCATCACGATGTTGGAATGAAAAATTCACATAATTTCTTTGGAATTTTGATTTCACACAAAGTGATTCAGACTCATGCGTCTTCACGTAGATGATGGGTTGATGGTAACAAATAATATTACTGAAATTGATTCGATAATTTCATACTTGCAAGACAATTTTGAAGTAAAAGTGATCGAGGCAAGGCGATTTTTGGGTCTCGAAATTGATCAACGTCAGGATGTTCCAATACGCATACATCAGCAGGCTTATGCTAAAAAGAGATTGAATCGGTTTGGTATGATTGAAAGCAAAGCTGTATCAACTCCAATGGATAACAATCAGAGCCTTGGTGACTTCGCAAGAGATGAGTATGATGCTGTATATCCATATCGTGAAGCGGTCGGTAGCCTAATTTACCTGGCTATTTGGACACGAGCAGACATAAGCTACGCAATTGGTGTGGTAAGTCGATATTTGGAAGAGCCTAGCTCCGCACACGTAACTGCGGTGAAATGCATATTCAAGTACATTAAGGGCACGATCGATATGGGTATTGTTTATAAAAATGATTGTGTTCTTGATTTGGTCGGCTACAGTGATGCCGATTATGCTTACGATAGCATAACAAGACAATCGACGAGTGGGTATGTTTTTCATATTGGGCCCGGTGTCGTAAGCTGGGCATCAGTAAGGCAAAAAAATATTACTGAAATTGATTCGATAATTTCATACTTGCAAGACAATTTTGAAGTAAAAGTGATCGAGGCAAGGCGATTTTTGGGTCTCGAAATTGATCAACGTCAGGATGGTTCAATACGCATACATCAGCAGGCTTATGCTAAAAAGAGATTGAATCGGTTTGGTATGATTGAAAGCAAAGCTGTATCAACTCCAATGGATAACAATCAGAGCCTTGGTGACTTCGCAAGAGATGAGTATGATGCTGTATATCCATATCGTGAAGCGGTCGGTAGCCTAATTTACCTGGCTATTTGGACACGAGCAGACATAAGCTACGCAATTGGTGTGGTAAGTCGATATTTGGAACAGCCTAGCTCCGCACACGTAACTGCGGTGAAATGCATATTCAAGTACATTAAGGGCACGATCGATATGGGTATTGTTTATAAAAATGATTGTGTTCTTGATTTGGTCGGCTACAGTGATGCCGATTATGCTTACGATAGCATAACAAGACAATCGACGAGTGGGTATGTTTTTCATATTGGGTCCGGTGTCGTAAGCTGGGCATCAGTAAGGCAAAAATCGGTCTCAACATCGACAACAGAGTCTGAATATGTGGCGGCTTGTCAGACAATCAAAGAAATAATCTGGCTTAAAAGTTTTTTAATTGGTTTGTTGTATGAACCAAAATTATAAAAAACACTTTATATGGACAATCAAAGCCCAATTCGTTTGATTAAGAATCCCGTCTTTCATATGTCCAGTACCATTTTATCCGAGAAAAGTTTTAAGATGGTTAATTCAACTTAGAATATATAAACACTGATGAGCAGATCGCGGATATATTTACGAAAGCATTGAATAAGAATCATCATAGATACTTGTGCAGTCTGATGGAGATGACATCATAAAAGAACATCGCCGATTTTGTTTACAACAATGAGTGGGAGTTTTGAAATTACCCATTGTCGAAGCAACGATGGCAACCCTTTCTTTTCTGTATTCTATTTTCTTTTTTACCTTTTGCAATCAAAATTGATAAAAAAAAATTTTTGTCCTTGTCTTAGTTTTGGCCCCCCTATTGAAACGGTGCCCTGGGCAGCTGCCCATGTTGCCCCTATGTAAATCCGCTCCTGAATACGGTGTCGATTACGAAGAGACTTTTAGTCCTGTCGTCAAATATACATCGATTCGTGCAATTCTGCCTCTAGCGGCAATTAATAAAATGCGGCTAAAGCAGTTCCATATTAAAACTGCATTTTTGTACGGTGAGCTGAAGGAAAATGTTTTTATGAAGCAGCCTATAATGACAACAGTGGACGCGTATGCAAGCTAATCAAAAGTTTATATGGTCTAAAGCAGGCATCACGATGTTGGAATGAAAAATTCACATAATTTCTTTGGAATTTTGATTTCACACAAAGTGATTCAGACTCATGCGTCTTCACGTAGATGATGGGTTGATGGTAACAAATAATATTACTGAAATTGATTCGATAATTTCATACTTGCAAGACAATTTTGAAGTAAAAGTGATCGAGGCAAGGCGATTTTTGGGTCTCGAAATTGATCAACGTCAGGATGGTTCAATACGCATACATCAGCAGGCTTATGCTAAAAAGAGATTGAATCGGTTTGGTATGATTAAAAGCAAAGCTGTATCAACTCCAATGGATAACAATCAGTGCCTTGGTGACTTCGCAAGAGATGAGTATGATGCTGTATATCCATATCGTGAAGCGGTCGGTAGCCTAATTTACCTGGCTATTTGGACACGACCAGACATAAGCTACGCAATTGGTGTGGTAAGTCGATCGACGAGTGGGTATGTTTTTCATATTGGGTCCGGTGTCGTAAGCTGGGCATCAGTAAGGCAAAAATCGGTCTCAACATCGACAACAGAGTCTGAATATGTGGCGGCTTGTCAGACAATCAAAGAACTAATCTGGCTAAAAAGTTTTTTAATTGGTTTGTTGTATGAACCAAAATTATAAGCAACACTTTATATGAACAATCAAAGCCCAATTCGTTTGATTAAGAATCCCGTCTTTCATATGTCCAGTACCATTTTATCCGAGAAAAATTTCAAGATGGTTAATTCAACTTAGAATATATAAACACTGATGAGCAGATCGCGGATATATTTACGAAAGCATTGAATAAGAATCATCATAGATACTTGTGCAGTCTGATGGAGATGACATCATAAAAGAACATCGCCGATTTTGTTTACAACAATGAGTGGGAGTTTTGAAATTACCCATTGTCGAAGCAACGATGGCAACCCTTTCTTTTCTGTATTCTATTTTCTTTTTTACCTTTTGCAATCAAAATTGATAAAAAAAAATTTTTGTCCTTGTCTTAGTTTTGGCCCCCCTATTGAAACGGTGCCCTGGGCAGCTGCCCATGTTGCCCCTATGTAAATCCGCTCCTGAATACGGTGTCGATTACGAAGAGACTTTTAGTCCTGTCGTCAAATATACATCGATTCGTGCAATTCTGTCTCTAGCGGCAATTAATAAAATGCGGCTAAAGCAGTTCCATATTAAAACTGCATTTTTGTACGGTGAGCTGAAGGAAAATGTTTTTATGAAGCAGCCTATAATGACAACAGTGGACGCATATGCAAGCTAATCAAAAGTTTATATGGTCTAAAGCAGGCATCACGATGTTGGAATGAAAAATTCACATAATTTCTTTGGAATTTTGATTTCACACAAAGTGATTCAGACTCATGCGTCTTCACGTAGATGATGGGTTGATGGTAACAAATAATATTACTGAAATTGATTCGATAATTTCATTCTTGCAAGACAATTTTGAAGTAAAAGTGATCGAGGCAAGGCGATTTTTGGGTCTCGAAATTGATCAACGTCAGGAGTTCAATACGCATACATCAGCAGGCTTATGCTAAAAAGAGACTGAATCGGTTTGGTATGATTGAAAGCAAAGCTGTATCAACTCCAATGGATAACAATCAGAGCCTTGGTGATTTCGCAAGAGATGAGTATGATGCTGTATATCCATATCGTGAAGCGGTCGGTAGCCTAATTTACCTGGCTATTGGGACACGACCAGACATAAGCTACGCAATTGGTGTGGTAAGTCGATATTTGGAACAGCCTAGCTCCGCACACGTAACTGCGGTGAAATGCATATTCAAGTACATTAAGGGCACGATCGATATGGGTATTGTTTATAAAAATGATTGTGTTCTTGATTTGGTCGGCTACTGTGATGCCGATTATGCTTACGGTAGCATAACAAGACGATCGACGAGTGGGTATGTTTTTCATATTGGGTCCGGTGTCGTAAGCTGGGCATCAGTAAGGCAAAATTCGGTCTCAACATCGACAACAGAGTCTGAATATGTGGCGGCTTGTCAGACAATCAAAGAACTAATCTGGCTTAAAAGTTTTTAATTGGTTTGTTGTATGAACCAAAATTATAAGCAACACTTTATATGGACAATCAAAGCCCAATTCGTTTGATTAAGAATCCCGTCTTTCATATGTCCAGCACCATTTTATCCGAGAAAAATTTCAAGATGGTTAATTCAACTTAGAATATATAAACACTGATGAGCAGATCGCGGATATATTTACGAAAGCATTGAATAAGAATCATCATAGATACTTGCGCAGTCTGATGGAGATGACATCATAAAAGAACATCGCCGATTTTGTTTACAACAATGAGTGGGAGTTTTGAAATTACCCATTGTCGAAGCAAAGATGGCAACCCTTTCTTTTCTGTATTCTATTTTCTTTTTTACCTTTTGCAATCACAGTTCGAATGTGACATTTATAGAAGAAGCATTTCAATAAATTTCTTTCCATAAAAGCGAATTCTTTCTTCTTCTTTAAATGGTCATCTAACAGCCTGGGCGATTTTGACCGTCCAACATAGCTCGCCAGTCGTTTCTTCGTTGCGCCAACTGGCGCCAATTGGAAACACCGCGGGATCGCGAATCGGTCTCCACTTGGTCCTTCCATCGGAGTGGTGGTCTCCCTCTTCCTCTGCTTCCACCAGCGGGTGCCGATAAGAATACCTTCTGGGCTGGAGCATCTTCGCTCATTCACACTACGTGGCCTAGCCAGCGAAGCCGCTGTGTTTTAATTCGCTGAACTATGTCGGCGTCTGCGTAAAGTTCATACTGCTCATCATTAAATCTTCTTCGGTACTCGCCGTCACCAACGCGTAGAGCTCCACAAATCTTTCGAAGAACCTTTCTCTCGAATACTCCCAGAGCCGCCTCATCAGATGTTGTTAGTGTCCACGCTTCTGCACCATATAGCAGGACGGGTGCGATGAGTGACTTGTAGAGTGTTATTTTCGTTCGTCGAGAGAGGACTTTACTTTTCAATTGCCTACTCAGTCCGAAGTAGCATTTGTTTGCAAGAGTGATTCTTCGTCGGATTTCTAGGCTAACATTATTGTTGGTATTAATGCTGGTTCCCAAGTAAACGAAGTCCTTTACTATTTCGAAATTATTGCTGCCAACAGTGGCTTGGTTGCCAAGGCGCAAATGCGCTGACTCTTTGCATGATGACAGAAGGTACTTCGTTTTGCCCTCGTTCACCACCAATCCCATTTTCTCCGCTTCTTTTTCTAATTTGGAGTAAGCAGAAGTTACGGCGCGGTTGTTAAGGCCAATGATCTCAATATCGTCAGCATATGCCAACAGTTGGACGCTTTTATAAAATATTGTTCCAGCGCGGTTAAGTTCTGCAGCTTGTATTGTAAATTTTCTCCAGCATTAAATTAAAGAAATCGCACGATAGGGGGTCACCCTGTCTGAAACCTCGTTTAGTTTCGAACGGCTCGGAGAGGTACTTCCCAATTCTGACCGAGCTGGCGGTGTTGCTCAAGGTCATTTTGCATAGCCGTATAAGTTTTGCGGGGAAACCAAATTATAAAATATTAAAAGCGAATTGTTCAACTAAAATAAAACGTTTTTCCTTTTGTGCATATATTTTTTTATTCACTTAATTTGTTCGGTCAAAAGGACATTCGAAACATGCAAAGCGTGCATGCGCATGGGTACAAGCGATGGAAATATTGAATTTCGCTTTCTAAGTCTCTAGCAGTTCAATACAACTATTCGAATACCACTATTCGAATAATACTATTCGAATAATACAATTTTTTTGTTTGTTTGTTAAATTTACTGAGCTTTTAGGTTTGCCGGTGCTTATATTTTGCGCGCGACTGTAGTTTGTCAGTCTTCACCGATTTGCATTTTTTAAATAAAAATTTTAATATGTATATTTATATTAGTATGTATTGTTTTTTAGTGAATTGCGATTTTATGCGTATCACTGATTTTATTTTACTCGCGACTGTAATTTCCAAGTCGGGTTTGATTATACTTATGAAGTAAAAGATTAATATATATTTTTATTTACATGTAATTTCTTTTATGCTTTCGTGCACAAAAAGTTTGCTGGATTACCCTCTTGAGTACGGTCAAGTTATAAAATTGTGCGTATTTATAGGTACGTTTGTATGTACCCAATTTTTTGTGAGGGTGGTTAAACACAAGTTTGTGTGTTTGCCTAAATGGATAGCAGTGGACAATAAGAATACAGGTAAGCAATGTCCTTCTTTTCTTATGTCTATGCAATTTAGTGCAAGGAACTTTGTTATTTGCTTACTCTTTTTAGCTTAACACACGTTTGTGTGTTTGTCTATTTTTCTCCCGTAAATATGATACGATTGCAGATGATTATGATGGGAAGTCAGAAAATAGCTTTGTTAGTTATTTCAATGTTTTGGTTTCTTTTACTTATTAGTTTCTGCTTATTTAGGGTTTACAATCCTGCCTTTGTTTGACTTATGTATGTAAGGGAATGCAAGCAGAGGTGGTATTGCGGGATAAATTTGCAAGTGAAACTTGAATATTTTGTTTTTGTGATTTTTGTTGGAACGATTTTCCGTCATCCCTTGTCAAGTTTGGTTTTGTGACAAACCGGTTTCGGCGTTCTGCCAATGCCAAACTAGGCATTTCCATTTCGTCTGTACATAGTTTTATCAAAATCAAATGTTTGAGATGTTGGTCACTGAGGCAGTTTCTGGACTTGAATTTTATATTTTTTAAAAACGAAAACGCACATTCACACAAATATGTTGTTCCAAACATGGAGGTAAATACTATCCGATATCTTTGAATATGACTCAATGCTTAGATTTTTCCAGAATAGCTCTGAAGTTTCCTTAGTTCTCTGCAAATTTCTTCAGGTTGCTGTTCTATTTCGTATTGCATGGGACTGGAAATTAAAGCTGTTTGCGACCGCAGTTTATCAAAGTCCCTAAATATTTTCTTAGCCCCGTAAATACTTCGTCATAATCACTCAAATTGTAGTTACGAAACAGATTACAATTTCAGATGTTAATTTAAAATTCTCCAATTTCATCAACTGAAGATATGAAAATTTCTGTATTCTTACCTTGCAAGGAAATGTTAAGAATATTCATAAGTTCTAGCAAGTCAGACATTAAGGCAAATGAAATTAAAAATTCGGTTCTTTTTAACTGTTGCGCTAACTGGACATTAACGCCCTAATTCTAGTGTGGTAACAACATTCGGCAAATAAATAGTTAGGAAACTTTTACACCCTTTTGGTATTCTGCCGGTTTAAGTTTCAGGTCAATTTGGTGGTTACGTCGCGTAACCGAGAAAAATTGCACATGTTTTGTAAATATTTTTGTGGACAGAAAATATCTCAAATTTTGGACACATACTAGTTCACAGGAATTAATAAACAATATAAGCACTTTTTTACAAGAAGTTTCGTTCGCGTTTGCATTTTATTCTCTATAGCGCATTGTTTATTTTTGACAGCGTTGACATGTACGCTAAAATCGCGGTTACATGAACTGCATTGCCAATGGTTACGATTTTCGGCTAGATAATTTTCCAGGTACAAAATTACCGGTTACGCACAGAATTTATCCGTAAGTGCCGAAGTTTCAAATACTAAGAACCTATAAATTTCGTCACGTCATATAATTATATGATATGAATTTGCAATTCTTTTGATATGAATATGCTTTTTTGGGCATTACGTAAATTTTCCTCTAAATAACTGGCAAGCTTTTGGTAAAATTCCAAAGAAATTTTGCGAACAGCGGAGCAGAATTACCCGCGTCGCTTTTGTGTATGTACAAGCGTGCCTATCCCTGGTGGCTAGATTAGTCACAACACTGGTGGGTACAACTCTGCCACCAACATTCACAACATCACATACTAACACTTACACAGTCACGCATGCATAACACAGACTTGTAAAAAAAACACAATTCGAAAATCTTTGAGCAAGACGGACACTTAGAGCCTGAGCCTAATAAAGAATTCTTATTAACCTTTAAAATTAAATCAATTTTTATTGAGCAAATTCCGTGCCGAGGTGAGTGCAGTGAAATGAAGTGCGCTAGAAGTTTATATGGTTCTACTTCGCCTAAGAGACAGACACCTATGGAAGTAGCGAAAAATTAAATAATATTGAAAAACAACAATAAAAAAGAGGTACTTTACCCAAAAACAAATTTTCGAAAGTCCAAAGTTAAAGTATATACTAAGGTAACAAAATAAAAAAAATAAAAAAAAATATAAGTGCAGAAAATATACATTCATAATTACACACAAATTTACAAAATCATCAACGATAACAATAAAAAAATACAGTCCACTAATATAACAAATTCGGGCACGAACAACTACAAAACTAATATAATACAACTGCACAGAAGCCGTCAATACATCTGCACAAAAACAAAACGACAAGTTAAAATACGTATAAGTACCCCTACCCCTTATAGCGGTACCAGGGAAAGTTGTATGTTAGCAATTTATTTAATCATTTGCCTAGTGACAAATTTTATCCGGTAATACTGGCTGGCAAAATCTTATGCCCGTGTATACATTTATATATATATGCCACAACATAGATATCCTACGGAATTTTTCCTAAATCCATAATACCCAAATCAAAACTTTGCTTTTAATATAATTTAGCACATAATTTCCAACAGGAACGGAATATTTCAAGGTAAACCGTAGTCGGAAAACAAAAATACACAAAAAAAAAACTCTTCAAATATATTGTCATCCTAATTTGAACATATCTTGTACATATATGTTTACATACATATAACATTTAAAATCCCAAATTAAGTCCCGCACAAAAAGAATACTAACAAAATACTTATCTAAATTTCATACCGCGGCTTTTCTGCTTATTTTTCGTGTTGTCAAGCACAAAAAAATACAACAAAAACAAAGTGATTTATTTTGTTGTGTTGATCTTCCGACAGGGTAGTAAGCTGATTTTTGTTGGAACGATTTTCCGTCATCCCTTGTCAAGTTTGGTTTTGTGACAAACCGGTTTCGGCGTTCTGCCAATGCCAAACTAGGCATTGGAAATGGCAGAACGCCGAAACCGGTTTGTCACAAAACCAAACTTGACAAGGGATGACGGAAAATCGTTCCAACAAAAATCAGCTTACTACCCTGTCGGAAGATCAACACAACAAAATAAATCACTTTGTTTTTGTTGTATTTTTTTGTGCTTGACAACACGAAAAATAAGCAGAAAAGCCGCGGTGTGAAATTTAGATAAGTATTTTGTTAGTATTCTTTTTGTGCGGGACTTAATTTGGGATTTTAAATGTTATATGTATGTAAACATATATGTACAAGATATGTTCAAATTAGGATGACAATATATTTGAAGAGTTTTTTTTTTGTGTATTTTTGTTTTCCGACTACGGTTTACCTTGAAATATTCCGTTCCTGTTGGAAATTATGTGCTAAATTATATTAAAAGCAAAGTTTTGATTTGGGTATTATGGATTTAGGAAAAATTCCGTAGGATATCTATGTTGTGGCATATATATATAAATGTATACACGGGCATAAGATTTTGCCAGCCAGTATTACCGGATAAAATTTGTCACTAGGCAAATGATTAAATAAATTGCTAACATACAACTTTCCCTGGTACCGCTATAAGGGGTAGGGGTACTTATACGTATTTTAACTTGTCGTTTTGTTTTTGTGCAGATGTATTGACGGCTTCTGTGCAGTTGTATTATATTAGTTTTGTAGTTGTTCGTGCCCGAATTTGTTATATTAGTGGACTGTATTTTTTTATTGTTATCGTTGATGATTTTGTAAATTTGTGTGTAATTATGAATGTATATTTTCTGCACTTATATTTTTTTTTATTTTTTTTATTTTGTTACCTTAGTATATACTTTAACTTTGGACTTTCGAAAATTTGTTTTTGGGTAAAGTACCTCTTTTTTATTGTTGTTTTTCAATATTATTTAATTTTTCGCTACTTCCATAGGTGTCTGTCTCTTAGGCGAAGTAGAACCATATAAACTTCTAGCGCACTTCATTTCACTGCACTCACCTCGGCACGGAATTTGCTCAATAAAAATTGATTTAATTTTAAAGGTTAATAAGAATTCTTTATTAGGCTCAGGCTCTAAGTGTCCGTCTTGCTCAAAGATTTTCGAATTGTGTTTTTTTTACAAGTCTGTGTTATGCATGCGTGACTGTGTAAGTGTTAGTATGTGATGTTGTGAATGTTGGTGGCAGAGTTGTACCCACCAGTGTTGTGACTAATCTAGCCACCAGGGATAGGCACGCTTGTACATACACAAAAGCGACGCGGGTAATTCTGCTCCGCTGTTCGCAAAATTTCTTTGGAATTTTACCAAAAGCTTGCCAGTTATTTAGAGGAAAATTTACGTAATGCCCAAAAAAGCATATTCATATCAAAAGAATTGCAAATTCATATCATATAATTATATGACGTGACGAAATTTATAGGTTCTTAGTATTTGAAACTTCGGCACTTACGGATAAATTCTGTGCGTAACCGGTAATTTTGTACCTGGAAAATTATCTAGCCGAAAATCGTAACCATTGGCAATGCAGTTCATGTAACCGCGATTTTAGCGTACATGTCAACGCTGTCAAAAATAAACAATGCGCTATAGAGAATAAAATGCAAACGCGAACGAAACTTCTTGTAAAAAAGTGCTTATATTGTTTATTAATTCCTGTGAACTAGTATGTGTCCAAAATTTGAGATATTTTCTGTCCACAAAAATATTTACAAAACATGTGCAATTTTTCTCGGTTACGCGACGTAACCACCAAATTGACCTGAAACTTAAACCGGCAGAATACCAAAAGGGTGTAAAAGTTTCCTAACTATTTATTTGCCGAATGTTGTTACCACACTAGAATTAGGGCGTTAATGTCCAGTTAGCGCAACAGTTAAAAAGAACCGAATTTTTAATTTCATTTGCCTTAATGTCTGACTTGCTAGAACTTATGAATATTCTTAACATTTCCTTGCAAGGTAAGAATACAGAAATTTTCATATCTTCAGTTGATGAAATTGGAGAATTTTAAATTAACATCTGAAATTGTAATCTGTTTCGTAACTACAATTTGAGTGATTATGACGAAGTATTTACGGGGCTAAGAAAATATTTAGGGACTTTGATAAACTGCGGTCGCAAACAGCTTTAATTTCCAGTCCCATGCAATACGAAATAGAACAGCAACCTGAAGAAATTTGCAGAGAACTAAGGAAACTTCAGAGCTATTCTGGAAAAATCTAAGCATTGAGTCATATTCAAAGATATCGGATAGTATTTACCTCCATGTTTGGAACAACATATTTGTGTGAATGTGCGTTTTCGTTTTTAAAAAATATAAAATTCAAGTCCAGAAACTGCCTCAGTGACCAACATCTCAAACATTTGATTTTGATAAAACTATGTACAGACGAAATGGATATTTCTGAATTGTTCAGGGGGTAAATAATTTCAATAAAACACGATATCTCGCCAACCTAACAAAATCAGTTGTTACCCCTTTTTATTCAATGCACCAGAATTTAAACAATATTTTCTTATAAAACACACCAATGTCTGCATAAAGCTCATACAGCTTTTATTTCCTGCGATATACATATTATGCATATCTATTTCGTCTGTACATAAAGGGTGTTTTTTTTAGGGGTATAGAACTTCGAATTGAAATAAAACACAAGAAAATCGTTTTAAGGTCCATCAATTTGGCTTTATTGGAAGGATAATTTTATGCCATTAATGTTTAAATATGATTTCGGGCATGTGGCCGCCGCGGCTGGCTCGAATAAAGCCAATTCTACAGGTCCAATTTTCAACCACTTTTTCGAGCATATGGGGCCGTATGTCGGCAATAACGCCACGAATGTTGGCTTCCAATTCCCCTAACGTTTCTGGTGTGTTGGTGTAGACGAGCGACTTCACATATCCCCAAAGAAAATAATCCAATGGTGTCAAATCACACGACCTTGGTGGCCAATTGACAGGTCCATTCCGCGAAATTATGCGCTCATCGAATGTTTCCTTCAATAAATCGATTGTGACGTGCGCTGTGTGGCATGTAGCGCCGTCTTGTTGGAACCACAACTCATCCACATTCATGCCATCCAATTCGGGAACAAAATAGTCGGTTATCATGGCTCTATACCGGTCTCCATTAACGGTAGCTGCCTCTCCAGCATTATTGCGGAAGAAGTATGTCCCAATGACTCCACCAGCCCATAGAGCACACCAAACAGTCAGTTTTTGTGGATGTAATGGCGTTTCAAGGGTCTCATGTGGATTCTCTTCACTCCAAATGCGGCAATTTTGCTTGTTGACGTAGCCATTCAACCAAAAATGAGCCTCATCACTGAACAAAATTTTGCGATGAAAATCAGCATCGAAATCAATCTCATTTTCGGCCCATACACCAAAATTACGACGCATTGCATGGTCTCGCGGCTTTAATTCTTGCACAAGCTGGATCTTGTAAGGTCGCAAGCCAAGATGTTTGCGCAAAATCTTCCATAAAGTTGATGGACAAAGCTCCAATTGCTGTGCACGGTGGCGAATCGATTCATTCGGGTCCTCTTCAACACTTTGCTCTACAGCGGCAATTGTTTCTTCGGTGCGCACTGTTCGACGTCTCTGCGGATGCGTATTATCACATAGAGTAAACGTAGTGCGAAAACGATCCATGGTTAACCGAATTAATTGCTCTGATGGACGATTATGTCGACCATAAAATGGACGGAGCTCACGGTAAACTTCGCGAACTGAACCATTATTTTCGAAATAAATTTGCACGATTTGCAAGCGTTGTTCTTTTGTCAACCTGTTCATGATGAAATGGCAAACCAAACTGAACATAAATGACATTAGAGTTGCCAGATTTGACCACAAAATGCCAGTTTTATCTCTATTCGAAAAACAAACCTGTAAAAAAAACACCCTTTATGTATATGTACTTCTATAAGAAATCCTCGATTTTCACTTTTAAACAAGAATAAAACAATGTGGCAAGCATGAATTTCTTCACGCACCAATACAATGACAAATTGTGACTGTGTTGGTGTGCCTATCCCTGGTCTATACACATACACATTGGCAAATTGTGTGCATTATTGGTCTCAACATATGTTCGATAAGATTGCCAACCAAAGTTGAAATTTACTTTACTGAAATTAGCCCTCTAACCGGCAGGACCGCCTTTAGGCGGGGTTAAGTTAAACAGATATAACCCGCATACCTCCACTTCTCTTTTATAATTATTAATACACAATATTCGCCACATGTTTTGTCTCTGTCGTAACTTTGATTTTATAGTTTTAAGTGTCGGCAGAGTTCCGTTATAATCATTCTCGTTGAAAAATTGAGTACAATTTGAAAAAAAAAATTAGTTTTGACAAAATTATTTTTGGTAACTACAAAAAAGTGATGAAAGTATAGTAAAAAAACAAAGTTGTTGGAAAGTTATATAATTGTTAAAGATTAGAAATTATGAAGATGTGGATTTATAATTCAATTTATAGAATTATTGGCCAAAAATCATACCCCGCCTAAAGGCGGAGTGTGCAGTTAATAGGCCCGTCCGGCTAGAAGCGGGGTGGGGGGTTTCAGCCTCGAAAGCAAATTTATCCAGCCCTTTGGATATATGAGTTTATCGCACTAGGATTACTAGGTATGAGTTTTTTCGTTTGCAACAAAAATTTACCTGTTAGAGGATTGAAAAAAATATGCTAATATATGCATTAAAGACCAAATATGCACTAACAAATCAATGCCATTTGAACCCCAATTTCTTGATTCGCAAACTGTTGATCTTTAAGTTCCTATGACTTAACAAAAATAATAGTTATGCAAATACATAGAAATCCGACCCCTACTCATAAGTATGTACATTAAATGAATTACTTGTACATAAGAACGAATTACATTAGCTTAAGTTAAGTTCTGCAGGTTTGCGCAAACGCATAACATTTACTCAAACTCAACTGCTCTGGCAACCGCAATGGCAGGTTGACAGATGTACATACATATGTACACACGTCTGTCAACCTAGTTTTTTTCATTTTACTTTTATTATCATTAATTTTTAGAGAAACCAAAATGTCTTCCGCATTTTTCATCCTCTCGCTCTGTGCTATATTTTTGCCATACATGGACTAAAATAAGTGAACTCTTTAAATAGTTAACCCTTTCGGTACTTCTTTTTTGTTTTTGGTCTTAAAAATCTGTTTTTGCGTTTTTCTTACTCTTTAAGCCATCCTAATGACCAAGCAAAAGGAATTTTTCAAAATATTTTTTTCTAAAGGGGTTTTTTGGCACCATGCCGTATGGCATAGAATGTACTTAACGGAAAGAAATTTCACATACGTGCGTAATGTAGCTTCGGAGGTTTTATGTGTGAAATATACAAATTGTGCACATATACATAAAATTTAAAAAAGGAAAAAAAATATATATATATATTTTTAATAAATCCACTGTAAAATACCGTTTCCCTACCATTTTTGTAATTTTTAGGTACAACCAGTTTAAATAAATAATGTTTTTATTTTAAAACTTAAAAGGCATAAGTACAAAGTATAGGGTGTTTTTTTACAGGTTTGTTTTTCGAATAGAGATAAAACTGGCATTTTGTGGTCAAATCTGGCAACTCTAATGTCATTTATGTTCAGTTTGGTTTGCCATTTCATCATGAGCAGGTTGACAAAAGAACAACGCTTGCAAATCGTGCAAATTTATTTCGAAAATAATGGTTCAGTTCGCGAAGTTTACCGTGAGCTCCGTCCATTTTATGGTCGACATAATCGTCCATCAGAGCAATTAATTCGGTTAACCATGGATCGTTTTCGCACTACGTTTACTCTATGTGATAATACGCATCCGCAGAGACGTCGAACAGTGCGCACCGAAGAAACAATTGCCGCTGTAGAGCAAAGTGTTGAAGAGGACCCGAATGAATCGATTCGCCACCGTGCACAGCAATTGGAGCTTTGTCCATCAACTTTATGGAAGATTTTGCGCAAAGATCTTGGCTTGCGACCTTACAAGATCCAGCTTGTGCAAGAATTAAAGCCGCGAGACCATGCAATGCGTCGTGATTTTGGTGTATGGGCCGAAAATGAGATTGATTTCGATGCTGATTTTCATCGCAAAATTTTGTTCAGTGATGAGGCTCATTTTTGGTTGAATGGCTACGTCAACAAGCAAAATTGCCGCATTTGAAGTGAAGAGAATCCACATGAGACCCTTGAAGCGCCATTACATCCACAAAAACTGACTGTTTGGTGTGCTCTATGGGCTGGTCGAGTCATTGGGACATACTTCTTCCGCAATAATGCTGGAGAGGCAGCTACCGTTAATGGAGACCGGTATAGAGCCATGATAACCGACTATTTTGTTCCCGAATTGGATGGCATGAATGTGGATGAGTTGTGGTTCCAACAAGACGGCGCTACATGCCACACAGCGCACGTCACAATCGATTTTTTGAAGGAAACATTCGATGAGCGCATAATTTCGCGGAATGGACCTGTCAATTGGCCACCAAGGTCGTGTGATTTGACACCATTGGATTATTTTCTTTGGGGATATGTGAAGTCGCTCGTCTACACCAACAAACCAGAAACGTTAGGGGAATTGGAAGCCAACATTCGTGGCGTTATTGCCGACATACGGCCCCATATGCTCGAAAAAGTGGTTGAAAATTGGACCTGTAGAATTGGCTTTATTCGAGCCAGCCGCGGCGGCCACATGCCCGAAATCATATTTAAACATTAATGGCATAAAATTATCCTTCCAATAAAGCCAAATTGATGGACCTTAAAACGATTTTCTTGTGTTTTATTTCAATTCAAAGTTCTATACCCCTAAAAAAAACACCCTTTATGATATATTGATTTTAATAATTCACATACATAACAAAATATATAGAAAATAAAAGTAGAAAACATGAAATGTGTATCCAAGGTAAACTCAGCTCAAATTCCATGGACGAAGTAGATCCGCCTCCGCCTGAAAAAGAAAAGAAATAAGAAAATGATTAATATTTGAAACTAATATTTAAAAAAAGTAGAACTCACCTAATTTTTCATGGTATTCTCTGAAACAGTCCTGTGTACCATTTGGAATGCATAAATGGACGTAACATTTTGAACAAGTGTATCTAGAATATCCCTTGCATCCTTCAACTTTACATACACGTCTTACAGTTTTTCGGGTCACCCAATGAGCAATTCCGTCGAATCGAATTGAAACCGAAGGTTTCCTTTCATAAGATAGCCTAGGTCTCGAAGTTGAGCGTGCCAGAAAGGTCCTCATCCACAATTTGTCTGGGTCTTCCTCGTTTTCTGGAAACGCTTGCAGCCGAAGCCTGTAATAACAACCCCTCAGCAACATCATTTCGGAACGCAAGTAAATCCATTTGATCTTTTTTTCTTATATTGTTGTTATCGCAATCAATGCGATATTCCAGCCAAGAGTTGCACACGGCTAAATCAATAAAATGGTCGAAAACTTTTAGCGTCCACTTTCTGCTTCGTATAGAAATTCGATACAACGATATTAAAAAGTCCATCTTGTCAACTCCTCCCATGTATTTATTATATACACCTACAATATTAGGTTGTGGTACAGCAATTTTCTTCTTTTGTTCAGCACAAAATCTGGTTACCTCTTTGGTTTCTCTGTCACAATAAATAGTCGAAGCCAATTGAACACATCCACCATCCAACCACTTTAGAACACAAATATTTTGGTTTCTTTCAATACAATAGTCATAAGAACCCCTTCCTAATCTTTTCAACTCCTCTGTACCTAGTGGAGCTTTTCCATTTCTATTTCCACGTATGGTGCCTGTTGCCCATATACTCTTTTCTCGCAAATATATTAATAAATTAAGAGTGGTAAAATAATTATCGAAGAATATTTTATGGTTTTATTTTCTGGAATGGGTTTGCAGAGATGAATTACAATATCCGAGCAAAATCCTAAACTGGATTCCCTATTTAATGGGCTTTTTGGGCATATACTGTTTCAATCCAGTTTTTGCTTTGCAAGGAATCATCATTTCGTCACAGCAACAGTTTTCTTCTTTCGGAATTTCATAAGATCTCTTCAAAAAAGTGTTAGTAAGGGGACGAACTCTGTAAAGCTTGTCGTTTGTATTCTCCTCTACAGTAAACTTGACATTATTGCGTATCAAATGAAACCGGGTTCTTCTCATATTTTGACGAAATGATGGTATTTCTGTGGCTTTATTGCAGTACATCGATAATCTTGGAAATCCGATCGTTCCAATTATAATTTCTAAACCTATTAATCTCAGAATTTCTTCTCTTGTAACGTTAATTGCGTTTCCGCTATTTAAAAGTGAGGCTTGATTTGTTGCCTGAGCAATGGTGTCAATAAAGTCATAGGCAAAGTATTTTAAAAAATATGAAACTGTAGTTTCTAGATCGTGCTTGGGATGAGCTACAGAAAAATCTAAGCTTGGAGCATCCCACGACCATTTTGCCCACCTAAAACTATCTATTTCATGAAATCTTGGATTCGTAGATTTAGCGAGATCCGGAATATCATCTTCTGCATCTAAATTGCTCTCAAATAAATGGTTATTCCCATTTGGGTTTGTTAATTCCTCGATCAAAAAAGAATTATTATTGTTATCATTTAAGGTTTCTAATAAAGTATCCAGAACATCATTTTCATTCTCATCATTGTCATTTTCGAAATCAGATAAGTCCGAGTCTTCAAAATTAACTAAGATATTTTCAATTTGATCTTTGTTTAGCTTATGAGACATGGTAATAACATATATACATAAATCCAGTCAAAAGCTATATAAAAAACTTCTATTGACCTTAGCGTCCATCAAACGAATGAGATATTGCTGTAGAAATGATCAAAAATAAATGCAGTTGCTGCGACTTCAGTTCATCAAATGCATTTTTTTATTTCCGTTGGGTAACATCTATGCCGTATAGCATGGTATGAAATGAAAAAAATCGTAGGGCCTTACTCAACTGTCCTATGGTCATAATTTTTTTTAGTCCTATTTAGGAGAATCATTTTCTAAAAAACTGTATACAAAAAGTTAAAAAACGAAAGTATTTTTATTATTATATTATTAATTTTATGAAGCAACTTTTTCTTGCAAAAATCCGAAATCGATAGAGACACTTGTTCTCTTAATTATCACAATTTACTGGATCCAGCCCTGAACATTTTAATTATTTATTTTTAGAGATAAAGCTCCAAAGAAAAATACATAATTAAAAAAAAAAGTCAATGCCTTAAGTTTATGTCACAAAACAGCCATTGAAATGCGACCATGCCATACGGCATAGAATAACCGAAAGGGTTAATAAAGCCGGTTTCGGCGTTCTGCCATTTTCAATGCCTAGTTTCGTTCTAGTTTCGGACGAAAGCAAAAAAATCCATCATGATCAAAAACTGACTGCCCGATGGCGGTGTTGTTCATGTATATGGTAAAGTAAATAAAATAAGGAGTTTAGAGGACAGAAAAACCAGCGTATTGTTAGCTTAATGGTTAGCAGTGCGTGCCAAAATTTCTCTGATGAGTGAAGTCTAGCAGCTTCCGAAATGGATCTATAAGAAAGTCTATGGCGGTTGTTTCTAAAAAAGTTTCCTTCTCTATTCAAATAAAAACGTTTAATAATTAAAAACAATCACAATTTTCGCTATAGAAAAATTATTAGTGGCCTTGAGCTCATTTATAGTCATGATACTTGAAAAATTATTATTCTTTGCCTTAAGCTCGTTTTATGAATGCTTGAAAATGTACAGGCCGTAAAATCAACAAAAAAAGCAATAACATAAAGAATTTCTTCATACCACCAACCACCTTAATCTTTTTTTTCATAAGGGGACCCTGTTACTTTTCATTTTGGCTAAAATTTTTGTTTAATATGACTATGATTCTTCTTCTTTAAATGGTCATCTAACCGCCTGGGCGATTTTGACCGTCCAACATAGCTCGCCAGTCGTTTCTTTGTTGCGCCAACTGACTATGATTGACCGACATTTTAAATGTATTTTTAAGTTAAGTAAAGATTTTAATTAAAACGCGTGTTAAGCAACGACGATGGTTATGGGCCAATAACTTTAGAAATCGATACAACAACAATAAAAGTCATTTTAATAAAAATAACAATGCATACAACAACAATATTCGTCGCAGTTATAGGTATAGAAACGAAAATAAAAGAGGAATAATATTTCTATTATCAATAGTTACAGCAATCGGTCTGGAAAAAGGACAAACAATAGCAACAGACGTGGAATTTCGAGTAAAACTCCTAATGTGCGTGTTTTAAACGCGAATGCCCCTCAGGAGCGAACGCTGGGGGAGCAAAGCTAGATTTCTAAATGAAACTTTCTCCAAAAAGTCGATTTCCTGCTTGAGCCTCAACTGTTCCCATTTAATTGAATTAAAATTTAGTGATTCTTACAACCCATACACTTTTCTAGTATACTCTCAAGGTGATATTTCTTTACTTAAAATTTCAAGTTTACCGGATAGAGTTCAAATTAACGATAAAGATATTAATAACATAACCGGTGTAACAGCAGAAACGGTTTCAACTTTAGGTACAGTGAATACTAATTTAATAGCATACAATTTTTCATTCTACATAAACTACATGCAGTTAACGACGGCTTTAATATACCTACAGACGGCATACTCGGCAAAGATTTTTTTAAAAACATTTAAAATGAATTTCATATCAAAACCGATATGCATTGAACCCGACCCTCTCACAAACACAACCTCATTTTTAGAAATTGCATTTTTGAAAAATTGTGGGCGTGGCAAGGTATCGAATTATTTACAAAATGACGGTAATATGTACTTTTAAGCTGTGATTACTACGGAATGGCTCAGCCGATTTCAAAGATCTTTGTACGATTAGAAAGGTAAAATAAACTTTCGAAAACATACACTGTAAAAATTTTATATTACACTGAAATAGTTAAAGTTTGTTCAGGTAAACTACGTCTGTTCAGGTAAACTACGTCTGTTCATGCTGGAGCACTTGATGTCAAAAAACTTTGGTTTATTTTTTTTTTTGATACCTTTGATATTTTTTTAACAAATCGTAAGATAAATCATGTCCAAAATGTCTTTAATATCTTTATGCGTCATAGTGTTTGGTGGTAGATATACAATTTTTTGCTTATCCAAATTATTTGGACAGTTTTCGATTTAATATTTCATGTTCTCCAAAATTTGTTCGCAATAAGGTTTGATTTTATTTAGTTCGTCTAATAAAGTTGAGAGTGAACCACCTCCAAGTGTATCTGCAATACTTTGCAAAATTTGCCGTGTTTTTTTCTTGCGGTATATATCCTTTTCTAAATATTTTCGCTTCATTGGTGATATATTGTTCCAAGATAAGGAATAAGGAATTATTTTTATTGTCGACGAGTTCGTTGCATTCAAGTGATTTAGTATGGCTGCTGCATGTTGGAACTTCATTATATTCTTCACACAATTCACCGCTAGTCAGATCATGTAAATCATCACTTAGGATTTCTTGTGCTTCTTCACTTTTAGTAGAACGCTGATTATCATTAATGTTGGCAGCCTTCTGCAGTTTTAACCGACAACTTACCGGGCTCATTTTTCGAAGCTGAGAGAATCATTTTTTTGATGGATTCACACGTCTGCACATATGAATTTATTCCGCCATACTTAGTGTCTAGTTTCGTTCTGATCTTTGTCTATCCGTTGCCTTGTATTTATAGTCTGTGGATGCTGTAGCAGGTTATGTTAATATGTGTGTGCATGCGCTGGAGCAGGCAATGGTAATATGCGTCCGTGTATTATGATGTGTCTAAATGGACGCCTGATATAAGGGTTGTTTCTACACGCTCGTTAGCTAAGTGATAGGAAGAGGCAGTTAGAAATCGGTGATTTTTTTAAATTAAAAAAAGGATAAAAACCCGTATTGTTGGCACAAATAACCCAATTTTAAATATAACCGATAAAGTAAAATATGTCAACAATTGCAATATAGTAACTGAAGAAATCACCAATTACACCGTCAGTAAAATCAACGAACTTCAAAAACTCCAGAACGCTTAGAGGAATTTAAAAGTATTTTGCATTGGTTTTTGCTTAACTATACCCAGCGCCACTTTTTTGATGTATGCTTAAAATATGCCTATGTATGTGCTTTAAAAACGGACCATATGTCTCTTATTAACTTTTACGAACAGAATCTTAGACAGACTGCCGCCAACGACAAGAAATAAATAGTCAGGTCGGTAATTTATTGCGAAATAGTTTAATGGAACCATGTTTTTCTAATTACAATAGCCCACTAATTTTAGTACCAAAGAAAAAATTGACAGGTTAAAAGTCATATCGTATGTTCGTAAATTCAGAGCGGTTAATTCGTCGCTGACAAATTTCCGTTTTTCAACTTTGTTTTTTTTTCTGGTTTTCATTAAATTCCACTTCATTCTAACTCTAGGGATGTAACCTCTGATAAAGGAGCTATTCGTTGGAAAGTTTTACACCCACCCTTTTTCACGTATGATCTCATTAGCATTTTTAGGCATCGCGCTATTAAATTTTTTATGTATATTGATTATACTATCGTCGTTGGTTGTAACGAGACACGTCATTTCAAAAATTTTCGAAAGTTAATTTAAATCTGAATCCCAAAAAGTGCAAGTTCCTTCGGTCAGAACTAACCTTTTTACACACAAATAATCTTCAGGCGGTTTACTGCCAGACGACTTCAAAACACATGCGAATGAGATATACAAAGACTCTGTTCCCCGTTTTGTTGCTTTTGCAAATTACTAAAGACCATTTATACCTAATATTGCACAACTGGCAGCACCTTTTGACCGGTTAAGTAAAAAAAAGTAGAATTTGGGAATAGGTGTGTGAAAAGCTTGTAATAAATTTAGATTCGCCCTAAGGTCTCCTCAACTTTTACAATACCCTGATTTTAGTAAAGATTTTATTAATCAGAGTTGATGCTTTAAAAGGTGGATGTGGTGCCATATTAAGCCAAAAGCATGGAGATTGTGACCCATTTGTTTTGCTTCAAAATCTTCCAACAAAGCATAACAGGAAAAATCAATCATTGAGCTAGAACTATTAGCAATCTATTTCGCAATAAAAACAATTTCGTCCATACGTTTACACACATTTCACTGTAAAATCTGATCAACGACCTTTAGTTTATCTTTTCAACAGAAAGATCCAGCATCAAAATGAACAAGAGTATGGTTAGAGATTTCTGAGTATAATTTTACTATAAAATATGTTAAATGCAAATTCAACATTGTGGCTGGCGTGCTTTCACACATATCTTAGCTGTAACAACAAGGTCTAAATCAAAACATTTATTTTGTTGTGTTGATCTTCCGACAGGGCAGTACGCTGATTTTTGTTGGAACGATTTTCCGTCATCCCTTGTCAAGTTTGGGTTTGTGACAAACCGGTTTCGGCGTTCTGCCATTTTCAATGCCTAGTTTCGTTCTGGTCTGTGTCTATCCGCTGCGTTGTTTGTATAGTCCGTGGGTGCTGTGGCAGGTAATGTCAATCTATGTGGTCGTGGTAGGTATCGTTAATATGCGTGTGTGTGTGCGCGGTATTGATACGTCCGAATTGTTATCTGTCCCAAGGGTTGTTTTTGTAGGTATGTAGACATTCCGCTTGTTAGCTAAGCGGTAGGTTGACGTAGGTAGAAATCGCTGATTTTTGCAGTTTGGTTCATATTTCGTTTTTGCTTGTGCATTGTTACGTGTTTGGTGGCTGTACCTGCTGGCTTGTGCTGTTTTTTGTAAACTAGTTTTAAGGGTTCAAATATTTCGTCAGAGATAGTGTTGGTTTGTTCGTTTATGATCCTGCCGTCAAATGTTTTTAACTTGTATATCTCCATGTTCTCAAGTACATTAAGCCGCCGGCCTTTTCCTTGTACGTGAAGTATTCGAGCCGTTGTTTTTATGTTAGCTGGGGTGCAGTTGTTCTCAAACATGTGGTTCGCGAAATTAGATTCTGGTATTATGGTGGGGTTTCGTGTTTTTTTGTTGTAGTCCCTGATATGCTCTCGGAATCTTGTGCTTATTTTTCTTCCTGTTTGTCCTATGTAACTGTATTGACATTCACAAGTAAGCCTATACACTCCGTGTTTGTTGAATGGGTCATCAGAATTAGTGTCGGTTCTTAGTTTTATTACTACAAAAAGACAACAAAATCATGACAGAGGAAACTTTTGAAGTACAACCAGTACAAATTAATGATACATTTTCTTATGATTTCTCCATAAAAACACCGCGACTAAAAACACAAATACAAAATGATTAAATGATAAATTTAAAATTCTCAAGCTTGTGCACACTTAAAACAAAAAAAATTTAATTACTTCACATTGAGAATACCAACGAAATAACAAATTTAGATGAGTTACTCTTGAGGCTTAAAAAAGAAGCCTACATTCACTGTACTAAACAATTAGAATGGCCAAAAATTTTATATATTTTTCTAAGATCTTGCAATTTTAAATTCACTATAACAGAAAACGACAAGAAATAGAAATTAATGACAATTTATCACGAAGAACCACTTTTAGGCGGACACTGCGGTCCAAAAAAATTTTATGCGAAATTAAGAACGTAATACTACTGGAAGAACATGAGTTGCGATATAGCCAAACTTATTAAAATTTGTAATAGATGCCTTTTAAATGAAGTTAAACATAAGTCAAAAAAACTAGTTACTACACCCATACCCTGTGAACCGTTTAATATTTTAATAATATATACAATAGGACCGCTACTAGAATCCAAATATGGTAACAAGTTCGCTGTTACTATGATTTGCGATCTAACTAAATATCTGCTAACTGTCGCTATACCAGATAAATCAGGAAAAATAGTAACCTCAGCAAATTCAACAGCTTACTACAATGACACAGTTGGTACAGTTGATAGACATTACATAGTTTTTAATTAATATTTGAGGGCATATCTAAATGATACAAGTTCCGATTGGAATACTTATCTACTTCACTTTTGTGCATAACACAACAGCAAATACAGTTTTCGATAATAAGTTTTCTCCTTTCGAGTTAATTTTTGGTAAGAAGGCTACACTGCCTCATGAATTACGGAAAGAACAAATGAATCTTATTTATAATGTAGAACATTACAGTAAGGAAGTTAGGTTTAGGATGCAAAAATTTCATGAAATGGGCAAATAATGAATTAATAAACATAAAATTAGAAATAAGACTATATCCGATAAAACGGATAAAGTTTTAACAGAGGTAGAACGATCATAAAATTTAAACTGCTTTACCTTTCCTATATCAAAATTGATGAATGTTTTTTTGAAGTTGTTGTTATGTTAACGTTTTTCCATCAACACGCCTATGCAATTTGGTGTTTCCCTGGTAGGAAGGCAGGCGGTCTACTTTAGAATATTTATATGATGTAACATTGTGGAAAACATATATTTATCTGTTATAGGATAGTGCCAAAAACAATTAGTTTTAGCTCCAAAGGACTACACCTTTTTCAGTTTATATTCAGTTAATATTCATCAATTCATTTTCGTTTGTAACTTTCTGAATAAGAATTGCAACTTTCTGAATATAAACTGAAAAAGGTGTAGAATGTCCCTTATTCACTGCCTTTATTGCTTACCAGTTCTCCTCACGATCGATCAATAAAAACCTAAGGGCAACACTATACTTTACACAATTTACGAGGCATATAAGCATATAAACGACTACTCTGAGTAAGTTTATTTTTTAATCTTACTAAATCATGAATACCCCATGAAATAAACGAGTAGATATGCACATATGAACGAATGGGCACATGCAAAGCCTCTAGCCATTGTGTGTCTCAAATTTTAGTTATCGATGCAAAATTTGTTATAATCGCATTTTTGGATTTATGCAGATTGTGGCAAGATGCTTCCCACAGGTTTGAACGACAGTACTTTTACGACGAATTGTCTCTCCCATTCCGGGTATCGATGCTGTAGTTTAGAGTATACTCGTACTACAACCAGTCTACAACTACTCGTGGTATGAAGGTGATACATATGTGGCATAGACCGGGGTATTGATACTATACTAGAATGTATGTCCCTGCTATAAGGGACCGGAAGTTCCAGGTGCATGCCTTTATATCCTAAATTTTTTTTATAATAAGCTAAAAGTTTACTCAATATAAATCAAAACAACTAAAGCCTTGCTATTTCATTATTTTATGTTAAACTTTTGGCGGCCGCTGTGGTGTGGCTGGCCTACCACACCGAACGTTCAAGGTTCGAGTCCTGGGACAGGTAACTCTGAGCTGCGCCGCGCAACTGGGCTAACACCGTACTCGGTATAGAAAAGCGCCAGCGCCAAGCAGTGTCAAAAACGACTCTGTGCCATAAACATCAATGGGAAATCAACCATAGAGGCATCAAGCTATCAAACATTAATAATGGAACTCGCAGCTAGCGCCAAAAACCGCCGTGGCGGTAACTAACGAAATGAAAATTGTCCTGTTAGTTGTCTTACAATGGCTTGGGTGGGATGACGCCTTTTTATGTGTCGTATAGGGCTACACGTAGACTTTAACTTTGTGCCCCCTTTCTTCGGAACAGTAAAGCTGATTTTTTTAACCATCCTACTAAAAGTAAGTTAGAATTTTATACATGTACGAGGTGTGTTCAAAACGTATCGCGAATTTTGAATTTTCGCTGGTTACGTATATTCGAATTTCGAATTTTTTGTGGCGTTATGTTGGTACTCATGTCTCTCACTTATGCCGACAAGCTCGGCCATTTTGAATGTTCAGTTAATTGTTGACAGCTGCTTTGCTTGCACGTGTTTTGGATCGTCTTCGATTTTTACCTATTCAAAAAAATGGATCAAAGAACCTGTATCAAATTTTGTGTGAAAAACGAAATTAAGTGCGCGGATGCATTCCGAATGTTGACTGTGGCATACGGAGAAGCTACCTTGGACCGAAGCAACGTTTATCGGTGGTACCAAATGTTCTCAGAAGGCCGAGAAGATGTGCAAAGAAGAACAAAAATTGGCTTTTGCACCACGATAACCTAACCCTAAACTGAAGAGGCCCATGAAAGGACGACGTTACGCTTCTCTTGACGAGATAAAGACGGCATCGAAGGAGGAGCTGAACAAGATACAAAAAATGATGTTTTGAAGTGCTTCGAAGATTGGAAAAACCGTTGGCACAAGTGTATAATATCTCATGGGGATTACTTTGAAGGGGACAAAATAGATATTCATGAATAAATAAATAATTTTTGAAAAAACACAAAATTCGCGATACTTTTTGAACACACCTCGTATACCTTAAATGCTATGCAAACTTTATAGTTTCAGCGACTCCAAAATAACAGCGCCAAAAATCAGACGAATACTAGCGCTGACACTATGCGTTAATAGAAGAGAAGGCGCTGTTATCGATTAATGGCGCCACGCGGTGCTATTGCGATGGAGTTTTGAGCAGACGCCACAGATGGCGCCGGTGTTAATGTGCCAGAGCCAAAAAATTTTAGTTATTACATCAAAAGTGGTTAGAAAAAGTTTTTTTCATAATCGTCTTGTATCGGCGCTTAATCCCCTGGTCGAGTTTGGTCGTTACGTATCAGGGATGACTCTTTTTATCGATAACAGATGCCAATTGGAAATACAGGGTGTTTTTTTTACAGGTTTGTTTTTCAAATAGAGATAAAACTGGCATTTTGTGGTCAAATCTGGCAACTCTAATGTCATTTATGTTCAGTTTGGTTTGCCATTTCATCATGAACAGGTTGACAAAAGAACAACGCTTGCAAATCGTGCAAATTTATTTCGAAAATAATGGTTCAGTTCGCGAAGTTTACCGTGAGCTCCGTCCATTTTATGGTCGACATAATCGTCCATCAGAGCAATTAATTCGGTTAACCATGGATCGTTTTCGCACTACGTTTACTCTATGTGATAATACGCATCCGCAGAGACGTCGAACAGTGCGCACCGAAGAAACAATTGCCGCTGTAGAGCAAAGTGTTGAAGAGGACCCGAATGAATCGATTCGCCACCGTGCACAGCAATTGGAGCTTTGTCCATCAACTTTATGGAAGATTTTGCGCAAAGATCTTGGCTTGCGACCTTACAAGATCCAGCTTGTGCAAGAATTAAAGCCGCGAGACCATGCAATGCGTCGTGATTTTGGTGTATGGGCCGAAAATGAGATTGATTTCGATGCTGATTTTCATCGCAAAATTTTGTTCAGTGATGAGGCTCATTTTTGGTTGAATGGCTACGTCAACAAGCAAAATTGCCGCATTTGGAGTGAAGAGAATCCACATGAGACCCTTGAAACGCCATTACATCCACAAAAACTGACTGTTTGGTGTGCTCTATGGGCTGGTGGAGTCATTGGGCCATACTTCTTCCGCAATAATGCTGGAGAGGCAGCTACCGTTAATGGAGACCGGTATAGAGCCATGATAACCGACTATTTTGTTCCCGAATTGAATGGCATGAATGTGGATGAGTTGTGGTTCCAACAAGACGGCGCTACATGCCACACAGCGCACGTCACAATCGATTTATTGAAGGAAACATTCGATGAGCGCATAATTTCGCGGAATGGACCTGTCAATTGGCCACCAAGGTCGTGTGATTTGACACCATTAGATTATTTTCTTTGGGGATATGTGAAGTCGCTCATCTACACCAACAAACCAGAAACGTTAGGGGAACTGGAAGCCAACATTCGTGGCGTTATTGCCGACATACGGCCCCATATGCTCGAAAAAGTGGTTGAAAATTGGACCTGTAGAATTGGCTTTATTCGAGCCAGCCGCGGCGGCCACATGCCCGAAATCATATTTAAACATTAATGGCATAAAATTATCCTTCCAATAAAGCCAAATTGATGGACCTTAAAACGATTTTCTTGTGTTTTATTTCAATTCGAAGTTCTATACCCCTAAAAAAAACACCCTTTACCAAGGACGACCATCTCAGTCCAAGGAGGTCCTTACTTCTCAACAGCTTACTCAGTTGACAAGAGGGATTCTCCGTTGAATTTTGAGGCTGCATTTATCTATATTATATAGATGAAGGCCCTCCCAGTTTCAAATTTGTCTTCTTGAAGTTCTGGTTGATGCTTTAGTCGCGCAATACACTAGATATATCCTTCTCTGCCATATTAAGGAGACTGATTTGCGGTAGTTGGTGCGATTAGCGGGATCGCCTTTTTTATAATTAAAGTAAAGGGTGTTTTTTTTAGGGGTATAGAACTTCGAATTGAAATAAAACACAAGAAAATCGTTTTAAGGTCCATCAATTTGGCTTTATTGGAAGGATAATTTTATGCCATTAATGTTTAAATATGATTTCGGGCATGTGACCGCCGCGGCTGGCTCGAATAAAGCCAATTCTACAGGTCCAATTTTCAACCACTTTTTCGAGCATATGGGGCCGTATGTCGGCAATAACGCCACGAATGTTGGCTTCCAATTCCCCTAACGTTTCTGGTTTGTTGGTGTAGACGAGCGACTTCACATATCCCCAAAGAAAATAATCCAATGGTGTCAAATCACACGACCTTGGTGGCCAATTGACAGGTCCATTCCGCGAAATTATGCGCTCATCGAATGTTTCCTTCAATAAATCGATTGTGACGTGCGCTGTGTGGCATGTAGCGCCGTCTTGTTGGATCCACAACTCATCCACATTCATGCCATCCAATTCGGGAACAAAATAGTCGGTTATCATGGCTCTATACCGGTCTCCATTAACGGTAGCTGCCTCCAGCATTATTGCGGAAGAAGTATGGCCCAATGACTCCACCAGCCCATAGAGCACACCAAACAGTCAGTTTTTGTGGATGTAATGGCGTTTCAAGGGTCTCATGTGGATTCTCTTCACTCCAAATGCGGCAATTTTGCTTGTTGACGTAGCCATTCAACCAAAAATGAGCCTCATCACTGAACAAAATTTTGCGATGAAAATCAGCATCGAAATCAATCTCATTTTCGGCCCATACACCAAAATCACGACGCATTGCATGGTCTCGCGGCTTTAATTCTTGCACAAGCTGGATCTTGTAAGGTCGCAAGCCAAGATCTTTGCGCAAAATCTTCCATAAAGTTGATGGACAAAGCTCCAATTGCTGTGCACGGTGGCGAATCGATTCATTCGGGTCCTCTTCAACACTTTGCTCTACAGCGGCAATTGTTTCTTCGGTGCGCACTGTTCGACGTCTCTGCGGATGCGTATTATCACATAGAGTAAACGTAGTGCGAAAACGATCCATGGTTAACCGAATTAATTGCTCTGATGGACGATTATGTCGACCATAAAATGGACGGAGCTCACGGTAAACTTCGCGAACTGAACCATTATTTTCGAAATAAATTTGCACGATTTGCAAGCGTTGTTCTTTTGTCAACCTGTTCATGATGAAATGGCAAACCAAACTGAACATAAATGACATTAGAGTTGCCAGATTTGACCACAAAATGCCAGTTTTATCTCTATTCGAAAAAAAAACCTGTAAAAAAAACACCCTGTATAAGTATATAAAAAAATTAAATGTCAGTTCAGTGAATACATACTTGTGTGGAACCGCCGTAAAAGTTACAACTGCTTTATTCTATATTTCAGGTCGAACTTAGGGATCACGATCACACCGTAGAATGTATTGCTTGGGCGCCAGAAACAGCGACATCTTTTATAAATGAAGGTACTGGTGTAGATAACAAAAAAGGCCACCATCCAGGACCATTTCTAGCATCAGGATCTCGAGATAAAACTATTCGGGTATGTTATTTAGCATAAGTAAGAATGTGTGGCGTACCTGAAAAATGACGTCTTTAAGTTTAAGTCTTCCTGCAATGTATTCTTTCCAATTTTAATTCCAAGAAACTATTTATTTGGCGCTATATAGCGAGGAGATAAAGGCAGAGTCTCTCTACCCATTTATGATGTGATGCTTCTTACTTTTCTTACAAATTGGCGGGACCTACAGTTTTTGCCTTCCATGGCAGAAATACACTCGGAGAGTTTGCCAAACCACTGCCTAGGAGCGACCCCGTTCTGAAAAAATGTTTCAACCCGTTTTTGATGTTACCAAGACTCGAACGTTGGACTAGCAACACCACTGCGGCTGCCAATTTACCCCGTAATATTTTAGCTATGTGAAACTTTCACCTACAAATGTAAATAAAGAGGCAAAACGGCACGTCATTTCTGTGTCCATGGAAAAGTTTTCTATATCCAGCTTTTGTTAAAAAGTTATTTCTACAAATTCAAATAATGAAACTTTCCTGCAACACGCAAAGCAGCCAGGTCTGTGAAGCAGGCACCTCCTGAATAATTATATAAGGACACATGGTTTTTTAGTTTTTCCGACTTTTGTTCGAAAACTATTCAAAAAAATTGCTTGTAAGAAGTTAACTTTTTATATTCATTAACTAGCATTAACTAGTTTGCAGTTAAATTGACAAAAATCGTTCGGCTATCTGTCAAGATAAAGTACCTGTTAGTCATAGCTGGAGATGGTGAAGACCGCCCAAAGAACAATTATTTACAAGGAAATATAAAGTAGATCCAAGTAATAAAAAGATTACCAGATAATTATTATTATTATTTCTTAAGTAATATATCTATATATATACATATTATAAAACAAAGGCTAAGATTTATGATTTTTAAGATATCGGTGACCACAGCAACTTTATGTGAAATATTTGAGTATTAAGTTTCATAATTTTTTACACCAATTGGTGAATAAGAAAACAACTAACAACTTAGTACGAGGTGTGTTCAAAAAGTATCGCGAATGTTGTGTTTTTTCAAAAATTATTTATTTATTCATGAATATCTATTTTGTCCCCTTCAAAGTAATCCCCATGAGATATTATACACTTGTGCCAACGGTTTTTCCAATCTTCGAAGCACTTCAAAAAATAATTTTTTTGTATCTTGTTCAGCTCCTCCTTCGATGCCGTCTTTATCTCGTCAAGAGAAGCGTAACGTCGTCCTTTCATGGGCCTCTTCAGTTTAGGGAACAAGAAAAAGTCACAGGGGGCCAGATCTGGGGAATACGGTGGCTGCGGCATCATTAGTGTGTTGGTTTTGGCCAAAAAGTCGCGCACAAGCAACGATGCGTGAGCAGGGGCGTTATCGTGGTGCAAAAGCCAATTTTTGTTCTTCTTTGCACATCTTCTCGGCCCTCTGAGAACATTTTGTACCACCGATAAACGTTGCTTCGGTCCAAGGTAGCTTCTCCGTATGCCACAGTCAACATTCGGAATGCATCCGCGCACTTAATTTCGTTTTTCACACAAAATTTGATACAGGTTCTTTGATCCATTTATTTGAATAGGTAAAAATCGAAGACGATCCAAAACACGTGCAAGCAAAGCAGCTGTGAACAATTAACTGAACATTCAAAATGGCCGAGCTTGTCGGCATAAGTGAGAGACATGAGTACCAACATAACGCCAGAAAAAATTCGAAATTCGAATATAGTACGTAACCAGCGAAAATTCAAAATTCGCGATACGTTTTGAGCACACCTCGTATACTGGGGGCCACTTGCATAAAAGCTGGTTAATGCCAATCGGCTATTCATTTGACAGCTTACCGAACGATTTACGTTAATTGAAGGCCGGTTAGCGTTAAGGTGCAGTTAGTTTTACAAAGCGAACTTTTGGTAAATGACGGATGCGTCCACGGTGACATACTGTATCAGCAGAGTGCATGCGTTGTGCTCAGAGAACGCAGGTTTCTTGCGATTCGTGGTTCTGGGGAATAAATAAAACGCCCACGATTTATCGTTTGTATATACGACATATGGTAGTGGTGGGTGTTTTATTTCCTATAAGGTATTAAATATAAGTCAGCAAAGTTATTAAAATTTTTGTGGAATATTGACACTTTTGTGCTTCTTGCCCAATATGTACCCCACGAATGCCGCTAATTTTCACTCGGATATAATGTCTGCCATATCTGGTACCTATTTTTGGCGAAGCTGGCGTTCTAAAATATTCACAAACGCTATTACAACTTTTAATGTTACCACTATTCATTAAATTATAAATATTATTTCATAATATATTCGCCAACCGTAATCTAACCAGAGTCACCAACATCCAATCTAGCCAGTATGCATGCCGGACGTTTGTACACACCAGCTTTCATTTGCACTCGCGAGGTTCTTACTAGCCCATCTACGCTTGGAAAAACTTGTATGTTTTGTCCTATCGATGAGTGTTGTCACAGATGAGGACGATGTCAACTACTGCCAGTGTGTTTCGTACGCCGTACGACTTCGTTCGCCTCGTCAATTCGGGCAAGTATTTGTCTACCCACATCTTCCAGAATCTGTGCTGCATTTGCTGGATCTTGTACCACTGCTTCCTGTTGTTGTTGTTGTAGCGACTACTTAACCTGCCTAGGATGTCACCCCTCATCCAACACTGTCATCAGGCTCTTCTAACGGAAGTCCAAGAAACCTCGCGGCTTCAACAGGAGTGGACCAGAGGGAAATTGGTGCTAGAAGAGTGGGATCAGTTGAGCAAATGAACAGATGGTTAGTATCGTGGGGAGACACGCCGCATGCCGGGCAGACATTTGGCATGTCAGGGTTCAGTCTGGATAGGTAAGTGTTTAGTCTGTTACAGTATCCAGAACGAAGTTGAGCCAGCGTGACTCTTGTCTCCCTGGGAAGTTCGCGTTCCTCATCGGCAACAGGTGGAGCTTGTAGGACTGCATTCACTGGACGAGACCTGACAAAGGAGTTTACCGACTCCGTGTGGATGAGGTTGAGGGCCCGCCAGTGCACCTTTGGATTAAACGGCGAGAAAATGTTATGCCGGATCTCGTCATAGTGCTTACGGAGGTGACTCCTTATTCTCCTGGGAGGCGGATTTTCGTTGAGGAGGCTCCTGTTCGGGTGGTGCGGTTTGTGGCAGTTAAACAGGAATTGCCTGGTCAACATCTCACAATGCTCTTTGAAATCGAGGATTTTTGCCTCATTATGAAGATGGTGCTCAGGAGACATAAGGAGGCACCCCGTGGCAGTTCTGAGTGCGGTGTTTTGGCAAGCCTGCAACCTCCTCCAATGTGTGTCTGCTAACCCTGGCGACCATATTGGCGTCGCGTAGCTCAGAACCGGCTGGCCGATTGCCTTGTACGTTGCCGGTAACGTTTCTTTGTCTTTCCCCCAAGTACTGCCAGCTAGTGACTTGAGAATTTTGTTACGGCTTTGTACTTTGGTGGCAATCGCGGCTACATGAGCACCGTATTTGAACATGTTATCAAACGTGACCCCTAAGATTTTGGGGTGTGTGACAGTCGGAAGCTTAATGCCGTCGACGTAGGCGTCTAATTCCATGTTCGCCTGCGCTGTCCACGTCGTAAATAAGGTGGCCGAGGATTTGGTCGGTGACAATTTCAGGTTCCGTGCAGCGAAGAAACTGGAAAGGGTTGGAAGGTAGGAGTTAATTCTCGAGCAGAGCTCATCAAGGGAGGGTCCAGTCGCCAGGATCGTGCAGTCATCGGCGTAGGAGACGATCGAGACGCCTTCTGGTGGGGAAAGGAACCTCGATATGTAGTAATTATACAAAAGCGGGAATAGGACACCACCCTGTGGCACCCCCTGCTTAATTATACGTGGTTTTGATCTTTCGCCTCTAAATTCAACCGATGACTGCCGACCATTCCGATAGTTGGCAGTCCAACGCTTTAGACAGGGGGGAAGGTTTGCATCCTCCAGGTCGTTAATGAGTTGTGCATGATTAACAGTGTCGAAAGCTTTCGACAGATCAAGCGCAACTACCACGGTCTTGTCATTTGGGCGAGATTGGTTGAGACCGACACCTATCTGTGTGGTGATGGCGTTTAGCGCGGTGGTATTGCTATGCATTTTGCGGAATCCATGCTGATGTTTGGCTAGCCGCAGGTTAGCGGTACAATAAGGGAGCAAGACCGTCTCCAGGGTCTTCACTACTGGCGAGAGGAGTGATACCGGTTGATACGACTCCACCTCGTTGGCCGGCTTGCCGGGCTTTAGTAGTGGCACCACCTTTGTCTGTTTCCATCTTTCTGAAATGACAAAGGTGGTCATGGACAGATTGAAGACGGTTGTTAGGTACCTTACTCCCTCTTCACCGAGATGTTTTAGCATCAGCATGGATATACCGTCTGGGCCAATAGATTTGGAGTTTTTGGACCCCCGTATGGCCTCCCGAACCTCTGTGGTGGTGATGGCAATGGGCGCTTGCTGTTTTTGCGTTTGTGCGCTTCCCTGATGGCACGCCTGATTTCCTTGTCAACCGCAGGATGCAGTACAAATTGCCGGCAGAAAGCGCTCGCGCATATCTTTGGTTTCGACTGTATCTTATCACCGAAGGTGATGGATATTTTGTCGTTAGGTTTGGTCGGATTAGACAAGGATTTAACAGTGGACCATAATTTGCCAACACCAGCAGAGAGGTTACAGGACCTTAGGTGCTCCTCCCATTTGGCGCGTTTGTGTTGATCAACTAGCCGTCTGATTTCCGCATTGAGATATTGAATTTGGGGATCCGTAGGGTTCAAGCGTCGCACGTGGTCACGTTCTTTAGCCAGGGCGCTGCCTCTCCGGGGAAATACGGACGTATCTCCTTTATTCTACCTGATGGAATATATTGATTGGAGTCTGAAGCTATGACCATGCGAAACGCTTTTTCCCCTTCTCGTACATCAGGCGGGGTGGGAAGAGCAGCGAAGGTGCTCTCTGTGAAATTAAGAAACCCAACCCAATCAGCTTTACTGAAGGTAGTGAAGGTGCGCTTCTCAGAAGTAATGAAGTCATTGGGGCGATCGATTGAGAGGACTATCGGCAAATGGTCCAATGCAAGAGTAAGCATTGGTCGCCATTCAACGCAGTTTATGAGACCTGCGCTGACAATTGTGAGGTCTGGCGAACTGGAACAATTTACCGCAACTCTCGTGGGGGCGTCCCCGTTCACAGTGCAAAACGTCGAATCGTCTATTTGTTCAGCCAATTCCTGTCCCCTACCATCAACCTATAGGCACGATTATCGCCTCTGAGTAACGCACTGATGTCAGGGTGGTAATCTCTCGGACAGCAGGTGGCAGGAGGTATATAAATATTAATGATTTCAAAGTCGACGTCGCTTGTCCGGACAACCATTCCTTGACGTTCCAGGAGGTTGTCCCTCGGGTCGACGTCAGACTCAAATAGACGATCTGTGCAATAGATTGGTGAGTAATGAAGGCGAGTCTGCCCCAAGTCCTCTCTCTCGGTCACGCCGGTGGATGTTGTAGCCGTCACAAGTCCGAAGATTTGATCGGCCGTTTAACTTCGTCGTCTGAATGGCAGCGATCTTGAGGTTCTGTCGCTTCATGAAACTCACTATTTCACTCACTTTCCCGGTTAGACCGTTGCAGTTTAGCTGTAGGACACGAAAGTGCGAAGGGGGAGAAATATTCACGCTGGGAGTCAAGGACTCGTGCGTATGCCTTGTTGGAAGCAGGCTGGGTCGCGCACTGCGTCGCACTCTAGAAGACGAGGGATCCGAAGCACCGGAAGGTGGCGAATCGGTCGACGTTGTAGGTTGCGTAGCTCGACAACATGGCGCAACGTACGTACCAGTCCATAAGTTCCTGTTTCCAAGTTGACAACATATAAGCAGGTGACATAGGCCAAGGCAGGAGTTGCATTTGACTGATGTTGCAGGTGTTTATAGTCTCAACCGACAAACAGAGCACATGGTGTAAGGGCCCAGGAGCTGGTGGCTCTGGCTTACATTTGTGCTAGTGCTGGAAGAAGAAGGGGAAGTTGAAAGTGGGAGGGGGGTCGGCTGTCGCTCGGCATTGCTCACAGCTGAAACTGAGGTGCTACGTAGAATGTAGCTGTGATCGGCTGTGTGAGGTGTTGGCGCCTTTGGGCGTGAGCGGCAGCGGGTGTTACACACTACTTGCTGGACGTTATTAGTGCTGTTAGTCGTGGAGACTGTTTCTGAAGCTTGTGACGGTGCGATACTGGATCGTCGTTGGCCACGGGGCGTCCTAGGGCGTGAACAGCAAGGGGCCACAAAAGTTTTGTAGAAACTAGGATGCCTGTGTGTGGAGGGATTTAGCGCGGAGCACCTAGTTTTGTGCAACCATCTTTTACAAGAATTGCATTGGATGGAGTGTGAACGTTTAACGTAAATCTTCTTCCAGCAGACGCAGCAGATCCATTCTCTTGGACCCGGGTTGGATTCGACCCCATCCCGGAGCAGGAGAGTTTTGAGCAGCCCTGCTGCAAGGACCTGCAGCCCTTGGTCGGATATAAAAATCCGAGTCATTCCGGTACGATAGAACCGGCTTTTGTGGGAATGACCACTGCTTCCTAGTCGGAATCATCTTCCTCGCGCGGAAGGGGCGTTTGTTCGGAGTTTGGACCACCTAAAAGAAAATGATCAGCGGTTAGCGTTTGGCCATTCGTCAGTCGGTTCGTTTAGCGTGATATACGTCAACGGTCGAGAATTTACTATATTTTCTGCTTCGCACATGAGACTATGCTCCTGGAGGTTTAAGTTATTCAGCGCATGTCCCATGGCTTTTTTCTACGCTTCGTAGAAGTCGCTCCCAGCAGCCGCCAGCATGAGGATTCAGAGGACAATTGAATATCCATTCGATGTTTCTGCTCGCCAAAGCATTAAATATTTTCCCATTGTCGAAGTCTACGCTCTGGCGTCTCAATTCATTGTCGGCCAATAAAGTTTGTACCTTTGTCAGGGCGTATACGTAAAGGGGGGTTTCTTGGCGGTTTATCAAATTGCATATACATATGAGGCAAGTATCCGTCGACAAATCTTTCTTGAGCTACAGGTGCACGGCGCGGATCGCAAGGCAGGTAAATAGAGCGATCCAACGCTTTTCGCTCCTTCGACCAACCGCGACAGTAAACGGTCCCATATAGTCTAGACCGATGTACATGAATGGCCTAACGAAGGATGTAAGTCTGTCGCCTAGGAGTTGACCCATTTGCGGTGGATTCGGATTGGCTCTTTCTCTTATACAGACCTGACATCTTATCGCAGATCGACGCACCTCTGCCCTGATTTGTGGAATCCAATTCGCCGTACATCCGCTATTATCGTTCCTGCTCTGGCTTGCAACCTTTTTGCAATTACTTTGTTACCATCGCCGTTGCTGTGTATGCCGACTGGATGGGGCTGAGGGCATCAGCCCTCATGGCCTTTGCGAGGTCGCGTGTACTTATCGCTGAACCGGATACGCTTGCTTTTCAGCACAACTTGCTGGTCGGAATTGGGTGGGATAGTTGGTTAAGGGGATGTGGGCGACCTGGAACCATAAAAGCGGTCTTCTCTCGGGAACTCCCCTCCAGCGGGATCTGCCAAAAGGCGTCCTTGAGATCCACCCAAGTGATGAAAAATGTATCCTTAAGTCGACTGAGAATCCCTTCGACGTGTTGAGTGGGATACGCATCCTTCTTCGTCCGCTCATTCAGTTTCCTCAAGTCGAGACAGAGTCTGTTCTTCCCCGGCTTCTACACCAGCACTATTGGCGAGCTCCTCGCGTTATCACTTTCTTCGATAACTTCAAGCTTCAAAATTCTATCTATCTCTTGGTATGTGCCTTTCTGTTTTACTGGGGACAAGGGATAATAACGCTGCTTTAGGGGCACCGTTTCATCATAGACCTCGATGACGTGCTCCATCAAATGTGTCTTTCCTAGTCTTAGATTAGCAGAACATGGAAACAGACCTTTGACTTGCCTGACTCTCCGTTTTGGAGATAGCTCACCCACGCTGGAACTTGCCCCAAAAATCTATGCCTAAGTAGAGTTCTTGTTTCAAACTTGGTACTACATAGAAAGTTAAGTTATCCACGGATTCCACGTCATCTGCGCACAGCAGTTTCAGCGCGCCCCCTCCTACACAACTAATCGACGCGGTGCTGTCTAACAGACCTGTCATCTTGACTCCATTAACGATGACCTCCATGTAAGGCCTCTGTTCCAACCCCGTTCCTTATTATAGTCGCTTATATGGCTCGCCTATTCCGTCTTTTTTCTTTTGTCTTATTTCTTAACTTCTTAATCTTCTTTCTGTTTCTTTCCCTGTATTTCCCTTTCCCTTCTGATAAATTTAATCTCCAAAAAGTCTTCTTCTCACCTCCAAATAGGGCGCTCTTCTTTCCTCCCATGTCCTTAGTGGCCATGTCTTCTGACGGCCCTTCCCGCAGTTGCCGCCACCCCATTGGTTTTCCTGTTTACACCTATCGCACAGCACGAACCTGGTCCGCATCTCATTACATTTGAAACAAACGTGGTAATGGAATCGCGAGTTGCACGTGCATCTTCATCGGAGATCGGCCTCGCGGACGCGTGACTGGTCCTTGGTGCCTTGGATCCCTGCTTCGATTCTTTTCATTGAGAAGGTTTCTGACGTCGGTCCTCTGACGCCTCCAATGAAGTCTCTTCCGTGATGTCGTCTAGGTTCTCTTCCTTCAACTGCTGCAGTGTCTCAATACGCCATCCGAAGATCAGGTTCTTGATTTTATATTTTAAATTGCGTCTCATTAGATTAACTAAACTAAGTTCGGGCATTTTGGTCTTAATCGTGAAAGCCATACCCTTAATGGTAGCATAAAATTTGTCAAACGTTTAGACAAATTCTTGCTTCCGCTCGTTCAAGGCCTGCCTGATCTCTTCGTCGCAATCTGCTTTCCTGAACTGGCTCAAGAGCGCACATCGGAGAACCCTACATTTTGCCGCATGCTCTTCCATAAACAACTAGAAACAGTCCTGAGCTGCCCCCTCCAACAGTAAATGGAAATGGGCATATATATCTTGAAAAAAAAATATTGTGATGTTTTAGAGGTAGAGAACCCGAAACAGAAACCTCTCGATGGGTATCGTCTTCGAGTTCCCAGCATACCTCTAACCCCAATCTTTAATAATTTTAGATCTCAACTTGTTCGTCTTCGCAACATCCTTACCTATGTTAGGCGAAGCGGAGAATAACTGGCCACAAGAATACGACCTTCGCTCCACCACCGGACCATTTCCATCGTGCTCCTGGCAATCAAGCTCCCTTGCCTGCTCCCCAGTTTCCGAATCTTTACTCGAATTATAACTCATGTGGTTTTTCTCTACAGCGGAAACCCTATCCTCCAAGCTACGCATATCCTTCCGAACCTTTGACATGGCTTCGTGGAGAGTTTTCACTGTGGTTCTGTTAACATCCATTTGGTATTGGAAGAACATTCACACGAACGTGGTAGCAACTCGCCGCTCACCTTGTCCAGAAATGTCATTTCCGGCGCCGGAAAATCGCTCTCTGACTAGTCCACGATGTTCCAGCAGCTCGATCATTATCCATGTCTGCTGCTCCTTCTCCGCCGGCTGCGCCGTCCTGACCCATGGCGTTATTACTACTACGCAGTCCGATTTTCCGTAGACCCTTTCTTGTCATTATGTGTCTGGGCGGCAGAGCCAAACCTCAGAAAAAAGTATTTCCGGATTTGCGAAACCGTGCGCTTATAAAGTTTAAAGTTTACTTAAATTCCGTACTATAAAAATAAATATTAAAATTTTTGTCAAGAGATTTAATATGGTACTTACATATTTTCAATTGTTTTTTTAATAATTTACTTTTTATCCATTTTATTAGCACTTTTCAAATCTCATCGACTCGCCAGCGACTGTAAAATGGTTGTAGAAAGATGATCGGTTTTGTATTCACAGGCGCTCACTAAGCAATCGGTTCGACACACGCAATTGCTCGATGATCGCTAATTGCTTAACAGTCGATTATTTATTCTTCTTCGACACTCACAATAGGGGTGCTAGTTATTTATATATTTTTTCTTACCTTGGATGTCTTCTTTGCTGCACGAAAAGGCCGGAAGTTGAGCAATGCAAAGTCAACTGCACTTGCTATCTGTCATAATGCAGTGTTCTTCTGCCTTGCCGACTCCGCAAGGTTGCATGAGCTGACGGACCGGTCCGTAGCTACGGTCAGTTCACACTTTTCGTAACAACTTTGAAATTGCAGAGCCCAACCTATTACCCTACTTAAATCCATCAACGTTGAAATTTTCTTAAAAATTTATGTATCAGTTTAACCGTCAAAAGTGAAAATGTGGCTCAATTCTTAATACGTGCTTGAACTCGCCTCGTCCGCGGGTGTAATCTTGTGAAAGGAACTTCGGCCCGTTGATCCAGGTAGAGTTACGCTTGTGGATTTTCAGACGAGTCACCCAATCCCCCGCATTTAAACCGTGTGGAATCCATCGCCACCCGTTAATGTTGCTATCTTCAAAAATTTCATTTACGCGGTGAGCCACGTTCGGTTTATATCTCCGATGATCCGATTTTATACACGCTAGGACTGTTTTGGAATCACTCCACATTACTACTCTTGCTGGGAACTTTTCGCGATATTCAAGGATAATCTTTCGGACCTTTGTTGCCAACACAGCTGCCTGCAGATCGAGACGGGGAATAGATATTAATTTTAACGGTGCGCACTTTCTTTTGCCAGTGATGAATATCGGGTGCGTGGTTCTCGTTCCGTCCGGAAACCTCCAGTAAGCTACTGCGCACAGGCTCACTTACATCAGCAAAAATGTGCAACGCGACTGGTAATTGTTTGAAGTACAGTCCGTAGCACCGCCAATATCTTAATCGCTATCAGCCACTTTAACCATGCCTGCACGTCAAGTGGATTGTAGTAGGGAGCTTCACTTCCATGGTTTACTTCGCCGCCATTCCAAAGGGGTCAAACACGGACATTGTTACACTCAACAGTTGGTGCTTCGTTGGCTTCCTCTGACCGCCAAGTACGGCTGGATCAACTTTGGCAAAGGACAATGCGAACGGGAAAACATCACGGACCACATCCCAGTGTAACCCGAGAACCTTTTAAAATACGTCAGCATTATCTGTATTGAGGTTCAAACAAGCAGGTGTTCCTTTTCTGCATTCATGCGGTTGAAGAGCTGTTCGGAATTTGGTACGAAACGCTTTATATTGAATCCATGTTACTTGTTCAGTGATTCGAATTGCCTCATCTTCGGCTGCTTCGGGGAACTGATCTCTAAACTTCTCTGCATTTTTGTTTTTTATGAACTGGGCAGAGCTCGGTGAGCAAGTAACCCCAAACGTCATAACGTTCATACAATATACCTCTAATGGATGTTTAGAGTCAGTCCTCCATAGGAAGCGTTGTGCTCCTCTATCCTCAGCGCGTAAATTCACCTGGTGAAACATCTCCACTTTGTCTGTACAGACACCCACTAGCCTTTGCCGAAATTTCAACAGGATAGTGGCCAAAGGCTGATTCAAATTTGGACGGCTAAGCACTGTCCAGTTCAAGGATACTTCTTCAACTTGTGCTGCCGCGTCGAGAAATAGCATAATTTTTCCGGGTTTATTTACGTTCCACACGCCAAAGTGTGGTAGATACCAGCTGCGCTTGTCTCAAACCACTGCCTCATCTGCTGTCAACCTTTTTGTAAAGCCCTTCGCTCATTATCTGTAGGTAAACTGATTTTAAGTTGTCGTCTCGCTTTAATTTCCGTTCCACAGCCAGCATCCTGTTTTCTGCCATCTTTCGACTATCTGGTAGTTCTACATTTTCCTGCTTCCACAACAGGTCTGCTTCAAATTGGTGACCCCTTCTGACGGTCGAGCTCTCTAATAACGCTGTGGCTTTAGTTGTTTTTATTTATTTAAAATCGACACAACATAATATGGTCGACTGCCAGTGAATATAAAATTGTACATGAGTAACTTAAAAGTAATAAATTAAGAAGAAAATGAGGAAATAAAGAAAATTAAGAAATGAACTTCCGATACTGATACATTTGTACAGGTCAGTATAGCGCAAGCACCAATTACACAGAGGGTCATTTTTGGCAAAATTTAAGCGAAAAAATGATAACTGAAAAGGCACGTAGTGTCTAGACGTCCCAGCAGGAACATCTAAGTTTAGTCGACTTACAAGGCTAGAAGAGTCAATCTCGCCGAGAATCAGCTTATGCAGGAACATTACTCCAAGTAATATCCTACGATTTTCAAGTGCTGGCAGATTAATAAGAATAAGCCTACTTCTATAAAGTGGAAGATGAAGACTTGATTCCCAATTAAAACTGCGTAAAGCAAAAATAAAAAATTGTTTCTGCACTGATTCAATTCCCTTTATGTGATTATTATATTCGGGACACCAAACACACAAGTATAGGGCGGACCAACGATGTGTATAGGATCTTGGTGAGATAAGGATCTTTAAACTCTTTAGCCCATCGTTTAATGAAGCCAAGAACACCCATAGCTTTATTAACAATAAAACAAATGTGTGTATTAAAGCTCAAAACGGGCATAACATGGTGAAAAGTCACATGCTTACATTTTGAGCAATTAAGAAATATCTAATTTATTGAACACCAGCGTTACAATGAGTCCAAATCAGCCTGAAGAAGTTTCGAGCAGCGTGGGTTGGAGGGCAAATAAGTGTAACAAAGTTTTACATCATCCGCATACATTAGAGCTCGGGAATAAGATTGAACCAGTGGTAAGTCATTTATAAAACGGGTGAAAAGCAATGGACCCAAATGCCTACGTGTGGGTACACCGGAGGTAATATTAATTGACGTGGAAGTTATAGTATTGTACAAAACTCCTGTTGGCCAGGTAGCTTGTGAGCCATATTAATAAATTCTTTGGGAAACCCAGGAGATCAAGTTTATAAATCAGAAGCTGATGATTGACTGAGTCAAAACTTTACTGAAATCAGTATATATCACGTCCGTTTGCTTATTAGCCAAAAACCCATCCATTACTAAAGAAGTGAACTCAAGTAAGTTGTTAGTGGTAGATCTTCGACGCACAAAACCATGTTGGCTAGGTGATATTAAGGAAATACACGCGTGCTGAAGTTGGTGAGTAATTATTTTTTAAAAGCTTTAGTAATAGCTGAAAGCTTAGGGAAGGAAAGCCGCCGTTTCCAGTGATCAATTGAATAGTTTTAAAATCGGTTCAGATAAATTTGAGGCACAGAACCTAAGCACGCAACTAGGAATACCATCTGGACCCGGAGAAAACACCGGTTTCTTCGTAGGAGAATCTCCAGTAAAGTTTCAAGATCAATTCCAGGGTTACGAATACAGTTTGAACTTTCTATGTAATAGGGATAGTGAACGGGTTGAACACAATTGGACGAGTAGATCGATTTAAAAAATACTGGGAATAATTCCGCAACATCGTAATCAAGGCTAGCATTCTTACCCCCAAACGAAAGGGAAGAGGGAAATCCAGTGCATTTTCGTTTTGAATTAACAAAGCCGTAAAACCTTTAAAGGGTTATTACAAAAATTAGTTTTACAACGTTCTAAGTAACACTTATAACAATGTTGGTTTAGGGACTGAAAGTTGGAACTTGAAACTAAGTATTTAGAAAAGTTTCCGGAATCTCCAGTAGCCCGTTTCTGTAACTTTTCGTTATAATCACGAATAATTACACCGCGTTACACACATTCTGTCCTATGAACTAAATATACTTTTTCGGAAAGGGGAGAAAAAATGAAAATACACGTGTATCGGCGATTTTCATGTACACGTCAGAATTTTTTTTTTTTATGTATAAAGTATAAAGCTCGTATTGTCCGTCTGTCCGCCTGTGATTTTGAACTGGTGCGAAAAACCAACAAACGTAAAAAATTTATTTCGAGTCGGGCACTGCATTTTTCCTCAGATGAAATATATAAAAATACGTTTTCGCAGAACAGAACTTAAAACAATTGTCAAAGTATACGTCTCCTAGTAGCGCAACTGTCAGCTGATCGGAACAAACACACAAACTGCAGCCATCTCTCACCCTACTGCATGTCCACAAATCTTTAGCAAGCTAACATATGCCTTTCTCCACACGCCACGCACCCGCTCATTTCGCGACTATTACTGCTCGCACTCTGTGTATGGAAGCAACGCGCTCGACTCTGCTCGCACTAGCAACAAACGTTATAAGCTCCCGCAACCAATCGCTAAAGTGGCATACGTTCGGCCTCGATACGATTGTCGACGCGTGCCGAGCCCAATGGACCCTCTTCTGCGTTGACAGCTTCGACAACAACTCGTCCATAAGGGTCGGGTTTGAAAGGTAAAACGATGCCCATTGTAGAAACGATGCTAATTTCTACACTTAGGTTGAAAATTACACTATTTGTTCAATGCGGTTTCCAGATATCGGCACCACGCTTTGTATCTTCGCGATTTGACATTTTACCAGCTGCTCTGGCATACCAAAAAGATCTTCCAACGAATTTATAATTCGCGACACATTACTGCTATGAATCAGCAGACACTCGACCATTTCGCTCGCCTCACCCTTTAGAGCCTTCTATAAGCCCATCAGTTTGAGGTAGGTCGTACAACCTGCGCCCATGCTCTACTTTTGTATCTGTCAGTGTTCTATTCAAATCGCTTAATACCTCTGTTAAGGAACCACCAACGCTCTTAACGCCGACATTGCTAGGTGCTCTCGAAGTTGCAGCATACACCTCTTGTTTACCCTGGCGTAACTCCGCCTGTATCTCCTGCATCTGTTGCATTATCGCGTCACCATAAACCAGGACAGGTACGATTAGTGACTTATTTATTTTCGTTCTTGGAGAGAACCTTTACTTCTCAATTGCCAACTCAGTCAGAAGTAGCAATTGTTTGCGTAAGTGATCTCAATACAAGGTTATGAAAGCAATTTTTTGTTTTATATGAAAGAAAACACTTTAGCTTTTCAAAAAAAAAATAAAAAATTGCCAAAAATCAGTAAAATGTGTCACGACCTTAAAATTTAATGGACTACAAAACTGCATGCTCCAAAAAACTCTGAAAAAAATGTAAGACTTTTTTATTGTGTCTCAAATTTCAGGTTTCGATAAAAAAAAATTTAGTGCCCCCCTCCCCAAATCCTGGCTACGCTACTGCTCACATGTATTTCCAGCCAAAATTTTTGCCACATGCACACATATTAAGTGAAATAAAATTGTGTTTCTTGCGATTCGTTTTTTCGGGGAATAAATAAAACACCCACGATTTATCGTTTGCATATCCCATGTATGAAGAGATATACGAAAACCGTTGTAAGAAAGGTCAATACAAAAGCTATCGACTGAGTAATATGTCGCTCTATTTTTGTTTGTAGTACTACATTTTTATTTTTTTATGTTTTGTTAACAGAAGAAGCATTTGAGAAAAAATTTAAATTTAATTGTAAAAAAATTTTATTCAAATAAAATATGAAATACAAACAGAAATCGTCTGCTTATTTTTGTGTTCCAGTTGCCTAACATTTATTTGTTATACTCATCTTGCCATACGACCAGCTGCTTGACATGGTGAGATGGGTGAAAAAACCTCAACGGCCGCAGCAGAGCTCAATGTTTACAGCCCCTGTTACTCCACAAAGTTGTCCGGGACTAGATGTGCCTTTTAAATATATGCTGTGTTGTGACCTCCTGGCTGCCAAGTTACGGTGTCGCTATCACCTTGGACTAGAAGGACACATTCCTTAGTTTGTAATTTGCCCATAATGTTTTGCTGGTAATGCATCCTTCCTCTCATGTCCCATGTAATGCATTATTTCATTTATAAAAGGTAATACAAGATATAATGTGTCCCTAATAATACATCTTTTCATTTATAAACAGTAATATAAGAAGTAATGTATACATTGTCGCTTTAGTTTCTTGCGAGCTACACATTACTTTTCCTATGACTTAGCTGTAGAAAAATGCATGCATGTTTTCATATATAGTCTATAGGGGATATACATTACTTTATGCATTCCTAAACATAACTTTTTCCCACTAGGGTGCAACACATGGTAGTGGTGTGTGTTTTATTTCCTATAAGATGTTAAATATAACGAGCCCCAACAGCCATTTTGACGTAACCAACCAAAATAAAGTTCTACAGGAGAAGGCTTTTTAGTTTATAAATATGAAAAGTTTTATGGCAAAATGTTACTTACATCATAATTGCCTTTGATTTATTTTTGTAATGTTACATATTACAGTTGTGATATTTTGTGAGATGTTTTAAAATTAGGCTTAGGATATATATGTCGAAACACGGAAAAATTGCGGTTAGGGCGCGATAAGTCAACCAAGTTATTAAAATTTTTGTGGAATACTCACACTTTTGTGCTTCTTCCACAATATGTCAGCCACGAATGTCGCTAATTTTCACTAATGTCTGCCATGTCGGGTGCCTTTTTTGCCATTCTAAAATATTCCTTTTTAATCTTTTACAATTTTATTTTACCACTATACATTGAATTATAAATTTTATTTGATAATATATTCGCCAAGCGGCGCCAACACGCATAGTAATTGTCAAGTGGGTCTCCCTTTTACAATCGATTGTCCGATAAACGGGGTTTAAATTTTGCAGATTTGCAGATTGCCAAATGAAAATCAGCCAGATCGGACCTACATAACCTATAGCTCCCATATAAGCGATTGTTCCGATAAATGGGGTTTGGGCTATAACTATAGCAATTTAATAGCGAGGAACACAAAATTTAGAAGCTACAGTACTTATTTCACATATAATGTGTTTAGTGAAAATCATCAAGATTGGACAAATAAATCGTATAGCCGCCATAGAAGACATTGTTCCGATAAACGGGATATGGGCTATGTATCTTTAAATTAGCAGGTTGAGACCATCAAATTTTGGATCGGACATTTAAAACCGTGATGCGTATTCATGAAAGGTATAAGGCATTCGGCACAGCCAAAGACAGCGCTTTCCTTACTTGTTCATTTTGCGGCAAATTTCAAATTTGATTCACATTGTTAGATGTTTTTTATTTGTATTTTGATGATTTTAAGGACTTTTTTTGTACTGAATTTTCAGTTTGTGCCGGCTCAAGGTCTACAAAACTCAATTGAAATCACAGTTTTCAACATAAAAACGAATGTCAGCGTAAAAACAAGAATATACAAACAATTTATTTATTTATTCTATTCCATGAAAAAACATTTCTAACACATTTCTAATAACATTATGTTAATTTGCACGTACTAAAATTAATAAAACTATATCTGTATATAATATACATACTCTACACTACAATATACTTGTGCCAATAAGCGGAAAAAGCCAAACTCAGGTTTGGTCGAAACGAGATTCTGTTCTTCGTGCTAGGATGTATAATCATCACTATAGACGTTTTTCGCTTCTTTGGTTATTGAAAAATCAATGACAACACTTTCAGATTGAATATTAAATTCTCGCATAGATCTTGGAGGAGGTACATTACTGGCAAATTCAGTTTTAGCCTTTTTGCAATAAAAAGTTTAAGTGCCGCCTAGGCACATTAAAAGTAATCCCTTCCAAAAGACAATCTACAACCCCTTAAATGATATTGAGCATAAAAGACAATAGCAGAATTGTCCTACATGTTTCCAAAGATTGTAGGTCAATTAGCATGAGACTGCCTTGCAGTCAACTCCAAACTGGTTATTAAACATTCTAGTTTATTAACTGGAATTTCGTCGTCTTATTCATACCAGTTTTAGCGACTGCAACGTTTCCGCTATCATAAGCACCAAAAACCCTCTAATATTGTCCGTACCTGTATACGCGAACGAAATAGAAAACAACTCATTATTCGAGCAGCAATCGTTCAGTTAACAACGCCGTCCTACATTTAAATTTTCTGTTCAACTGATATTCTGAGTATTTAAATATTCATTTAATTAAATTAAATATAAAACTTTCTTGAAAATCATATTTCTTATGGTAAAATCATAATCCTTTTGAGAATTTCGTGCTTTAAAAAGTACTTTTGGGTAACAGATCATGTGCGTACGTGTATGTCAACAAAGTCAGTCTTATTTTTTGTGACGTCGCAGTTGCATAATGGCGTACCAGCGACGCAAAAACGACTCTGCTCGCACTAGCAACAAACGTTATAAGCTCCCGCAACCAATCGCTAAAGTGGCATACGTTCGGCCTCGATACGATTGTCGACGCGTGCCGAGCCCAATGGACCCTCTTCTGCGTTGACAGCTTCGACAACAACTCGTCCATAAGGGTCGGGTTTGAAAGGTAAAACGATGCCCATTGTAGAAACGATGCTAATTTCTACACTTAGGTTGAAAATTACACTATTTGTTCAATGCGGTTTCCAGATATCGGCACCACGCTTTGTATCTTCGCGATTTGACATTTTACCAGCTGCTCTGGCATACCAAAAAGATCTTCCAACGAATTTATAATTCGCGACACATTACTGCTATGAATCAGCAGACACTCGACCATTTCGCTCGCCTCACCCTTTAGAGCCTTCTATAAGCCCATCAGTTTGAGGTAGGTCGTACAACCTGCGCCCATGCTCTACTTTTGTATCTGTCAGTGTTCTATTCAAATCGCTTAATACCTCTGTTAAGGAACCACCAACGCTCTTAACGCCGACATTGCTAGGTGCTCTCGAAGTTGCAGCATACACCTCTTGTTTACCCTGGCGTAACTCCGCCTGTATCTCCTGCATCTGTTGCATTATCGCGTCACCATAAACCAGGACAGGTACGATTAGTGACTTATTTATTTTCGTTCTTGGAGAGAACCTTTACTTCTCAATTGCCAACTCAGTCAGAAGTAGCAATTGTTTGCGTAAGTGATCTCAATACAAGGTTATGAAAGCAATTTTTTGTTTTATATGAAAGAAAACACTTTAGCTTTTCAAAAAAAAAATAAAAAATTGCCAAAAATCAGTAAAATGTGTCACGACCTTAAAATTTAATGGACTACAAAACTGCATGCTCCAAAAAACTCTGAAAAAAATGTAAGACTTTTTTATTGTGTCTCAAATTTCAGGTTTCGATAAAAAAAAATTTAGTGCCCCCCTCCCCAAATCCTGGCTACGCTACTGCTCACATGTATTTCCAGCCAAAATTTTTGCCACATGCACACATATTAAGTGAAATAAAATTGTGTTTCTTGCGATTCGTTTTTTCGGGGAATAAATAAAACACCCACGATTTATCGTTTGCATATCCCATGTATGAAGAGATATACGAAAACCGTTGTAAGAAAGGTCAATACAAAAGCTATCGACTGAGTAATATGTCGCTCTATTTTTGTTTGTAGTACTACATTTTTATTTTTTTATGTTTTGTTAACAGAAGAAGCATTTGAGAAAAAATTTAAATTTAATTGTAAAAAAATTTTATTCAAATAAAATATGAAATACAAACAGAAATCGTCTGCTTATTTTTGTGTTCCAGTTGCCTAACATTTATTTGTTATACTCATCTTGCCATACGACCAGCTGCTTGACATGGTGAGATGGGTGAAAAAACCTCAACGGCCGCAGCAATGTTTACAGCCCCTGTTACTCCACAAAGTTGTCCGGGACTAGATGTGCCTTTTAAATATATGCTGTGTTGTGACCTCCTGGCTGCCAAGTTACGGTGTCGCTATCACCTTGGACTAGAAGGACACATTCCTTAGTTTGTAATTTGCCCATAATGTTTTGCTGGTAATGCATCCTTCCTCTCATGTCCCATGTAATGCATTATTTCATTTATAAAAGGTAATACAAGATATAATGTGTCCCTAATAATACATCTTTTCATTTATAAACAGTAATATAAGAAGTAATGTATACATTGTCGCTTTAGTTTCTTGCGAGCTACACATTACTTTTCCTATGACTTAGCTGTAGAAAAATGCATGCATGTTTTCATATATAGTCTATAGGGGATATACATTACTTTATGCATTCCTAAACATAACTTTTTCCCACTAGGGTGCAACACATGGTAGTGGTGTGTGTTTTATTTCCTATAAGATGTTAAATATAACGAGCCCCAACAGCCATTTTGACGTAACCAACCAAAATAAAGTTCTACAGGAGAAGGCTTTTTAGTTTATAAATATGAAAAGTTTTATGGCAAAATGTTACTTACATCATAATTGCCTTTGATTTATTTTTGTAATGTTACATATTACAGTTGTGATATTTTGTGAGATGTTTTAAAATTAGGCTTAGGATATATATGTCGAAACACGGAAAAATTGCGGTTAGGGCGCGATAAGTCAACCAAGTTATTAAAATTTTTGTGGAATACTCACACTTTTGTGCTTCTTCCACAATATGTCAGCCACGAATGTCGCTAATTTTCACTAATGTCTGCCATGTCGGGTGCCTTTTTTGCCATTCTAAAATATTCCTTTTTAATCTTTTACAATTTTATTTTACCACTATACATTGAATTATAAATTTTATTTGATAATATATTCGCCAAGCGGCGCCAACACGCATAGTAATTGTCAAGTGGGTCTCCCTTTTACAATCGATTGTCCGATAAACGGGGTTTAAATTTTGCAGATTTGCAGATTGCCAAATGAAAATCAGCCAGATCGGACCTACATAACCTATAGCTCCCATATAAGCGATTGTTCCGATAAACTATAGCAATTTAATAGCGAGGAACACAAAATTTAGAAGCTACAGTACTTATTTCACATATAATGTGTTTAGTGAAAATCATCAAGATTGGACAAATAAATCGTATAGCCGCCATAGAAGACATTGTTCCGATAAACGGGATATGGGCTATGTATCTTTAAATTAGCAGGTTGAGACCATCAAATTTTGGATCGGACATTTAAAACCGTGATGCGTATTCATGAAAGGTATAAGGCATTCGGCACAGCCAAAGACAGCGCTTTCCTTACTTGTTCATTTTGCGGCAAATTTCAAATTTTATTCACATTGTTAGATGTTTTTTATTTGTATTTTGATGATTTTAAGGACTTTTTTTGTACTGAATTTTCAGTTTGTGCCGGCTCAAGGTCTACAAAACTCAATTGAAATCACAGTTTTCAACATAAAAACGAATGTCAGCGTAAAAACAAGAATATACAAACAATTTATTTATTTATTCTATTCCATGAAAAAACATTTCTAACACATTTCTAATAACATTATGTTAATTTGCACGTACTAAAATTAATAAAACTATATCTGTATATAATATACATACTCTACACTACAATATACTTGTGCCAATAAGCGGAAAAAGCCAAACTCAGGTTTGGTCGAAACGAGATTCTGTTCTTCGTGCTAGGATGTATAATCATCACTATAGACGTTTTTCGCTTCTTTGGTTATTGAAAAATCAATGACAACACTTTCAGATTGAATATTAAATTCTCGCATAGATCTTGGAGGAGGTACATTACTGGCAAATTCAGTTTTAGCCTTTTTGCAATAAAAAGTTTAAGTGCCGCCTAGGCACATTAAAAGTAATCCCTTCCAAAAGACAATCTACAACCCCTTAAATGATATTGAGCATAAAAGACAATAGCAGAATTGTCCTACATGTTTCCAAAGATTGTAGGTCAATTAGCATGAGACTGCCTTGCAGTCAACTCCAAACTGGTTATTAAACATTCTAGTTTATTAACTGGAATTTCGTCGTCTTATTCATACCAGTTTTAGCGACTGCAACGTTTCCGCTATCATAAGCACCAAAAACCCTCTAATATTGTCCGTACCTGTATACGCGAACGAAATAGAAAACAACTCATTATTCGAGCAGCAATCGTTCAGTTAACAACGCCGTCCTACATTTAAATTTTCTGTTCAACTGATATTCTGAGTATTTAAATATTCATTTAATTAAATTAAATATAAAACTTTCTTGAAAATCATATTTCTTATGGTAAAATCATAATCCTTTTGAGAATTTCGTGCTTTAAAAAGTACTTTTGGGTAACAGATCATGTGCGTACGTGTATGTCAACAAAGTCAGTCTTATTTTTTGTGACGTCGCAGTTGCATAATGGCGTACCAGCGACGCAAAAACGAGCAACCAGTGCTCAAATGAAACCACGAAAAATACAATAAAAGTAAAATTTTTTTGATGAAAAAGTTTTCAACAAATTCATAAAAAAATATTGAATTGTTTTTATTTTTCATGGTTGACTTATTGTGATTGTGAAATGCAGTTTTCATACATAAAATAACAAGGAATAAGGGAATGGTTTAGAAGTATGGAATAGATTCTATCTGAGATTAATATTTCAATTTTCCATAAAATGTTTCAAGAAAACTTAAAGATTTCTTTCTGTTAAATCAATTTTAAAATTCTTTAAAAAATTGCAATTTACTTTTTTTTAAATGTTTTCCAAGGGTAAAATTGCTATGAATAACGACTATATTTTCATTGAAATTTGTTTCAGTTGTTCAATATAGTGAAGTAATATTTATTTTGATAGACACATATTTTATATGTGATTGAATTTTCATTAAAGTGGTTTGTAATGTAATTTTGCAATTTTTGTATATTTTTCAACCCAAAATCTACTAACCTACTATGAAGTGGTACAGTAATTGATATGATACTGATGCATAGGCTAACTAGTATGACGGCTGGTGTGATACCGGTGTATGTACTGACTAGTATGTAAACTGCTATAATCCTGATGTATATACGGACTAGTATGTTGAATGGTATGATCTTGATGTATGTAATGACTAGTGTGTCAACTGTAATACCAGTTGCTAATATGGAAAACTTACAGAACTCGAACTAGGTGAGCCGGTTTGACTAGTAGAATTAAGTAGCAGGGTGGATGTATACGATGGGATAGGATTGATAAATTTTAGGGTTTGTAAAGCGAGTTTAAGGAACACCTTTTGAATACGTTCGATTCTTTTAATTGAAATTTGGTTGTATGGCCTCCAGATGAAAACTGCGTACTCAAGTTGCGAACGAGCAAATGATATATGTATATAACATTTTTAGACGATAAGGGGTTAGTGGAATTCTGATGGACAAACCCAAGTACCGGCCATGATGAAGTCAACATGATTGGGAAAGGATAGCAAGTACTGCAAAAAACTTAGGATTTTATAAAAAAGTCAGACGCCGTGTCTAAATCACGTGGAGGCTTAACCTCATTTGATTATTGCAAATATTTTAAGATGAGCTGCGTACATTAAAAAATTTGCGAATAAAAAGTTACTTATATCATTGATAAAAAGCACAAATAGTAGAGAGCCTAAGACGCTGCCTTGCGGAACACCAGATGAAACAATGAAGAGGTCTTAAAATATTCCATATAGTAACAACACACCATCTATTAAATAGTTACGATTTCATCCACTCCAGAAAACAGGAATGCAAGCCCATGTGTTTTTGTTTTTCTAGTAGAACTTTATGACAAACTTTATTAATGACTTTCGAGAAGTATTGCAGTAGTCTGTGAACACAGCTTAATTCGTGGCTGTTGACCGACCAGACACAAACTCATGTTGGTTGTGGCAAATAAGCGACTTAGTTGAAAAGTAAATCTTATGTTTTACAATGCGCTTAAAGAGCTTCGATATGAGCCTATAGTCATGGACATCGTTTTTCCTACCATATTTTGAGACAGCAACTATGAAAACTACTTTCCAATCATCAACGAAGGTGCTTGTAGCGACAGAATTATTAAAAATGAAAGCAGAACATATTTTAAAATGGAGGGACGAGAGGCCATTAACAGCAGTTTCAGATGAAGGCTTAAGTGAAGCCAACCCCTCAGAAAAAACACTACCAAAGGCACCGCGACTGAATTTCCTATATAGATACTTATCTCACTGCTAAAATTCAACAGCAAAGTATTTTTTGTATTTATTATAAAAATAAATATTTAAGTGAGCTGAAATCTTTTATGATGTTACTCCAGATAGCATAAGGCAGGAGTTAAAAACATTGACATTATTCTAGCATTTTGTACAGCGATTAGAACGCCTCCAACCCGTTTTTAATCCTTGCGGAAAACATCATATAGATTCAGATCGAAGAATTCCCCATCAAAGAATTTTTCGGTAAAGACAATAGGATCGAAATTCTTTTGGGCGGTAAAAGAGCTAACAATATCAGACTTAGTTCTTAAGCTCGAAATGTTTAAAAAAAAAATAAAAATTGGAGACCAGGCGTGCGAAGCTTCGCATTTGTAAAACACTAAAAAACCGATAGGAAGAAAAATATGAGTAACTGAGGAAGGCACGAAACAATAACTTAGTTGACAACAACAAAAATGAAGATTGTTTTTCTACTCGCTGATGGCGAGGATTTAATACAGACACTAGAAAACAAAGAACAACAGGAAGAAGCACGAGCCAAGTATTAATAAAAGACCCCACAGAAACAAACCGAAAAACGACATTGGACTGTCTAAATTGATATAGTGGAGCAGACGAGAAAATTTCTAAGAAAAATTACCACATCAAAATTCTAACATCGGACAAACAGAACTAGACTGTAGCATTGAAAACGGATGAATACAACAATAAAATGGAAGATATACATACTAAATGACTTAAGCATGTACACTGTACAGAGACCAACTTTTTGAATTTGATCTAATTGCGAAGGCATAAAGAAATAAACTCACGACATAAAGAAATAAACTCACGACAACAAAAAAACATTTATAGAGATAATTACGTTTTGCACCCAAGCAAATTCATATCTTAAACTTAATGACAATATATATATCCATAGTTTAAAGTAGTGCTAATGAGAACACCAACCTCCCAACTTTTTGCCGGTATTGTAATGGAACAGCTGTTGCACAACACTGTAAAGGTATAGGATTAATACCTAGACTGCTAACTAAATCCGTTGACGACTTATTTGCAATAGTAAACAAAGGCGAGGTACAAAAAAAAACTGTCCTCAATCCGTTTGATAAGGATATCTTGGCTCCGTTATCATTAAAAGAGGAAGTCAGTTAAAATTTAAGTTAAGTCTGAAAACAAACTTCATCGTTACAAATGCTACAAATCGGACGAAATGTACCACAGCGGGATTAGATTATTACTAAAAGACAATGATATTCCGGAAGTTATTATTAAAACTTTATTAAGACGTTCTTCTACCAATAAATAAACATAGCTCTGAAACCGTATACAAAACAAGTTTCAAGTCAATTTCATATGTACCTCAGTTATCGGAACGTCTAGATATAATAAGAACGTCGATTGATATAAAAAGAAAAGAGTTCAATATCATACAAGTCCACTTGCACATTAAAACCCATATTTAATAGAACAAAGACAAAAATGTCAACAGAAAAGAGCAATTTAGTTTATAAGATACCTTGTAAAGGCAAAAATAACGAAGCTTGTAAAAGCACCACACTAAAACCACACCACACTAAAACCGACTTTGATCATTGTGCACACATGTACAGACATATCGACAAGGGAACAAAAAGACAATGAAAAAGTCGAAAATAGACGGTGCGGCCGGAATTTTTATTTGCGAATTATTTGATGTAAATTGTTTGTATATTTTTGTTGTTATGTTGTCATTATTGGCCCTGAGGACCGTTACCATAGAGTAACCGATATGTATTGGCAAAGAACCCGAAAACTGCGTTTTCAATTGCGTCTTTTAGACATTGAGTCTGCACAAACAGAAAAATTGTGTTTGTTTTGTCTTCGCTTAAGCTACAATATAATGCCCAGACATTAATCCCATTTAGGTGGCAGCACCCGATACGCTGAGAGAACGGCACGTCATCGGGAAGTTTAAATGTTAAGAGAGCTACTACAAATATTCCATCCGTTTGATTGCTTATCGAAGTAATTGGTAGCAAAAATGAAACGTTGAAAAAGTAATCAAAAAATATGCAGGGCATACTTTGCTGCACCCATATAAAGTGCATTTTTGGCCTTTTCACAATTATTTCGCTAATGTCATGAGTTATCAAAAACTGTTATTCTACAGTTGGCTTTTCACAAAATTCTCCATGGAAAATATGTCTATAGATTATTTTTGTCAAGGCCATAGTTCTCGAGCCAGAGCGGAATGTTCTCTGTTGGTTGGTTGTGTGCTGTGCTGCTCAGGAGCGGAGATACTCCCGAGCTCAAGTAGCGCTCTGGGCGCCATTTTGACGCACTTCCTCCTGGAACCATCCACATATTTGGATGCTGCTGTGAGTTGTGTTGCGTCTTAGCGTTAATTTTAGTCGCGAACAAACCATCCAGGTCTGCCTATATAGTTGCTATCCATTATAGAGCAATTCGCGATGCCATTAAGGTCTGGTATTATGTAACTGCCCAGAGTTGCAAGCCGGATGTGCTTTAGAGCTGGACACTCACATACGAAGTGCTCTCAACTGTTTCTTTGCACCCCTCTTCGTTGCAGCTCCTCCATCTGTTGTTGAACGGGATGCCCATTCTTTCGACGTGTTGGCCCAGAGCCCAGTGCCCCGCCAGTGTTGCTGTGATTCTGAATATTTCCTTTCTTGACGTCTTGAGCAGGTCCTCTGTTCTCTGTTTGTTGTAGGTGGGCCACGTTAGTTTAGAGATTTTGCAATCATCGGCGTAGAGCCTATTACGGACTGCCAATCCTCTGTACCTGCTATGAGTAAGCCTTTTAATGGATGTGATTGGTGGATATATCATCACCGCATCGGATACCTCTGCCTCATTGTAGATATGTATGTTACGTCCTCATACTGTGTCTTCCGACAGGAAGGTACACACTTCTCATTGGAAGATACTGGCTGAATCCTAAAGACGGACTGAAAGCGAAACGTTCAGTTGCTCTGAAAACACACCCGCCCCAACCCCACAGACCATTTTGGACCCGTCGGTGTAGAGCGAAAGGGTTTCGTCATCGCATACTCTGTTCCTTAGGTTAGGCTTATTGGTCTGTAATCTTTAGCATTCTCATGAGTTCTTCTACCCACCTTTGGTAGGAAGATGACCTTCACCCTCCTCCAGCTTTTTGGAATGTGTGATAGAGCGATGCTGGCTTTAAACACTGATTCCAGCCAAAGGATTATTGGCTCACCAAGCTCTGAGCATTACCGTAGTAACACCGTCAGGGCGGGGTGACTTGAAGGGGTTAAGCTGCTGATTGCGAATATTAAATTTTCCCTGTTGATAAGAGACTCCGGCACTCCGTCGGCGGATTCTCGGCCATTTTCTATTGACGAGCAGAAATTCTACTACGACTCTGTTTCGACCTTTCTAATAGCGTTTTTGTAGTGTTTGAGTGCCACTTTATGTGGTTGCCGCATCTTGGTTTTGAAGCACTCATTGAATAATTTTCTGACTTCCGGTCTAACTCTCCTGAGCTCTCCACTCCACCATTGAGGAGATTTCTTCTTTTGGATGCTTACCGGGGTGGATTTGTTGAAGGCGATTGTGAGTGGGGGGCCGTGTGCAGAAGTCCACGCAAGTGGGGAAAGTTTCTGATCGCCATTCACCTGGGAATGGCCAGAGCGATTCTTTTGAATGCGAACACCCGTTTGGTGGTGAGCTAAACGTGAGAAGGCGACAACCTTGTAAGGCCACTCCGACATAATCGGTTTAAGGGCTTGCTGGGGGGTTCAAACAGCAGCGTCTGATCACCATGTGGTGCGGCTGCAAGCGGGCGTCTGTCTTGGATCAAGCGGCTCGCTATACAAACGTGTAATAGAATTCAACTTCCCGTGAAACGGGTTGTGCGTTGGGTTTGGGACCCACCACATAAAACAACGTTCCAATGAAATTCAACAACAAAGCCTCGGATATGAGAACCCCTTTTTTAGATGACAACACCCGCAAACGAAATAAGGATTATGAGATAAGGGCATGTACCTGGAATGTCCGGTCCCTTAATGGGGAAGGTGCCGCTGCCCGGCTGGTTGACATCACCGCCATACAAGAGATGCGATAGACGGGGCGAGGAAATACGATCAGAACACCTTTTAACATCTACTGGAGTGGGCATGAAGACAAGCGCAGATTCGGCGTGGGATTTGTGGTGGGAGAGAGACTCCGTCACCGAGTACTGTCGTTCACACCCGTGAACGAGCGTCTCGCTGCAATCCGCATAAAAGTACGATTTTTCACCATATCGTTTATCTGCGCTCATGCACCGACGGAAGAGAAGGACGACGTGAAAAAGGATGCATTCTACGAGCGCCTGGAAGAAGCATACGAGCGCTGCCCCCGACATGATATCAAAGTCGTGCTTGGCGACTTTAACGCCAGGGTGGGTAAGGAGGGTGTATTCGGCCCCACTGTCGGGAAGTTCAGTCTCCACGATCAGACCGCCAAACGGATTCAGGCTGATCGACTTCGCCGGTGCCCGAAACATGGTCATATCCAGCACTAGGTTTATGCACAAGAAGATCCATCAAGCTACATGGCTTTCCCCCGATCGAAAAACACGCAACCAGATCGACCACGTTGTGATAGACGGACGGCATGCTTCCAGCGTTTTAGATGTTCGCACAATACGAGGACCTAACATCGACTCTGATCACCACCTAGTAGCAGCCAAGATTCGTACCCGCCTCTGTACGACAAAACAGGTGCAACAAAAAACGCAGGGAAAGCTCGACGTCGAAAAGCTGCAATCGCAACAGACCGCCAATTATTTCGCAGATCGCCTCTCACACCTGCTCTCCGAGAGCACAATTCAACCTAGTGGAATGCATGAGCAGTGGAATCATATCTCAGAAGCACTCCGTACCGCAGCCGAAGAAGTAATTGGATTCCGGCGAACGCGAAGAAACAACTGGTATGATGATGAAGAGTGCCGCGCTGCAACGAAAAGAAAGGACGAAGCCTACAAGGCAACGCTGAGATCGAATGCAACGAGGAGTGTGTGTGAACACTACCGCGAGTTGAAGAGGGAAGCAAGGCGGCTTTTCCGGGCGAAAAAAAGAGAGGCAGAAAAGCGTGAAATAAAGGAGCTTGAGATGCTGGCCAAAGGGAATAATGCCCGAAAATTCTATCAAAAAATTCGGCGAATGACAGAAGGTTTTAAACCCGGGGCAAACTCCTGTAAGAATGAGAACGGCGACCTGGTGGCCGATGTTCAGAGAGCACTCAGAATATGGAGGGATCACTTCTCTGCCCTTTTAAATGGGGAAACTGAGCAAGAAACCAGAGAAGATGCCGAACCCGATCCCACAATCGAAGATGATGGAATTGACGTTCCACAACCCGACTATAATGAGGTGCGAATAGCAATTTCCCGATTGAAAAACAATAAAGCAGCTAGCGCTGATGGTATGCCTGCTGAGCTATTCAAACACGGAGGCGAGGAGCTGGTAAGGCGCATGCATCAGCTTCTATGCAGAATATGGTCGGATGAATGCATGCCTGAAGATTGGAATCTAAGTGTTCTCTGCCCAATCCACAAGAAGGGCGATCCTGCAAACTGCGCCAACTATCGCGTAATCAGCCTTTTGAATATCGTATATAAGGTCCTATCAAGCGTATTGTGCGAAAGACTGAAGCCTGATGTGAACAGACTGATTGGACGTTATCAGTGTGGCTTCAGACCTGGTAAATCTACCATCGACCAAATTTTTACAATACGCCAAATCTTGGAAAAAACCCGTGAAAAGAGAATCGACACACATCATCTCTTTGTTGATTTTAAAGCCGCTTTCGATAGCACGAAAAGGAGCTGCCTATATGCCGCTATGTGTGAATTTGGTTTCCCCGCAAAATTTATACGGCTATGCAAAATGACCTTGAGCAACACCGCCAGCTCGGTCAGAATTTGGAAGTACCTCTCCGAGCCGTTCGAAACTAAACGAGGTTTCAGACAGGGTGACCCCCTATCGTGCGATTTCTTTAATTTAATGCTGGAGAAAAAAATACAAGCTGCAGAACTTAACCGCGCTGCAACAATATTTTATAAAAGCGTCCAACTGTTGGCATATGCTGACGATATTGATATCATTGGCCTTAACAACCGCGCCGTAACTTCTGCTTACTCCAAATTAGAAAAAGAAGCGGAGAAAATGGGATTGGTGGTGAACGAGGGCAAAACGAAGTACCTTCTGTCATCATGCAAAGAGTCAGCGCATTCGCGCCTTGGCAACCAAGCCACTGTTGGCAGCAATAATTTCGAAATAGTAAAGGACCTCGTTTACCTGGGAACCAGCATTAACACCAACAATAATGTTAGCCTAGAAATCCGACGAAGAATTACTCTTGCAAAAAAATTCTACTTCGGACTGAGTAGGCAATTGAAAAGTAAAGTCCTCTCTCGACGAACGAAAATAACACTCTACAAGTCACTCATCGCACCCGTCCTGCTATATGGTACAGAAGCTTGGACACTAACAACATCTGATGAGGCGGCTCTGGGAGTATTCGAGAGAAAGGTTCTTCGAAAGATTTGTGGAGCTCTACGCGTTGGTGACGGCGAGTACCGAAGAAGATTTAATGATGAGCAGTATGTACTTTACGCAGACGCCGACATAGTTCAGCGAATTAAAACACAGCGGCTTCGCTGGCTAGGCCACGTAGTGTGAATGAGCGAAGATGCTCCAGCCCAGAAGGTATTCTTATCGGCACCCGCCGGTGGAAGCAGAGGAAGAGGGAGACCACCACTCCGATGGAAGGACCAAGTGGAGACCGATTCGCGATCCCGCGGTGTTTCCAATTGGCGCCAGTTGGCGCAACGAAGAAACGACTGGCGAGCTATGTTGGACGGTCAAAACCGCCCAGGCGGTTAGATGACCATTTAAAGAAGAAGAAAGAAGATTGTGAGTGGGCACTTTAGATTTTTCACCGTTTCGTCCAACTCTTGCAGGTTGTTGATACTGAGTCTAGAGTTAGCGCGTGATAGAGATCTAAATGTTAAGCATACGAATTTTTCCCATTTCGTTATCCTGGGGTTTCTGTAACGGAGAAGGGGGCCTGATTCGCACTTTATGTTGAAGAGAATCCAGCTATCATCAGAGAATGAAAGTGGTTCTGACACCCTCCAGTTGTCTACCATTGTCGGGCAATCGTCCGAGACTAAAGTGAGATCCATCACCTCCTCCCAGCCTTGAGACCTCTCCGAGCTCGGGGAAAATAAAAGCGGGTGTGGACTTCCTATTGCATAGACGTAGATTCGATTATAGTATGTAGTTAAAAAGGGACTCACCTCTCGTTCGTGGTGCTGCTCCCCCAAATAGAGTGTCTGGAGTTGACATCCCAGCATATGATCATATGTGATCCTACCTTGAAGTTGACGCATCGTGCGAGCTCGGGGGCGGGCCTTCCCTGTCACACCAAGAACATTCCTCGATTGCCATCTTCCTCAAGCTTTACGACGGTTAAATCTGGTGTGCTGTAATTGGAGCATAAGAATGCATTAAAACTTTTTTTTATTACAATGCATGCTCGTGGGTTACCTTCATCCGCTTTGTAGAACAGATTATGTGTTCTGCTGTTTAACCCCATAATCATCCCATTTTTGACCTACGGCTCCTGGATGAAGCTGCCGCCATCAACCTCTTCAGGCTCGTCCTCATCTGGGGTTTTGTCGCCCCGGAAAACCTTCACCTTGGCCATGCGGAAGCCGAAGAAAACCTTGTGGCCAGCCTTCGCCAGAGCCTCGAGTGACCAGTATCGGCTTGCAGGTTCTCGTGGGCGCTTCTTCTTTAATTAGCTGCCAGTCCCCTATGGCCGGAATGTTGCCCTTGTACAGCTTGATACACTTCGGCAATTCCTTTTTTAATAATAATTCCCAACGGATTACCCACCATATCCCGCCCGACCGGCGCGAGGGGCGCATCCGCATAACGCGCGGATTATTCGTTCGTGCCGAGTTGTTGAAAGGCTTTGATTTGTTAATCGTCGAGATCTAAAGCTGCTCAGCTACAGAGAAAACCTCATCAGCTAAGTGAAGTAGATATAGGATAGATTATACTTTATGAAATGACTAGTTAACAGAATAAAATTATTGTTAGAAGTTAATATAGAAGTCAAAGAATAAGAAACAATTAGTAGCTATGAATTTAGGATAGAAAGAATTTTTTTATGCTGAAAAGCGAGTCTGAAATATCAAATCTACCAGAAAGAGAAAGAGAAAAGTTATAATCTTGGCACAAACAGCGAAAAGGCTCATTTAACTGAAAATTGGTTCGGCACTGCTTTAAGACTAGAGGTTTAAAATGCCTTGAAGAACGAGACGGTACATTGAAGTTCACTTCACTTAGAAGAAATGGGCTGGATAGTGAACCATTTAGCAATTTAATCATAAAAAGAATTCCAAGCATTTCCTTCCGACTAGAAAGTGTGTGCAGATTAATAAGTTTTAAACGATTCGTATAGGGTGGCAGATTGTACAAGGGATCCCAATGAAAATCTCTTAAGGCAAATAGTAAAAATTGTTTTTGAACTGATTCAAGGCGATCTACATGAACCTGGTAAAGCGGGTTCCAAATTATAGAACCGTATTCAAGTATCGGTCTGATTAATGTAGTGTAGAGGGCTTTAGTTACATAAGAGTCGCTAAATTCTTTAGACCATCGTTTAACGAATGCTAGAACACCTCTAGCCTTATTGACTGTTGTGTTAATATGGCAATTGAAACTGAGTTTATAGTCCATAGTAACCCCCAGGTCAACAAAATCATACACTTGCTCAAGACTATAATTTTTAATTGTATAGGAAGCCGGCTGAGAAATTCCACGCGAAAACCCCATGTGTTTACATTTTTTAAGGTTAAGTGGCATATAAATTAAATCGCACCAAGTAACAAGTGTATCTAGATCTGATTGTAGCTTATTTCTATCTTAAAATGACGCGAATGACATGAAAAGCATCTTTCACTAATTTTAGCCACACACTCAGTGGAGTTCCAAAGAGGCCTGGTTGGCGCACTTGAGCACCCTGTGCCCCCGGAGAGTCTCGGAGGAGTAAAAACCGGGTAAGGTCCGGCTGGATTTTCTCGTAGGCGATGCATCGCAAGCTTTAACAACTCGACCTCAACCTGCACTCCACTAAGGCCACTTGCAAGTGGTCCCTGGGGACATCACTAAAGTGCCTATGATTTGCGGCTACCGCTTCAGCCTGTTTGGGCTTCTTCGGTTCCGCCTCGGTGGCATAGTCGTTTTTGAAGCGGTTTCTCTTTTGAGTAACGTCTCCTTTCTTGCTGTTTGAGGGCAAGGGGTCTCCGCGGGTGGCTGGAAACTCCCAGTTAAAGGCCTTGAACTCCGCGATTACCCTCCTGTACTGCGCGACGATGGAGCGTCTCCGCTCTTGATTTTTTCGAGCATGTGCTCGGCCGCCGTGGTGTGAAGGTAGTGTTGCCGGCCTACCACACCGAAGGTCCATGGTTCGAGCCCTGGTACAGGTAACAGGAAAAATTTTTCAAAACGGGGTCGCCCCTCGGCAGTGGTTTGGCAAACTCTCCGAGTGTATTTCTGCCATGGCAGGCTTCTCAGCAAAAATTCGTCTCCTTTGTAGATGCCGTTCGGAGTCGGCAAAAAACTGTAGGTCCCACCAATTTTTAGGGAACAATTCAAATCGGCACACCACAAATTGGAAGAGAAGCTTGGCGCAAAAATCTCTTAGGAGGCTTATGATGATATACCTGTTGTATATCGCGCCATAGAGAGAGAGAGAGCAGGGAACTCTTGTATTTAGCTTTCCGTATCTGATACAGGGTCTTTTTCTTATTTTCTTTTCCCCAGTTCCGTTCGGTGCACTATGATTGGCGCTACTGACCTTTCCTGTGGTGGAAGGAAGAGTTGGTCCCCAAATACTATGGTTGGTACCCTCAAATTCAACTACATCTGTTGTGAACGTTTGTACTAAAGGTGTACTATGGGTGGTACATCCTTTAGCACTTTTAATCGTCTTCTGACTGGAGACGACTAAAGCGTCTTCGTCCGTACCCGTGCCCTCAAGGCTAGGAGATCTGTACCCTGTCATGTCAGTCGTCGTATTTGCCGCCGTTTCTTTGTCCGCGGTCACGGTCGTCTTGTTAGTCTCGTCCGTTTTGTTCGTCGTTGCATTAAGTTTATTATTTTTTATTGTGTTAGAGTTCATGTTTTGGTCGCACGAATATAACGGAAGGGTTTCGTCACTCGTCCGCAGAGCTGGCATGCGTTGAGAAGGCATTTAAACAACCGACCTTGCCCGGACATCGGACACCTTGGATTAGGGCGGTGTTGGTGCGGCTATCCCGCCATTTCCTACATTCGCGGTTGGGTGGTTACTACATACTGTTGGGTTTGTGTGCCACCGCCCTGAATGAAGGAAATGACGAGCTTTCCTCTTAGTTCACCGCAGTCTGTGGTTCGCTCGTTGGAGAGATCCCACAGGCCACCGTTAAGCCGCTTTGCCACGGTACGGCGACCAACCTTGAAGAGGATATTCTCTGTACATAATATAAAAAGTATGCAAACAAGTTTAAGGTGTTAAAAATTCTTTTTTCTGGAAAAGTAACATTTTTTTGCGGTTGAATGTTACATTGCCATGAATGCTTGTTTTAGCGATTTTGTGTTAAACAAGATTAACCTATTTAAAGTGCGAGTGTGCAAACAAGTTGATTTTTGTAGTACATTTTGTACTTCGATAAGCAAAAAAGCGGTTGGTCCGGAAAACAATTTTTTTTTGTCTCATATGGTGTTATTACTTAAAATGTTCCATAAGCTGATGTATCTGATGAGGATATTTACCATGTTAAATAACAATATTAACAATACATAGAATTTGATTGCTTTATATTATTCACTGTATTTATGAAACGATTCAATTACTTTGTATAATGTGTATAAGCGGGCCGAACTGTATGAGAAACAATGGTTTACAACTTGCGCGAAAGAAGTTACTGAGCGGTGGTGCATGATGCTAGCGGGTTGAGACCAAAAAGCAATTGACTTCCATTTAATACATAAGAATTAGAGGTTCTTAGTGAGACAGTTTAAGGTTGAGAACAAAGTATATGCATTCCCACAACAGCCGGTTCTATCGCCCCGGAATGACCCGGATTTTTTTTCCTCGGAGCAAACCCTTGCAGCTGGGTTACTCCATTGTCTCTTGTTACGGGCTGGGGTCGAGAGATCTGAGATTGGATCTACTGCGTTTGCTGAAAAAAAATGTATATTAAACGGTCGCATTCGGTTTAATGCGCCAGGTGTAAGAGATGGCTACATAAATCTGGATGCTCAGGGCTTAACCCTGCCATCCACAGACCCCGTACTTTCTTTAGTACTTTCGAGGCACCATGCTGTACACACCTAAAGGCGTCCCGCGGTAGTCGTCGCTCTGGCACTCCCCTATCGCCCCTACCAACTTCAAATAGCCAACCCACAATAGTGGCTCAGTCTACACGACTGGCAGCACTGCTGCCATTCCCGCCTCACCCACTCCCGACTGTCGCTCATGCTCACCAGCGTCTCCATCATGCACGGCCCCTCTGGAATAGGCCAGATAGATATGAGCATCGCCGAGCGTCAGTCCCCTCTTTCTCTTCCCCCCATGCCCCCTGTTTCCAGCCTGCACATGGGCCAGGACCACCACCTCCCCGTACCTTTGACTACGTGCACCGTTTGTCGGCAAAGATTATATACGCCGGCGACATCGGTCAAGTGCAACAATTGCCTTGGCCTGTGTCACACCCTTATGTGCTCTGGGCTCGCAAACGGCAATATTTGGACGGTTACGTTCATAGGCCCCATGTCGCGGTACACAGCCGCCTTCTACGCCAGACAACAATGGACATGGCGCTGTTAACTCTAGACTACGACATAGTTTAGGTCTTAGCCTACCTCCACCTAGGCAAGCGCATCCGTCCCTCACGCCTAGCATGTCCCCCGTCTCCCCTCCTACACGCTTCAAGTGTTTACAGCTTAACTCTAACGGATTAGATACAAGAGACAAAACTGAACATCGAAAAGACCGTCCCAGCGGTCATTGGGGTGGCCTTGCGTTCATTACACATCACTCTGTACAATATAATCTATTTTCCGATGACGTTGACTCCAGGGACTCTACCTTAGAATGTGAAGGCATAGTAGTCCGGTCAGGCGACGTCCACTTGCAAATTATAAACATCTACATTCCCCCTGCCACGTGTTGTCCTAGAGATTATCATCCCGACGTTAGTGCGTTACTAAGGGGCGATAACCGTCTAATCCTAGGCGACTTCTCTGGCACTCCAACTTCCCAGCAGGCAGCAGAGGACACGCAATTGCAGACGAAATAGACAACTCAGCATTCTGTACAGTCAATGGAGATGCCCTCACCAGGGTCGCAGGTAACTGCCACAGTTCGCCAGACATCTCCATAACGAGCGCGGGCGTAATTAACTTTGTAATCTGGCGACCGATGCTTACATTAGCTTCAGACCACCTACCCATCTTACTCTCTTGAACGACCGACCGACTTCATAACGACTGGTAAATTAACATACATCAACTTCACCAAAGCGGACTGGGACCACTTTACTGACTATACAGAGCGCTCCTTCGCTGCCCCTCCCCCTCCTACAGAAGTACGCAAAGGTGAAAGAGAGTTTCGCAAGGTCATTGATTCAGCGTCAGGCCGCTTTATTCCTGCTGGCAGAATACTAGGAATTCATCCGAATTTTCCTGCAGAAGCTTCGGCGATGGCAATAGAACGTGGCCAAGTGAGACTCCTCAATCCCGCAGATCCCAGAATCAAAGATCTCAATGCTGAAATTCGTAGCATAGTCAACGAACACAAACTGACCAAGTGCAAACAACACCTCGAGGCATGCAACCTCTCCGGAGTCGGCAAATTATGGTCGACTGTCAAGGCCCTATCCAATCCGACCAAATACAATGACAACGTCGCCATTGCATTCGGCGACAGTGTCAAATCGGACGCCAGGAAATGCGCGAGCTTTTTTTGCCGGCTGTTTATAATGCTTCCACCTGCGGATGCTTCTCAACCTCTCTCTAACTACTTTCGTCATACCTACTAAAACTGGGGAAGCCGGCGAACCAAAGAGATTCTTATCGTCCGACATCCCTCCTTTCGCCGGTTGTAAAGTTACTAGAGACAATTCTACTCCCATACTTTACGGCAAATCTGCAATTGGCCGATCACTAGCATGGTTTCCGCAAATCTCACAGCACTACATCTGCTTTGAATGCCATTATAATGCAAATAAATCATGGTTTGAATCAACACCCACCAAACCATAGGACGGTTCTCGTGGCACTTGACCTATCTAAAGCATTCGACACGGTCAACCACGCCAAACTCCTCCGAGATCTGGAAGAGACACCGCTCCCTGCCGGCCTTAAAAGGTGGACCGCTAATTACCTCAATGGTCGACAGGCATCAGTCAAATTCAGGAACAAGAAATCCAGGCCACCAAAAATATTTGTTTAATTTCTATATTTCGAGACTATACTTCGCAATAAGATCCTCAAGTCACTGGCCGGCAGTACTTGTGGAAAAGACAAAGAATGAAAATTCCTCTCTAAAAAATACGCAAACGTAATTTTTGCGGCGCAGTTGTGAAAATTTAAACTTGGCTTTATTTGTGAAAAAATTATAAGTTTTAAAATTTTTTATTCATATTCTGTGATAAAATTAAGTGCGAAAACCAAGTGGTCGACTTTGAAGTTAAAATTTAATTGTTTCCTAGTGTTTTTTATATGATATGAATATAAGTTATTCAATTTAATTAGCTTTTATTTACATTTCCCGAGTCATTTTGCATATTGTTTTTGGTGCGATTGATTGGCTTTTGTCATTTCTTGCTTTTGTTTTTGTTTTTTGTGCGCACTTTTTGTTTTCTGTCCTAATTCGTTTATCACAGCTGTTTGCGTTGTGTTTATTGAGTGTCACAATACAGTGTATCTCAAACTGCTCGCTAGTATTGCCTTTCAGTGTTGCCTTCTCTTACTGATTTTCCCTCAAATATTAATTTTTTTATTATTTTCCTGATTTGATAATTTAATGATGTCTTGCATATATCAAAATTGTCAAATCAAAAGCGAGTCAGAACACTATGTGGCGTTTTGGTTCTGTGATGGGCTTGCCCATATCAAGTGTGCTGGGTTGACCGGGAGAGTCGTGGACCTGGTACATGATGGCAAGGGCCTACGTTGGTCTTGTGTAAAATGCCGTTCAACCGAAGTTGATCTATTTTAAATCTTTAGGGAAATCCGTAATGGGTTTTCCGAAATTGGCAAAGACCTGTCTTTACTAGTAGAAAAGTTTCATGAGTACGAAACAGTTTTTAAAACTTTTAAGTGTTTAGACGAAATCTCCCCTGATTTAAACACTGATATCCGTGAAAACCATCCTAGAAGTACTGATGATTCCTCATGTCCTGTAATCCTAAACACAATTCCAATTCCTAATGCTATCGCACTCTTATCCTTAGAACTCATTGATTTAGCCTCTCCAAATCCATCAGCGCAGTCATCGACTTCCAAGACAGCCTCGTCGAAGTCAACTTCGAAAAAAACCCGAGCCCCAACCTATTAGGTTGGCACCTGAACCAACTATTAGGAATCTGGTTGTGGTTCCACGAAATAAATAAATTTTTGTGTCTCGTTTCGAAACTGACTACGGAAGAGGACTTGAAGTTTTACATTCAATCTAAAATCAAACCCGATAGTCTGACTATAAAAAAGTTTAAATTTAATTATGAGAGAAACGTCTCCTCTTTCAGAATTGATCTTTCATTGAATAATTTTAATTCAGTTTTGAATAGTTCGTTTGGCCTTCCGGCGCTTTTATGCGTGAATTTGAACATAAGCCGAAGAAAAGCACCCAGAATGTAGCTAGGGTCCCAATGTAAAGTCTGTAAATTTTTACTATCAAAATATTATAGGTTTAAATACCATACTTACCGAACTTTATTTAAAATCTCTTTGCTGTAATTATAACATTATTTCCTTTACCGAAATGTGGCTAAAACCACATATTTTTAACGCTGAAATCTTATCTGATGATTATCAGGTACTCAGAAACGATCGCATTAAGAGAGTCGGGGGTGGCATTCTCACAGCTATTAATTCGTCAATGCCCTCTGAGGAGGTTAATGTTCCATGCATCGAGTCATGTGAATTCAAGTGCGTCCGAATACAGCTGGACAACGCTTATATATACTAAGCGGTTTGTTATATTCCTCCCTCATCTGATATCTCAATCTACATGCAGCTTATCTCATTGTTGAAAACTGTAAATTTAATGACTAAACTTTCCGATTTGATGATCGTTATGGGCGATTTTAACTTACCGCATATATCGTGGAATATCGTTGACGGATGCATTATCCCAATTCCATCCAAAGCGGGGTATAATGACTTTTTGGATGAAATGGCAGACCTTTGTCTTAATCACATAAATGTTATCCCCAACAATTTCGGAAAGGTCCTGGACTTAGCTTTCGTCGATGATACATCGAAGTTCTGTTTGAGTCGGTGCGATCCTTTGGTTTTACCGGAAGACGTTTACCATCCTTCTTTTGAGATCGTTTACGAAATCATTACTAATGAAGGAGGCAGTGATACTAAATCATGCGATTCTAGTAGACTCTTTGACTTCGACTTTGCTAAAACCAACTTTAAAAAATTAAATAAAGAGTTGTCTAAATTAACCTGGCCTAAATATTATGGCGATATCGAGCTTAACATTCCACATTTTAATAATACTATTTATAGACTCTTTGAAAAGCATGTACCTAAATGTAAAAATTTCTCTGATGAACAAACGCAAGCATGGTTCACTAAAGAACTGAAAGCTTTAAAAAAAAAAAAACCGTTCATTTAAGCTATACAAGAAATCCGGTTTAAGCCAAGATTACTTAAAATACTCCATCCTACGGCAGAAATGCTTTGAACTGAATAAAAAATGCTACACTGGTTATATCTGTAAAATTAAATAGAACCTTATATGTAACCCAAAGTCATTTTATAGTTTCGTAAACTCTAAACGTAATATAAGAGGGGTTCCTTCTGCCATGAAATTCCAAGACTGTATATCCAGCGATAATCAAGATATTGCAAATTTCTTTGCCCAATTTTTTAAATCTAATTATTCTACTGCTACCTTTTCTCGATTAAACAAATATCCATATCAGTTAAATGCAAACAACATCATTAATAGTCCTATAATTTCTGTTTTATTCCATCTATTCCCTTAAAGGAATAATTTAAATGTGGCCCTGATATGATCCCGGCACGTTTTCTCAAAAATTGTGCTGACTACATTTACCAGCCTCTAACCGATCTACTCAATCTGTCTTTAAAAAGCGGCGTCTTTCCAACTGCTTGGAAAGAATCTTTCCTTATACCACTTTATAAGAGTGGGAGTAGGTCATCTGTAGATAACTACCGCGGAATCGCAAAGCTTTCTGCTGTTCCCAAATTATTTGAAGCCATTGTTACAAATCAGCTTATAACTTCTATATCCACATTGATTGCAGATTGCCAGCACGGCTTTTGTAAAGATAAATCAACAAGTACAAAACTACTAGAATTCACAACCCATGTTTCAAACGCGTTTAGAGAAAAAATGCCCACAGATGTTATATATACAGATTTCAGTAAACCGTTTGACACAGTTTGCCATTCGTTACTTATTCATAAAATTTTTCTACTGGGCTTTCAACCCAGTCTCACCCGCTGGATATCTCCTTATCTTCTTTTCAGAACACAAAGAGTAGTTTTTAAGAATGCGCTATCTAATGTCATCGATGTATCTTCTGGAGTTCCTCAAGGTCATCAAGGCCATCTTTCTGTTTTTGCTGTTCATTAATAATATATCCAGTACTATCAAGTTTAAAAAATTTTGATGAACGCTGACGACGTTAAGATTTTTATGTCTTACTTGGTGAGCGAAAAGAGAGCTTTACTTCAATCAGATCTTGACAGACTGGGTGCTTGGTGCGATCTAAACTACATGCCACTCAATTTTTAAAAATATAAATTAGTTGTGTTTTTCGCGCAGAAATACACAACCAGCTTCCTATATAATCAACAATCATAGTCTTGAACAAGTGCATGATTTTATGGACTTGGGAATTACGATGGATTGTAAACTTAGCTTCAATCTCCATATTAATGCAACTGTCAATAAATCTATAGGTGTTTTATCTTTCGTTAAGCGATGGTCGAAAGAATTTAGTGATCCGTACGTAACTAAATCCCTTTTTACAACATTACTAAGACCGACATTAGAATATGGCTCAATTATTTAGAATCCCAACTACCAGGTCCACGTTGATCGGTTGGAATCGGTTCAAAAACAATTTTTACTTTTCGCTTTAAGAGATCTTTCATGGGCCTCCCTATACTAATTGCTTGAAAGTTATAAACCTTCCCACCCTTGCTAGTCGTAGAGAAATACTCGGAACAATATTTATGATAAAATTATTAAACCGGTTGGTCTCTAGTCTATTTTTGTTGGGAGAAGTAAACTTTAACATTCCTTTTCGGCCATCAAGACACTTTAAACCAATTTTTTTCAAACAGTGTAGGACTAATTTTGAATTAAATGAGCCTTTCCGGTGTTTGTGTGACAATTATAACACTCACTCCAGTACATTTGATATTTCTGACTCGCTTTTTAGCATTAAAAAATCGATACTATCCTTGCCTAACCCATAGCAACTATATGAATTTACTCTTTACAATCTAACTGATTCTTTCTTCTCTTAATACATTATTTATAAGTTTTAATTTCCTGTGTTCTTAGCTGATGAGTTTCCCTCTGTAGCTGAGCAGTTTTAGATCTCGACACTTAACAAACCCCTGCCTTCAACGACTCGGCAATATATATACAAAAAAGAAAAAGAAAAAAGCCGTGCGTTATGCGGATGCGCCCCTCGTGTCGGTTGGGCGGGATGGTGGGTTATCCGTTGGGAATTATTATTATTATTATTATTAAAACATTGCTTGCTACATATTAGGCTATTGGCCGACCGGTTATTGACTACGATGCTCCCATATGGCCGCCCAATCTTGCTGACACCAATTGGAGGAAATTGCAAGTCTGCGAAAACACCGCCATCAGAACTGCTATGGGATGTCTGCTTATGACATTTGAGTCTCACCTCCATCGAGAGGCAAAATTGCTCAATGTTCAAAAGCACGCGGAACTCTTGAGTAGACAGTTCCTTCTGAACTGTCATAAACCCATTCATCCAAATCGGCATCTATTGGATGTAGCCCCGCCCCCCAGAGACATAAGGAGACATCTTCGCAAGCACTACGATGAGATCCGGCACCACATCTGTTTGCCGTTTGATCTGCGGAACCACATACGGGCTCTAAGTGACCTCCACACCGAGTCGGTAGACAGATCCCTCAGATCCCGGCCTGTGAATCCCGTTATCAATACTCAGCCACCTGAATTGGCTGAAGAGAAGCGTGTACTTCCGAGGGAGACTAGAGTTATGCTAGCACAACTTCGCTCTGGATATTGTAATAGGTTAAACTCGTACTTATCCAGACTGAGCCCCAACATACCAAACACATGCCCTGCATGTGGTATGTCCCCTCATGATACCAAACATCTCTTCTCCTGTTCAATCGAACCTACTCTTCTAACTCACTCTGGTCCAACCCGGTGGAAACTGCGCGTTTCCTCGGACTTCCGTTAGAAGAGCCAACAACAAAGTATATGGCCCCTGCGGGTTAGGGGTTTAGAATATGCCCGAGGTAGAAATACCGGTCGTAAGAGGCGACTAATATGCACAAAGGTGATGACGTGCAACTCGATGGTTGATCTACGGATATGAAGCCTCTCACCTCTCTCCGTAAGGAAGGAGGGGTGACATGAGGTTTCACTGGTCGTAAATCGCTACCACGACAGTCGGGCAGTACCGCAAGGGAGTACCGGAGCGTACCGAGTTCAAATCCGGCCAAGGACCGTTAGTTCGACAACACTCCCCAAAACCTTCGGGGAGTGTTTTTGTCGTGACCACAACAACAACAACAACAACAATGTATAAAGAAAAATTCCAAATTACAACTATGCAGACTTGTACTTTAACTCTTTATGATACGATGCTTCATGTTTACTTCAAAATTAGTATTTGTATATTATTTTATTATTTGTTCATAGAGTAGAAGGGGGGGGTGCGGAGCACATGTTGCATAGGGGAAACCTTTGATTAATATTAATTTAAATTATTAATATTTTTTATTTAATTTATTCTATATAGAACGGGGGGTGGGGGCACCAAAAAAAATTCAAGATATTTACGATATTTAAAAAAAAAATGTTATTTTTTATCTTCGCAAAATAAGTCTTCCTTAGTTGGAAACATGCAAAGTTTAATTATTGGCCGGACCAATTCCCCATGCGATGTTCTCAGAGTTAGTACTCGTACATACCCATCGGTGCCAGGGTGGCATTTCACCACTCGTGCAAGCGTCCACTTTGTTGGAGGATTACGATCGCTGAAAACGGTAACCACATCGCCTTCTCCGAGATTGCGCGAGGGACGAACCCATTTGTTGTGGCGTTGTAAACTTACCAAATATTCAGCACGTCAACGGCGCCAGAAATATTGCCTCACGGTAGATATCGCTTGCCCTCAGGTTCTGGGATCAGCGGTTTTCCTAGAATGAAATGCCCTGGAGTTAGGACCTCTAGATCTCCCACATCGGATTATGTGACAATCCATAATGGGCGGGAGTTTACTCAGGCTTCGACTTCTGTCAGCAGCGTGTTGAACTCTTCGTATGACAGAAATGTTTTATTCACTGCATACTTAAGGCGATACTTGACGCGTTTGATGCCGGTTTCCCTATACCCGCCCATATAAGGCGCAGATGGTAGATGAAAACACCACTCGATGTTTGAATCTGCAAAGAATGAACGAAGTTTATCATCACTCATGTACTCACCAAATGCAAAGTGGAGCTCTTTCTCAGTGCCAACAAGTTCGTGCCATTGTCTGACACTAGGATTTTACAAAAGTCCCTGCGATTCGTGAACCTTTTAAAAGCATTGAGAAAAGCTAGCGTTTAAAGTTCGTCGACAAAGTTAAGGTGCATCGCCCTAGTGCAAATACAAACAAATGAGTGGATGTAACCCTTGATGTATGCTACGTATCGGGTTACGGGCGCCTATAACCCAATATCGTCGTTACAAGACAGCTTGCAATATACGGGGTCCAGCATGCAAGGGAAGCTTGTGTATCTCGCAGACTATAAGCTTGGCAAACGAGCAATTATTTAGGAGGATGATGGGGTGTCGTACATCTGAAGCGATGTAGGCGTTTTAGTCGACCTCCCACGCGTAGAAACTTGCTCTCATTCAGTAACGGCTGCAAGAGTAAAATACTACTGCGAAGCGGGATTGACCTTTTAGCGCTGCAAACAGAAATTTCATTTGATAAATAGTTAGAGCTGTCGAGTATACCTGATGAGACGAAGCTCTACTTCGGCCAACTCATTGCAATTGGGACTGCCAAAGTTCTTAGTAACATGGGACTGTTTGTTGGCTCTGATGTTGAAGACCAAGCGTAGTTATGACATGGCGCAGCTTGGAAAATGATGAATACTTCGTCCTGACGGTACAATGATCACTGGAACGGGTGATTCCAACAATTAGAAGCAAGCCTTCTGTATGTCGGCGACTCAGTTGGCGAAAAGAGGCATAGATGGATTACTACGCCGTTACAAAAGAGGCATGCGACCCCTAATCGAATAGAAATCGTGCAGGTTGCCAACGGCCGGAGCAATTGTATACTTTAACTAGCGCGGTGGATAGCAGAACAACTTTTTCGACTGGAACCCGTTTGAGTTTAAGCCTGCTGAAATGCGGGAAGCGTCGACGGTCGAAGAGGGTTCATACGCGAACGAGGCATATTCGTTGGAGAGTAGAGCGACAACAGGTGTAGAAAATGGATTGGACGCATGGTTGACATAGTGGCTGCCTGCGGTAGACGCTTTTGTGAGAATGGCGCCATGCAAAAGCGTGTGATGCCGTTGTTTATACACGCGGCAAGTGGAACCACTATTGCACCGATCTCTATAGTGCCCTGGGCTTAAGCAGTTTACACGTACACGCGATTGCAATTACGAAATTTGACTTTGAAGCTAAGTCTAAGTATCGAAATTGTTCGCAGCCGTAAATCTTGTGAGATCCATTGCAATAAGCACATACGTCATTCTGTTCCGGGGCCACATGAAACACATTCGTAGATTTGCTCGCTAATACCGGTTTGTTCTTCTACTGGCACCGATATCGCCGACGACAAAAGCATAGATAACGACCGACGCCGTGTCTCTAGAAATTATGTTAGCTGGTCGAATGACGAAGGCTTCTCACCGACTAGGAAAAGCTCCCACTGCTATCGAGTCTCACATGCCATTTTGTTAACCATCTCATGCACTAACCAATCGTCCCAAAACTGAACTGGGCCAAAATGCTTTAGGCTCGCGAATGTGTTGTTGAAACTCATCAATTACACCTTTCATTGCATCAGCACTATCAGTTGTAGCCCTTTTTACCTCGGCCAGTGCGCGACAATTAGCTTCTACAATTACACGCATAACTTTGTATCGCGATTTTAGCCGTCCCCAAGCTTCTGTGTAATTTCCGTCAGATATTTTAAACCCACTAATAATTTTTAACGCATCACCCTTTAAACAGCTGCGAAGGTTGTGAAGTTTTTGACCGTCCGATACCGCGGAATTGCCGTCGACAAGAGAGCTAAACGCATCGTAAAACCCGATCCATTCCTTAGAATCGTCGGCGAAACTCGGCAGCTCCATTTTTGCCAGACGTAAAAGCGCAAACACAATATTTTTGCCGGCGGTGGTTTGCGCAATTGCAGACGAAATAGACAACTCAGCATTCTGTACAGTCAATGGAGATGCCCTCACCAGGGTCGCAGGTAACTGCCACAGTTCGCCAGACATCTCCATAACGAGCGCGGGCGTAATTAACTTTGTCATCTGGCGACCGATGCTTACATTAGCTTCAGACCACCTACCCATCTTACTCTCTGTTGAACGACCGACCGACTTCATAACGACTGGTAAATTAACATACATCAACTTCACCAAAGCGGACTGGGACCACTTTACTGACTATACAGAGCGCTCCTTCGGAGCCCCTCCCCCTCCTACAGAAGTACGCAAAGGTGAAAGAGAGTTTCGCAAGGTCATTGATTCAGCGTCAGGCCGCTTTATTCCTGCTGGCAGAATACTAGGAATTCATCCGAATTTTCCTGCAGAAGCTTCGGCGATGGCAATAGAACGTGGCCAAGTGAGACTCCTCAATCCCGCAGACCCCAGAATCAAAGATCTCAATGCTGAAATTCGTAGCATAGTCAACGAACACAAACTGACCAAGTGCAAACAACACCTCGAGGCATGCAACCTCTCCGGAGTCGGCAAATTATGGTCGACTGTCAAGGCCTTATCCAATCCGACCAAATACAATGACAACGTCGCCATTGCATTCGGCGACAGTGTCAAATCGGACGCCAGGAAATGCGCGAGCTTTTTTTGCCGGCTGTTTATAATGCTTCCACCTGCGGATGCTTCTCAACCTCTCTCTAACTACTTTCGTCATACCTACTAAAACTGGGGAAGCCGGCGAACCAAAGAGATTCTTATCGTCCGACATCCCTCCTTTCGCCGGTTGTAAAGTTACTAGGGACAATTCTACTCCCATACTTTACGGCAAATCTGCAATTGGCCGATCACTAGCATGGTTTCCGCAAATCTCACAGCACTACATCTGCTTTGAATGCCATTATAATGCAAATAAATCATGGTTTGAATCAACACCCACCAAACCATAGGACGGTTCTCGTGGCACTTGACCTATCTAAAGCATTCGACACGGTCAACCACGCCAAACTCCTCCGAGATCTGGAAGAGACACCGCTCCCTGCCGGCCTTAAAAGGTGGACCGCTAATTACCTCAATGGTCGACAGGCATCAGTCAAATTCAGGAACAAGAAATCCAGGCCACGAAAAATATTTGTTTAATTTCTATATTTCGAGACTATACTTCGCAATAAGATCCTCAAGTCACTGGCCGGCAGTACTTGTGGAAAAGACAAAGAATGAAAATTCCTCTCTAAAAAATACGCAAACGTCATTTTTGCGGCGCAGTTGTGAAAATTTAAACTTGGCTTTATTTGTGAAAAAATTATAAGTTTTAAAATTTTTTATTCATATTCTGTGATAAAATTAAGTGCGAAAACCAAGTGGTCGACTTTGAAGTTAAAATTTAATTGTTTCCTAGTGTTTTTTATATGATATGAATATAAGTTATTCAATTTAATTAGCTTTTATTTACATTTCCCGAGTCATTTTGCATATTGTTTTTGGTGCGATTGATTGGCTTTTGTCATTTCTTGCTTTTGTTTTTGTTTTTTGTGCGCACTTTTTGTTTTCTGTCCTAATTCGTTTATCACAGCTGTTTGCGTTGTGTTTATTGAGTGTCACAATACAGTGTATCTCAAACTGCTCGCTAGTATTGCCTTTCAGTGTTGCCTTCTCTTACTGATTTTCCCTCAAATATTAATTTTTTTTATTATTTTCCTGATTTGATAATTTAATGATGTCTTGCATATATCAAAATTGTCAAATCAAAAGCGAGTCAGAACACTATGTGGCGTTTTGGCTCTGTGATGGGCTTGCCCATATCAAGTGTGCTGGGTTGACCGGGAGAGTCGTGGACCTGGTACATGATGGCAAGGGCCTACGTTGGTCTTGTGTAAAATGCCGTTCAACCGAAGTTGATCTATTTTAAATCTTTAGGGAAATCCGTAATGGGTTTTCCGAAATTGGCAAAGACCTGTCTTTACTAGTAGAAAAGTTTCATGAGTACGAAACAGTTTTTAAAACTTTTAAGTGTTTAGACGAAATCTCCCCTGATTTAAACACTGATATCCGTGAAAACCATCCTAGAAGTACTGATGATTCCTCATGTCCTGTAATCCTAAACACAATTCCAATTCCTAATGCTATCGCACTCTTATCCTTAGAACTCATTGATTTAGCCTCTCCAAATCCATCAGCGCAGTCATCGACTTCCAAGACAGCCTCGTCGAAGTCAACTTCGAAAAAAACCCGAGCCCCAACCTATTAGGTTGGCACCTGAACCAACTATTAGGAATCTGGTTGTGGTTCCACGAAATAAATCAATTTTTGTGTCTCGTTTCGAAACTGACTACGGAAGAGGACTTGAAGTTTTACATTCAATCTAAAATCAAACCCGATAGTCTGACTATAAAAAAGTTTAAATTTAATTATGAGAGAAACGTCTCCTCTTTCAGAATTGATCTTTCATTGAATAATTTTAATTCAGTTTTGAATAGTTCGTTTGGCCTTCCGGCGCTTTTATGCGTGAATTTGAACATAAGCCGAAGAAAAGCACCCAGAATGTAGCTAGGGTCCCAATGTAAATTTTTACTATCAAAATATTATAGGTTTAAATACCATACTTACCGAACTTTATTTAAAATCTCTTTGCTGTAATTATAACATTATTTCCTTTACCGAAACGTGGCTAAAACCACATATTTTTAACGCTGAAATCTTATCTGATGATTATCAGGTACTCAGAAACGATCGCATTAAGAGAGTCGGGGGTGGCATTCTCACAGCTATTAATTCGTCAATGCCCTCTGAGGAGGTTAATGTTCCATGCATCGAGTCATGTGAATTCAAGTGCGTCCGAATACAGCTGGACAACGCTTATATATACTTAGCGGTTTGTTATATTCCTACCTCATCTGATATCTCAATCTACATGCAGCTTATCTCATTGTTGAAAACTGTAAATTTAATGACTAAACTTTCCGATTTGATGATCGTTATGGGCGATTTTAACTTACCGCATATATCGTGGAATATCGTTGACGGATGCATTATCCCAATTCCATCCAAAGCGGGGTATAATGACTTTTTGGATGAAATGGCAGACCTTTGTCTTAATCACATAAATGTTATCCCTAACAATTTCGGAAAGGTCCTGGACTTAGCTTTCGTCGATGATACATCGAAGTTCTGTTTGAGTCGGTGCGATCCTTTGGTTTTACCGGAAGACGTTTACCATCCTTCTTTTGAGATCGTTTACGAAATCATTACTAATGAAGGAGGCAGTGATACTAAATCATGCGATTCTAGTAGACTCTTTGACTTCGACTTTGCTAAAACCAACTTTAAAAAATTAAATAAAGAGTTGTCTAAATTAACCTGGCCTAAATATTATGGCGATATCGAGCTTAACATTCCACATTTTAATAATACTATTTATAGACTCTTTGAAAAGCATGTACCTAAATGTAAAAATTTCTCTGATGAACAAACGCAAGCATGGTTCACTAAAGAACTGAAAGCTTTAAAAAATAAAAAGAACCGTTCATTTTAGCTATACAAGAAATCCGGTTTAAGCCAAGATTACTTAAAATACTCCATCCTACGGCAGAAATGCTTTGAACTGAATAAAAAATGCTACACTGGTTATATCTGTAAAATTAAAAAGAACCTTATATGTAACCCAAAGTCATTTTATAGTTTCGTAAACTCTAAACGTAATATAAGAGGGGTTCCTTCTGCCATGAAATTCCAAGACTGTATATCCAGCGATAATCAAGATATTGCAAATTTCTTTGCCCAATTTTTTAAATCTAATTATTCTACTGCTACCTTTTCTCGATTAAACAAATATCCATATCAGTTAAATGCAAACAACATCATTAATAGTCCTATAATTTCTGTTTTATTCCATCTATTCCCTTAAAGGAATAATTTAAATGTGGCCCTGATATGATCCCGGCACGTTTTCTCAAAAATTGTGCTGACTACATTTACCAGCCTCTAACCGATCTACTCAATCTGTCTTTAAAAAGCGGCGTCTTTCCAACTGCTTGGAAAGAATCTTTCCTTATACCACTTTATAAGAGTGGGAGTAGGTCATCTGTAGATAACTACCGCGGAATCGCAAAGCTTTCTGCTGTTCCCAAATTATTTGAAGCCATTGTTACAAATCAGCTTACAACTTCTATATCCACATTGATTGCAGATTGCCAGCACGGCTTTTGTAAAGATAAATCAACAAGTACAAAACTACTAGAATTCACAACCCATGTTTCAAACGCGTTTAGAGAAAAAATGCGCACAGATGTTATATATACAGATTTCAGTAAACCGTTTGACACAGTTTGCCATTCGTTACTTATTTATAAAATTTTTCTACTGGGCTTTCAACCCAGTCTCACCCGCTGGATATCTCCTTATCTTCTTTTCAGAACACAAAGAGTAGTTTTTAAGAATGCGCTATCTAATGTCATCGATGTATCTTCTGGAGTTCCTCAAGGTAGCCATCTTTCTGTTTTTGCTGTTCCTTAATAATATATCCAGTACTATCAAGTTTAAAAAATTTTGATGAACGCTGACGACGTTAAGATTTTTATGTCTTACTTGGTGAGCGAAAATAGAGCTTTACTTCAATCAGATCTTGATAGACTGGGTGCTTGGTGCGATCTAAACTACATGCCACTCAATTTTTAAAAATATAAATTAGTTGTGTTTTTCGCGCAGAAATACACAACCAGCTTCCTATATAATCAACAATCATAGTCTTGAACAAGTGCATGATTTTATGGACTTGGGAATTACGATGGATTGTAAACTTAGCTTCAATCTCCATATTAATGCAACTGTCAATAAATCTATAGGTGTTTTATCTTTCGTTAAGCGATGGTCGAAAGAATTTAGTGATCCGTACGTAACTAAATCCCTTTTTACAACATTACTAAGACCGATATTAGAATATGGCTCAATTATTTAGAATCCCAACTACCAGGTCCACGTTGATCGGTTGGAATCGGTTCAAAAACAATTTTTACTTTTCGCTTTAAGAGATCTTTCATGGGCCTCCCTATACTAATTGCTTGAAAGTTATAAACCTTCCCACCCTTGCTAGTCGTAGAGAAATACTCGGATCAACATTTATGATAAAATTATTAAACCGGTTGGTCTCTAGTCTATTTTTGTTGGGAGAAGTAAACTTTAACATTTTCGGCCATCAAGACACTTTAAACCAATTTTTTTCAAACAGTGTAGGACTAATTTTGAATTAAATGAGCCTTTCCGGTGTTTGTGTGACAATTATAACACTCACTCCAGTACATTTGATATTTCTGACTCGCTTTTTAGCATTAAAAAATCGATACTATCCTTGCCTAACCCATAGCAACTATATGAATTTACTCTTTACAATCTAACTGATTCTTTCTTCTCTTAATACATTATTTATAAGTTTTAATTTCTTGTGTTACTTAGCTGATGAGTTTCCCTCTGTAGCTGAGCAGTTTTAGATCTCGACACTTAACAAACCCCTGCCTTCAACGACTTGGCAATATATATACAAAAAAGAAAAAGAAAAAAGCCGTGCGTTATGCGGATGCGCCCCTCGTGTCGGTTGGGCGGGATGGTGGGTTATCCGTTGGGAATTATTATTATTATTATTATTAAAACATTGCTTGCTACATATTAGGCTATTGGCCGACCGGTTATTGACTACGATGCTCCCATATGGCCGCCCAATCTTGCTGACACCAATTGGAGGAAATTGCAAGTCTGCGAAAACACCGCCATCAGAACTGCTACGGGATGTCTCAATGTTCAAGAGCACGCGGAACTCTTGAGTAGACAGTTCCTTCTGAACTGTCATAAACCCATTCATCCAAATCGGCATCTATTGGATGTAGCCCCGCCCCCCAGAGACATAAGGAGACATCTTCGCAAGCACTACGATGAGATCCGGCACCACATCTGTTTGCCGTTTGATCTGCGGAACCACATACGGGCTCTAAGTGACCTCCACACCGAGTCGGTAGACAGATCCCTCAGATCCCGGCCTGTGCATCCCGTTATCAATACTCAGCCACCTGAATTGGCTGAAGAGAAGCGTGTACTTCCGAGGGAGACTAGAGTTATGCTAGCACAACTTCGCTCTGGATATTGTAATAGGTTAAACTCGTACTTATCCAGACTGAGCCCCAACATACCAAACACATGCCCTGCATGTGGTATGTCCCCTAATGATACCAAACATCTCTTCTCCTGTTCAATCGAACCTACTCTTCTAACTCACTCTGGTCCAACCCTGTGGAAACTGCGCGTTTCCTCGGACTTCCGTTAGAAAAGCCAACAACAAAGTATATGGCCCCTGCGGGTTAGGGGTTTAGAATATGCCCGAGGTAGAAATACCAGTCGTAAGAGGCGACTAATATGCACAAAGGTGATGACGTGCAACTCGATGGTTGATCTACGGATATGAAGCCTCTCACCTCTCTCCGTAAGGAAGGAGGGGTGACATGAGGTTTCACTGGTCGTAAATCGCTACCACGACAGTCGGGCAGTCCCGCAAGGGAGTACCGGAGCGTACCGAGTTCAAATCCGGCCAAGGACCGTTAGTTCGACAACACTCCCCAAAACCTTCGGGGAGTGTTTTTGTCGTGACCACAACAACAACAACAACAATGTATAAAGAAAAATTCCAAATTACAACTATGCAGACTTGTACTTTAACTCTTTATGATACGATGCTTCATGTTTACTTCAAAATTAGTATTTGTATATTATTTTATTATTTGTTCAGAGAGTAGAAGGGGGGGTGCGGAGCACATGTTGCATAGGGGCAACCTTTGATTAATATTAATTTAAATTATTAATATTTTTTATTTAATTTATTCTATATAGAACGGGGGGTGGGGGCACCAAAAAAAATTCAAGATATTTACGATATTTAAAAAAAAATGTTATTATTTTTTATCTTTGCAAAATAAGTCTTCCTTAGTTGGAAACATGCAAAGTTTAATTATTGGTCGGACCAATTCCCCATGCGATGTTCTCAGAGTTAGTACTCGTACATACCCATCGGCGCCAGGGTGGCATTTCACCACTCGTGCAAGCGTCCACTTTGTTGGAGGATTACGATCGCTGAAAACGGTAACCACATCGCCTTCCCCGAGATTGCGCGAGGGACGAACCCATTTGTTGTGGCGTTGTAAACTTACCAAATATTCAGCACGTCAACGGCGCCAGAAATATTGCCTCACGGTAGATATCGCTTGCCCTCAGGTTCTGGGATCAGCGGTTTTCCTAGAATGAAATGCCCTGGAGTTAGGACCTCTAGATCTCCCACATCGGATTATGTGACAATCCATAATCGGCGGGAGTTTACTCAGGCTTCGACTTCTGTCAGCAGCGTGTTGAACTCTTCGTATGACAGAAATGTTTTATTCACTGCATACTTATTGCGATACTTGACGCGTTTGATGCCGGTTTTCCTATACCCACCCATATAAGGCGCAGATGGTAGATGAAAACACCACTCGATGTTTGAATCTGCAAAGAATGAACGAAGTTTATCATCACTCATGTACTCACCAAATGCAAAGTGGAGCTCTTTCTCAGTGCCAACAAGTTCGTGCCATTGTCTGACACTAGGAATTTACAAAAGTCCCTGCGATTCGTGAACCTTTTAAAAGCATTGAGAAAAGCTAGCGTTTAAAGTTCGTCGACAAAGTTAAGGTGCATCGCCCTAGTGCAAATACAAACAAATGAGTGGATGTAACCCTTGATGTTTGCTACGTATCGGGTTACGGGCGCCTATAACCCAATATCGTCGTTACAAGACAGCTTGCAATATGCGGGGTCCAGCATGCAAGGGAAGCTTGTGTATCTCGCAGACTATAAGCTTGGCAAACGAGCAATTATTTAGGAGGATGATGGGGTGTCGTACATCTGAAGCGATGTAGGCGTTTTAGTCGACCTCCCACGCGTAGAAACTTGCTCTCATTCAGTAACGGCTGCAAGAGTAAAATACTACTGCGAAGCGGGATTGACCTTTTAGCGCTGCAAACAGAAATTTCATTTGATAAATAGTTAGAGCTGTCGAGTATACCTGATGAGACGAAGCTCTACTTCGGCCAACTCATTGCAATTGGGACTGCCAAAGTTCTTAGTAACATGGGACTGTTTGTTGGCTCTGATGTTGAAGACCAAGCGTAGTTATGACATGGCGCAGCTTGGAAAATGATGAATACTTCGTCCTGACGGTACAATGATCACTGGAACGGGTGATTCCAACAATTAGAAGCAAGCCTTCTGTATGTCGGCGACTCAGTTGGCGAAAAGAGGCATAGATGGATTACTACGCCGTTACAAAAGAGGCATGCGACCCCTAATCGAATAGAAATCGTGCAGGTTGCCAACGGCCGGAGCAATTGTATACTTTTACTAGCGCGGTGGATAGCAGAACAACTTTTTCGACTGGAACCCGTTTGAGTTTAACCCTGCTGAAATGCGGGAAGCGTCGACGGTCGAAGAGGGTTCATACGCGAACGAGGCATATTCGTTGGAGAGTAGAGCGACAACAGGTGTAGAAAATGGATTGGACGCATGGTTGACATAGTGGCTGCCTGCGGTAGACGCTTTTGTGAGAATGGCGCCATGCAAAAGCGTGTGATGACGTTGTTTATACACGCGGCAAGTGGAAGCACTATTGCACCGATCTCTATAGTGCCCTGGGCTTAAGCAGTTTACACGTACACGCGATTGCAATTACGAAATTTGACTTTGAAGCTAAGTCTAAGTATCGAAATTGTTCGCAGCCGTAAATCTTGTGAGATCCATTGCAATAAGCACATACGTCATTCTGTTCCGGGGCCACATGAAACACATTCGTAGATTTGCTCGCTAATACGGGTTTGTTCTTCTACTGGCACCGATATCGCCGACGACAAAAGCATAGATAACGACCGACGCCGTGTCTCTAGAAATTATGTTAGCTGGTCGAATGACGAAGGCTTCTCACCGACTAGGAAAAGCTCCCACTGCTATCGAGTCTCACATGCCATTTTGTTAACCATCTCATGCACTAACCAATCGTCCCAAAACTGAACTGGGCCAAAATGCTTTAGGCTCGCGAATGTGTTGTTGAAACTCATCAATTACACCTTTTATTGCATCAGCACTATCAGTTGTAGCCCTTTTTACCTCGGCCAATGCGCGACAATGAGCTTCTACAATTACACGCATAACTTTGTATCGCGATTTTAGCCGTCCCCAAGCTTCTGTGTAATTTCCGTCAGATATTTTAAACCCACTAATAATTTTTAACGCATCACCCTTTAAACAGCTGCGAAGGTTGTGAAGTTTTTGACCGTCCGATACCGCGGAATTGCCGTCGACAAGAGAGCTAAACGCATCGTAAAACCCGATCCATTCCTTAGAATCGTCGGCGAAACTCGGCAGCTCCATTTTTGCCAGACGTAAAAGCGCAAACACAATATTTTTGCCGGCGGTGGTTTGCGGTTCGTTACGACATTTTTGTTCGCGGTTAAAGTTAGCTGAAGCCGAAGAGTACTACGCATCTGCTTGGACACATACATTTTCCTCAATCTCAATACTATCCATCCCACACTAGGTTTCAACCGCGACCTGGGCAGTCATAAAACGGACCCAATGTTCATTCAATAGCTGGAGGTAGCTAGTAATATATTCCGTTTCCATTTTTAACGAGTCATCAACACTTTTTGTCATGTATCGTTTAATTGCATTGTGTATTGCAACGAAAGGCTTGGGGCACTTACAATTTTGGGATGTTAACTTTTTAATTTTTAATTAACTGAGTTATTCTGTAGCTCTGGTTTCACTTAATCACAATAGTTATTCTGGAGCTCCGATTTAACCAAATCGAGTGAGTTATTAGTTGCGTTCCAATCAGCTATCCAGATCAGTATCATGATCAAGATCTCACGGGAACGATATGGATCAGTTGTATGATGGTTGTTTGTGTATATATGTGTTTTATATGTATGGCTGTGCTACCAAGCAAATAAGGGTTGGCTGTCAAAAATTCTACTACAAAAAACTAAACGAATACAACTTCTATACGTATATGAAATTGATCCAGAAAAATGTCAGGATCACAACATTGTTGTTGCATTTAGATGCAACATTTTTATCTGGATCTGGATCACTCCTGATTGGAACGCGCCATAAATATTCTTGGGAGATAATTTTTACTTTTCGCTTTAAGAGATCTTTCATGGGATTCCTTTTATAATTTGCCTCCCTATACTAATTGCTTGAAAGTTATAAACCTTCCCACCCTTGCTAGTCGTAGAGAAATACTCGGAACAATATTTATGATAAAATTATTAAACCGGTTGGTCTCTAGTCGATTTTTGTTGGGAGAAGTAAACTTTAACATTTTCGGCCATCAAGACACTTTAAACCAATTTTTTTCAAACAGTGTAGGACTAATTTTGAATTAAATGAGCCTTTCCGGTGTTTGTGTGACAATTATAACACTCACTCCAGTACATTTGATATTTCTGACTCGCTTTTTAGCATTAAAAAATCGATACTATCCTTGCCTAACCCATAGCAACTATATGAATTTACTCTTTACAATCTAACTGATTCTTTCTTCTCTTAATACATTATTTATAAGTTTTAATTTCTTGTGTTACTTAGCTGATGAGTTTCCCTCTGTAGCTGAGCAGTTTTAGATCTCGACACTTAACAAACCCCTGCCTTCAACGACTCGGCAATATATATACAAAAAAGAAAAAGAAAAAAGCCGTGCGTTATGCGGATGCGCCCCTCGTGTCGGTTGGGCGGGATGGTGGGTTATCCGTTGGGAATTATTATTATTATTATTATTAAAACATTACTTGCTACATATTAGGCTATTGGCCGACCGGTTATTGACTACGATGCTCCCATATGGCCGCCCAATCTTGCTGACACCAATTGGAGGAAATTGCAAGTCTGCGAAAACACCGCCATCAGAACTGCTACGGGATGTCTGCTTATGACATTTGAGTCTCACCTCCATCGAGAGGCAAAATTGCTCAATGTTCAAGAGCACGCGGAACTCTTGAGTAGACAGTTCCTTCTGAACTGTCATAAACCCATTCATCCAAATCGGCATCTATTGGATGTAGCCCGCCCCCCAGAGACATAAGGAGACATCTTCGCAAGCACTACGATGAGATCCGGCACCACATCTGTTTGCCGTTTGATCTGCGGAACCACATACGGGCTCTAAGTGACCTCCACACCGAGTCGGTAGACAGATCCCTCAGATCCCGGCCTGTGAATCCCGTTATCAATACTCAGCCACCTGAATTGGCTGAAGAGAAGCGTGTACTTCCGAGGGAGACTAGAGTTATGCTAGCACAACTTCGCTCTGGATATTGTAATAGGTTAAACTCGTACTTATCCAGACTGAGCCCCAACATACCAAACACATGCCCTGCATGTGGTATGTCCCCTAATGATACCAAACATCTCTTCTCCTGTTCAATCGAACCTACTCTTCTAACTCACTCTGGTCCAACCCTGTGGAAACTGAGCGTTTCCTCCGACTTCCGTTAGAAGAGCCAACAACAAAGTATATGGCCCCTGCGGGTTAGGGGTTTAGAATATGCCCGAGGTAGAAATACCGGTCGTAAGACGAGGTGATGACGTGCAACTCGATGGTTGATCTACGGATATGAAGCCTCTCACCTCTCTCCGTAAGGAAGGAGGGGTGACATGAGGTTTCACTGGTCGTAAATCGCTACCACGACAGTCGGGCAGTCCCGCAAGGGAGTACCGGAGCGTACCGAGTTCAAATCCGGCCAAGGACCGTTAGTTCGACAACACTCCCCAAAACCTTCGGGGAGTGTTTTTGTCGTGACCACAACAACAACAACAACAATGTATAAAGAAAAATTCCAAATTACAACTATGCAGACTTGTACTTTAACTCTTTATGATACGATGCTTCATGTTTACTTCAAAATTAGTATTTGTATATTATTTTATTATTTGTTCAGAGAGTAGAAGGGGGGGTGCGGAGCACATGTTGCATAGGGGCAACCTTTGATTAATATTAATTTAAATTATTAATATTTTTTATTTAATTTATTCTATATAGAACGGGGGGTGGGGGCACCAAAAAAAATTCAAGATATTTACGATATTTAAAAAAAAATGTTATTATTTTTTATCTTCGCAAAATAAGTCTTCCTTAGTTGGAAACATGCAAAGTTTAATTATTGGTCGGACCAATTCCCCATGCGATGTTCTCAGAGTTAGTACTCGTACATACCCATCGGCGCCAGGGTGGCATTTCACCACTCGTGCAAGCGTCCACTTTGTTGGAGGATTACGATCGCTGAAAACGGTAACCACATCGCCTTCCCCGAGATTGCGCGAGGGACGAACCCATTTGTTGTGGCGTTGTAAACTTACCAAATATTCAGCACGTCAACGGCGCCAGAAATATTGCCTCACGGTAGATATCGCTTGCCCTCAGGTTCTGGGATCAGCGGTTTTCCTAGAATGAAATGCCCTGGAGTTAGGACCTCTAGATCTCCCACATCGGATTATGTGACAATCCATAATCGGCGGGAGTTTACTCAGGCTTCGACTTCTGTCAGCAGCGTGTTGAACTCTTCGTATGACAGAAATGTTTTATTCACTGCATACTTATTGCGATACTTGACGCGTTTGATGCCGGTTTTCCTATACCCACCCATATAAGGCGCAGATGGTAGATGAAAACACCACTCGATGTTTGAATCTGCAAAGAATGAACGAAGTTTATCATCACTCATGTACTCACCAAATGCAAAGTGGAGCTCTTTCTCAGTGCCAACAAGTTCGTGCCATTGTCTGACACTAGGAATTTACAAAAGTCCCTGCGATTCGTGAACCTTTTAAAAGCATTGAGAAAAGCTAGCGTTTAAAGTTCGTCGACAAAGTTAAGGTGCATCGCCCTAGTGCAAATACAAACAAATGAGTGGATGTAACCCTTGATGTTTGCTACGTATCGGGTTACGGGCGCCTATAACCCAATATCGTCGTTACAAGACAGCTTGCAATATGCGGGGTCCAGCATGCAAGGGAAGCTTGTGTATCTCGCAGACTATAAGCTTGGCAAACGAGCAATTATTTAGGAGGATGATGGGGTGTCGTACATCTGAAGCGATGTAGGCGTTTTAGTCGACCTCCCACGCGTAGAAACTTGCTCTCATTCAGTAACGGCTGCAAGAGTAAAATACTACTGCGAAGCGGGATTGACCTTTTAGCGCTGCAAACAGAAATTTCATTTGATAAATAGTTAGAGCTGTCGAGTATACCTGATGAGACGAAGCTCTACTTCGGCCAACTCATTGCAATTGGGACTGCCAAAGTTCTTAGTAACATGGGACTGTTTGTTGGCTCTGATGTTGAAGACCAAGCGTAGTTATGACATGGCGCAGCTTGGAAAATGATGAATACTTCGTCCTGACGGTACAATGATCACTGGAACGGGTGATTCCAACAATTAGAAGCAAGCCTTCTGTATGTCGGCGACTCAGTTGGCGAAAAGAGGCATAGATGGATTACTACGCCGTTACAAAAGAGGCATGCGACCCCTAATCGAATAGAAATCGTGCAGGTTGCCAACGGCCGGAGCAATTGTATACTTTTACTAGCGCGGTGGATAGCAGAACAACTTTTTCGACTGGAACCCGTTTGAGTTTAACCCTGCTGAAATGCGGGAAGCGTCGACGGTCGAAGAGGGTTCATACGCGAACGAGGCATATTCGTTGGAGAGTAGAGCGACAACAGGTGTAGAAAATGGATTGGACGCATGGTTGACATAGTGGCTGCCTGCGGTAGACGCTTTTGTGAGAATGGCGCCATGCAAAAGCGTGTGATGACGTTGTTTATACACGCGGCAAGTGGAAGCACTATTGCACCGATCTCTATAGTGCCCTGGGCTTAAGCAGTTTACACGTACACGCGATTGCAATTACGAAATTTGACTTTGAAGCTAAGTCTAAGTATCGAAATTGTTCGCAGCCGTAAATCTTGTGAGATCCATTGCAATAAGCACATACGTCATTCTGTTCCGGGGCCACATGAAACACATTCGTAGATTTGCTCGCTAATACGGGTTTGTTCTTCTACTGGCACCGATATCGCCGACGACAAAAGCATAGATAACGACCGACGCCGTGTCTCTAGAAATTATGTTAGCTGGTCGAATGACGAAGGCTTCTCACCGACTAGGAAAAGCTCCCACTGCTATCGAGTCTCACATGCCATTTTGTTAACCATCTCATGCACTAACCAATCGTCCCAAAACTGAACTGGGCCAAAATGCTTTAGGCTCGCGAATGTGTTGTTGAAACTCATCAATTACACCTTTTATTGCATCAGCACTATCAGTTGTAGCCCTTTTTACCTCGGCCAATGCGCGACAATGAGCTTCTACAATTACACGCATAACTTTGTATCGCGATTTTAGCCGTCCCCAAGCTTCTGTGTAATTTCCGTCAGATATTTTAAACCCACTAATAATTTTTAACGCATCACCCTTTAAACAGCTGCGAAGGTTGTGAAGTTTTTGACCGTCCGATACCGCGGAATTGCCGTCGACAAGAGAGCTAAACGCATCGTAAAACCCGATCCATTCCTTAGAATCGTCGGCGAAACTCGGCAGCTCCATTTTTGCCAGACGTAAAAGCGCAAACACAATATTTTTGCCGGCTGTGGTTTGCGGTTCGTTACGACATTTTTGTTCGCGGTTAAAGTTAGCTGAAGCCGAAGAGTACTACGCATCTGCTTGGACACATACATTTTCCTCAATCTCAATACTATCCATCCCACACTAGGTTTCAACCGCGACCTGGGCAGTCATAAAACGGACCCAATGTTCATTCAATAGCTGGAGGTAGCTAGTAATATATTCCGTTTCCATTTTTAACGAGTCATCAACACTTTTTGTCATGTATCGTTTAATTGCATTGTGTATTGCAACGAAAGGCTTGGGGCACTTACAATTTTGGGATGTTAACTTTTTAATTTTTAATTAACTGAGTTATTCTGTAGCTCTGGTTTCACTTAATCACAATAGTTATTCTGGAGCTCCGATTTAACCAAATCGAGTGAGTTATTAGTTGCGTTCCAATCAGCTATCCAGATCAGTATCATGATCAAGATCTCACGGGAACGATATGGATCAGTTGTATGATGGTTGTTTGTGTATATATGTGTTTTATATGTATGGCTGTGCTACCAAGCAAATAAGGGTTGGCTGTCAAAAATTCTACTACAAAAAACTAAACGAATACAACTTCTATACGTATATGAAATTGATCCAGAAAAATGTCAGGATCACAACATTGTTGTTGCATTTAGATGCAACATTTTTATCTGGATCTGGATCACTCCTGATTGGAACGCGCCATAAATATTCTTGGGAGATAATTTTTACTTTTCGCTTTAAGAGATCTTTCATGGGATTCCTTTTATAATTTGCCTCCCTATACTAATTGCTTGAAAGTTATAAACCTTCCCACCCTTGCTAGTCGTAGAGAAATACTCGGAACAATATTTATGATAAAATTATTAAACCGGTTGGTCTCTAGTCGATTTTTGTTGGGAGAAGTAAACTTTAACATTTTCGGCCATCAAGACACTTTAAACCAATTTTTTTCAAACAGTGTAGGACTAATTTTGAATTAAATGAGCCTTTCCGGTGTTTGTGTGACAATTATAACACTCACTCCAGTACATTTGATATTTCTGACTCGCTTTTTAGCATTAAAAAATCGATACTATCCTTGCCTAACCCATAGCAACTATATGAATTTAAATTTGATTAAAAAGATATACTCTTATAAATAGATTTACAATCTATCGCCTAAATTCAGCCATTTAATCATATATTCGCAACAATGGTTATTTTCAACAAATCATAAAGATATTGGTACTTTATATTTTATCTTTGGAGCTTGAGCAGGAATAATTGGAACTTCATTAAGAATTTTAATTCGAACTGAATTAGGTCATCCAGGAGCTTTAATTGGAAATGATCAAATCTATAATGTCATTGTAACATCTCACGCATTTGTAATAATTTTTTTTATAGTAATACCAATTATAATTGGAGGATTTGGAAATTGATTAATTCCTCTTATACTAGGGTTCTTTCTTCTCTTAATACATTATTTATAAGTTTTAATTTCTTGTGTTACTTAGCTGATGAGTTTCCCTCTGTAGCTGAGCAGTTTTAGATCTCGACACTTAACAAACCCCTGCCTTCAACGACTCGGCAATATATATACAAAAAAGAAAAAGAAAAAAGCCGTGCGTTATGCGGATGCGCCCCTCGTGTCGGTTGGGCGGGATGGTGGGTTATCCGTTGGGAATTATTATTATTATTATTATTAAAACATTACTTGCTACATATTAGGCTATTGGCCGACCGGTTATTGACTACGATGCTCCCATATGGCCGCCCAATCTTGCTGACACCAATTGGAGGAAATTGCAAGTCTGCGAAAACACCGCCATCAGAACTGCTACGGGATGTCTGCTTATGACATTTGAGTCTCACCTCCATCGAGAGGCAAAATTGCTCAATGTTCAAGAGCACGCGGAACTCTTGAGTAGACAGTTCCTTCTGAACTGTCATAAACCCATTCATCCAAATCGGCATCTATTGGATGTAGCCCCGCCCCCCAGAGACATAAGGAGACATCTTCGCAAGCACTACGATGAGATCCGGCACCACATCTGTTTGCCGTTTGATCTGCGGAACCACATACGGGCTCTAAGTGACCTCCACACCGAGTCGGTAGACAGATCCCTCAGATCCCGGCCTGTGAATCCCGTTATCAATACTCAGCCACCTGAATTGGCTGAAGAGAAGCGTGTACTTCCGAGGGAGACTAGAGTTATGCTAGCACAACTTCGCTCTGGATATTGTAATAGGTTAAACTCGTACTTATCCAGACTGAGCCCCAACATACCAAACACATGCCCTGCATGTGGTATGTCCCCTAATGATACCAAACATCTCTTCTCCTGTTCAATCGAACCTACTCTTCTAACTCACTCTGGTCCAACCCTGTGGAAACTGCGCGTTTCCTCCGACTTCCGTTAGAAGAGCCAACAACAAAGTATATGGCCCCTGCGGGTTAGGGGTTTAGAATATGCCCCAGGTAGAAATACCGGTCGTAAGACGAGGTGATGACGTGCAACTCGATGGTTGATCTACGGATATGAAGCCTCTCACCTCTCTCCGTAAGGAAGGAGGGGTGACATGAGGTTTCACTGGTCGTAAATCGCTACCACGACAGTCGGGCAGTCCCGCAAGGGAGTACCGGAGCGTACCGAGTTCAAATCCGGCCAAGGACCGTTAGTTCGACAACACTCCCCAAAACCTTCGGGGAGTGTTTTTGTCGTGACCACAACAACAACAACAACAATGTATAAAGAAAAATTCCAAATTACAACTATGCAGACTTGTACTTTAACTCTTTATGATACGATGCTTCATGTTTACTTCAAAATTAGTATTTGTATATTATTTTATTATTTGTTCATAGAGTAGAAGGGGGGGTGCGGAGCACATGTTGCATAGGGGCAACCTTTGATTAATATTAATTTAAATTATTAATATTTTTTATTTAATTTATTCTATATAGAACGGGGGGTGGGGGCACCAAAAAAAATTCAAGATATTTACGATATTTAAAAAAAAATGTTATTATTTTTTATCTTCGCAAAATAAGTCTTCCTTAGTTGGAAACATGCAAAGTTTAATTATTGGCCGGACCAATTCCCCATGCGATGTTCTCAGAGTTAGTACTCGTACATACCCATCGGCGCCAGGGTGGCATTTCACCACTCGTGCAAGCGTCCACTTTGTTGGAGGATTACGATCGCTGAAAACGGTAACCACATCGCCTTCTCCGAGATTGCGCGAGGGACGAACCCATTTGTTGTGGCGTTGTAAACTTACCAAATATTCAGCACGTCAACGGCGCCAGAAATATTGCCTCACGGTAGATATCGCTTGCCCTCAGGTTCTGGGATCAGCGGTTTTCCTAGAATGAAATGCCCTGGAGTTAGGACCTCTAGATCTCCCACATCGGATTATGTGACAATCCATAATGGGCGGGAGTTTACTCAGGCTTCGACTTCTGTCAGCAGCGTGTTGAACTCTTCGTATGACAGAAATGTTTTATTCACTGCATACTTAAGGCGATACTTGACGCGTTTGATGCCGGTTTCCCTATACCCGCCCATATAAGGCGCAGATGGTAGATGAAAACACCACTCGATGTTTGAATCTGCAAAGAATGAACGAAGTTTATCATCACTCATGTACTCACCAAATGCAAAGTGGAGCTCTTTCTCAGTGCCAACAAGTTCGTGCCATTGTCTGACACTAGGATTTTACAAAAGTCCCTGCGATTCGTGAACCTTTTAAAAGCATTGAGAAAAGCTAGCGTTTAAAGTTCGTCGACAAAGTTAAGGTGCATCGCCCTAGTGCAAATACAAACAAATGAGTGGATGTAACCCTTGATGTATGCTACGTATCGGGTTACGGGCGCCTATAACCCAATATCGTCGTTACAAGACAGCTTGCAATATGCGGGGTCCAGCATGCAAGGGAAGCTTGTGTATCTCGCAGACTATAAGCTTGGCAAACGAGCAATTATTTAGGAGGATGATGGGGTGTCGTACATCTGAAGCGATGTAGGCGTTTTAGTCGACCTCCCACGCGTAGAAACTTGCTCTCATTCAGTAACAGCTGCAAGAGTAAAATACTACTGCGAAGCGGGATTGACCTTTTAGCGCTGCAAACAGAAATTTCATTTGATAAATAGTTAGAGCTGTCGAGTATACCTGATGAGACGAAGCTCTACTTCGGCCAACTCATTGCAATTGGGACTGCCAAAGTTCTTAGTAACATGGGACTGTTTGTTGGCTCTGATGTTGAAGACCAAGCGTAGTTATGACATGGCGCAGCTTGGAAAATGATGAATACTTCGTCCTGACGGTACAATGATCACTGGAACGGGTGATTCCAACAATTAGAAGCAAGCCTTCTGTATGTCGGCGACTCAGTTGGCGAAAAGAGGCATAGATGGATTACTACGCCGTTACAAAAGAGGCATGCGACCCCTAATGGAATAGAAATCGTGCAGGTTGCCAACGGCCGGAGCAATTGTATACTTTTACTAGCGCGGTGGATAGCAGAACAACTTTTTCGACTGGAACCCGTTTGAGAGTAAGCCTGCTGAAATGCGGGAAGCGTCGACGGTCGAAGAGGGTTCATACGCGAACGAGGCATATTCGTTGGAGAGTAGAGCGACAACAGGTGTAGAAAATGGATTGGACGCATGGTTGACATAGTGGCTGCCTGCGGTAGACGCTTTTGTGAGAATGGCGCCATGCAAAAGCGTGTGATGACGTTGTTTATACACGCGGCAAGTGGAAGCACTATTGCACCGATCTCTATAGTGCCCTGGGCTTAAGCAGTTTACACGTACACGCGATTGCAATTACGAAATTTGACTTTGAAGCTAAGTCTAAGTATCGAAATTGTTCGCAGCCGTAAATCTTGTGAGATCCATTGCAATAAGCACATACGTCATTCTGTTCCGGGGCCACATGAAACACATTCGTAGATTTGCTCGCTAATACGGGTTTGTTCTTCTACTGGCACCGATATCGCCGACGACAAAAGCATAGATAACGACCGACGCCGTGTCTCTAGAAATTATGTTAGCTGGTCGAATGACGAAGGCTTCTCACCGACTAGGAAAAGCTCCCACTGCTATCGAGTCTCACATGCCATTTTGTTAACCATCTCATGCACTAACCAATCGTCCCAAAACTGAACTGGACCAAAATGCTTTAGGCTCGCGAATGTGTTGTTGAAACTCATCAATTACACCTTTTATTGCATCAGCACTATCAGTTGTAGCCCTTTTTACCTCGGCCAGTGCGCGACAATGAGCTTCTACAATTACACGCATAACTTTGTATCGCGATTTTAGCCGTCCCCAAGCTTCTGTGTAATTTCCGTCAGATATTTTAAACCCACTAATAATTTTTAACGCATCACCCTTTAAACAGCTGCGAAGGTTGTGAAGTTTTTGACCGTGCGATACCGCGGAATTGCCGTCGACAAGAGAGCTAAACGCATCGTAAAACCCGATCCATTCCTTAGAATCGTCGGCGAAACTCGGCAGCTCCATTTTTGCCAGACGTAAAAGCGCAAACACAATATTTTTTGCCGGCGGTGGTTTGCGGTTCGTTACGACATTTTTGTTCGCGGTTAAAGTTAGCTGAAGCCGAAGAGTACTACGCATCTGCTTGGACACATACATTTTCCTCAATCTCAATACTATCCATCCCCCACTAGGTTTCAACCGCGACCTGGGCAGTCATAGAACGGACCCAATGTTCATTCAATAGCTGGAGGTAGCTAGTAATATATTCCGTTTCCATTTTTAACGAGTCATCAACACTTTTGTCATGTATCGTTTAATTGCATTGTGTATTGCAACGAAAGGCTTGGGGCACTTACAATTTTGGGATGTTAACTTTTTAATTTTTAATTAACTGAGTTATTCTGAAGCTCTGGTTTCACTTAATCACAATAGTTATTCTGGAGCTCCGATTTAACCAAATCGAGTGAGTTATTAGTTGCGTTCCAATCAGCTATCCAGATCAGTATCATGATCAAGATCTCACGGGAACGATATGGATCAGTTGTATGATGGTTGTTTGTGTATGTATTATATATGTATGGCTGTGCTACCAAGCAAATAAGGGTTGGCTGTCAAAAATTCTACTACAAAAAACTAAACGAACACAACTTCTATACGTATACGTAATTGATCCAGAAAAATGTCAGGATCACAACATTGTTGTTGCATTTAGATGCAACATTTTTATCTGGATCTGGATCACTCCTGATTGGAACGCGCCATAAATATTCTTGGGAGATAATTTTTACTTTTCGCTTTAAGAGATCTTTCATGGGATTCCTTTTATAATTTGCCTTCCTATACTAATTGCTTGAAAGTCATAAACCTTCCCACCCTTGCTAGTCGTAGAGAAATACTCGGAACAATATTTATGATAAAATTATTAAACCGGTTGGTCTCTAGTCTATTTTTGTTGGGAGAAGTAAACTTTAACATTCCTTTTCGGCCATCAAGACACTTTAAACCAATTTTTTTCAAACAGTGTAGGACTAATTTTGAATTAAATGAGCCTTTCCGGTGTTTGTGTGACAATTATAACACTCACTCCAGTACATTTGATATTTCTGACTCGCTTTTTAGCATTAAAAAATCGATACTATCCTTGCCTAACCCATAGCAACTATATGAATTTACTCTTTACAATCTAACTGATTCTTTCTTCTCTTAATACATTATTTATAAGTTTTAATTTCTTGTGTTACTTAGCTGATGAGTTTCCCTCTGTAGCTGAGCAGTTTTAGATCTCGACACTTAACAAACCCCTGCCTTCAACGACTCGGCAATATATATACAAAAAAGAAAAAGCCGTGCGTTATGCGGATGCGCCCCTCGTGTCGGTTGGGCGGGATGGTGGGTTATCCGTTGGGAATTATTATTATTATTATTATTATTATTAAAACATTGCTTGCTACATATTAGGCTACTGGCCGACCGGTTATTGACTACGATGCTCCCATATGGCCACCCAATCTTGCTGACACCAATTGGAGGAAATTGCAAGTCTGCGAAAACACCGCCATCAGAACTGCTACGGGATGTCTGCTTATGACATTTGAGTCTCACCTCCATCGAGAGGCAAAATTGCTCAATGTTCAAGAGCACGCGGAACTCTTGAGTAGACAGTTCCTTCTGAACTGTCATAAACCCATTCATCCAAATCGGCATCTATTGGATGTAGCCCCGCCCCCCAGAGACATAAGGAGACATCTTCGCAAGCACTACGATGAGATCCGGCACCACATCTGTTTGCCGTTTGATCTGCGGAACCACATACGGGCTCTAAGTGACCTCCACACCGAGTCGGTAGACAGATCCCTCAGATCCCGGCCTGTGAATCCCGTTATCAATACTCAGCCACCTGAATTGGCTGAAGAGAAGCGTGTACTTCCGAGGGAGACTAGAGTTATGCTAGCACAACTTCGCTCTGGATATTGTAATAGGTTAAACTCGTACTTATCCAGACTGAGCCCCAACATACCAAACACATGCCCTGCATGTGGTATGTCCCCTCATGATACCAAACATCTCTTCTCCTGTTCAATCGAACCGACTCTTCTAACTCACTCTGGTCCAACCCTGTGGAAACTGCGCGTTTCCTCGGACTTCCGTTAGAAGAGCCAACAACAAAGTATATAGCCACTGCGGGTTAGGGGTTTAGAATATGCCCGAGGTAGAAATACCGGTCGTAAGAGGCGACTAATATGCACAAAGGTGATGACGTGCAACTCGATGGTTGATCTACGGATATGAAGCCTCTCACCTCTCTCCGTAAGGAAGGAGGGGTGACATGAGGTTTCACGTAATTTTTCGTAATCGCTACCACGACAGTCGGGCAGTACCGCAAGGGAGTACCGGAGCGTACCGAGTTCAAATCCGGCCAAGGACCGTTAGTTCGACAACACTCCCCAAAACCTTCGGGGAGTGTTTTTGTCATGACCACAACAACAACAACAACAATGTATAAAGAAAAATTCCAAATTACAACTATGCAGACTTGTACTCTAACTCTTTATGATACGATGCTTCATGTTTACTTCAAAATTAGTATTTGTATATTATTTTATTATTTGTTCAGTGAGTAGAAGGGGGGGTGCGGAGCACATGTTGCATAGGGGCAACCTTTGATTAATATTAATTTAAATTATTAATATTTTTTATTTAATTTATTCTATATAGAACGGGGGGTGGGGGCACTAAAAAAAATTCAAGATATTTACGATATTTAAAAAAAAATGTTATTATTTTTTATCTTCGCAAAATAAGTCTTCCTTAGTTGGAAACATGCAAAGTTTAATTATTGGCCGGACCAATTCCCCATGCGATGTTCTCAGAGTTAGTACTCGTACATACCCATCGGCGCCAGGGTGGCATTTCACCACTCGTGCAAGCGTCCACTTTGTTGGAGGATTACGATCGCTGAAAACGGTAACCACATCGCCTTCCCCGAGATTGCGCGAGGGACGAACCCATTTGTTGTGGCGTTGTAAACTTACCAAATATTCAGCACGTCAACGGCGCCAGAAATATGGCCTCACGGTAGATATCGCTTGCCCTCAGGTTCTGGGATCAGCGGTTTTCCTAGAATGAAATGCCCTGGAGTTAGGACCTCTAGATCTCCCACATCGGATTATGTGACAATCCATAATGGGCGGGAGTTTACTCAGGCTTCGACTTCTGTCAGCAGCGTGTTGAACTCTTCGTATGACAGAAATGTTTTATTCACTGCATACTTAAGGCGATACTTGACGCGTTTGATGCCGGTTTCCCTATACCCGCCCATATAAGGCGCAGATGGTAGATGAAAACACCACTCGATGTTTGAATCTGCAAAGAATGAACGAAGTTTATCATCACTCATGTACTCACCAAATGCAAAGTGGAGCTCTTTCTCAGTGCCAACAAGTTCGTGCCATTGTCTGACACTAGGATTTTACAAAAGTCCCTGCGATTCGTGAACCTTTTAAAAGCATTGAGAAAAGCTAGCGTTTAAAGTTCGTCGACAAAGTTAAGGTGCATCGCCCTAGTGCAAATACAAACAAATGAGTGGATGTAACCCTTGATGTATGCTACGTATCGGGTTACGGGCGCCTATAACCCAATATCGTCGTTACAAGACAGCTTGCAATATGCGGGGTCCAGCATGCAAGGGAAGCTTGTGTATCTCGCAGACTATAAGCTTGGCAAACGAGCAATTATTTAGGAGGATGATGGGGTGTCGTACATCTGAAGCGATGTAGGCGTTTTAGTCGACCTCCCACGCGTAGAAACTTGCTCTCATTCAGTAACGGCTGCAAGAGTAAAATACTACTGCGAAGCGGGATTGACCTTTTAGCGCTGCAAACAGAAATTTCATTTGATAAATAGTTAGAGCTGTCGAGTATACCTGATGAGACGAAGCTCTACTTCGGCCAACTCATTGCAATTGGGACTGCCAAAGTTCTTAGTAACATGGGACTGTTTGTTGGCTCTGATGTTGAAGACCAAGCGTAGTTATGACATGGCGCAGCTTGGAAAATGATGAATACTTCGTCCTGACGGTACAATGATCACTGGAACGGGTGATTCCAACAATTAGAAGCAAGCCTTCTGTATGTCGGCGACTCAGTTGGCGAAAAGAGGCATAGATGGATTACTACGCCGTTACAAAAGAGGCATGCGACCCCTAATCGAATAGAAATCGTGCAGGTTGCCAACGGCCGGAGCAATTGTATACTTTTACTAGCGCGGTGGATAGCAGAACAACTTTTTCGACTGGAACCCGTTTGAGTTTAAGCCTGCTGAAATGCGGGAAGCGTCGACGGTCGAAGAGGGTTCATACGCGAACGAGGCATATTCGTTGGAGAGTAGAGCGACAACAGGTGTAGAAAATGGATTGGACGCATGGTTGACATAGTGGCTGCCTGCGGTAGACGCTTTTGTGAGAATGGCGCCATGCAAAAGCGTGTGATGCCGTTGTTTATACACGCGGCAAGTGGAACCACTATTGCACCGATCTCTATAGTGCCCTGGGCTTAAGCAGTTTACACGTACACGCGATTGCAATTACGAAATTTGACTTTGAAGCTAAGTCTAAGTATCGAAATTGTTCGCAGCCGTAAATCTTGTGAGATCCATTGCAATAAGCACATACGTCATTCTGTTCCGGGGCCACATGAAACACATTCGTAGATTTGCTCGCTAATACCGGTTTGTTCTTCTACTGGCACCGATATCGCCGACGACAAAAGCATAGATAACGACCGACGCCGTGTCTCTAGAAATTATGTTAGCTGGTCGAATGACGAAGGCTTCTTACCGACTAGGAAAAGCTCCCACTGCTATCGAGTCTCACATGCCATTTTGTTAACCATCTCATGCACTAACCAATCGTCCCAAAACTGAACTGGGCCAAAATGCTTTAGGCTCGCGAATGTGTTGTTGAAACTCATCAATTACACCTTTTATTGCATCAGCACTATCAGTTGTAGCCCTTTTTACCTCGGCCAGTGCGCGACAATGAGCTTCTACAATTACACGCATAACTTTGTATCGCGATTTTAGCCGTCCCCAAGCTTCTGTGTAATTTCCGTCAGATATTTTAAACCCACTAATAATTTTTAACGCATCACCCTTTAAACAGCTGCGAAGGTTGTGAAGTTTTTGACCGTGCGATACCGCGGAATTGCCGTCGACAAGAGAGCTAAACGCATCGTAAAACCCGATCCATTCCTTAGAATCGTCGGCGAAACTCGGCAGCTCCATTTTTGCCAGACGTAAAAGCGCAAACACAATATTTTTGCCGGCGGTGGTTTGCGGTTCGTTACGACATTTTTGTTCGCGGTTAAAGTTAGCTGAAGCCGAAGAGTACTACGCATCTGCTTGGACACATACATTTTCCTCAATCTCAATACTATCCATCCCACACTAGGTTTCAACCGCGACCTGGGCAGTCATAAAACGGACCCAATGTTCATTCAATAGCTGGAGGTAGCTAGTAATATATTCCGTTTCCATTTTTAACGAGTCATCAACACTTTTTGTCATGTATCGTTTAATTGCATTGTGTATTGCAACGAAAGGCTTGGGGCACTTACAATTTTGGGATGTTAACTTTTTAATTTTTAATTAACTGAGTTATTCTGAAGCTCTGGTTTCACTTAATCACAATAGTTATTCTGGAGCTCCGATTTAACCAAATCGAGTGAGTTATTAGTTGCGTTCCAATCAGCTATCCAGATCAGTATCATGATCAAGATCTCACGGGAACGATATGGATCAGTTGTATGATGGTTGTTTGTGTATATATGTGTTTTATATGTATGGCTGTGCTACCAAGCAAATAAGGGTTGGCTGTCAAAAATTCTACTACAAAAAACTAAACGAACACAACTTCTATACGTATACGAAATTGATCCAGAAAAATGTCAGGATCACAACATTGTTGTTGCATTTAGATGCAACATTTTTATCTGGATCTGGATCACTCCTGATTGGAACGCGCCAATTAGAAAGCATTGGTTCTGTTTACTCGCGGCGTATGTCCGTATATATGCGCATACATAAGCAAACGAACAAAATTATTTGATGCTTTTTTGTACCAACAAATTTTGTTGACTTTACATTTTCAAGTATTCATGAAACGAGCTCAAGGCCAAGAATAATACCTTTCCACTTTTTAATTTTTATGAAAACTATTATTGTTTTCTTATTTTGTTTTAATTGAATAGAGTGGGAAATTTTTTTAGCGACAACCGCAAAGCTTTCTTATAGATCCATTTCGGAAGCTGCTATGCTTCATCAGAGAAATTTTGGCACGCATTGCTTACCATTAACCTAACAATACGCAGCATGGGCTGCTGATAATTAGTAATATTTTACAGCCTTTTCAACCCTTAAAGTTCCTTTTAACTGGTGATCATCCCAAAAGTAAAAATGTGATTGACACATACGTGCGTATAACCAAGAATGTTTTTTAAATGATTGATGTATATTGGAACGATTTTTCGTCATCCCTTGTCAAATTTGGTTTTGAGACAAACCGGTTTCGGCGTTGTGCCATCATCAGTGTCGATTTTCGTTCTTAAATGACTTCTCGTGCTAGAAAATTTTTGTGCGGTTCATTAACAAATGTTGTTGGAACGTAATACAAATGTACCATCTTTTAAAGTGGCAGTAAAAAGTGCTCCTCAAAACGTCCCAGATTTCAGTGTTGTTTTCCATGTTGATACGAGCTGACGAACGTCATGGCCGTTGTTATCTTTAAACCATAACAAGGCACAGGATAAACATTTGATGTGTACAGAGTGGATTTCAGTAAATCGTGTTTTTCACAGGTACAACGATACGTATAATATTTTCTACACAGAAATTTTTAGCCGTTGTATGCAACATTAATTTTATGGAATGAGTAAGTAGATGGTCGCAAGTAATTTCAATATGCATGAATACGTACACTAACGCGTGGCGGTGCCTCGCGCATCCTTGGCCAGATTGTATCTATACACAGGGTGGCTGATGAAAGCCGCTACCAAAAAAAAATTAAATAACTTTTTTTCTATTTAATGAATCTGGTTAATTTTTTTTTTATTTTGCAGATTGACTTTTACATTTAACAAAAATGGATAACTGGGACACTGAAACAAGAATTTGGATTGTCCGCCGCTATCACGCACTGGAGTTCGTAGTTTCGGTTCAAAGAGAGTATAGGCGCACGTTTGGCGGCAATCCTCCGAGCAGATGGACCATAATAAGACTTGTAAACAATTTTGCCGAGCATGGGACAGTCAACAGAAGACCTTACCATCGAAACCCTTCAGTTCGAACGGAGGAAACAATCGCTGCTGTAGCTGCTGTCATACAAAACAATCCACGTGTTTCGACAAGAAGCTTATCTGCTCAAATGGGTGTAAGCAGACAGTCATTACAGTCAATTATGCACAAAGATTTGGACTTATTCCCATATAAAATTCAACTGGCCAACAAACTGAACGCTGGAGACTTGCCGATTCGCTTGGAATTTTGCCAGAAGATGCTTCAAATGGTGGAAGAGGATGGAAACATGTTGAACTGTCTTTTCGTGTCTGACGAGGCCCATTTCGATTTAAACGGCAACATAAACAAACAAAATTGTCGAATATGGAGTGCTTCCAACCCACAGATACTACAAGAGACGGAATTGCATCCACTTCGTGTCACAGTGTGGTGTGCAGTTTCATCACGCTGCATTGTCGGGCCCTACTTCTTCGAAGAAAACGGTCACACCGTTACGGTTACTGGAGACCGTTACTTGAGCATGTTGAGAGAGTTTTTCTATCCAGAATTACGCCGAATGAGAATTTCTTTCAACTCTGTGTGGTTTCAGCAAGATGCTGCAGCTCCTCATATAGCCCAACCTGTTATTTGAATGAACTAAGGCAATCCATTCGAGAAACAATTGCGGCTATTCCTGTCTCAACTCTCCAAGCAGTAATGAACAACTTTTTGGTAAGATGCCGCACATGCATCGACGAGCAGGGGTGGCATTTAAATTCCATTATTTTTAAAACTAATTAAGCTATATTTAATAAAATTTAATGAGCTTTAACATGAATAAAAGAAAAATGAATTCCATACACTGAAAAAAAAATTATTTGAGTTTCTTAATGTAGCAAAATTCACCAGCCACCCTGTACTAATAGGCTAACACTTTTTCCATACAATCAATTGCCAGACTATGTCTGTATCTAATGTACTATTCATGCTGAGCCTGCATTTGCATTTTCCTCGCATTTTAACATTTAGCCCAAAATGCAGCATTTATTTTCGCATTTACCATACAAATTTTGACACTTAAGTCCAACTAAATGCGACTTTATTTTTGCATTCGAGTTCAAAAAGTGGCAATATTTGGTATTTTTCTTGGCATTCTCTCATCTTCTGTCATTTATTCTGATTTTTACTTTGTAATTTAACGCGCGTGTTGTGTAATATTGTTAATATAAGTCAATCTGAAGTTTGCGAGTGTAATTAATGAAACGATTCAATAAAAATTTTTACATTTTTGCATGCTTTAGCAATGTCCGTCTCCAAATTTTTCAAACATAAAATGTGCATGTATTGGTATTTAAAAAAAATATGGTTAGCAGTTGTTGATAGGGAAGCTATTTACAGCTAATATATACAAATAAATTAATGGCGGCCGCCGTGTGGTGACGGTAGCGTTGCAGGCCTACCACACCAAAGGTCAAAGGTTCGAGTCCTGGGACAGGTAACATCAAAAGTGGTTTGAAAAAGTTTTTCAAAACGGGGTCGCCCCTCGGCAGTGGTTTGGCAAACTCTCCGAGTGTCTTTCCGCTATGGAAGGCTTCTCAGCAAAAATGCATCTCCTTTGTAGATGCTGTTCGAAGTCGGCAAAAATCTGTAGGTCCCGCCAATTTGTAGGAAAAAATTCAAACCGGCACACCACAAATTGGCGCATAAATCTCTTAGGAGGTTTATGATGATATACCCGTTGTATATTGGGCCAAACATATATATTTTTTTTAAATTAATTTACCCCTCAAAACTCATAAGAAGTGTTTTTGTTGAAAACAGTCAGCTGGCTTTATAATACGAAATGAAAAGTATTAAGATCACTACTAGGTATATAATGTTCCGTTCCACCCGAACTTAGACTTCCTTACTTGTTAATTAGAATTTTTTTTTAAAATATATAAATACTTCTTGTCTTGACTTTTTTTGAATTTATTAAATTTTTAACCCAATATTTTTCTGTTGTAAACTCTATGTACGATCTACCAAAACTAAATATGTAAAATAAATACATACATAGTTTTATGAATTTTTTTAAGAAATTTACTTTTTTCTGAATAATGTAGGACTTGAGGTAAATTTATATGCACACCCATTTCGCACATCTAGATCTAAATAGCGATAAACCAAAAAAATCACTTTTTTCATAAAGCGCGAAAAACAGATTACCATAATTCCTGCATTGGGCAAAACAGTCCATTTGTCGAGCAAGGAAGGATGTTTCATTGGACTATTTTTAACCCTACAGTTTAGTTAAAATGTGGATTTTTTAGTTATCTCCCTATTGCTTGGCAAACTCCTATATATTTTGGGGAATATTTCGAGTTGACCATCTTTTGTTAAATTTTTTATGGGTTTCTTGAATGTCTTACAAGAATAAAAAAAAACCCAATAAGAGATGCACTAATATTGTTAAATATGTACATCGGTTGAGTTTGGAAACTACCAAATTTTGTAAATAGTAATGATTTACAGATTATAAAAAATACTTAATTTATATTATCTCCCAAGAATATTTATAAAAAATGTTATAGTGAGATTTAGGTATGATATTCTTCTCATCCAATTCCTGCATGTATTTTTTTGCATCAGGCAACGCAATTTTTCGTGTCAAGCCAACTCAAACCAGCGGATGATCTGTGGCGGATCCGGATCCCTTTACACGAGGATTTCTCTTTCTTACAAAAACAGCTCCTAAAGGGGCACTTTCTCCACACATTTCAAACGGCGGTTCTCCGTCGGATACGCTCCGTTGGGAGTAGTTTAAGCAGACCTAGGATGATAAGTGCACCTTGCAGGGAGTACTAACGGATCACCTTGCACTAAGCTTCTTTTTGCAGATAAAGTCAAAATTAGAGTAGATCTCGAAGCATTACTACTGTACTAAAAATGTGGCCCTTCCAAGTAAATGTATTGTTGAAAACAATACCCAGATTTTTTTGCCGTGCTCACGTAATCTATAATAAAAATACAACTATGAAAAGTTGGGACTTCGAAACATTCTCATACAATCGCTGTGGATATCGTTGTAATTATTCACTAATATAAATTAACAAACAAACATAAAAATTCGAGCACTGCCCAACACACTAAGGTTGCCAGATCTGGTAAAACTTTTTAATAATAAACATAAAAAGCGACAACTCAATATAACTTCACTCAACATGGAGTGGTTTCAGAACGCCACCAAGTGCTGATTTTTGGCGCTAATCTGGAACCGTTTATATTAGTCTATAGGTAATAAGCCAAGGTATCCTATGGCACGCTAAGCCCAAAATTTAGTATTTTTGACTTAGCTCCCTTTAGATCTAGGTGTGCGATAAGAAATAATAAGTTCAGGGGGTTAATTCTGGTTTTGCGTTATAGTGAAGTTAAAAGTAAATACGTCAATTCACCACGATTTTCGATTCTCGTTTAACTTAAAATTTTCGTTTTGAAATGAAGTGTAAAAAGTTAACGCCAAAAAAAATTTGGTGTTAACGTCAAGATTTCAAAATTATTCAAACATCGGATTTTTGATAAATACATAAATAATATATAAAAAATTTAAACGTTTTAAGTATAAAATTTGCTTTTACTCTTACAAGTCTATAATAAGCTATCATTGAACAAGAACAACTTGTGTCAACGCAATTCAAAAGGTTCTTCTGCCAACAGTTTCCACCGCACATATCGGAATCGTATTTTAGAGCTCAGTGAAGTGAAGAAAGGACAACGTCAAGTAATAACTAAAGTGAAAAGATTTGTTTCACTTCACGATAACGCAAAACCAGAATGTACCCCCAGGTTGTATATATGTATATCACAGCCCATTATTGAAATGCTATAACCACTCCCTAAAAAATCAACATGAAATGTGTCTAAATCTGTCTCCTTGGAGCGGTCGTGCATGCTTGCTCATTCCAGGCTTAGTCAGACGGGTTGTCGGGGGTTCTTGCTCCTAACACATCAACCTAGTATATATATTACAACATCATTTCATGCACTGATTTGGGACAAAACCAAAGGTAGAACCACACATACAGCAAAAAATCTTATGTTTTTATTTGTTGCAAAAACTTTCTTGTTTGCGCCACTGTATCTGTTATTAAAATCTAATTGTACCATCGGGCAAGATTTGCTTATGTCGGAACTGATTTGCTTGCAACATTTTTTTCTTTTGTCTTTTTTTTTCTTTTTTCTTTTTTTGTAACAATTATATGTACATTTAATTAAATATATATGTATATAGTCTTAGAAAATTTCAACTTACATGGTTATAGGTCCTCCATCGATGTTTGCGCAAACAACAACGGGATATAGCGTGTATTTAAGTATATGTAATTTTTACACAAGGGCCCTAAAGGCAAAGAAATAATTTGGAAGCTTTTACACACTTTTGGTATTCTGGCGGTTTAAGTTGCACTTCCATTTCGTAACCACCAAAGTAGGTGGTAACATGGCGTAACCGAGAATAACTGCACGTGTTTTATAAATATTTTTGTAAACAGAAAATACATAAAATTTTGTACACATACTAATTCATAAGAATTAATAAGCACCTTTTTACACGAACTTTCGTTCGCGTTTGAATTTTATTCTCTATTGCGCATTGTTTGTTTTTGACAGCGTTGCATGTACGCTAGAAACGCGGTTACATGAGCTGCATTGCCAACGGTTACGATTTTCGGTTAGATAAGTCTCAGATTAATGAGACATGATTAGCACGCGTGAATTTCTTTACGTCTACGTACCTTTGTTTTCAATTAAAATTTACTGGAAGAAATTAACATAAATTTGGAAATTAAAAATTAAACTATTAACACATTTAGCGGCATGTGCGGCACCGGTGCGCACGACCTGAGTACTCGTTTGGGCCGCGTGTTCACATATCCACACGCAACCTTAATGTCTTTAAACGTGAATGTGGCATAGTGCACACGATTTACATTGGGTTTATACACATGAAATGTATCTGTGGCTCCAGGAGAACGTGAAACTGTGCTTGGCCCGAGAAGTTTGCATACCCATAATGCGTCAGGGGCGCAGAAAATATAGGGCTATTTGGTTCAATGACAACAGGTGGATGGTTTTTTGTAATAGTATTAATCCATTTTCTTTTTATTTTTCAAATTTATGTACATATTAGGCAAAAAAAAAGTAAATTCAGTCTCAAAACTTCAAAATGTATCTATGCATGACCTAAGCAGAGTGTTGTTCAAAGAACTTGATACAAATTGGTATATTGCACTTGATACAGAAGGTATTAATCATTTTTGCAGTTTTTCGGAGCACAAGGAGTTCCCCGTTCTTCAGCCATCTTTTTGTAGCACACCGAACACCTTTTTCTAGTTTTCCTCTTGGGTCCTTGAGCTTCCTTCAAAATATGCTTGATTGGAACAGGGGGTATCTGCAGTGTCTGTGGTTGCTCTGAGACCACGGACATATCTGCCGGTTCCTCTTCTCTCTCAGATGCTGGTTTGTCAGATTGCCCTAGAACCAGATTTCTCACTAGTTCTTCTTTGAATTTTTTGATGGGCATTTTTTTATTGTTGATTTTGTTGTACAAGTGCAGAGCATTGACAACAGTTGTTGCAGTGATTACATGGAAAGCTAATCGTTTGTACCATTTTACAGTTCGGCGCAAGTATGGCGAATATGCTGAGAGCTGGTCAGAGATATCACCGTACGATTTTCCTATGTTGTAGTCAAACACCATCTCTGGCTTTGTGATCGCTTTACCGCGGTTTACCTTTGTCACCATTTTATCGCCATGCTTCGTGCTCAGCATTAACACATCCCGTTTGTCTTGCCTTTTGAGAACAACAATTTTTTGTTGGTTTGCTGAGCTTTCTGTTCTCCCCGTTTCAATTTTGCTTGTACAACATCGGGAGGATTACCTCTTCGATTCTTGCGCAAAGTTCCAACCAAGTGAGTTTTTCTTTCTACCATTCTTTGAGCTAATTTCACACTGGTATACCAGTTATCGGTATAGAGGGTTCTTCCATGGTCTAGAAGGTCTCCAAACAATTCCATAACAATTTTCTCAGAAACTGCTGTCTCGTCAACTTTCTATTTTCCAGTATATACTTTCAAATTCCAGGTATAGCCGCCACCGACACACAGTTTGAATAACTTTATGCCATACTTGTGCCTTTAAAGGGTACATTACTTTCATCGATACAGGATTCCTCTTCTGGAATGTATGATGTCTGATATTTTCTTTGAAGAAGAGTGAGCAACTTCTGCAGCTTGAATACACGGTCAGACATCGGAGTTTGTATTTATTGTTGCAAAGATGGAACATAGATAACAGTAACTCATATCGGTTTCTGTTAATGACTTCTGAAATACCATTTTTATAAATAGGATCAGTCGACCAATAATCTCTTAGATTCCGCAATGGCACAAGACCCATCCAGAATAAAATTCCAATGAATTTTCTCATTTCAACAGCATTCGTCCCAATCCACTTTTTGACTCTAGCGTTAGGCAGTGAGGTTTCTGACAGAGTTTGCGCCGCAAATCTATTGGTTTCAGTGATCAATAAACCAATTATTTCATCATCCAATAAATGATTGAAACATTCAATGGGCCCTTTCTGATGTAATTTTGTGTAGATATCAGGTGGAACTCCGGTATTTCCAAGTACTACGTCTGGAAATGTAGTTCTTTCCCCTTCTACTGACTGCCATATTGACTCAAAAACTGTTTCTGATACATACGGATTTATATTATTTCCCTCAGAAATATTGTCCGGCTCATCCACTTGCTCCTCAAGGACACGAGATGTTGATGCCGGTGAACTAAAATCTGGTAGAAGGACGTTGAATGAACGAGATGCTGATGGTCTTGAGCTGAAATCTGGTGATGGTATGCTGGGTGAGTATTGTCTATCGGTCGCCAGATTGTCTAGCATTTCTTAAGAATCGTCACACGCAGACGGAGGTGGTAGCGTGATGCATATTATTTGGTCCACACTAGTTGAATTGGACGGAACGACTTCTACATCTGACTCTTCATCACAACTACTAGAAGGAATGTAATCCTTCATCATCATCGTCTTCTGAGTCACAAAAATCTGACAGATCAGAGAGATCAGCATTCAAAGCTTCATTTATCTCTTTATCACTAAGTTTTTTGCTTGACATTTTTTATATTTTTCTTTTTTTTTTCAAATTAGCTGAATTATTTCGTCTAAAGAAATAAAGAAAGAAAAAAATGTTAAATGTGCACCGGTAAGTAATTTTACTTCCTGGGGCCGCGTGATCACCGGTGCACGGAAAATTGATGAAAAATCATGGAAAAAGTGAAAATGTTCCCTTTCTGTTTTCAAATATACAATAAATGGACATAAACCGAATGTTTTCAGAAAAAAAAAATTTTGGCCCGAATGAGTAAATCGCGATTTTGGGGCTTGGCGCGAGATGTGTTAAATTTAGATTTTCTGGAAGTTTGTCAACAAATTTTTCCTTTGTGAATATACAAGAAGGCTAATACCTTTTGTATCTTTAAATTTACATATACGAGTATGTATATTAGAGCGAGTCAAATTTGTTTTTCCATCAGGAGTATAGCAAAAACGTAATCTACAGATGATTCTAAGAAAAATTGCTGAAGACACCACAGCTCTAAGTCCGATTTCGAGTACCCCACTTTTGCAAAATAGATATTTTGCCATATGAATGAATGTTTGGCCAAAAAATCTCCATAGCTTCTGATAGAACTATAGGAAATATATTAGGCTTACTTTAAAGGTATTTTACGTCCATTTCAGAATCTGTATTAATATCTATAGTGCTTTTGGATTTTAGTAGAGATATCAGGCTTAAATTATGAAAAATTTGCCTAAAATGAACTGTTAGCTACTATGTTAGCATTTTTTAACAAATTTCTTAGGGACATTTTTTTTTCTTTGCAGCTAAAATTAGTTCAGAACATTTCCAACAAATTTCATTCAGACAGTTTTTCTTTTTTCGAATTCGTTTTAGTAGAAAACAATTTTCAAAGCAATAAACCAAAAACACAATTTTTATAATATTTATGTAATTTATCTAAAAAATTATTTTTTTACTTAGAATTTACCACTTAAACGTATTTTTCAAAATAAAAGTAATGTTATGTTATTATTTTTTAAAATCTTTTTTGATCTCCATTCGTGGTTGTTTTTCACGACATTCTGCTGTAACAGCCATAACACCTTCACGTTTTTTTCTATGACACGTTTGGAAATAGATGTTCACAACTGTACATATCTTTCTGTTCCTTGTATATGCACTGGAATATTAGGATCATCTAGTGTTGGCTCATCATAATCTAAGAATTGTACCAAGTGATCGTATGGAATATTTCTTGTGAATGCCGGTTAAGATACTAAATTATTGTCATTCGGATCAATCATATCAGTATAATCTGAAGCATTAAAATTGATATTATATTTTTTGTAAACTCTGAGTTTAGTTGGATCAAGTATTTTTTCTCGATAGTATAAAATTTTTTTGATAGCTCTATCCCGTATGGATTTTCTATCATTAAATAACATTGTTAATAAATGTTTTCTAGATTAGCGTAATATGAATTAATTTGTATTACACCATCTACAATATTAAGTAAATTACTTGGTAGGTATCGTGTCCAACGAATAAACTTTGGTAAAAGTACACTGCCGTATACAACAGAATTATAGTATATTAAATTGAAATACATTGGTACATAAATTCTAATAATATAAACTGCTAGAGTTTCTAAATTTTCCGATGGTGTATTAGTTGTTGTATATAGACGTAATACCCTCCTTGGTTAGCCATCGAGAATGTACAACTGGTCCTGGTTTTATGTTAGCTAAATCAACTGAAACAGCACCATTTGAAATTGCTTTGGCCATTTGATATAAATATTTAACATCTGTAGATAATTCTCGTTCTTGTTCATCACTGATCATATCAGGCATATTTTCCAATGCTATTGATTCAAAATCACTTACAACCTGTAAAATAAATTTTTTAGATCAATTAAAATTAGTATAATTTTCCTATTTTAATTTGATTGAAAATAAGTTTAAAAAATACATACCTGAAATTTTTGACAGTCTTGAATGTCTTTGAATATATTTCCACTTGCTGCTCCTTGTCCACTCGTGACTGTTTTATCTAATGCTCTGAATAAATGACCAAATAGTAATTCATTAAAATGAAGCAAACATATAAACCAGTGCATTGGTCTATTTAAATGCTTTTAAAAAATTCTTACATCACCATTTTCTATTCCAGTATTAGCTGGTTCTTCCAATTAATGCCAATTAATTGATCTATTGACAGTTTTTTCCTATTGAAGAATTCATTTAATTTTTTTAATTTGTGTTTTGCATTTTCTTCTTCACCCAAATTAACATATCCAAGTAATTCGGCTCTTTTAGAACAACTAAATATTCAATTTATTCCAAATTTCAACCAATTTATCAATTTTTATGAGAACATATTTTACTTTGAATTTTAGCATGATCACTTAAAAAAAATAAAATCTTAAAATATCACGAGTAGACGGTAAATTCAGATTATTTAATTCACTTGATAAACCAAATGCAATAATATCGTGTTCAAGTATATGTGATAAAATTTATTCAGATGATGTAGAAGGATTTGGTGCATCCATTTTAAATTTACATACAAAAAATTTGCCGTCTGAATGAAAGTGGTTGGAAATGTTCTAAACTTATTTTAGCTGTAAAGAAAAAAAAAATTCCATAAGAAATTTGTTAAAAATGATAATATGGCAGTAAAATTCATTTTAGGAAAATTTCTCATAATTTAAGCCTGATATCTCTACTAAAGTTCAAAAACACTATAGATATTAAGACAGATTCTGAAATGTACGTAAAATACGTTTAAAGTAAGCCCAATATGATATTTTTCCTATAATGCTATCAGAAGCTATGGAGATTTTTTGGCCAAACATTCATTCATATGGCAAAATATCTATTTTGCAAAAGTGGGGTACTCGAAATCGGACTTAGAGCTGTGGTGTCTTCAGCAATTTTCCTAGAATCATCTGTAGATTACGTTTTTGCTATACCCCTGATGGGAAAAAAAATTTGACCCGCTCTAATATATATATACTCGTATATATAAATTTTACTAAAATTCAAATTTGCAAATATGTATTGAATGGAACTGGAATTTTTTTTTTGAAGTCTAATTAGGATTTCTTCTGGTTACCGAGGTGGGTTGGGTAAACTCTTTGTGGATATCGCTTGAGATTACGCGAACTTTTAATCCTGTAATTCTGCTGGCTGACAATGAAAATAGTGTTATTATGGTTTGAGTTAAGCGAGAAAAACACAAGTACGTGGTGATGTATAGGGCTTTTCGCAAATTTGTTTCGTTTTAACCTCTTATCCGCGTGTTTCACGATGGTCACAAAATCGTTAGATTTTTAAGCACTTATAAGCTTAACTTAGGAGTTCGAACCTGCTTCCGCGGATATCCAATCGAAAAAGGCAGACAGTTTAATTTTTACTCTGTTCCCCATTTTCAATTTTCTTTAACTAGAGTTGGGTAGCGATCGAAAGCGATACAAGAAAATTTATTAAGGTATGTGATAGTCTAAGACAGTAAGCAAGCTCGGCTTCGTTAAATGAGCAAAGCGTGAAATTCCTTCTTATCACTTCCTGTCCAATCTGAAAACTAACAGGCCTTGAGCGCAAGTTGTATCGCCGCGAGCTTAAATGTTTGTTGGAAGGAATTCCTGAGGGCAAATTTTATATTGCTTAAGTGCATGTCGTGTATAAGTGCTTAACCCCAAATTTCTTCCACAAACCATCAAAATCTCGTGACTTAAATTGACTGCCGTTATCAGTAAAAATGGATTCGGGTAAGCCAAATGTATCAAAAACATGTTGCTTTAAAAATGTAAAAAACATTAATTTTTAATTCCATATAATGTATTTTTTCCCTTTAGAATTTCTTTGTATCTGTTTTAATTATAAAATTATTTTGCCTTTTTACAGGTCTTATAATTACTCTTTTAAACGTTTCGTGTAACGTTAAGGGAATTTTGATCATGAATAAAATTTTCATATCTTTGTTTAATACGTTTACTTTTAAAAATTCCAACGATTTTCCGTCATCCCTTGTCAATTTTTGTTTTGTTACAAACCAGTTTCGGCGATCCACCATCTTCGTGTAGGTTTTAGAAAGAACGAAAACGGGTTTGTAACAAAACAAAAATTTACATTACTTATGTTGTTTATCCTCTTTTCAAATAAATTGTTAATGTTATTATTATTTTGATTCAGATTATTACTTATAATGTCTAGGTCGTTATAGTCAGGAGATCCGGCAATATACTTCCATGCCGTTCCTAGTATGTCAATTGATCTCTCTCTCTTGTTATTTTTGGCCTGTTTGAGAGTGTTAATAATTACGAAGGTTTGGGTAGTTTTATGTTTGAGGATGGGATAAAGGAAATTCTCTTCAGGAATTTGGTTTGTTATTTCGTTATATTTTTCTGTCAAAAACTGTGCGTATCAATCTAAGTCAATAATATATATGAACCTTAATGTACCGTCTTGTTTTGTAATAGTGTGTCTGTGGAAACTAGGAAATGATATCTGGAAAGAATAACTGTCCTCGTTTCCAATCATTAGGAATAGTTGGTTCTTCTTCTTTAAATGGTCATCTAACCGCCTGGGTGATTTTGACCGTCCAACATAGCTCGCCAGTCGTTTCTTCGTTGCGCCAACTGGCGCCAATTGGAAACACCGCGGGATCGCAAATCGGTCTCCACTTGGTCCTTCCATCGGAGTGGTGGTCTCCCTCTTCCTCTGCTTCCACCGGCGGGTGCCGATAAGAATACCTTCTGGGCTGGAGCATCTTCGCTCATTCGCACTACGTGGCCTAGCCAGCGAAGCCGCTGTGTTTTAATTCGCTGAACTATGTCGGCGTCTGCGTAAAGTTCATACAGCTCATCATTAAATCTTCTTCGGTACTCGCCGTCGCCAACGCGTAGAGGTCCACAAATCTTTCGAAGAACCTTTCTCTCGAATACTCCCAGAGCCGCCTCATCAGATGTTGTTAGTGTCCACGCTTCTGCACCATATAGCAGGACGGGTGCGATGAGTGACTTGTAGAGTGTTATTTTCGTTCGTCGAGAGAGGACTTTACTTTTCAATTGCCTACTCAGTCCGAAGTAGCATTTGTTTGCAAGAGTGATTCTTCGTCGGATTTCTAGGCTAACATTATTGTTGGTATTAATGCTGGTTCCCAGGTAAACGAAGTCCTTTACTATTTCGAAATTATTGCTGCCAACAGTGGCTTGGTTGCCAAGGCGCGAATGCCCTGACTCTTTGCATGATGACAGAAGGTACTTCGTTTTGCCCTCGTTCACCACCAATCCCATTTTCTCCGCTTCTTTTTCTAATTTGGAGTAAGCAGAAGTTACGGCGCGGTTGTTAAGGCCAATGATATCAATATCGTCAGCATATGCCAACAGTTGGACGCTTTTATAAAATATTGTTCCAGCGCGGTTAAGTTCTGCAGCTTGTATTATTTTCTCCAGCATTAAATTAAAGAAATCGCACGATAGGGGGTCACCCTGTCTGAAACCTCGTTTAGTTTCGAACGGCTCGGAGAGGTACTTCCCAATTCTGACCGAGCTGGCGGTGTTGCTCAAGGTCATTTTGCATAGCCGTATAAGTTTTGCGGGGAAACCAAATTCAGACATAGCGGCTTTATAATCAACAAAGAGATGATGCGTGTCGATTCTTTTTTCACGGGTTTTTTCCAAGATTTGGCGTATTGTAAAAATCTGGTCGATGGTAGATTTACCAGTTCTGAAGCCACACTGATAAGGTCCAATCAGTCTGTTCACATCTGGCTTCAGTCTTTCGCACAATACGCTTGATTGGACCCGATATGCGATATTCAAAAGGCTGATTCCGCGATAGTTGGCGCAGTTTGCAGGATCGCCCTTCTTGTGGATTGGGCAGAGAACACTTAGATTCCAATCTTCAGGCATGCATTCATCCGACCAAATTCTGCATAGAAGCTGATGCATGCGCCTTACCAGCTCCTCGCCTCCATGTTTGAATAGCTCAGCAGGCAAACCATCAGCGCCAGCTGCTTTATTGTTTTTCAATCGGGATATTGCTATTCGCACCTCATTGTAGTCGGGTTGTGGAACGTCAATTCCATCATCTTCGATTGTGGGCTCGGGTTCGGCATCTTCTCTGGTTTCTTGCTCAGTTTCTCCATTTAAAAGGGCAGAGAAGTGATCCCTCCATATTCTGAGTGTTCTCTGAACATCGGTCACCAGGTCGCCGTTCTCATTCTTACAGGAGTTTGCCCCGGGTTTGAAACCTTCTGTCATTCGCCGAATTTTTTGATAGAATTTTCGGGCATTATTCCCGTTGGCCAGCATCTCAAGCTCCTTTATTTCACGCTTTTCTGCCTCTTTTTTTTTCGCCCGGAAAAGCCGCCTCGCTTCCCTCTTCAACTCGCGGTAGTGTTCACACACACTCCTCGTTGCATTCGATCTCAGCGTTGCCTTGTAGGCTTCGTCCTTTCTTTTCGTTGCAGCGCGGCACTCTTCATCATCATACCAGTTGTTTTTTCGCGTTCGCCGGAATCCAATTACTTCTTCGGCTGCGGTACGGAGTGCTCCTGAGATATGATCCCACTGCTCATGCATTCCACTAGGTTGAATTGTGCTCTCGGAGAGCAGGTGTGAGAGGCGATCTGCGAAATAATTGGCGGTCTGTTGCGATTGCAGCTTTTCGACGTCCAGCTTTCCCTGCGTTTTTTGTTGCACCTGTTTTGTCGTACAGAGGCGGGTACGAATCTTGGCTGCTACTAGGTAGTGATCAGAGTCGATGTTAGGTCCTCGTATTGTGCGAACATCTAAAACGCTGGAAGCATGCCGTCCGTCTATCACAACGTGGTCGATCTGGTTGCGTGTTTTTCGATCGGGGGACAGCCATGTAGCCTGATGGATCTTCTTGTGCATAAACCTAGTGCTGGATATGACCATGTTTCGGGCACCGGCGAAGTCGATCAGCCTGAATCCATTTGGCGAAGTCTGATCGTGGAGACTGAACTTCCCGACAGTGGGGCCAAATACACCCTCCTTACCCACCCTGGCGTTAAAGTCGCCAAGCACGACTTTGATATCATGACGGGGGCAGCGCTCGTATGCTTCTTCCAGGCGCTCGTAGAATGCATCCTTTTCCACGTCGTCCTTCTCTTCCGTCGGTGCATGAGCGCAGATAAACGATATGGTGAAAAATCGTACTTTTATGCGGATTGCAGCGAGACGCTCGTTCACGGGTGTGAACGACAGTACTCGGTGACGGAGTCTCTCTCCCACCACAAATCCCACGCCGAATCTGCGCTTGTCTTCATGCCCACTCCAGTAGATGTTGCAAGGTGTTTTGATCGTGTTTCCTCGCCCCGTCCATCGCATCTCTTGTATGGCGGTGATGTCAGCTTTTGCTTTCCTCAGGACCTCAACCAGCCGGGCAGCGGCACCTTCCCCATTAAGGGACCGGACATTCCAGGTACATGCCCTTATCTCATAATCCTTATTTCGTTTGCGGGTGTTGTCATCTAAAAAAGGGGTTCTCATATCCGAGGCTTTGTTGTTGAATTTCATTGGAACGTTGTTTTATGTGGTGGGTCCCAAACCCAACGCACAACCCGTTTCACGGGAGATAGTTGGTTATTAAAAGCAATTATTGGGGCTTCAGTAGCTGGGAAGAGAAGGTGCGAAGAGCCCAGATGATTGCCAGGATTTCCTTTGCATTTGCGGCATAACTCTCTTCTGTTTTATTTCATGATCGCGATATACAGGTTATTGGCTTACCTGCTTGCTCAAGGACAGCTCCTAGAGCGTAGTTTGAGCGGTAATGAAATATGGGTATGCTAGCACGACTTCTTTTGATATAAGTGAAGAATTAATTTTATTGAAAACATCTTTATCGAACACTTTTATCGAACACAACTAGCTGTTTACTTGAGGCATTTTTGGGACGCTTCCATCTTTTCGTCTCAACAGCTACCATAAGAAATTAAAATTTAGCATGGAAATGGAAAATAATCAAAGCATCCCTTTTCTCGACGTGAAAATACATAGAAAGGAGGATCGTCTTATATTACACTAGTACACCTAGCCCTCCTCAGCTGTATGATCAATTTTCATTTGTCACAGCCGCTGAAATACGAGATAAATACGGCAAAGAACTTCATAAACAAAGTCCTAACCATCAACGACGAGACATTACACGAAGCTAACATGAAAAAGATATACAAAATACTAAAAAGCAACAATTGCTCACTCAACCTTATACACACCTTAACTCAACAAAAGGTGATGGAAATCAACCATCAACAAAACAAGGCTACAACACCAGAAACAACAAATAAAACGACACATTATCACAGCATAACATACATCCCTAAGCTTACCAACAGCATCAGCCAAAACATCATCACAAACCACGAAAACATTACACTTGCATACAGATCGAACTGCACCCTAGCGAACATATTCACGCAAACAAAAATCCCCATTGAAACACAGCAACAAAACAACGTTGTTAACGAAATAACATGCAAAGGGAAAGAAAATTAAGACTTTAACAAGTTATACATAGGGACAACCAAGAGAGCATTGGGAGTTCGGCTATCGTAACATACGGAAAAAGAAAAGCAATACAGCACTATTCGAATACACTACAACAACTGGACACGCAGTCGACCTAACTAACGCAAGAATTTTGGAAAAAAATTAACGAGGGAGAGCTCGTTATACAAAGAGGACAGCGACCAAATTGCCACTTCTTACCTTTTATACATATGATTTTAGTTTTAGATGACAATGATACCAGCAATGTATCTCTTTCTCTTTATGGCGCGATATACAACAGGTATATCATCATAAACCTCCTAAGAGATTTTTGCGCCAAGCTTCTCTTCCAATTTGTGGTGTGCCGATTTGAATTTTCCCTACAAATTGGTGGGACCTACAGTTTTTTGCCGACTCCGAACGGCATCTACAAAGGAGACGAATTTTTGCTGAGAAGCCTGTCATAGCAGAAATACACTCGGAGAGTTTGCCAAACCACTGCCGAGGGGCGACCCCGTTTTGAAAAACTTTTTTCAAATCACTTTTGATGTTACCCGTACCAGGGCTCGAACCATGGACCTTCGGTGTGGTAGGCCGGCAACACTACCTCCACACCACGGCGGCCGCCGTGTATGGTACACAAAAAACATACATACTCGTATATGACATGTATGGAAATGGACATGGACATGGAAATTCTTGAATTGCCTTTACTTTTGCGGGATTGGTTTTTATGCCTGTGGGTTATAAAATAAAACCAAGGAACTCGACTTTCGTACGAAAACACGAACTTGTCCAATTGGACCTTCATGTTCGCTTTTTCTAGTGTATGGAAAATTGGTTCGACATTTTCTAAGTGGCTTTGCTCATTATTGGCAAATACTATTATGTCATCTATGTATACATAACATATTTTACCTATATGTTCTTTTAGGATGTCGTCTAGCACTCGTTGAAATATAGCGGGTGTGTTTTTTAGTCCGAATGGGAGCATGTGTATTTCATATTTGCCGTTATTGATTGAAAAAGCTGTCTTCTCAATGTCAGATTTTGTTAGGGGAATCTGACGGAAGCCCGTCTTTAAATCAAGAACAGAGAAATATGTGTTGTTTCCCAATTTAGAGATTACCATGTTAATTTCTGGAATTGAGTATCTGTCGGATATTGTTAGAGTTTTCAGTTTCCGGTAATCTATTACGAGTCTGTATTTTTTTTGTCCAGAAGCATCTAGCTTTTTAGGTACAACCTACACTGGTGAGTTGTAGGGTGAACTGGATGGTTTAATAATTCCATCTCTTAGCATATTTCCTATTTCTTTGGTTACGAAATCTCTCATTGCTAATGGGTAGGGATAGTATTTAGTATAAACTGGAGTGTCTGAAGAGGTCCTAATTTCTCCTACTACGGTGGTAGTGTAAGCTAGTTTTTCATCTGGGTCTGTGAATAGATGTGGATATTTGTTTGTCAGACGAGTTATGTGGTGTTTTTGCGTTTCTGTCATGTGATCGGTCCTTACGTTGATTTGTTTCACTGATGGTGAGAGTTGCTGTTTTATTTTTGTTCTGATTCCAGCAACGTCGAAGAACGCCCCTTCAAAAATGTCCACTAGGAAAAACCAGGAAATTCCAACTATTGCAATGGAGTCTGAACCAATCGTTGGTAAGCTGGTTGTGGTTCCTCGCAAAAAATCTATTTTTGTATCTAGGTTCCATCCAGACACTACCGAGGATGATTTGTTGTACCATATTTCTTCTAAAGTTAAAGTTCAAGGCGTAACTGTTAGAAAATTTAATTTCACATATCAAAGAAGTATGTCTTCGTTTAAGATTGATGTATCTGGGAAAGATTTCGATACTCTTTTGGACAGCTCTTTTTGGCCTCCCGGGGCTCTTGTGCGGGATACAGACCGAATAGGAATGTTCAAAATGTAGCGAAAATTTCTCGTAATAACGTTGAGTCAAAAAACTGAGCACTAAATCCGTGAATATCTTTTATCAAAATATCAGAGGTCTAAATACCAAATTAACTGATCTCTTTTTGAAATCTTTTCATTGTAATTATAACGTAATTGCTTTTACCGAAACTTGGCTAAAACCTCATGTTTTCAATTCAGAGTTTTTATGTAATGAATATCAAGTATATAGAAATGATCGCTTGAACAGAGTCGGGGGTGGTGTTCTACTTGCCGTTCATTCCTCCATCCCTTCAGAAGAGGTTAATATTCCTAACATCGATTTCATTGAGTTCAAATGCATCCGCCTTCAACTAGACAACGTCTCTATGTACTTATATGTTTGCTACATCCCTCCAGCATCAGATTTTTCAGTCTACATGCAACATGTCTCTCTGCTCAAAACTGTTAACCTTATGACTAAAGCTTCAGATTCAATTATTGTTTTGGGTGATTTTAACTTACCTCATATATCGTGGAACATATCTGATGGTAACATTATTCCAAATCCGTCCAAACTGGGGTTCAATGACTTTTTAGATGGAATTTCCGATCTTTGCCTTAATCAAATAAATGTTACCGCTAACAAGTTTGGGAAAGTCTTAGATTTAGTGTATGTTAATGATATAAACCAATTTTCTGTAAATCGTTGTGATCCGTTGGTTTTACCAGAAGACCTTTACCACCCTTCTATGGAAATAGTCTACGAAATCATAAGTAATGGCCAAGGCACTCAATGCTACTCATGTAGTAGCTTTGATTATAACTTTTCCAAAGCAAACTACAAGAAATTAAATAAAGAACTGTCTAAATTAACTTGGCCTGAATTTGGTTGTGATATCGATCTAAACGTCTCACATTTCAATCACACTATTTACTGCCTATTTGAGAAGTTTATTCCTAAACGTAAAGTAACTTATGATCATCCTACGCAAGCTTGGTTTACTAAAGAGCTTAAGGCTCTTAAAAATAGGAAAACGCGATCATTTAATTTATATAAGAAATCCGGATTAAATAAACATTACCTACTGTATTCCATTCTACGTCAGAAGTACATAGATTTAAATAAAAAGTGCTATAAAGCTTATATCTCTAAAACGAAAAGAGACATTATTCTCAATCCTAAGTCATTTTATGGTTTCGTAAATTCTAAACGTAAAGTATCAGGGTTTCCCTCAGCCATGAAATATCAAGACATTATATCTAGCGATAATCAATGTATCGCAAATTTTTTTGCTCAATTTTTCACTTCTAACTATTCTGCTGTCACCAATTCAAACTTTCAAAACTATCCCTATAAGCTACACGGGACAAATTCAATTAATTCACCAATTATACACGGGACAAATTCAATTAATTCACCAATTATATGCGCCAGAGATGTTCTAATTTACCTTAAAGCCTTAAAAGAATCTTTTAAATATGGTCCTGATAGGATTCCTACATGTTTCTTGAAAAGTGTGCGAACCATATTTACCAACCCCTTACCAATTTGTTCAATCTATCACTAAAGTGTGGTGTTTTTCCAACTGCGTGGAAAGAATCGTTTCTTCTACCGCTGCATAAAAGCGGGAGTAGGTCTTCTATAGAGAACTATCGTGGCATCGCAAAGCTTTCTGCCATCCCAAAATTGTTTGAAGCTATTGTTACAAATCAACTTTTGGGTCCGATCTCTACTTTGATAGCTGACTGCCAACACGGGTTCAGTAAGGGAAAGTCCACAGTTACGAATTTACTTGAGTTTACCAGTCATGTCTCAAATGGCTTAAGAAAAAATCTGCAAACCGACATTATTTATACGGATTTCAGCAAAGCTTTTGACAAAGTGTGTCACTCATTACTTATTCATAAACTCGATCAGTTGGGCTTCCAGCCGGGTCTCAATCGCTGGATCTCTTCTTACCTTAGTGACAGGACACAAAGAGTAATGTTTAAAAATTTAGTATCCGATGTCATTTATGTCTCTTCGGGGGTTCCTCAAGGAAGCCATCTTGGCCCTATTCTGTTCTTGTTGTTTATAAATGATATTTCTACAATAATAAAATTTTCAAAAATGTTAATGTATGCCGACGACGTAAAGCTTTTCATGTCATTCGCGTCATTTGAAGATAGAAATGAGCTACAATCAGATCTAGTTACTTGGTGCGATTTAAATTATATGCCACTTAACCTTAAAAAATGTAAACACATGGGTTTTTCGCGTGGAATTTCTCAGCCGGCTTCCTATACAATTAAAAATTATAGTCTTGAGCAAGTGTATGATTTTGTTGACCTGGGGGTTACTATGGACTATAAACTCAGTTTCAGCCGCCATATTAATACAACAGTCAATAAGGCTAGAGGTGTCCTAGCATTCGTTAAACGATGGTCTTAAGAATTTAGCGACCCTTATGTAACTAAAGCCCTCTTCACTACATTAGTCAGACCGATACTTGAATATGGTTCTATAATTTGGAACCCGCGTTACCAGGTTCATGTAGATCGCCTTGAATCAGTTCAAAAACAATTTTTACTATTTGCCTTAAGAGATTTTCATTGGGATCCCTCGTACAATCTGCCACCCTATACGAATCGTTTAAAACTCATTAATCTACACACACTTTCTAGTCGGAGGGAAATGCTTGGAATTATTTTTATGATTAAATTGCTAAATGGTTCACTATCCAGCCCATTTCTTCTAAGTGAAGTGAACTTCAATGTACCGTCTCGTCCTTCAAGGCATTTTAAACCTCTAGTCTTAAAACAGTGCCGAACCAATTTTCAGTTAAATGAGCCTTTTCGCTGTTTGTGTCAAGATTATAACTCTCTTTCTGGTAGATTTGATATTTCAGACTCGCTTTTCAGCATAAAAAAATCAATTCTTTCTGTCCTAAATTCATAGCTACTAATTGTTTTTTATTCTTTGACTTCTATTTTAACTTTTAACAATAATTTTATTCTGTTAACTAGTTATTTCTTAATGTATAATCTATCCTATATCTACTTTACTTAGCTGATGAGGTTTTCTCTGTAGCTGAGCAGTTTTAGATCTCGACGATTAACAAACCAAAGCCTTTCAACGACTCGGCACGAACGAATAATCCGCGCGTTATGCGGATGCGCCCCTCGCGCCGGTCGGGCGGGATATGGTGGGTAATCCGTTGGGAATTATTAATATTATTATTATTACCGAATGTAAGAGCGTCATCACGGATGGTTTATGGTGGCACGAAGGTCCTTAAGGCTGTCGTTACCAATTATAGCGTCAAATGATTTCAAAATAGTTCGTTATTTGGTATTTAATTAACATTTTCAGAGTCTTTCCGTTCTTCCTTCTGCATTCTATGTACGGCAGCGAATTACTGTTCATTCTAAAAAATTAATGTCGATATGATCCTGGGTTTCAGGTAGTCAGTTTTCTTCATCGTATTCCTGGACTGATTGCCCACTTTCTTCACAAGCCAAAGCGGCTTCGTATTCCTGTGCAGTGGGAGTCCAGTCATATTGGTAGTGTTGGTCGTGTTCGTATTGCTGGTAATCCTGTTCTTGGGTCGTGTCCTGTTGGGCACCTGTCTCAATGTGGAAGTTCCTTTGTTGTTTTAAGGGAACTTGTTGTAAATTGGAGGGTCTTTCAACGGGATTGTTTATTTGAGGTCTATTCATGTAATGGACCGCTCTTCAATTTAACAATCGGTCGACGTCCATTGGCTCCAAACGTGGAAATTGCTGTTTACCAGAAGGTTGGCCTAGTCTATAATGTTGCATGTTGCGATAATTATTCGGGGGTGCTTGAGGGCGTTGATTAAATGCAAAGTTTTGTGGTGGAATCTGTGGCCTTGGAAGGTATTCCAACTGGGGATCGAATTCATTAGACGGTTTCTTATGTGGTAGAGGTGGTCGAGGTAGTGGAAGGTCCTGAGGCTTCCTAGTTTGATTATTATTGCTCAAAGCATAATGTGACCAAGAGTTCTGATTTTATAATTTTAAACATAGATGCAGGGCCTGAGGGAGGTCTTGTGGTTCCCTCATACCAAGGAGTCTGGGCAAATCACCTTTTAGTCCCCGGATAAAAGTGTCCCCGTAAGTGAGTGTGAGGAGATGCATAGATTCCATGCCGACTTCCATGCATGCAATATCATTGAGAATGAGAGACAAGTTAGTACGCGAATTGGAACTTGTGCGCTCTGAGCTTATTAATTTGCATAAGCTCATGATGAAGGGGTTGTTGGTGCAATTTCCTCGCTCAAATCAGAGGTTAGGGTTCTTCGTACGAGTGCTAGCAAAAAGAAAGTAAACAATGGTAGAGCTAAAACAATAAGCAAATCATACCTGCTGACCAGCCAAATAATGTTAAGCAAGTCGCTGCCAGCAAACAGAATACTAATCTAAAACATCCCATTGACGAGTTGAGCAATAACAACCCTATGAGTACGGTAGTGACAGCTCACAAAGACTCGGTTGCAAAAAGTGTTGTTAGCACTCTCTCTCTATGGCGCGATATACAACAGGTATATCATCATAAACCTCATAAGAGATTTTTGCGCCAAGCTTCTCTTCCAATTTGTGGTGTGCCGATTTGAATTTTCCCTACAAATTGGTGGGACCTACAGTTTTTTGCCGACTCCGAACGGCATCTACAAAGGAGACGAATTTTTGCTGAGAAGCCTGTCATGGCAGAAATACACTCGGAGAGTTTGCCAAACCACTGCCGAGGGGCGACCCCGTTTTGAAAAACTTTTTTCAATTCACTTTTGATGTTACCTGTACTAGCACTACTACTATCATGAATACCTCAATATATAGTGTGGCGATTATTCTCAAGCATGTACCATCCCTAACTCAATAACACTCCCACCACTAGTTAACACAACCGAGATAACGATGGCTACGCTTATGCATGCAAGCGTGTAACTAGGAAGAGGAAGAGAGATGGCGCGAGTGTTTGCGAATACGATGCAAAGAGGAGATGCCAATAAATAACACCGACCCTTCCAGAACACGAAAAGCGAACAACCAAGAAAGTTCTCGGTGCGTAGGCAAGCACCCTGTCGGACTATATAAGGCAGTGACCAAGCAAGGCAGACTGATCAGTTTATTTTCAAGCGTTCAATAGTGAACTACTGTAAAGTTACCAAGCTCTTAAAATTGTTTTGCGTTTATTACTAGTAAATAAAACTAGCTATTACTTACATTATCTGTGCGTGTGTTTATTCGACTTTATAGTGATCGAACCCAGGATTGATAATCAAGGAATCATCGAATTCGTCACAATTGGTGTCAGAAGCGGTATTGTTGAATAAATACCAGTGAATTTAAGGATAACAAGGACATGGCGAAGCTGAATGAATTAAAGATTCAGCAACTCAAAAATGAGTTGGAACAGCGCGGACTAAACACTACAGGCAATAAATCAGAGTTACAGTCACGATTGCGGGAGGCTATGGAAGCAGAAGGAATCAACGTTGATGATTATGGTTTTCATCTTGTGGAGGAGGCACCGACAAAAATGGAAGAAAAAAAGGAGTCTCCGAATCCAGTAGCAACCGTGGACACAAACATGATATTGGCTGTATTAACCCAGATGTCGACTAAAATGGAAGAACAGAAAACTTGTATAGTATCTCAGCTGGAAGAACACATGGCAAATCAGCTTGAAGGACAGGATACACGTATTACATCTCGAATGGCATCTCAGCTCGAGGAACAGAAGACACATATGACATCCCAGATTTCAGCTCAACTAGATGAAACGAAGGCATACATGAGATCTCAAATGGAAGAACAGAAGGCATATATCTCATCGCAGTTGGAAGAACAGGAAGCAAAGGTGTCATCGAAACTAGAAGTGCAAGATGCAAAAATTGCACAATTGCAGGATAAAATCGATGCTGAGGTAGATGCATTGAGAGGTCGTATCCAGGAATTGCAACTAAATCGCACATCTGCTTTAGCGAATACTCCCAAGGTAAAATCACCTTCCTTTGATGGTTCTGTTCCATTCCAGGTATTTAAGCTGCAATTTGAGAAGACGGCTGCGGTGAATAATTGGTGCACTGAAGATAAAGTTGCAGCACTATTCGTGGCATTGAAGGGACCTGCAGCAGAAATCTTACAGACTATTCCCGAGTCCGAAAGGAACAGTTATGTTGCATTAATGGGTGCAGTTGAGAGACGCTATGGTAGCGAACATCGGAAGCAGATATACCAAATAGAGCTACAGAATCGCTCCCAGAAACCTAATGAGACTTTGCAGGAATTTGCATCGGACATCGAGAGGTTGGCCCATCTAGCAAATGCGGACGCACCCGTGGAGTATACTGAGAGGGTAAAAATCCAAAGTTTTATAAATGGAATACGCGATGTAGAGACGAAGCGGGCCACATATGCAAACCCCAAAAGGACATTCGCTGAAACGGTATCGCATGCTCTAACGCAGGAAACAGCCTCACTTTTGAGTAAACCTGCATACAAGGCTCATCGTGTAGAAGTGGAAACTCCGGCTTGGGTTGACAAAATTTTGGAAGCGTTGAACGGAGTACAGAAAAAAAGTGATGGTGCCATTAAATGCTTTAGGTGTGGAAAATCTGGTCATATAGCACGTTATTGCGGCACTGGGTCCAGTAATCCTGGCAATTTAAGTGGACGTAAACGCAAAGCTGGGAAAGATGAGCAAGATGAATGTCCCATAATCTCTGTGTCACAACTCGAACGGAAAGCGAGTAATGTTACTGTTGAAGGCTACGTGGACGGGAGAGAGCGCTTGCTGACTGTCGATACTGGTGCATCACATTCCATCATTCGGACTGACTTGGTCAGGGGAAAGATGAGACCATTGCGGAAAGCTAAATTGTGGACAGTAACTGGTGAAAGCAAGCAAGTCCTGGGAGAGGTGACATGTAAGATTGTGATTGGGAATGTAGCTACTTATCACAACTTCTTGGTAGCGAATATTGTCGACGAAGTCATCATTGGCGTTGACTTCTTGGCTGAGAGAGACATTCACATCAACGTAAGGAACAGGGTTATGACTTACAACGGCCAAGAAGTTCCTCTGGTCTTTGGACACAATAGTGGCTATACCACCAAGGGAGTGATCTTGAAGATGAAGCAACTGAAGCCTCGTAAAGCACCGGTAGCTCCTCGACCAAAGGCTTTCATGGGCAGGTGCCCCCTGAAGAAGATTCGGCAAGGCCAGGAGGAAGATCCAGATTTGGCACGTGTGTTGAAAGGAATAAAGGAAAACAAACAGCCAAGAAGAGGAGAGATGATTAGAGAGAGTCGCATTGCAAAAGCATACTGGACACAATGGAGTAATTTGAAGCTAATATCTGGGTGTTTGCATCGGATATGGGAAAGTGAAGATGGCCGGAATCATCGAGCACTTATTGTTGTTCCCAAGGCAAGAATTCCAGATGTTATCAAAGCGTCGCATAGTTGCCCAGATGGAAGGCACATGGGAATAAAGAAAACGCTGCAAGAGGTAAAGCGGCGGTTCTATTGGATCGGTTGCAAACAAACTGTGAGGAAAGGGATCGCTAAGTGTGCAGAGTGTGCTGAGGATAAAAGACGAACATCTGGTGGTCATGTTCCGAGGAAGCAACGCAACTTAGTGGATAATGTGAACCAGTGCAATGGGCATGACAGAACGGAACGGAATCCTGAAGAAACGAGCTGCAGGAATGTTTGCCGGGTACCACTGGGAACGAAAGTGAAGGCACAAATCCATTCGGGATTAAGAACGGACAAAATGGTTGGAATATGTGACACTGCAATACATTGTGGATATCTCTGCAGGAGAGGATTGATGTCGGAGTTTCAATCACTGGAGGAAATGAGGTTTGGTAAAGCAGTGCCAACCATTGAGCGTCTAGCAGCGTTTGGTTTGGGAAATGTGTCTGATCGGGACGATCAGACTTAGGTGGAGGGCAGTGTGGCGATTATTCTCAAGCATGTACCATCCCTAACTCAATAACACTCCCACCACTAGTTAACACAACCGAGATAACGATGGCTACGCTTATGCATGCAAGCGTGTAACTAGGAAGAGGAAGAGAGATGGCGCGAGTGTTTGCGAATACGATGCAAAGAGGAGATGCCAATAAATAACACCGACCCTTCCAGAACACGAAAAGCGAACAACCAAGAAAGTTCTCGGTGCGTAGGCAAGCACCCTGTCGGACTATATAAGGCAGTGACCAAGCAAGGCAGACTGATCAGTTTATTTTCAAGCGTTCAATAGTGAACTACTGTAAAGTTACCAAGCTCTTAAAATTGTTTTGCGTTTATTACTAGTAAATAAAACTAGCTATTACTTACATTATCTGTGCGTGTGTTTATTCGACTTTATAGTGATCGAACCCAGGATTGATAATCAAGGAATCATCGAATTCGTCACAATAGCATAGCTAACTCTGCTGTATCTAACAGTGGTATCTCGACTATTTCTTTAACTTCTGCTACCTCTGAACCTGCAGTCGTGGCGTCTAAAAACACAACTTACGCTAGTCGCTTGGCCACCGCAGCTGTTACTGATACCACTATCAATCGTGTAGCTGCTGTTACCTCTGCGCCTATTGTTCTCTACAGCCAGAACAACACTGTGGGGGAAAATCATGGTATTGAGTTTAGGGGCTTAAGGGCGTTTATGGCCGCAATGATAATACTGAGCTCGAAGTTGTTGTTAAGAAGAAATGGCTGCATGTTTCCTCATTCAAACCAACAGTCTCTGAAATGTTTGTCATCGATTATGTCTATAATCCTGCCGTAAGCTGATAAAAAGTGGTGTTCCGCTCGATAGTCTTGATAGTATAACAAAATTTTGAATTCAAATGTTTGGCCGGCTGATATTAATGTTCGGCTCTTTCGTTTCTACGAATCCAGTGACTTGTAGTGAAACTGAATTTCTTCTGAATAATCGTAATAATGTTAAAGATTTCTCTCTCAAAATATACTTCCAAAATGTGGGAGGTATGCGCACTAAATCTAAAGAAATCATTTTAGCAACGTCCAGCATGGACTTCGATGTATTTGTCCTCGTTGAAACCTGACTAAATAGTGAATTTTTCGACGAAGAGTTCTATGATCCTTGTCTTTTTCATACTTTTCTAAAAGACAGAGATTCTGTGAAGACTGGACATCGGAAAGGAGGTGGAGTTCTTATCGTTTATTGATCAACTATGTGTTCGCCTATTCGGATCCGCTGGATGTACATTCATTTGTGTTTCGTATATTCCGCCAAACAGTTCTGAAAGCTTATATAATTTTCACATCGAAAACATTGTTAATCTATGCGAAACTAACTGTGATGCTCATTTTTGTATTATCGGGGATTTTAATTTACCTGATATCGTCTGGTTAGATCTCCAGAATAATGAGATTATGTTTCCTGCAAATGTTACGCGTCATCTTTATAAAAATTTTATAGATAGTCTCTTAAGCTGTAATCTCATTCAAATTAATAATGTATTTAATGCACTTGCTAAGCTTTTGGATCTTGTTTTTGTAGATGAGAATTTGATTTTTGGCCTCTCTGAAAGTATTTTTCCGCTGTGGGAGCCTGATAGGCATCTTGTTTCGCTCGTCATTCACTTAATATTGATGCCATCCCGTTCTCTTCTGATTTAAATAACCATTCTTTTAATTTTCGGTTAACTGACTTTAATGAGCTAAACAATACTTTTTGTAACATATCCTGGGAAAATATCTTGCAGTCTAATGACGATAGTGTCTGCTTCGAGACTTTCTTGATGATGTTGGCTGATGTTTTTTATGATAAGGTGCCTCGCCGGGCCCCCAAAATTCATATACTACCCTTGTACAATATTACTCTCAAAAAGCAGAAAAATAGACGTTATAAATATGATAAATTGTTCAAGGCTAATCCTTCGAATACTGCTCTTAGAGATCATTATTAACATAGTGTGAAGGAGTTCAATGTTCTTGATAAATTTCTTATAATCAGTATATGAGAAAGCTAGAAGCGGAGCTGAAAGAAAATCCTAAAGCATTTTGGAATTTTATGCGGTCCAAACGTGGTTCTTCTAATATACCTATTTGCATGAATTACAATGGAAATTGCTCAGTCTCTAAATGACACTTTAGAATTTTTCGCAGAATTTTTCAAATCTAATTTCGAAAATGATGTCTCTATTTAGAATAGCCTTTACTCTAGCTCATACCAATTTGAACGCATTGATTTCGGTTCACTCTCGTTATCTGTACAGGATGTCAGTAATGCTATGAGCACGTTAAAGCCTTCGTTAAAATGATGGACTATGCGCTTTTGTTCTGAAGCATTGTAGTTCAACTTTATGCATTCCTCTAAGTTACATATTCAACTTGTCTCCTTCTTCGGGCTTATTTATTGATACGTGGAAGACAGCGTAAATCGCACCGATATTTAAGTCTGGAAATAAGAATGGCGTCTCTAATTACATGCCCATTTCTAAGCTTTCAGTTTGTTCTAAGCTTTTCGAAATAATTATTAAAGAAAAACTCTTCTTCGTTGTCAAGAGCATTATAGAACCTCACCAAGATGGCTTTGTTTCGGGTCGCTTTACAGTCGCTAACTTGACATATTTTCCGATTTCTGCTTATCAGCCTTTAAAGTCGGTTCGCAGGTGGATACCATATATGGGCATTTCCGCAGCGGAGAACAAAAAAAACCTAAAATTTTTTTTGCTTGGTTTTGATTTGTATTATATGCAGGGTATAATAAAAACCTGTAAACCAATAAACAGTCAATGTTATAAACGCACTACCATTTATATTTAAACATAACACGCTTTTTATATTTACTAACAATATTACTTTAAAAACGCTTCGGAACCTGCAGATTTTTTATTAATAATCGTTTTGAACTTTATTTTGTCCAGTCGCGATTATAGCACGTTAGTATATTTTAATAATGCTTAAGGGCATGTCTACTCCACAACTGGAAAGCGGCAGAGTTACGTCAGTAAGTTATTGCCCACAAATAAAGCACTGACTTCTTAATGGGTAGGTTTGCACTTTATTTTGTCCGACAGTGTATGTAATATAAGCATGATTTTTGGCGCATACGTCTTTTTTGCCGTCACCAAATTAGTCTAGTTTTTGATAATTTGGCTGTTACTTCAACTTCAAGAATTTTCTTTAACGAGGTTGTTTTTCTGTACCTATCTTTTGTTATTTCATATTTTTTTTTATTTTTTTTATTTTTTTTTTTTAATTTTTATTTGTGTTCGTGGGAGGAGGAAATGCTTTATGCACTAACCGGGTTTAAGCCCTCGTTACTAGATGCTCTAGCAGCGGAACTCTCCGATTGTGGGACTCCTTATCTTGAAGTATACCGCACTAAAACCTAACCTCCCACGGCCCGCGCATTCTTCCTTACCTGGGACCGCGCTTAGCATTACTTCAGGTAAAGAAGCGCGTTACGTGAGCCCTATGGCTACTCTCACGCTAACTGGCTAGACAACCGTCTTCCCGTTTCGCAAGGAGGACATTCCTCGCGTATCGTCTGACTATATCCCATCTAACGTTTTCGCAGGTCATCTTGCGAATGACACTGCCCGGGGAAAGTTCGCCAATTGGCTCTTCCACCCACCTTCTTTCTTCTGCGAATTGCTCGCATTCGAAGAAGGTGTGGGGTACGTCGTCTATGGCTCCGCTGTGGTGCAGTTCGGGGTCTGAACTTTGCCCATTCTATGGAGATATTCACGGAAATAACCGTGTCCGGTTAAGAGCTGGGTCAGGTAGAAGTCGACTTCTCCATGAGGTCGGTTCAGCCATGGTTCTAGTTCGGGGATTAATACCCTGGTCCACCTTCCAGCAGCACTGCTGCTCCATTGTAGTTGCCACCGCCGGATCGAATCAGCAACGTTTCTACGTACCTCTGCACGAGTGTCGTAAATCATTTTTCTTTCCTCAGCGAGGAGATATATCGGTATAGCCCCGCGATGACCAGAACAGCATCTGCGGAGACCGTGCGGTATGCTGAGGCGATTCTCAGGGCCCCTCTACGTTGGACTGCGGTGATAGCGGCCCGATACTTCCCAAATTTCATTGCGTCCGCCCAGACTTCTGCACCGTACAACAGTATAGAATCTGAGGCGGACGCCAGCAGCTTTCTTATGCATGACTTTGGTCCACCTGTATTTGCCATTAGCCGACTCAGACTTGCGATGGTCTTCACAGCCTTCTCGCAGGAGCTTCTTAGATGCTCCGAGAAGGTCAGCTTGTTGTCTAATTTCACCCCTAGATATTTCGTAGAGTGGCGCGTCTCTATCTGTTGATCCCCAACATTCATGTTGATGGTTGTGGGAATCCTTCTTTTCGTTAGTATCACGATCTCTGTCTTGGCTGTAGCCCGTTGGAGGCCGTGATTATTCATCCACTCGTCTACACCGCGCATCACTTGGTTCAGTTTAAGCTGTGCGAGGTCGCAGTTTCGTGCTGTTATCACCGCATCCACGTCGCCCGGGCGCCTGTATGTCGGGGTCGTGCCCGCATTCAATACGACCACACCGAGTCGGGCTGCCATTTCCAGAATTAGCTTTCCCCTGGTATTAATTTAAGGCATGCCCCATTCTATTGCTCTAGCGTTGAAGTCTCCAGCGATGACCAGGTTGCCCGTTTGGTCCCGTAGGTCGTCTTCTAATAGCTCCAGCTTTTCTTTGAACCTCTGAATGGGGTCATTTGGGGCCAGGTAGCAGCTAACAAGAGTTGTTCGCGCTACAGTTACACGGACGTAGCCATGTCTGGCAGCACGATTAGTAACATAGGTATTGGCGTCCACTATCCAGATAGCAGCAGCGCCATATTCGTCGATGTACCAGTTGTCTCTGGCCTTGTAAGGTTCGCTGATGATTGCATAGTTGATTTGGTGATCAAGCACCAGTTGGTCTAGCAGTTTATCAGCTAACCTGCATCGATTCAGATTTCCTTGAATCACGCTGGTCATTGGGCTTTGGCTTTCGCCGAAGCAAGTGCCTCTCTAAACGTGCTACATGCTCCAGACCCGGGAAGCTGGCCGAGGTTTCCCGTGGTGCACAGGTAGCATTTTGCCTTTTCAGTGCAGGATGAGGATTTGTGGCCAGAGTTCCCACACTTCCAGCACGCGTCCCTCCTGTCGGGCCCATTGCAGCCAGCCTGTCGGTGTCCGTAGCCGAGCACCTGAAGCAGTGTTGTACTTCCGCACGCTGTCTGATCCTACATTGGATCCAGCCGATGGAAATTTTTCCTTTTTTGAGCAGTTGGCTTCCGGGACCTTCGTCCACTTCGACAACAGCCTTCTTTTGCTCTCTCTGATTTACGGCGAAAACAGAGATACGGATTTGGCCTGAGATTTCTCCGATCTCTCTTCGAACGGCCTCTTCTATGTCCTCAGCCGTTGTGAGACAGTCCATGCCCAATACCTCTAGCTTTATACGCTTAGAGATTTGTTGTGCATCGCCCACTTCTCCTACCGCGCTACCATTGGCTTCTCTAAAGGCCGGTTGGTCGTTGCACTGCGCCGTTTCTATTAGTACGCTACCAGCCGTGGTCTTGCGCACTGACCGTATCACCGTTCCGGTTTCGGCAGGCCGGAGCTGACCTCGGATTACCCCTAGAACTTCGGCGTAGATTTTGCCTTCGGCCCGTTTCACCAGAATCGTTACGGCTCTGCTGTTCCTCTTGTTCTTTTTGACTGCCTTCGGGGCTTGAGCAGGCGGCTTCTTTTTTGCTTTAGGACGCTCTTGCCGTCTCCGACCTACTACTTTGGACCAAGCCTCTTCGCACTGGGTATTCTCCGATTCCTCGTCCCTTTTCTTCTTGGCTTCCGAGTCTATCAGCTGAGGGTCGGAGTTCGTCCGAGCCCTCTTATTTGATGGGCCCGGTTCGTCACCCTCTTCTTTATTTGGGCTCAATGAGCTCATATAGCTCAACACCTCTTTGAGAAGAGCCATTCCGTTTTTTATGTCCATGGACACGGTCTTCTGTCTCTGTGCGGCTGTTTGCATTGTGCGCAGCACCGTTAGCGCATGGTCCAAACACTGGCCTTGGGTTTTCCCCTTAAGGCTAAAAAGTGTCATTGCGCTTTTTAAGGGGGTTGCCTTCTTGTGTGTGGGATCTAGCTTCCCGCCGGTAGCAGTGGGTGTTGACTGGCCGGGAGTTTTGGTACCGAATCCCACTGGTATGTTGCGTGCCGGTCCAGAGCCTCGCGAAGGCATAACTGGAGTGGCGACTCTAGCCGGGGTTTTTAGAACCGGCGATCTTAGCAGTTTACTGCTTTTTCTGAATGCGACCTCGTCGCCGCTTTCGTTCTCCATTCTTTCTTCGTTGTTTTGATTTTGTTTGTTCATTTCTATTGGGTCTCCGCTTCAAGCCGCTATCTCAGCACGATGTGCAGTCGCCGTTCTTGATTCCCGTGGTTATCTATGCGCTTGCAGGGAGGCCACGCTAAGGTTGACACAGGTCCTTATGACAGTCTGTGTTCAGTGCCAGAATCCGGCATTAGTCAGGAGTTGTCTCAACTGAGCCTGCACCACCAACTTAATGACGACGTGCCTCGAACGTACCTGAAGACCTGCTAGGGTTTTAACGAGACGGAGACGATGCCGATATTAACCTACCAGCCATTTCGCCAAGGTGACACCCTTGGTTACTGAGGTGGCAGATTACCGGCCTCGCCAGCCCGTAACATACTTTTCCTAATCATGTTTCCAGTTTCGGTCTTCAGGATCTTACTGGACTCAATCCTGAGGATGCTTAGTTAGAATTTAAGGGCCGCATCCACTCGCCCTTTATTCGTTTTGGTTCGCCCTGAGTATTTCAACAAGTAAGGAAGTCTAAGTTCGGGTGGAACCGAACATTATATACCTAGTAGTGATCTATTACGGCATCCCAATTTACGCAGGTCTATTTTAATACTCTCAGTTCCTATTTGCGTTCAAATAGACAGACAGATACACGTACCGAGAGACGGGCATGGCTACATCGAGTCAGCTCATCCTCCTGATCATTTCAGTATACGTACAAACATTTCATGTTCATGAAAGGTATGAATATCAAAAAAGATATACAACTTCGCTTTTGCAGTGGGGTATTAACTACTTGCCCGGATATTTTACTTTTCATCCTGAACGTTTTGATATACATTAAGAAATATATATGTCGATTCGTTTATGCGGAATGAAGTAATATACCTTGTGTACGTAAAATAATAAATATAAAAAATGTGTGTCTTTTATAGGCGCCAAAAAACTCAACCGATCTTTATGAAATTTTCACAATATATACTTGGGTTCCCTGGGTACAGCATAGACAATATACAGTTTTCGAAAAGTGGGCGCAGCCACGCTCCTAGGCTATATAAAGTTTCAATTCGTCATAACTCCGAACTTTTTTGGTCTAAATTAATGAAATTTGGATATATGTGTCACTTAGGCAATATCTAAATAATTTTTCAAGAGTGGGCGGTGCCACGCCCACATATTTTGTGTTTTGTTTTGCCCTTGAACTTTCACGATAGGTTCAGCAGTTCGCTGGGCACGACACAGTCTGTATATAGCTTTTGGAAAAGCCCCCAGGTTATAAAAAGATGCAGTTCGGTATAGTTAGGAGTTTATTATGTTCAAGTTAATGACATTTTATATATAGATGTGTTCTATGTATCAAAACGTCAAAACAACGTCTACCGGGTTTGCTAGTATATTATAAAATGGCGAAAGCAAACAACGAATTTCAGCATTCATTTGTAAAACTGAGAGACTAGTTTGCGTTCAAATAGACGGAAGGACAGACAGACAGACGGACGGAGAGACGTACATTACAGACATACATTTAATGTTTATAAAAGGTATGCAAATCAAAAAAGATATATAACTTCGCTATTGCAGTGGGCTATTAACTGCGTCCCGGAATATTTTGCTTGCGTGTTTTCCGATTTCGCTAATTTTTGGCAAGAGTATAATACATACTACGGAGAAGCAGCTCACCAATTTTCATTGAAATATCAAGATTGAATTATAAGCGATTTCCTTTGAAAATAGCAGAAATTTTATGCTGAAAAGTGGACGGCGCCTCGCCTACTTCATCAAAATTTACAAAATTTGTTTGCGTTCGAGGTTTTCTTAAAAAGCTTATTATGTGTGCAAAATCTAATTGCTATAGCTTTTTAAATTTTCCAAAAAAATTTTCAGAACTATGTTAAAAAACTGGGCGTGGGCATTAACCGATTTCGCCCATTTTTACAGCAAACAGTTACCTTTATATATTGAACATTATCACTAAATATCGTTCCGACAAATCAATTTTTGGCGGAGTTATGGCATAAAAAGTTTTGTGGAATAATCCATTATAAAAGGGGTGGGGCCACGCCCATTTTCGAAATTTTTATTTTTTGGATTTCTTAGTTTACGCAAACTTAAAAAGTGAAATATAAATGATGTAAAGCTATTTTACGCAAAGTTATTGCCGATTTAATATATCTACGATCCTCTTCAAAATCTTTCACCTGAAAACCTGCGTGCTTTGATTTATGATTAATAACATTTCTAAATTTGACCTAATCAAAATTGGGTGGTGCCACACCCATTTTCAAAAATTTATTGAAATTTTTATTTTATGCTTCAGTCTTAATGTATATACCAAATTTTTTTATAGGTGTATTATGTACTGAGTAATCACTTTTTTTGTGTTTTCGAAAATATTCTATATATAAAAAGTGGGCGTAGCTATCTACCGATTTCGCCCATTTTAAATGGCGCTCGGAGATGAGTGGCAAGGAACCTGCACACCTCAAAACTTACTCAAGTTATCGTGTTCACAGACGGACGGACATGGCTTAATCAATTTCTCTTTTCGTCCTGAACATTTCGATTTATATGTATAAGTCAATATCTATCTCGATCCTTTTATACCGTTACGTACTGCCGTTACGCGACTAAAGTTTATATACCTTGTGTGCGTAGCACTACTAGTAATAAAAAGCAGCGGGTACTGGTGCCTGGCGAGCTATTCAAAAAGCATACATCAGCTTCTATACAGAATTTGGAAGGATGAACGCATGACTGAAACATTCTAAGTGCGCTTCGCCTGCTGTATAGTGCAGAAGGCTGGACGCTGACAATATCTGTTGTTACGGTTCTGGGAGTATTCGAGAGAAATGGTCTTCTAAAGATATTTGGCCTTCTACGCGTTGGCAATGCCCAAAAAGATTTAATGGTATATGTGATGAGGGGTATGCAAACATCGCCATAGTTCAACGAATTAAAGTACTGTGGCTTCGTTGGCTAGGCGATGGATGAAGATGTTCCGGCCCTGAGGGAGACCATCACTCCGAATATAGCACCAAATGAAGACCGATTTACGTTCCTGTGATCTTTCCAATTGGAGCCAGTTTGCAAAGCGAAGAAATGACTGTAGCACTATATTAGGCGGCAAAAACCATTTAAAAGGTTACACTCTATTTAAGTAAGTAAGTAAAAACACAGTATATTAAAGTGGGAACACGTAAACACACAGGATAACCCAGCAGATATAGCATCAAGAGGTATTATCCCCATTACAACTGCACAATATATGGTGGAATGGTCCAGAGTGGTTAAAAGAAGAGGAAAACAAATGGCCACGACAAATCAAAGAAAATGCTGTACTTACACTAACCGCTGTGAACAAATCCAAAGAACATTTTATAGATTTACTTATAGAAAAATGTTCTAGCTTTTCTAAAATCACTTTATTTAAAGTTTATAAACAAATTAAGGAAAAATCAGTCACACGCACACCATCTTACGCCACTAGAATTAAAAACAGCAGAATTAGAAATAATAAAACAATGCCAACGGAAAGAGTTTGAACACAATCAGAAATTTTAACAACAAAGGAAATATTGGTACAAATGGAAAGTTATCACACCTATATCCATTTGTGGATGGCGAAGGAGTGCTGAGGGTAGGCGGTAGACTAGCAAACGCAAATATTCCATAAAATATCCAGCAACAAGTCCCGTCTATCCCCCCTAATAATTCAAGATGTGCATAACAACACCTTACATAACAGCAATCAATTAATGGAAGCAAGAATCAGAAGAAAATATTGGATTCTAAATCTAAAGAAAAGTATTAAGAAATGTGTTGGACATTGTGTAAAATGTATAAGATTCCGAAAAGAAAGCTCGAAACAAATTATGGGGAATTTACCTAAGATAAGAGTAACAGCATCTCCACCATTTACACATACCGGTGTAGATTATGCAGGACCGATACTATTAAAATGCTCTAAAAACAGAGTCATTAAAGCATACAAAGGATATAAAGCAATATTTGTATGCATGGCAACCAAAGCCTTATATTTAGAAGCAGTGTCAGATTTGACATCAGATGCCTTTTTAGCTGCAGTAAGAAGTTTAGAGTCACAATTTAAAAAGGCTCCAAACAACAACGGCACCAACAAAGAAGAGATTTCTGGCACAGATGGAATGAAGAGTACCTATTTACTACTTTATAACTTCGGGCTTAATTCATATTTCTTGATTTCCCAAGCTTAAATGCACAAGAAGTTTCAACCAACACAAAATCTGTAAAGGAAAAAAGCCATGGCAACCTGCATACGATCAAACTTGTGAATTTTAGCATTACTCAAAACAAAAATTAAAGGCGGTTGTACAGCAAGGTTCGAAGGCATCACATTATCAAGGCTTCAAGTCTTTCAGACAGAGGATACATCAACTCCTTACAAGATCCAATAGTAACAACAATAGAGGAAATATCTGAAGATCAAATAACACCACTTAAAATGAACAATATAGCCATTAAGGACTTGGCCAAATTACAAGGTGACATAAAAAAAATTAGAATACGGATATAGAATTAAGAAAATTAAATATAAAAAATCATAGCGGACACATCTCGCTAATATTAGTAATTGTAACTGTTAATACTTTATGTTAGATACAAATGTAAGTCAAAAAATAAAATTACAATTAAACTTGACGGTCATGCAAAATAAACAGAATTATGTATATTTGTTATCAATAAGAATATGTTTAGCCTTGGCAGTATGTTCAAGCAACCTTGAACATTTTTTACAAGATAGTGGTAATTAACAGACTCTTAAATACAGTCCACTATTAGAAACTATATTTTAGCGATTGAGTGACCTGCACAAACAAAGATAAGATAATGCATACGTGGTCGCTCATATCAACAAACAAATATATGTAAATAAATATAGTTAAAGATAAGACATTCACAAACACACACATACATATGTAGCAAATGAACCTCTGTAAATATTTATGTATACAACAACAAATTATAAGAAAACTAGGATAAGAAAAGTGTATATAAAGTAAGATACTTTTGTAAATACAGCAGAATTCTCTGAAATCTCAAACCGAGCAAACCTTATTTTAATACATCTGCTTCCCCCCACCAGAGGTAAGGTTCATTTGCTAAACACTTAGTTACAATATTGTTTTTTACTACAGAAATCCTTTTTCACACTTTTTTGTAGTTACCAAAAATACTTCTCTTAAAAGTAATGTTTTTTTTTACAAATTCCACTAAATTTTTTAACGAAAATGACTATAAAATCAAGTTTACGACATAGATAAAATATTTGACGAAGATTATCTCTCAATTATTATAGGAGAAAAGTAGAAGTATGCGGGTTATATCTGTTTAACTTAACCCCGCCTAAAGGAGGTCCTGCTGGTTAGACGGTTAATCTCAGACAGAATCTAATCCATAATTGTAAAAAATATCTTTACATTAAATTGAGGAAATTCAAGGGAGATTTTATGTTGAAAATTTTAAGTTTTGGAGTTCTTTGCAAAAACCGTGCAGATAACCCGCTTATGAAATTCTAGTACATAATGTGCAAGTTCTTACTAACTACATTTTTTTAAAAAGTCCTATTTTAACCACCATTGTACATATATGCCTCTGCTCGCCAATTTCGTTGCTGCAGCTTTTAAACGATGCCGTTGGAGATACATTTTTTTTATTTATGAAAACTGCATATAACAATCACAATAAATCAACCTTGAAAAATAACAATTCAAAATTTCTTTTGTGAATTTTTTGCTAATTTTTTATTAGAAAACGGCTACTTAAATTATTCCAAAAATAAATGTTATTTACTTATACAATTTATTTGACAAGTGATCGTTTCGTTTTTCGTTCGTGGTTTCATTTGAACATTTCTTATTCCTTGTTGCTCCGCTTCTGTGCCGTTATTGCAGTAGCAGACGTGGCAAAAATAGGGGTGATTTTGTATCGACAATTTCAGATGGTTGTTGCTGCTTATGATAGTGGAAACGTGCAGGTGCTCAGACTGGTATGAATAAGACCACGAAATTCTAGTTAATGAACTAGAATGTTTACTAACCAGTTTGGCAGTTGACTGCAGGGTGTACATTAGAGCGTCTCGCCTTACAGGCAAAAAAAAAAGTCGGCCGTACCTCCCCTCATATGAGGTGTTTTTGAAAAACATTTAAAAAAAATTTTGTATTTTTTTTCTCGAATTCTTCGCTATTATATAACGTGCGAGCAACCCTCAATAATACTAAAAACACTTGCTGACTTTATTGTAAAAGTTTATGCTCCTTTCTGGTTTCTGGTTAAAAAACAACCACTTGTAATTCGCGGATGTCGTCACGTTTTTAAATGCATCACATGGATTCGCCAATTGCCACAAGACATTCAAAATATTGTCCGTCCGGTCATAAAAAATAACTCGTACTTTCTGCACCCAGAAAATATTTTGATATCGATGATAACCGGTACAGATCCATTCGTACGTTCAGATGGATACACGAGAATCTTAGCAGCCCGCAGAGAAGCTAATGGATGTGTTCGTCAAATGTTTGGTCCGAAAGAGGATAATTTTATAAATTTCGAGAGTGACAAATATTGTAATGTAATAGATTGGGGTAGATTCGAACCGGCTGAACCAACGTGCTTGCAGTTCTTCGCGAAAGATCACCTCGAAGCATTACAATATTCCAATGAAATAATTGAATTACCAGGTATGCACAACGAAAACAATTAATTTTTCTTTGCTTCTCTTTTATCGGCATTTTCACTGATCTTTTTCACAGCATATCCTTGTCATTCCCAAAATACCGAGCGATTTGTTCATACAGTTCATGAATCTGTATGGCGGTCACCGATGAACAACGCATGGGCCACATTTTATCTAAGCTCGAGAGCCGGCAGAGATGCAGCAAGCTTGAATCCCGACAAAATTTTATGGACTAAAATTTCCGTTACAAAACAAACAATTCACTAACTGTTTCGCGAGCGAGGAAAATAAATAAAATTTACTTTTTCTTGTATGGCTTTAGACTAACAATAAATTGTGTTATATTTCTGGTTCTACTGATTGAATCGAAATACTTTTTTCGCAAAAGATTTATGATTTTTTACGATCTTCAATTAACTGACATTAGGTTGTTACATTATTGTGGTAGAAACTGAGATATGGTGGGTAAGTACCACAACGAAGCGGATGAGCTCAATGAACTTTCTTGAGAAAAACGTCCTCTTTGAGACAAAAAAATTGATGTGTTACACTTTAAAATCCGACTACAAATGCCAAAGATATGAAGAAAAATGTAATTGGGCGACATCTAGGGTTGCCAGAACAAAAAAAAATTTTTTTTAAATGTTTTTCAAAAACACTTCATATGAGGGGAGGTACGGCCGACTTCGAGCGCTGTGCGAAAAAAACAAGTTTTTTTTTTAATTTATTTCACATTCAGTTTATGTATTGCCATGAAACTATGTACATAGCTTTTCTTTAGCCCAACCTATATAATGCAATCAATTCTATTTTTATATACACTGTCGGACAAAATAAAGTCCAAAAGGACCCAAGGAAACCCTTATTTTAAAAACACAAAAACGCAAGCATGATTTTTCAAAAATAGAATAAAGTTAATATTTTATTTCACACAGTTCATAATAGGCACTAATTCAATTATTAAGTTTTCAAAGTTTAGTAGAGAAAACAACAACCTCAGTAGGTTCCTTAATTCAGGTTGGACAAAATAAAGTGCAAATTAATATATTAGTTCAGAAATTAGTTTAAATACAAATAATATCAATTATTTTACTACTTAGTTTAAATATAAGTAATATTAATTAATATTTTGTACGCTCCCCATTATTTTTTATCACCTCTGCCAACCTTTTAGGGATGCTTGCTATTAAACTTTAGGGTAGCCACGGATATTTTAGCCTACTCTTCCTGCATACTATTCCAGAAAGAATGCTTCAAATGGGATTTTATCGTCCAGAATTGTCCATAAGTGTTCTATAGGGTTTAAATGTGGCGATTCTAATATTTCAATACCGTTTTCCATAAAATCCTTTTTTGCAAATTTGCTCGTGTGCTCAGGATCGTTATCCCGCTGGAAAATATAGTCGCGCAAGCACATATCCGAGGAGCTTTTCGCAAGATTTTCTTGCAATATATTTACATAATTTGCTCCAGTCATCTTAGAGGTAATTTTCACAAGCTGTCCGACTCCTTTGGCAGAGAAACATCCCCATACCATTAACCCTTATGTCAACGGCAACATACCTGGTATGTTTTGCGTTTTCAAAACGCTGTAGCTCTGAACTGGATAATCGGATCGACTTGAAATCCTAGCGAAAACTGTTTTACGCAATAGTCCCAATTTTATTTAGGATTGGATCATCCGTTTGGTAGATAAAGCCCATTTACAAAGTTGCACCCTTACGTCAACAGCATACATACCTGGGTATACCATACCATATGTATAGTAAATCGCATGCAAATATGATAATATTTGAAAAGTATAGTTTATTTTGAGTGAAAAAAATACTTATGGCATAAAAATTATTATAAATTATAAAATACTTATGAAAAAAATATTAAAAAAACTACGAACAAATCTAAAATTATTGAAATTCAATTACATCTATCGCATTGCGGCAAGTCTTTGGAATGCTCTGCGCACACTGGTTTGTTGCATAATGTGCATGCTTTACGAGTAGGGCGTCGTTTGGAGCAGATGTAGCAATTCCCCTTTACTTTTAGGCGTCCCGTACTATCACGCTCCTCCGCTTCATGTGCTCCAGCATCCACAACTCGGATGGGCCTACCTATCATGGCTTCGATGGGGTTGCGCGTTGAAAAAACTCTGGATATTCTGCTGTTATTCGACCTTCTCTCTATTTCTGGTTTGCATAGTTGCTCACTTAGCTGATGGAGAAACATCCTACGGCGGCTTGTATATGACTTCAGGTGAGTGTTGTTGTCAACGTATATTATGTATGCAGCAAACGCAGCAACGTCCACAATATTATAAAAGAAAGCCAAAGGCCATCTATTTGTGCGCCGCTTGGTACTAAATTCGGACAAGCACATGTCCATGCTATCAACTCCACCTTTGGTTTTGTTGTAGTCCAATATAAGCAATGGCTTCTTCTTAGGACCGGACGTTTCTGTTGTATAATGAGAAGTGGACAATAATACAACTGCCTTGTTTTTCTTGGGCACGTACGAGCACATCGTAACGTGATTATAGAACCCAAACATTGACGATTCAGCTTCACGTCCCTTGGGGTTGGCAAATGCTGCTGGCACGAATGTACGCCTTTTGTTGCAAGTACCCAATATAGATAAATTATTGTCTATCATCAAAGATTTGGCCAAGTTGTAGCTAGTGAAAAAGTTGTCACATACAATATTTCTTCCACTTCCATCAAAAAGGTTGATACATAAATCTTTGACTATTCTTTCACCAACGTTTCTTTCACGTTCACCAGACGGTGCCATTCCTGTATAGATTTGTCCCTGCATTGAAAAATTAAATTCAATTTAGTTATTTATACTTTCAACAATTTTCAACAATATTGATAGTACCTGCAATGGATAGAACGAAATGGAGTCGCACACCCACCACACTTTTATCCCATATTTGGCAGGTTTTGATGGTATGTATTGCGTGAAGCCAGTTCCACCACGATAAGCATACAGTAGTTCATCTACGGTGACGTTGGCTCCTGCCACGTAATATCTACGAAGACAGCTGTTTAGCATCAAAAAAACGTCCGATATTGCTGCTGCTTTGTCAGTTTGTTTGCGTTGCTGGCGTGTGTTTCCATTATCAAAACGAATGAAGCGGCTAATTTCCCAAAATCGTCGTACACTCATTGCAGCACGATATAATGGATGTGATTTAGTATTCCACAAATCTTTCGTATGCACGTAACCAGAATGTGTAACGCCACTTAGCAAAAGTACGCCCAAATATGCATCAAATTCACTTTCTGTTATGGGAATCCATGATATCGGTTCTCTTGTTGGATGTTTTGCATTGTCATCATCAAAGAATTGCCTTGCCTTTCGATTTGATTCACGAATAATTATGTCGCATATTTCGTCTGACATTATCAATTTGAACGTTTCTGAAATGGTCAAACCTTGCGTTGCCCGTACTGGTCCAGATTGTGCACTTCTTAGAATGTTGTGCGTACGGAATCTTACAGGTTGTGGTTGTATCGAAGACCAAACATTACCATCTCTGGCAGTAAAATATTCCCCAGTTTCAATTGGTGCATCTTCAAGTTCTTCATCAGAATCACTGCCGTCCTCTGGGTCATATTCTTTTAACGTGGGCTCTTCTAAGTCTGAGTCATCACCACCAATATCACCTACACATTCATCTAAAGCCTCGTCACCAACTACTGAATCGTGGTCACTTATTTCTTCTTGGCTCTCTTCAAGCGTTTGACGAATATATGCTTGCTGTTCTTCGTACGAAAGTGCGCTTAGTTGTCGTGGAGTAAACCATTTACCATCTGCCATTTCACTTCGATTTTATTTTTTTATTTCCACAAAATAAACAGAAACGTGATGATAAAATCCGTAATACTGGTAAACCCTATTTTATACTTTTTAGCGCAAGTGATTAACGCAGGTACCATCGATTTTTTCAGAGATGTGTACCTGCCGGGTTATAACGGCATGCCATTTGCCATACAAAACGTATGTACATACCCGGGTGTGTTGCTGTTGACGTGCGTAAAAAAGTTCTGCTGTTGACATAAAGGTTAAAGAGCCTCCGCCGTGCTTAACTGTGGGAGTAATATTCCTTGACTTCAGTCTCTTTGAAGGCTCACATGTTGTTGTGGTAACGACAAGAACACTCCCCGAAGGTTTTGGGGAGTGTTGTCGAATTAACAGTCCTTGGCCGGATTTGAACCCGGTACGCTCCGGTACTTCCTTGCGATTTATGACCAGTGAAACCTTCTGGGTCATGTCACAGGATAAGATGCGTAATGAGAGGTGAGAGGCTTCATATCCGTAGATCAACCATCGGGTTGCACGTCATTACCTTTGTGCATATTAGTCGCCTCTTACGACCGATATGTATACCTCGGGCATATTCTAAACCCCTAACCCGCAGGGGCTCACATCGAACTCGTTTCCGTTTTTTTGAAGTTTTTCAACTCAAATTTTGATTCGTCTGACCAAATAATTCGATTCCAGAATGACTCAGGCATACTGACATACTTTTTCGCAAAACTCAGCCGTTTCTTAATGTTTGCTGCACGCAAAAGAGGATTTTTCTTTGCAAAATAACTATTCAATCCTGCTTCAATTAGTTTTCTTTGCACTGTGCGCGGCGATATATTCAAGTTTATGGCTTCTTTTATTTCTCTGGCCGAATTAAGTGGACACTTTTTAGCTTCTATAACAGTTTTTCGGTCTTCGAGTGTAGTGGTCGCTTGCGTCCACACAAAGTCTTAAAATTTGCGGTTGTTTTCAACAGTTTGTATCTTTCTACTATTTTCCTTGCTCCAGAAATGGAAATCTTATACTTTTCTGCGAGTTTTTTATATTCCATGCCTCTAGCACGATTTTCCACCAACAAATCTTTACCTCTTTTAACAAGGGTTTCATTTTGAAAACCTGTCAACCAATAAACAGTCAATGTTATAAACGCACTACCATTTATATTTAAACATAACACGCTTTTTATATTTACTAACAATATTAATTTAAAAACGCTTCGGAACCTGCAGATTTTTTATTAATAATCGTTTTGAACTTTATTTTGTCCAGTCGCGAATATAGCACGTTAGTTTTACTCATGATTCTGTTTTCTTAGAAGCGTAGAATTTATAACGGTATATTTCAATAATGCTTAAGGGCATGTATACTCCACAACTGGAATGCGACAGAGTTACGTCAGTAAGTTATTGCCCACAAATAAAGCACTGACTTCTTAATGGGTAGGTTTGCACTTTATTTTGGCCGACAGTGTATGTAATATAAGCATAATTTTTGGCGCATACGTCTTTTTTGCCGTCACCAAATTAGTCTAGTTTTTGATAATTTGGCTGTTACTTCAAAAAATTTTCTTTAACGAGGTTGTTTTTCTGCACTTTTCTTTTGTTATTTCATATTACTTGTCCTCATATTTAACAAGTAAGGAAGTCTAAGTTCGGGTGGAACCGAACATTATATACCTAGTCGTGATCTATTACGGCATCCCAATTTACGCAGGTCTATTTTAATACTCTCAGTTCCTATTTGCGTTCAAATAGACAGACAGATACACGTACCGAGAGACGGGCATGGCTACATCGAGTCAGCTCATCCTCCTGATCATTTCAGTATACGTACAAACATTTCATGTTCATGAAAGGTATGAATATCAAAAAAGATATACAACTTCGCTTTTGCAGTGGGGTATTAACTACTTGCCCGGATATTTTACTTTTCATCCTGAACGTTTTGATATACATTAAGAAATATATATGTCGATTCGTTTATTTATGAAGTAATATACCTTGTGTGCGTAAAAAAATAAATATAAAAAATGTGTTTTTTTTGGCGCCAAAAAACTCAACCGATCTTTATGAAATTTTCACAATATATACTTGGGTTCCCTGGGTACAGCATAGACAATATATAGTTTTCGAAAAGTGGGCGCAGCCACGCTCCTAGGCTATATAAAGTTTCAATTCGTCATAACTCCGAACTTTTTTGGTCTAAATTAATGAAATTTGGATATATGTGTCACTTAGGCAATATCTAAATAATTTTTCAAAAGTGGGCGGTGCCACGCCCACATATTTTGTGTTTTGTTTTGCCCTTGAACTTTCACGATAGGTTCAGCAGTTCGCTGGGCACGACACAGTCTGTATATAGCTTTTGGAAAAGCCCCCAGGTTATAAAAAGATGCAGTTCGGTATGTAAACAACGAATTTCAGCATTCATTTGTAAAACTGAGAGACTAGTTTGCGTTCAAATAGACGGACGGACAGACAGACAGACGGACGGAGAGACGTACAATACAGACATACATTTAATGTTTATAAAAGGTATGCAAATCAAAAAAGATATATAACTTCGCTATTGCAGTGGGCTATTAACTGCGTCCCGGAATATTTTGCTTGCGTGTTTTCCGATTTCGCTAATTTTTGGCAAGAGTATAATACATACTACGGAGAAGCAGCTCACCAATTTTCATTGAAATATCAAGATTGAATTATAAGCGATTGCCTTTGAAAATAGCAGAAATTTTATGCTGAAAAGTGGGCGGCGCCTCGCCTACTTCATCAAAATTTGTTTGCGTTCGAGGTTTTCTTAAAAAGCTTATTATGTGTGCAAAATCTAATTGATATAACTTGCTATAGCTTTTTAAATTTTACGAAAAAAATTTTCAGAACTATGTTAAACAACTGGGCGTGGCCATTAACCGATTTCGCCCATTTTTACAGCAAACAGTTACCTTTATATATTGAACATTATCACTAAATTTCGTTCCGACAAATCAATTTTTGGCGGAGTTATGGCATAAAAAGTTTTGTGGAATAATCCATTATAAAAGGGGCGGAGCCACGCTTTTGGCTTTCTTAGTTTACGCAAACTTAAAAAGTGAAATATAAATGATGTAAAGCTATTTTACGAAAAATTATAGCCTATTTAAGGGGTTATGCCTAGTTGTGAGGCCAAAAAAAAGAGTTTTTTATAAATTTTTTATAAAGAGACGCTTTATTTAATCAATGTTTGGTAGATATGCACATTTAGCGTATTATTTATATTTTAAACTGCCGTTGTCCGTTTTTAAAAATTTTAAGTCCTACGGCTCCTGCAGACGATCTCCTGGAGGTCCTTCAAAAAATAGTGCTTGGCGGTGAGCAAGATATCTCTCGTTTGGATTATCTAAAATGAGAAATTTAAAAACAGTTATGTAGTTAATGAATGAATGCAGGTATTAATCGAAGCAATAGCCAAAATTTTGCTTTTTGAAAAAACCGCGGCTTTTAAAAAAAAAATCTTCGAATTTTCGAAGAAAGTTTCAGTTGCAAGTGGTTAAAAAAAATAGAAATAGTTGCCAAAAAATGTATTCCTTCGATTAATACCTGAGGAATATATCTAAGAATATAGTGAGAAAATTTGAAAACGATCGGTCAAGCCGTTTTGGAGAAATCGTGCTCACCGACTTTCAAAACACCGTTTTGAGAAAAACTTGTTTAAAGTTTCAAACGACTTTTTACACATAGTAAACAATGTTTTTTTTTTACTCACATCGAGTCATCTATTCCCGGGCCATATGCTGAATCCTCAGCGACGATGTTTACATCCAATATTTCCAGCTGCTGTTGTCTGCGAGCCATTCTTCCCTCGCGTGTACTACCTTGTGCTCTAGAGTTAGCTATCGTAACTCGCTCAGCGTCCTCTTTTTTTACGTAAGCGTGGGCATTGTGTCCAAGCGATAACCCTAAAGCTCTCATGTAATACAGGAGTGAGGTTTTACCTTCATTAAATATGCCAGCAGCGAGGTTAGCAGCTATTTCAACCACTTTTGAACCACATTGAATGAATTTTGGGGTTATTTTCCGTATTATTTGATTGTAGCTTTCGTTGTTGTTCTGGGTAAACCCGCCGACACATCGCTCTAATAATTTATCATTACTGAGGTCGCTATAGATTGGGAGTAAAGCCTCAGCTACATCAGGATGCAAAGACTGATAATCCTGCTTATACGTTTCATTCAATGCTCTTGCTTTCTGCCAACAGTGTCTCCTAATTGCCAAGCCGTAATACGAGGTGTGTTCAAAAAGTATCGCGAATTTTGTGTTTTTTCAAAAATTATTTATTTATTCATGAATATCTATTTTGCCCCCTTCAAAGTAATCCCCATGAGATATTATACACTTGTGCCAACGGTTTTTCCAATCTTCGAAGCACTTCAAAAAATAATTTTTTTGTATCTTGTTCAGCTTCTCCTTCGATGCCGTCTATATCTCGTCAAGAGAAGCGTAACGTCGTCCTTTCATGGGCCTCTTCAGTTTAGGGAACAAGAAAAAGTCACAGGGGGCCAGATCTGTCGCGCACAAGCAACGATGCGTGAGCAGGGGCGTTATCGTGGTGCAAAAGCCAATTTTTGTTCTTCCACAAATCCGGGCGTTTCTGGCGGATTGCTTCGCGCAAATTGCGCATAACTTGCAGGTAATATTCCTTATTGACCGTTCTTCCCAGTGGCAAGAACTCATGATGCACCACGCCCCTGCAACCGAAGAAAACTGTCAGCAAAACTTTCACATTCGACCGAACTTGGCGCGCTTTTTTCGGTCTTGGTTCGTGCGGCAGTTTCCACTGAGATGATTGAGCTTTGGTTTCCACGTCATAACCATAAACCCACGATTCGTCACCAGTTATGACCCTCTGGAGCAAATTTGGGTCGTCGCGGACAGAGCTTAAGATCTCATTAGCAATGTTCATGCGATGCTGTTTTTGGTCACAATTGAGCAATTTTGCTAAAAAAAATAGGTAAAAATCGAAGACGATCCAAAACACGTGCAAGCAAAGCAGCTGTCAACAATTAACTTAACATTCAAAATGGCCGAGCTGGTCGGCATAAGTGAGAGACATGAGTACCAACATAACGCCACAAAAAAATTCGAAATTCGAATATACGTAACCAGCGAAAATTCAAAATTCGCGATACTTTTTGAACACACCTCGTATACCGTTAATTTATCTATCATTTTGCCAGTCAGCTTACCCTTTCCACCAAGTACTTTTTTTTGTCGCTTCTTACCATTTTTGTCGATAAATCCTGTTATTGTTTTATTAACACACTCTCGTAGACGTGTACCCATCCTCTTTTGAACATGTCCAATGCACTCTTTCTTCACCACTTCAGTCTCACCGTAAGGAGCAGCTTTTAAAATTCCAGAGTATGTTTTGGAGTCGCCATCACCTATGTAGTTTCTGTAACGGACTCCAAATTTTTCAAAAGAACGTTTGAACATCTCAAAAACTGCATCAACTTCCATTTTTCCTGATGAACCATAATGGTTAGCGCAACAAACATCTTTGTGCTCCTCCCACCACTCCTCATATTCCCGTGCTTCTTTTAAATGTTTCCAAAGCTCGCATTGCTTGCAGTACGAACTTTTAACGAAAATATCGATAACTTTCCCTGTATAATATCCAATCAAAGAAGTTACTCCATACAAAGAACTGTAACCACGTTTTTTCGAAGTTCCATCCCCCGATACTGTCAAGTCAATACTATTTTCACTGCACTGGTTTTCTAAAGTCGCATCTTTTTCCTCGGTACAAGCTTTTTGTAAAAGTTTCTCGGCCGTTACTTTCACACATTCGTGAATATTGTTTAAAATCATGTCATATGTACTATGCATCATAAAAGGTGGCATGTCCATCAATCCACAAAATTGAGTAACACCTTTCAACCCTAAGCCCAGAGTTCTCATAACAAATAAAAATCTTCTATTTATTTCATAAGAATGTTGCACAAATCTACAAGAATTTATGCTACGAGGATTTGCAATTATCACATGATATAACAATTTTAAAACCAAGTCCCCGCTGTGAGGTTGTTTCAAATTTCACTGCTCCATTACACGAGTACATTTTACATACCCACTTATGGCTGCAAATACCGTTATAAAATTTGAAATTCGATATTCGGTGGATGTATCGAATGGCACTGAAATGTCTTCCTGGGACTTGGATTTTTTAGCTGACGCACTAAAGCTACCGGCATCGGATTTTGCTGTTTTGGGATTAAATACAGTTTTCCGCCTTCTTCCTCTTGATATCTGCAACTTTGTAGAAGATCTTGCTGTTCTAGTACACTTCTTAGGCATTATCAAAGATAAAACACTGAACTAAGAGTACACATCTAAATTCAGCTATCAGCAACGCGTTTGTGTAAGTTTTATAGATCGAGCTTCTCTTTTTTTATAATTACACCTTGAGGCGTTGCTACAAATGTGCTTATATCTTCGGGAATATTGGTCGGATTGGTTTAAATTTTTTTGAGAATATACTAAAATATATGTATGTACATTCTAAAAATGCAAAAAAAAAATCGATTTTTTCAAAATTACAACTAGGCATAACCCCTTAATATATCTACGATCTTCTTCAAAATTTTTCATATAAAAGTGGGCGTGGACCTCAACCGATCTCGCCCGTTTTTTCCTCGAGCATTCCTTGCACACCTGAAAACCTGCGTGCTGAATTTCGTTACGATACCTCAAACGGTATTTGATCTATGATTAATATCATTTCTAAATTTGACCTAATCAAAATTGGGTGTTGCCACACCCATTTTCAAAAATTTATTGAAATTTTTATTTTATGCTTCAGTCTTAATGTATATACCAAATTTTTTTTATAGGTGTATTATGTACTGAGTAATCACTTTTCTAGTGTTTTCGAAAATATTCTATATATAAAAAGTGGGCGTAGGTATCTACCGATTTCGCCCATTTTAAATGGCGCTCGGAGATGAGTGCCAAGGAACCTGCACACCAAATTTCATTAAGTTATCTCAAAACTTACTCAAGTTATCGTGTTCACAGACGGACGGGCATGGCTTAATCGATTTCTCTTTTCGTCCTGAACATTTTGATATATATGTATAAGTCAATATCTATCTCGATCCTTTTATACCGTTACGTACTGCCGTTACGCGACTAAAGTTTATATACCTTGTGTGCGTAGCACTACTAGGTATAAAAAGCAGCCTGACGAGCTATTCTAAAAGCATACATCAGCTTCTATACAGAATTTGGAAGGATGAATGCATGACTGAAACATTCTAAGTGCGCTTCGCCTGCTGTATAGTGCAGAAGGCTGGACGCTGACAATATCTGTTGTTACGGTTCTGGGAGTATTCGAGAGAAATGGTCTTCTAAAGATATTTGGCCTTCTACGCTTTGGCAATGTCGAAAAAGATTTAATGGTATATGTGATGAGGGGTATGCAAACATCGCCATAGTTCAACGAATTAAAGTACTGTGGCTTCGTTGGCTAGGCGATGGATGAAGATGTTCCGGCCTTGAGGGAGACCATCACTCCGAATATAGCACCAAATGAAGACCGATTTACGTTCCTGTGATCTTTCCAATTGGAGCCAGTTTGCAAAGCGAAGAAATGACTGGAGCACTATATTAGGCGGCAAAAACCATTTAAACGTTACACTCTATTTAAGTAAGTAAGTAAAAACACAGTATAGTAAAGTGGGAATATTTATTAGTCGAGTTTACTTTCGCACAGATATGCAGTGTGGACCTGTAACAACTATGATGCTCTGTAGCGTCACGATGCAACTTTTCTCTAATGTGCCATTTTTGCATTATTCCTTTACATTATTTGGTACATATGTTTTCTAAGTGGAATATTTTTAGGCGTGTTCAGAAAACATTTTAGAGACAGCATGGCTTTTATATTGCATATCAACACTGCATCAACTATAATTGAGGTTGTTGGAGCAGTGAATATCTTAACGGTTCTATGAACGCACCTATAAAAATATTCGACTTTCCTTAAGTTAACACAGATACTGGGTATACTCTCCGTAACAATGATATGTTTAGTACCAAGCTCCATCGTTCAATTGATTGTGAAGTTGTTTTTTGTTCATTAATACGAGTATGTGGGTCTCACGCCCTTTTTCGTATAATTTGCAGAAAGCAATAATAGGACGAAAAGGCCAATGTATTTCCCAAATTTTAGCACTCTCTGCTCTGGCTCTGTATTGCTACCTAATTTCCAGTAAAATTTTATGAGACCATGGTCGAAAAGCGATTATATTCAGTGGATGTACTTTTCCCAACAAGCATTGTTCTAGCGTAAATGGTTTTCAAGTTATTAACACTCGAAATTTGAAAATTTGCTCATTCATATGTGCCGGTGCCACGCCCACATTCCAAAATTAAAAAAAAAATTCACATTTTAACTGATTTTGACAATGAAATATCATATTTGAGCATTAATATGAAAAGGAAAAAAAGACGCGACAACCCCTTTGCGCTCACTAAAAATGTGAATAAAAAAAAACACGTACTTACGTCTAAATTGCTTTTGCTCTAAGTTCATAACGGTACGTTTCACAGCTACGAAACTTTGGGAGGTTATTTGTGTGTTAATAAGTGATCGATTTTCATCAAAAAGCTTAAATTTAAAATCGTCTTTTTTGCGCATAGGGCTCGATATGAATATGTTCGTATGGGTCAGGGACATTACACAGGTCTATCATATTTAACAAATAATGCTTCATTTATTTGTAATTAGCAAAAAAGGTTTACCGCATGTAGTATTTGACACGTGCCTTCCAAGGTTCGAGTGCAGGTTCCCGGCAACTGATTCCTTTTTTTATTAAATATATTTCTTTAATACATGAATACTTATAATTTTTCCTTTTTTTTTGATTTTATTAAATTTTTAAGCCAATATTTTTTGTTGTTTGGGACCTCTATCTTGGAGTAAAAAAATTTAATTTTTTGCAAAAAACCGCCATAAAATTTTTAAAATCTACCACACCAAAATCCGAAAAATAAATACATGCATATTTTAATGAATTTGAACTACACTGAAATGACAGTTGCGTTGTTGTTATAGAAATTAGTAAAGCATTTGTGATATTTAGCGTTTCTGACATTAATTCTCTTTGTGAAAGCGGGTTAATGTCAAATTCTTATAAGAATTAATGTCATTGACATTAATTCTCTTAGAAAAATCGAATTAATCCCATTGACATTAATTCTCTTTTGAGATGCGAATTAATGTCACTGACATTAATTCCATTGACATTATGGCACGTCACCATACGGAGTGCTTCTGAGGTATGCTCCCAGACCTCATGTGTTTTTTGCTGAGCCTGTTTTGTCTTACTCGTCACGACCCTCATTAGAAAGAGTTTGTGTAAAATATCGTTATTGATACAGCTCACGGTAAACGCAGATAAGGGCTCGTTCTATTATAAGTACCCAACGGGGTTATGGATGGCAGTGATCTAACAAAACCCTTTTTTGAACATTCGCGAATGCGAATATTCAGTGTTTGTTAAAATTTGTCGTTCGATCGAGGTGCGTTTCGGTTTCTAAGACAGAAGTATTTTTGTTTTTATTTTTGTTAAAGTTCGTTGGATTATATCGGTGTCTGCATATACATGCAGTTCGTCATTAAAACTTCTGCGGTTGTTGTTGTTGTTGTTGTTGTTGTAGTTGTTGTAACGACAAAAACACTCCCCGAAGGTTTTGAATTAACAGTCCTTGGCCGGATTTGAACCCGGTACGCTCCGGTAATCCCTTGCGGTACTGCCCGACTGTCGTGGTAGAGATTTATGACCAGTTAAACCTTCTAGGTCATTTCACCCCTCCTTCCGTAAGGAAGGATAAGATGGGTAATGAGAGGTAAGAGGCATCATATCCGTAGATCAACCATCGAGTGGCACGTCATTACCTTTGTGCATATTAGTCGCCTCTTACGACCGGTATGCCGTCGCCAACGAAGAACTTACAGCACGGTTGAGTTAACAGTTTCAGCAGCTTCTATTATTTTCTCCAGCATCAAATTAAATGAATCGCCTGAGGAGGATCACCCTGTCTGAAACCTCATTTAATTTCAAACGGCTCGAAAGGGTCCTTCCCTATTTTGAAAATCAGATATAGTGACATAGCTTCTTTTCCTACTATCGAAAGTGGCTTTAAAATCAACAAAGAGGTGATGTGTGTCAATTCTTTTCTAACTGGGGTTTTCTAAGATTTGGCGTGTTGGAAAAACTAGGTCAACTGTCTGAGCATCGCCATTCTCATTTTTGTAGGATATCGCCCCGGGTTGAAAACCCTCAGTCATCAGCCGTATTTTTTGATATATTTGTTAAGGTCTTCGCACTCATGCTTTTCTGCCTCTTATTTCTTTCTTACGTAATAGCCACCTCGTCTCTCCTCAAATCGACGTAGCGCTCACAGACACTCCATGCATTCGCTTTCAACGTGGGATAGTCCTTTCTAGTTCGCCGGTATCCTTTTACATATAGCGGCGATACGGAGAGCTCTAGAGATGTGACCCCACTGCTCATGCATTCCATTGGGTTGACTTGTACTCTCGAAGAGCGGGTGTGCGAGACAATCTGCGAAATCATTGGCTGTCTGTTGCGATTGCAGCTTTTCGACGTCCAGCTTTCCCTGCGTTTTTTGTTGTACCTGTTTTATCGAACAGAGACGGGTACGAATCTTGGCTGCTACTAGGTAGTGATCAAAGGCGATGTTAGGTCCTCGTATTGTGCAAACATCTAAAACGCTGGAAGCATGCTGTCCGGCTATCACAACGTTGTCGATCTGGTTGCGTGTTTGTCAATCGGGGACAGCCACGTAGCTTTATGGACCTTTTTGTGCATAATCCTGGTGCTGGATAGGACCATGTTTCGGGCACCGCAGAAGTCGATGCATCCTTTTCCACGTCGTCCTTTTCTTCCGTCGGATAATGTGCGCAGATAAAAGGCATGATGAAGAATCTTGCTTTTATGCGGATTGCGGCGGGACGCTCATGCACACGCGTGACGACGGTACTTGGCAACGAAGTCTATGTCCCATCACAAATTCGACGCCGAACCTGCTCCTATCTGCATGACCACGCCACTAATGGTAGTATTGAAGTTACAATACGGGTTTATATAGCGATCCGCTTGATCCAAAACAGCCACACCTTATGATGATCAGACGCTGCTGTTTTAAATCGCCATCAAGGCCTGAACCCGATTATGTCGAAGTGGCTTTAGCAGGTTGTTTCCTTCTAATATTTAGCTCACCACCAAACGGATGTTCTTGCCTATCCAGAGGTTACTTGGCGTCCGGAAGTAGTGAGCTACTTGAATCATATGCAAAAGTATTTCTCTTGCCGTGTGAATAGCGGCCAGAAACTTTCCCCACTTCCGTGGACTTTTACACACGGCCCCAACCTTCTGTTTGTTAATTTAGATTACATATATTTACAGTTTATTGTAGAAGAATATAGTTTTAACTTTATTACATATTATTAAATAAGTTACTTTTTCATGCTTTAAAAACATTGGATATAAATGGATTTTTGTCTTATTAACCTGCTACTATTTTCAAATCGCCTCCTTTTAAATTCGTATTCTCAAAAATTTTGCGAATGCGAATGTGCGATTGCGAATGAGAATATTTGTTACATCGCTGATTAGTAGTGATCGACGGCAGATGTACCTTGTTAGATTTCAATTCAACTTTCATTCACATATTTATGAATCTGACTTTCGTGTTTATATTGGCACACCATGGTATGTGGGACTTTTTTATAAGAAGAATTGGAATCAATTTACCCCACCATTTGACAATACCTATAATTAGATATCCTACACTTTGATCAGGTTTATGTTCTCTTTCAAATGCATTCCTATCAATGCAGTTTTTACCTAGCAACAAAAACAAGAAACGTAAAAAATAAGTGTTTGATAAGTAACTATTATACCAAAAAAAAGTAAATGTTGACGTATAGCTGTTATTTGAAAAATTAATTTGTTTTAGATCAAATAATTATTATGAAGCAACAAATTTAAGAATTCGAGCAACGTTTTCGGTAAGGAAATTTCAAATAACAGTTATTTTTTTCTGATTTTCTCTTACCAAACTGTTGGAGAATGGCGAATATCCATATACCGCGATTATAAAACTAAATCCGAAAATTTCAGGTTGGTTAATATCCACAAATTGGCATGCTTAGGATATATGTAGGTTATAAAAATTAACATTTTAGATCTGAGTGGTGTTTTCTTCAATCTCATCGAAATTAAAAGTTCATAGTTAAAGATCAGAAATGTAGTTTTCACTACTAATATATTTTGTTGCCAATCTTCAGATACAACAAGAGCCAAGTTGGCCCTCAGTATTATCATGAGGGAGAAATCTGCTTGCCTACGAATATCTATTTGCGATAAATACTTTGCTATTGAATTAACAATTTTTGTTAAATATGGCACTGTTTTTTTATTGAGCTCCTAATTTAATCAATCAAATTTAAAAGTGTTTTCCGGTCAATTTTTTATTTAATTTGATCTTTCATTGCAAAATAAAAGAATTTATTTCACTTTTCCGACCCAACGTTTCGCTAGACTTCCTAGCATCATTAGGGGTGATCTGTTTATTAAGTATTTACTTTAAATGTATCGTATTTAAGTTTCTTTCTTTTTTATGGCATTTACATAATTTCTTTCCCGTGAAACTCATTCAGCGGCGTTGTAAGAAATTATTTTTGGCTAAAGCTAAGGGTAAGTACTATAAATGTTATTTTTTAGAAAACTTTTGTTCCAAAATATGGTTTCTAATATAGCTGTAACCAAATTTGGTAAAACGAAGACGACAATGAGGCACTAACTATATTGGACACCGATTTACAGCTATGTGATTTATTGTGGTTTTTCACCTGACTCGATCGGAAAAGAGAGTGGACATTTCGAATATGATGTACCCTAGCTACATCGAACAAATGAGAGCTAATAGCAGACAAAATTAAATTCCGGTACAATCTTCAAAAGTGGCGTTTGGAAAATAATGTAAGTACATCGTTGTTTATTTTTCTCTTAATTTTTTTTTGTTTATTTATCTTAGATTAAATATTCCTAGTTTGATATATTGACGTGCTGCAGTGGTGATAAAACAATAGAAAATATTTCATCACCTCGAAGCTGGCTGAGCAATAGTACACCATTGACTTCAGTAGACAAAAAACCAAGAGAGAGATCTTTAAAGGAGGCCTTCTGACGTGGTGCAGTGGTGATAAAACAATAAAAAAACATTCCATCACCTCGAACCTGCCTGAGCACTAGTACAACATCGACTTCAGTTAACTAATAAACCAAACTGAAGGGAGCTTTGAAAGATGCGCCCGCTATTATTAACTAAGAAAACATTGTTTGCATTTTAAATAAAAAAATGTTCATTGAAAAAGTCAGGCCCGTGCGAAGGGGGGAAATTTTAGGGGCTCAAACCCCTCCCTATTGGGGATATTTCAGCATACATTTATAATTCAAATGGCCAAATTCCATTCCAACTGATACTCCTTACAGCCTTAGCTAAGATTCAAATTTTTTGGTGGGCATATGTATTCAAATTGTCATTTACGTTCGTGCATCACTTGTATGTGTTTGAATTTGCCTGTAATTGCTACATAATAGCTATACTTATTAGATTTTAATTTATTAAATACTGCTTTCTGTTTGTTGTTGTTCCCGCAATGCATATTTAACCGGTTCGTTGTTGCGCGTACTCTATCATGTTATTAGAATGTTTGACAATTCCTTGCCGCACACTTCATTATCGTTCGTTGACCAGAGAAAACTGGTGAGGCACACCCTACGGTAAGCTAAATATTATTAAATTATTTATATTACTATTAAATAATTTGCATAATTATTAAATAGTTTGTATAAGTACCATGGATATTCGTAGTTTTATGTGTAAAAAAAGGCGAATCGAGAACGAAGATGTAAGTTCAACACAATATTAAATACAGCATAAATTCAGATGTGTACTAAGTGCATAATATTATTTGGTTCATGCAAGGACGTTGGCGAATGTAGTCGTACTGAGCTTCAAACTCAGACAAATATTGCTGAAAATGACGCATGTAAGCCACAAACGGGATTAGCACTGACTACTACAGAATAGGAATTTAATTTGGAGGTACCAAAAAGCTCGTCTTTGCCAGTTTGCTCTTGGAAAAATGATCTCAGTTCCTATGACATTCGATTGTTTGTTAAAAAACCAGCAGCTGATGGAATAACCTCAATTCTCTCTATCTCTATGGCGCGATATACAACAGGTATGTATATCATCATAAACCTCCTAAGAGATTTTTGCGCCAAGCTTCTCTTCCAATTTGTGGTGTGCCAATTTGAATTTTCCCTACAAATTGGTGGGACCTACAGTTTTTTGCCGACTCCGAACGGCATCTACAAAGGAGACGAATTTTTGCTGAGAAGCCTGTCATGGCAGAAATACACTCGGAGAGTTTGCCAGACCACTGCCGAGGGGCGACCCCGTTTTTGAAAAACTTTTTTCAAATTACTTTTGATGTTACCTGTACCAGGGCTCGAACCATGGACCTTCGGTGTGGTAGGCCGGCAACACTACCTTCACACCACGGCGGCCGCCCCTCAATTCCTCAATTCCTGGATTGCAAAAGAGGATTTGGAGTCCCCCTGACGGCTACAGTTTTCCTGCATCGGATCCTAGAAGTTTGAAGTTTGAACGCCCTTGGCTCCAAAAAAATCATCAATGGCTAGCGTATTCGGCAATAGAAGATGGTGCATATTGCAAAAACTGTGTCTTATTCTGTGCTACATTGAGAGGAGCCAGTAATTAAACTCTGGGCCAGTTAGTTACCACCCCATTAAAAACCTGGATAAAAGTACTGGAAAATTTCTAAAAGCACAGTTCATTAGAATACCACAAAAAATTTCTGTTTCAATGGCCTTTGAGGATGGGAATCGAAGAAGAAAATGTTTTATCTATTGATTTGCAACTGCCGAAACAAAATTTAGACTTTCTGAATGAAAGCAAACTACGCATGAAACAGTTATCCTGTGTAGCCGACAAGGACTTGCTCTCAGAGGTTCCAATGATACGGGAAGAAGTTCTGAAGACGAACCGTTGACGAATGATGGAAACTTTAGAGCTCTCTTAAGATATCGAGCCAAAACTGATGAGCCGTTGAAAAAACACCTGAGTGACTCACCAAAGAATGCTATGTACATAAACAACCCTGTCCAGAATGAAATAATCAACATTTTTCATCACCTCAACATGAGTTACAACATCGATCGAGTGAACAAATCGAAGGGCTTTTCGGAGATGACACGCCAGACATTGCAGGAGTAGAACAAAGTTCAATTTGCATTCGCTACTTGGAAAAATGCGGCGAAAAGTTCATCATTCAGGAATATTTTTTGTGTTTTATTCCTATCACCGATTTTACTGGAAAGGGAATAGGAACTGCTTACCTTGATTATCTAAAATCTTCCGGACTGGATTGCACGTATTTCTTCGGGCAAGGATATGACGGTGGACAGTGCGAGAGCGGTTAGCGGAGAGTTCCAAGGGGCTCAAGCTGTTGTCAGGAACATCCATTCCTTCTTCATTTATCCGAAACGCCAAAATGCTCAAGGGAAGAAATTGAAAAAATTTTGTAAAAGCAGATGGGTAGAACAGTAATATTTATCAAATTTCGCTTGCCTTTTTCCCCACAAAATGAAAATTTTCGAAGAAGAGTCCTGCGCTCAACTATTCCAATCATACTGTTCAATTTTGCACGACGATTCCCGTGACATCTGGGTGAACGAAGTACAACTTTAGGAAGCTCATCGCCGGAAATAAAATGAAAAACTCACTTGAAACACTCGATATTTGTAATGAAGATGCGTTTCCAAATGTTAACCAAATGCTTCGCGTTATGGCAGTTTTGCCTGTGAAACGTATTTGAGATCAACAATGTCTAAAGATCGTCTGAACGGCTTAGCCTCACTCAATGTACATCGCGATGTCAAAATCGATCCGCAAATAATTTTGGAAGAGTTTTTTTCAGTACCTCGATGAGTTGATTTATTAAATAATTATAATTAAATATGAATTTTGACAATAAAATTTCCGTACTCCGAAAATTAATTTCTTATCTTTTTTCATTGATTACGTAACTTGAGTTTAAACCCCCCTCCTCGGATATTTTCTGCACACGGGCCTGGAAAAAGTTAATTACAATTGCAATTCATTATTGCCAATGCTAGAGATGGGCATACTGCCTAAATCTTGAGTGCACTCACTCCATGGTGTTATGGTAACGCATCAAAATGGAGCAGTAAGGAAGGCGGTCGGTATGATCTAGGGCCGCACTGTGGCTAGTCATTGTCGGCTGGGGTGGGTTCTTGCAAACCTTACTGTCCTGTGCCACAATCAGAAAAAGGGTCTTATCATGCCTTTTGAAACTATAAAAACAACAGCCGGATGCCACGGACAGACCGCTAACTTTTAAATTTAAAAAAAAAAAACTCAAATCAAATTAAAATTCAAAAAAAAAAAAAAAACGGGCAAAAGAAAATGGGCAATGGTGCTGGCCCACCCTCATCCATGGCCATCGACGCACCTAATCTCGATGGGCCCTTACCTACAAGTCCTATATATCTTCTAAATGAAAATGAACATCAGCATTTACATTTTTGAATTACAAATTTATTTACAACTCATTTTCTCTTACAATAGTATAGGAGCTACTTAATAAATTTAGCCAAAAAAAAGAAAGCTAATATAACTTAATCACATTTTGGGGATTATAAAAAGCAAAATAAAAATCTTATTTATTTACCCCTTTTGTTTCTTTTTTTTTTTCTTTTGAATTTTTTTAGTCATATGATTTTTATTGTAATAAAAGTATTTATTTATCTTATATTCTTTATTTGCGGTTTTTAGTGTTTTATCATTTATTTCAAGTTATCTTATTAAGTTTTAATGATTAAGTAGTTTATTTTATATTATTTAATTTTACTTAATATTGTTTTATTGGGTTTCATTTCCAGATAGTTTATATGATTTAGCTTATTTTTTTTTTTTAGATTTTGCTTCAAGTTTATTAAGATTTATTTTGTTGTACTTTTGATTTACTTTATTTTAGCGTAATTTTATTTTAGTTTATCTTGTTTCTATTTCGTTAATTTTAATTTTAAATAATTTCACTAAATTTTCCTTTAATTTTGGTTGAGTTAATTTTGTTTTATCTTATTTTCATTTAATTTATTATATTTTTGTATTTCTTTGCTGGCTTGAGGTCCGTGTTCAATAATTATAAAAATTAAAAACACATTTTGATTTTTTTGTTAAAATCGATATATTTCGACTGCTCAACGGCAATCATCTTCAGGATTGTAGCAATTTTATTAACACGTCTGCTCTCTGTGACGTGGAGTATGGTACAGAGAGCAGACGTGTTAATAAAATTGCTACAATCCTGAAGATGATTGCCGTTGAGCAGTCGAAATATATCGATTTTAACAAAAAAATCAAAATGTGTTTTTAATTTTTATAATTATTGAACACGGACCTCAAGCCAGCAAAGAAATACAAATTTAAGGAAAAAAGTCGCAAAAAATTTCATAATTTAATTTATTATAGTTTATTGTAAATTTATTTCAATTTAATATTTTTATTTCCTTAACTTTAGGTACATTGAATTTACATTTCTATTTTCCTTTCCATCGTTAATTTATAACAAACAATTTTTTTTCTTCTCGGTTTATGTTTTAATATATTCTACCTTTAATTTTTCCTCATTTTGAAGGATTAAAAAACAGAATTACTACGGCGTAAACTACATATATATTAGGTTGATCTCACCCATTTGTTGCAGTAGGCCGTTGGTGGAGCGCTACTGACGTTGTTGTCTCTGCTGGTTAGGTTGTTGTTGGAGTAGCCCGTTCGCGTGGGCGCTACTGTGGTTGTCGGTGGTTACTGCGGTGGGCCTATTATACGGCGGCCCCGCTGATGTCAACGCTGGTGTTGTTGCCGGTGGTCACTGCGGTGGGCCTATTATACGGCGACCCCGCTGGTGTCAACGCTGGTGTTGTTGCCGGTGGTTATTACGGTGGGCCTATTATACGGCGGCCCCGCTGATGTCAACGCTGGTGTTGTTGCCGGTGGTCACTGCGGTGGGCCTATTATACGGCGACCCCGCTGGTGTCAACGCTGGTGTTGTTGCCGGTGGTTATTGCGGTGGGCCTATTATACGGCGGCCCCCGCTGATGTCAATGCTGGTTGTATTGTTACCGGCTGTCGTGGCCGCTATTGTTGTTACCGGTTGTTGTTGCCGTAAGTAAATTTTTAGTTTTTTTTAATATATTTTTTTTTTATATGACAAGTTCGCAGCACAAGACCGACGGACTTCTAGATCTATTAAATCAAACTTGTTGTCTCACTGACACTTGTGCCCATTCGCATAAGGCTGCGGTGGTCTGTTTTACCGACGCCATGCAAAAGCAAGACAGTGGAACTACAATACCGACCAGGCGAATACACACATTTCACTAAACACCGACGACGATGTTTATTTGACGGGGGCTTGATCCAAGGTATTTATGTGCAGAACACCTTTTTGCACCTTTCGGTGCACCCTAATCTGTGACTACAACAAACACATGAAAATTACCGAAAGTTTTCAACTTTGATTGCAAATATTTCCCCACTGAAACAAAAACTCGAAAATCTGCCCCCGGACTACCATCACCGAGGCTACACGCGTCCTTTTACACCCCTCCCGACAACTTCGGACGCGTTTCAGCAGTTGTCTTCTAAAGGAAACAACCACCAAAAAATCTTCTCCAGCCTCCTTTTTCATTAATTTTCTGCGGTGTATTCAATTTTCCTATTTGATTTTTCTTTATTATTATTTAGAGTGCACTCGATCTTTCTTTTATCGCTGAAATTTCCTAACAAGCGTTGGTTCGTTAAAATATTAGTTTAGCACATATTTCTTAATCATTTAACTATATTTCCGATATTTTTTCTAAAAAAATTACAAAATTTTCACCATTGCCACACACAAGAAAATTTTATATCTCTTTTGAGATCGCGCACGCGCACGACCGTTCGTATCAAGTAAATTTTCAGTTTGAATTGGTCGAATGCCGATGACGCCGCTATGCCCGAAAATCGTCAAGCAACGGCGACTGCGCAATGGAAAAGTTCCGCTCGGTTTACTTTTATTTTAAATACCTTTTTAATACTACCGAACTTGGTAAAAGTACAGTACGCGTTTCAAAACAAAAAAAGGTAATATATTATTGAAACTTAAAGTTGAAAATGTGACTTTGCTTTCTCATAGTAGATTTAATGAGTATTGCACTGTAGGAATTACGTAAAACTCAAAGTCCTGAAATTACGCTTTTATTTGAGGCATAAATGAAAATGATTTTAGTACTATATACGATTTCGCTCAGTGGCTATTTTTATTAAAGGTAATTTTTTTTCCATATGGAATAAAATAAAATGCAAGAATATTTATACTGATTAATGACTTTATAGGAGAGGGTATAGCTAACTTATCAAAATAAATCAGATTATGGCACCATTCTAGTGGAGCATAAAGCGTAGTAGATTTGGGTAAAATGCAGTAGGTATTAAAATTACTGATATTTTGATCAATTCCGAACCCTGAAGGCACACTTCCGTTGGCTCGCAAAATTAGGAAAGTTCTAGACCATCCGTTTGGTGTGTTCCCTTGGTGACCCTCGGGACCTCACGTCACTGCTGCCTTAAGCTTATTTAAGTCCAATTTGACCAATAATGGATTGCCATTTGCTGCTAAAATGCATTCTGGCAACATACTTTGTTTTACTCGCGTTTGGTCGAAACTGTGATGTCCGCCGGGTTAAAGTCAGAGGTCAGGACAGGATTCCATGTGTCTCCCACCCTGGTCAATATGGCATTTTGGTTTTCGATATATTGCATTAAAAAAAATGCATGTAATTTTATGGCACGTTAATTCCGTACATACTTTGTAGTCGTGCACCTTTTACCAACTTAACTTTTGGATGCCGATAGCCCATTTTTCTTTATTTGACACTTATTGGTTACCCGAAATTTAACTCTGGGCACACCAAGAACACACCAAACACCTGTTTGGCTGGAAATTAAAAGTTCCGTTATTGGTGCCTTTTCTACTCCATGGAAATATTTGGTGCTGCCACTTCAGCAAAAATCACGCACTTTCCCGTAGCTAAATGTCAAAACGGAAGGTGAATCAAAACTGTCACCTAACCAACCGCAGTGAGTCCTGACCGATTGAACCAAATAAAAATGACTTTCAACTGAAAGTAAACCATAACAATGGTTTCGTGAGATTGCACTTAAAATGTTCCATTGGGAAAGTGGTGGGATTTTGGTTAAGGAATTGAACCAGAAAGGAACAAATAAGATTTCGTTTGGTTTAACAGCAAACAATATTTGCCCTAAATACTTCTAATGTTAAAATAAAAGCGTATTTTAATTAAAATTTGTCCAGTGTTAATTTAAGTATGCCTATGTATTTGCCTTGAGAGTGCTCGGACTCTAAAAACAAATGCGGAAGGTATTTGGGCACATTCTTAATGCAGAAAGTATTTGCGACGAATATAGAAGTGTTTGGTTTTACTCTTTTTTACAGCAATAACTGCAAATGAATAGGAAAGTTAATATCAAGTGAATAATCTCCAAACTCGGAATTCTACTAAAATGCACAAAACGGCTTACTGAGCGTTCATTGCAAATGAAAAGCTCACTTTGCAGTGTGATGGAGGAACTAACTTCTACGTGAACTCTGAGATACAAATAAACATTTTCGTTGTGCAAGTGGGCCTAATTACCTAAACATGAAAACTGACAATTGAGAGTTAATTTTGGAATGTAAGTTGACTCACCACTCTGAAAATGGTCCTTAGCTAAGAATTTTTTGTTTAACCCAACTAGTTCTAGCTCTTATTTGAGGAGGTTGTATGAAGTCGAGTGCATAACTTTCTTTGGGTGATGGAGTGGGTTGGTACTCAAATAAACATTAAACAGAAAAGGGAAGGTTAATTTAAAACAGATTCATATATTTATGTGAATACCAATTAACTAAACACATTTTTCTGTGGATGAATAAAGTTCTGGGATACAATATTGACAGCTATCTTTCGGCAATAAACTGCATTTAAATTGATACAGATGCAATCTCTGAAATATTTATACGAGAAGTTACAACGTACCAAATCCAGTAGACTTCATAATTTAGTAATTCCTAGGTACACGTATTTGACATCGTCTAGAATGTTTTTCATTAACGCTGTGAGGCTCTGGAACGCGATTCCAATTACAATAAAAAACAAGTTAAATGCCAGTAAGTACAGAACAGAAATATACAAACACTTTGCTACTATATAATGCTGCATACGTCATAAATAAATAAAATTTTTTTTTTTTTTTCTTATCATTTTCTTCTTTTTTTTATTTCCATTGCTTTCTTAAGCTCTCCTGCATCTCTTAGTAATATTTCTGTTTCCTCCGCTTTCAATAAATCCTGTATTTTACTACCTTTATTTATTGCTTTATTTTAAGTAATATGTAGAGTCTTAAGATATTGTGTTTATATAGCTATTGATCCGCTGTGAAAACACATAATCTTATAAGTGTAACACATTGTTTGTTTTAAATAAATAAAATAAATAAATTCCTTAATAATGATGCTGCATAAATTTGTATAGCGGAATACCTTTGTAATAAAATATATAACGAGAACCACCCAAGCGGCAGCTAGGGTGTACCTTTCAGCGGTATCATTTCAAAAAATCAGAGACCTACTCTGAATATGGCTTAGACCATGCAGCCTCTAACCATACAATTCAGCAAGAAATCTTTTAAAGACTTTTTTGAACAGCCACCAAGGTGTGTATTAAAATTTTGTTACCAATAAAATTATATTAAATATCTTTATATTGTCATTGTAAATACCATTTTATAATAATAGCAAACCCGGTATTAAACTCGAATAAGTCAGTTGACTAATAAGTAAAATAAAAAATACAATCCAAAAAAAAATCTTTTCAAGACTCTCCAAAAGTGTAGAGAAAACTTTTTTGAGCAGTCCCCAAGGAGTAATAATGTGCATTCAAATTTTGTTACCAATAAAAACAAGTATTAAACAGCTTTCTATTTTCGTTGTAAATATCAACATTTTACAATAATAACAACACCGGTCTTGAAATGGAATAAGCCAGTTGAATAATAAATAGTATTTGTTTTTTTTTGTTTTAGATTTGGGACGTCAGTGCTGGAGTGTGCCTATTTAATCTCAATGGGCACGATAACTGGGTCAGAGGCCTGTCATTCCATCCAGGCGGCAAATACCTTATATCAGCAAGTGATGACAAAACACTAAGAGTTTGGGATCTACGTAATAAGCGATGTATGAAAACTTTATATGCTCATCAGCATTTCTGCACCTCAGTTGGTAAGTTTGTAAATAATCTTTTGAAATTAAGTTCCAAAACAACTATGAGTCGGTGCTGACCACAAAGTATGCGAACAAAGCCACAAGTATTTCGGCGAATAGACGATATATGCCTTCAAGGATTTTGCGCGGGAGGCGATTTCAACCCGCACTCTTGCGTTATGCGGTGGTGCTTTAACCATTTTTTGTTTGTGCATGTACTGTTAGTTTGATAAATAATACAATTTAATCAGATTCGTAATAAATGACGTATAAGCTTGGTCGGGAAACCCAAATGCGGCCAGAAGAATACAGCAGCTCCTTTTCGTTCTTTCAAAGATATGAAGGTTTTGAGGAGTGGTGTCGAAAGTGACAGTCCTTTGCTGGTACTGCCCGACTGTCGTGGTAGCTATTTGGTATGACCAGTGTAACCTTCTAGGTCATGTCACCTCTCCTTCGGTAAGGAAGAAGAAGATGGGTAATGGGAGGTGAGAGGCATCATATCCGTAGATCAGCCATCGAGTTGCAAGTCCCGACGGGTATGCTTACCTCAGGCATATTTTAAGCCCTAACCTGCAGGGGTAATTAAAGATATGGTTTCTATACATTCCACTAGGTATCAAGACTGATAAGGTCTAATTAGTTTGTCGTGGATCTGTTAAATCGTTCACACAATCTGGAGGCACATCTGGAGTACATCGTATCCTTTCAAGGGGCTGTGAAATTTTTGAGCCTTTCTCATTTCACCATAGTCTGGTGGTTTTCCCACTGCAATTTAGCAACGAGGATAAGTCTTCATAACTTAAGTACATTCTGTACTGCATGAATTCTCCCAGTTCTTGAAATCTTTCTTCATTTATACCGCACCTGGTCCCTTAGGTTTAGGTAGCGTACATTTTTCAGGAGATCTGTCGACGACACTCTAGGCGATTTAGTTAAATGTTTAATTTTAGAATCCCCATTGCATTCCCCTCAGAATTAAGTGGTTGTTGTTCTTGTGGTAACGACAAAAACGCTCCCCGAATTGTTTGGGGAGTGTTGTCGAATTAACAGTCTTTGGCCGGATTTGAACCCGGTATGCTCCGGTACTCGCTTGTGGTACTGCCCGACTGTCGTGGTAGCGATTTATGACCAGTGAAGCCTTCTAGGTCATGGCACCACTCCTTCCGTAAGAAAGGATAAGATGGGTAATGTGAGGTGTGAGGCATCATATCCGTAGTTCAACCATCGAGTTGCACGTCATTACCTTTGTGCATAGTAGTCGCCTCTTACGACCGTTATGCCTACCTCGGGCAACCCCTAACCCGCAGAGGCTCAGCATTTAGTTAGTTATTTCTTTACTTGGGTGATTCTACAATAAGAGGCAACTAAGGCAATAAGTTGAAAATAGTTTGTTTATTCTACATTTAGCTTACAAAGAATCACATCATCCTAATGTACACCATTAAGTAACATTACGATTGAAATTTCTTACAAAGCCTAAAGAAGTCTCTACCTGGTCTGTCCTATTGCTGGTTTCAGTTTAACTTTCAGACAATATATATCGTTTTTGTTTCAGCTACTAAAGTAAAGTATGTTTAATCGGCACTTAAGTAGTGATATTTAAGGGTTATTATGTACAAAATTTATGTACGTCAGCGTTAATTTATATAATTTTTCAAAAATATGCAAAAAACGAATTTTCGATTTCGGCCAAATTTAAAAATTTTTATAAAATAATTGTGCTATGACACTACTTTTTCTTACTTTAGAAGAGGTTTTCTGAACCTTGTTCTATAAATAAGCTAAGAATCATATCATGGATGTGCACCCAGAGCACAGGGGGCTTGTTCAAATTATGCCAATTTCGGGGTCCCATTTTTTTCAGGAATGAGACGAGAAATTTTTTACCACGGATAAATTTATTTTTTTTTGCATCAAAAGTACAGGGTCCTGTAACTAGTGCCCCAAATACAAATAATTAATTTGGTTTAATAATAGTGTATCTAAATTCCGGTAGAAAGAATTGGCAGCCGGAACCCAACTTTTTTACTCGTTTAAAAATAATGAGCGAAAAATAGTTTCCTCCAGTAATAATGTGGTTTAGAAGACACGATCCAGCCTGAATGACAACGGTCCGATGGTAAATCTACATCCGAGTATCCATGCCAGGATAAGGAATCCTAAGTCGGAGTTATTTTTTTACCCGTCCACAAATAATGAGAAAGGGCTGTTATTTCGATGTAACAGTGTCTCACTTGTCACCTTTCCCCCTAATATTGTCATCCTCCGAGCAGCCTCTCTTGCTCTGGGCAGGTGTTGAACCTAACCCCGGACGAAGAGAATGGATCTGCTGCGTTTGCTGGAATAAGATTTACGCCAAACGTTCACACTCCGCCCAATGTTTCGAATGTAAAAAATGGCTGGGCTAAATCCATTCACACATAGGCCCCTAGTTTCTTCAGTGCCGCACCGCCACATGTTCCGGTTACAGTCTCCTCGACTAACAGCACTAATACTGCCCAGCTAGTAGTGTGCTACTCTCGCTGCCGCTTACGCCCACCGGCGCCAACACCGCACACAGCAGCTCACAGCTACTTTCTGCGTAGCACGTCTCTCTTAGATGTGAGCAATGCTGATCGACAGCCCACCCCCCTTCAACTTATAACCTCCCATTCTTCTTCCAGCACTAGCACAAATGTAAGTCCAAGTCTCCAGCTCCTGATCCCTTACACCGCGTGCACTATTTGTGGGTTGAGATTATTACACCGGCGACATATATACACTTGGCCTATTACACCTGCCTATATGTTCCCAACTCGGTAACAGAAATTTATGGACTTCAACACTCATCAATCTATGCAATGTCGTCTATTTGAGCCTGACGTCGACCCGATCCATAACACCTTAGAACGTCAAGGTATGGCTGTCCGGCCAAGCGATGTCGATCTCGAAATAATTAACATTTATATACCTCCGGTCACCTGTTGTTCGAGTGAATACCGCCCTGACATTTGTGCGCTACGCGATAATCGTGTAATCCTCGGAGACTTTAACGCACACCATGACCTTTGGCATTCAAGCTTACAGGTCGATAGTTGTTGTTGTTGTTGTGGTAACGACAAAACACTCCCCGAAGGTTTTGGGGAGTGTTGTCGAATTAACAGTCCTTGGCCGGATTTGAACCCGGCACGCTCCGGTACTCCCTTGCGGTACTGCCCGACTGACGTAGTAGCGATGTATGATCAGTAAAACCTTCCAGCTCATGTCACCCCTCCTTCCCTAAGGAAGGATAAAATTGGTAACGAGAGGTGAGAGGCATCATATCCGTAGTTCAACCATCGAGTTGCACGTCATTACCTTTGTGCATATTAGTCGCCTCTTACGACCGGTATGCCCACATCGGGCATATTCTAAACCCCTAACCCGCAGCGGGATACAGGTCGATGGCAGGGGACAGGAGATGCCCCTTTGAGAGTCTCGGTAAATTACTCAAGCCCTCAAAATCCATCGGACCCGACGAAATCGCCATGAAGATTATCAAACATCTAGACCACGACGGACGGAGTTATATAGCGGCTCTTTTAATTCCTCTCTAATCACTTTCGTTATACCTGAGATATGGAAACAGGCGATTGTAGTTCCCCTACTAAAACCAGGGAAGCCGGCGAACCAAGGAGGCGCTTGTCGCCCGATATCCCTCCTTTCGCCGGTTGCGAAATTACTAGAGACCATTCTGCTCCCTTACTTCATTGCAAATCTGAAATTGGCCGATCACCAGCATGGTTTCCGCAAATCTCATAGCACATAGAAATGCTTCTGTTGATAAATCGATGACTGCTTCCAAATGTATGGTCGAAAGGCAAACAAATACAGCGATGTATCCTTTAAAAGATTTTTGTCCTCGCCCTTTGGAAAACCTCATTTGAAAAGATTCGGCGTAGTCTACTCCAGTATATGTAAAGGGACTTGATGTCGACACTCTGACCAACGGAAGATCGCCCATGAGCTGTGTTGCAGCAGCTTGCTTTAATCGTATGCATTTAGAACATATACGTATACAATGTTTCACTGCATTTTTTAATCCAACGATCCTGTATTGTCGCCTGATGACTGCTTCTGTTAACCGATTCCCACCATGTATTGTCGCGAGATGAGCATCTTTGATAATTAATGTCGCCAAGTATGATTTTGGTAAGATTAATGGATGCTTTTTATTATATGGTAGCCCTGAATTTGTAAGCCTGCCTCCAACCCTTATTATTCCATTTTTATCCAAAAAGGGATTGAGGTTTGCTATTTTGCTGGAACTTTTGACTTTCCATCAACAAGTTTGCTTAATTCTTCTCTACAAATGTTCCTCTGTGTTTGTCGGATGATGATCAATTTAGCCGTCTGAAGCTCCTCAGCCGATAGATGTGAAAATTTACGAGTTTCCACCTTTTTACAAAAACGTAAAATGTATGCTACCACTCTTTGTAGTTTTAGCCAACTTGAATATTTGTTAACTAAATTACCCATAAAAGAATCTTGCTGACTCGATGTTAATAAAACCGTTGCTTTGTTGCCTTCGTTCATTGTTGATGACTCTCGTTCTTCTGTTGATGAAAGCCACTTGGGTCCGTTCCACCAAATGTCCGTATTTAATATTTTGGGAGATGCCACATCTGTTGGATTATCTTTTGTGTTAACGTGTCCCCAGGCTGCCTGTGGTATAAGATTTTTAATTTCTTCCACTCGATTTCTAATGAATTTATTCTTTTTTTTCGAATTTTCAATCCAGCCCAGGGTTATTCTTGAATCACTCCGTGCAAAAGCCGTATGAGTCCTTGCAATAATAGTGCAAACTTTATTCATTAATTTTGCTAGTAGATGAGCAGCACAGAGTTCCAGCTTAGGTCAAGTTTTCCGATTTTTAAGTGGATTAACCTTCGTTTTTGCAGTTAACAGCTTTACGGAATTCCAAACTTTTATGTATACTACTGCAGCGTACGCCTTTTCGGAAGCACCACCTTTTCGTCTTTAAATGGAATTTCTACAATAAATCGCCCATCTGTATCTTGTTTAATGGTTTCCTCGAAGTTTTTCAAACATATTTCATCTTCCATTTTAGTTTCTTCATCTTGTTCTTCCTCTAAGTCCCAAAATCTCTCAAGGTTGGTCACTGCCGATGTAACTTTGCCTGGTTTCTTTTGATTAATTATTCCAGACAAACTCCAGCCAAACTTTATAGCTTGTGGAAGAACTCCATTGTGTTTTTTATGCCTTTTTCTATTATTTTGTCGAATATATCACCACCTTTCACCATGTCAATTCTATCAGCTTTGTTGAATAATGGGTCAGGAAGAGTGTAGTTTCCCCATTTTTTAAAGTTGAACCTGAAGTATTGATCAGGTTGCGCAGTTGTAAGAGTTGATAAAACTATGGCATCTACTTCTCCAACGTGCTGGCTCAGAAATCGAGGTGTAATTTGCACTTTAACTGTAAACTTCGATTCACCAACCACAGCATCTCCTAGACCATGAAGTTTTGTCATCACTTTTTTCTTCGGTACACCCTATCTGCGCTGCCTCTTCCGAAATTGAGGCTATTTGCGACCCTTGATCAATAAGAGCCCTTAATAATATATGCTCACCATTTGCAGCTTTTGACCTCACTTGGGCCGTGGTCAGAATTACTGTTGTATGACTTGCTTTTGTGGACATCGCCGCCTTCTTTTGAGCGTTATCGAAATGCAGGAGCTCATGATGACTGCTAAAGTTGCATATTTTACATTTCATATTGCTGGTGCATGTTTCTCCTAATTTGTGAAGTAGGCACTTGTAACAAATTTTATTGTCTTTGGCAAATTTATGTCTTTCATCCGATGATAGGCTCTTGAAACTTCTGCATTCCGTTATGAAATGATGTGGTATTTTGCAGTAAGTACACTGCCTGTATGGTTTTCTTGTACTTGTCGGTACTGCCCGACTGACGTAGTAGCGATGTATGATCAGTAAAACCTTCCAGCTCATGTCACCCCTCCTTCCCTAAGGAAGGATAAAATTGGTAACGAGAGGTGAGAGGCATCATATCCGTAGTTCAACCATCGAGTTGCACGTCATTACCTTTGTGCATATTAGTCGCCTCTTACGACCGGTATGCCCACATCGGGCATATTCTAAACCCCTAACCCGCAGCGGGATACAGGTCGATGGCAGGGGACAGGAGATGCCCCTTTGAGAGTCTCGGTAAATTACTCAAGCCCTCAAAATCCATCGGACCCGACGAAATCGCCATGAAGATTATCAAACATCTAGACCACGACGGACGGAGTTATATAGCGGCTCTTTTAATTCCTCTCTAATCACTTTCGTTATACCTGAGATATGGAAACAGGCGATTGTAGTTCCCCTACTAAAACCAGGGAAGCCGGCGAACCAAGGAGGCGCTTGTCGCCCGATATCCCTCCTTTCGCCGGTTGCGAAATTACTAGAGACCATTCTGCTCCCTTACTTCATTGCAAATCTGAAATTGGCCGATCACCAGCATGGTTTCCGCAAATCTCATAGCACATAGAAATGCTTCTGTTGATAAATCGATGACTGCTTCCAAATGTATGGTCGAAAGGCAAACAAATACAGCGATGTATCCTTTAAAAGATTTTTGTCCTCACCCTTTGGAAAACCTCATTTGAAAAGATTCGGCGTAGTCTACTCCAGTATATGTAAAGGGACTTGATGTCGACACTCTGACCAACGGAAGATCGCCCATGAGCTGTGTTGCAGCAGCTTGCTTTAATCGTATGCATTTAGAACATATACGTATACAATGTTTCACTGCATTTTTTAATCCAACGATCCTGTATTGTCGCCTGATGACTGCTTCTGTTAACCGATTCCCACCATGTATTGTCGCGAGATGAGCATCTTTGATAATTAATGTCGCCAAGTATGATTTTGGTAAGATTAATGGATGCTTTTTATTATATGGTAGCCCTGAATTTGTAAGCCTGCCTCCAACCCTTATTATGCCATTTTTATCCAAAAAGGGATTGAGGTTTGCTATTTTGCTGGAACTTTTGACTTTCCATCAACAAGTTTGCTTAATTCTTCTCTACAAATGTTCCTCTGTGTTTGTCGGATGATGATCAATTTAGCCGTCTGAAGCTCCTCAGCCGATAGATGTGAAAATTTACGAGTTTCCACCTTTTTACAAAAACGTAAAATGTATGCTACCACTCTTTGTAGTTTTAGCCAACTTGAATATTTGTTAACTAAATTACCCATAAAAGAATCTTGCTGACTCGATGTTAATAAAACCGTTGCTTTGTTGCCTTCGTTCATTGTTGATGACTCTCGTTCTTCTGTTGATGAAAGCCACTTGGGTCCGTTCCACCAAATGTCCGTATTTAATATTTTGGGAGATGCCACATCTGTTGGATTATCTTTTGTGTTAACGTGTCCCCAGGCTGCCTGTGGTATAAGATTTTTAATTTCTTCCACTCGATTTCTAATGAATTTATTCTTTTTTTTCGAATTTTCAATCCAGCCCAGGGTTATTCTTGAATCACTCCGTGCAAAAGCCGTATGAGTCCTTGCAATAATAGTGCAAACTTTATTCATTAATTTTGCTAGTAGATGAGCAGCACAGAGTTCCAGCTTAGGTCAAGTTTTCCGATTTTTAAGTGGATTAACCTTCGTTTTTGCAGTTAACAGCTTTACGGAATTCCAAACTTTTATGTATACTACTGCAGCGTACGCCTTTTCGGAAGCACCACCTTTTCGTCTTTAAATGGAATTTCTACAATAAATCGCCCATCTGTATCTTGTTTAATGGTTTCCTCAAAGTTTTTCAAACATATTTCATCTTCCATTTTAGTTTCTTCATCTTGTTCTTCCTCTAAGTCCCAAAATCTCTCAAGGTTGGTCACTGCCGATGTAACTTTGCCTGGTTTCTTTTGATTAATTATTCCAGACAAACTCCAGCCAAACTTTATAGCTTGTGGAAGAACTCCATTGTGTTTTTTATGCCTTTTTCTATTATTTTGTCGAATATATCACCACCTTTCACCATGTCAATTCTATCAGCTTTGTTGAATAATGGGTCAGGAAGAGTGTAGTTTCCCCATTTTTTAAAGTTGAACCTGAAGTATTGATCAGGTTGCGCAGTTGTAAGAGTTGATAAAACTATGGCATCTACTTCTCCAACGTGCTGGCTCAGAAATCGAGGTGTAATTTGCACTTTAACTGTAAACTTCGAAACAGCATCTCCTAGACCATGAAGTTTTGTCATCACTTTTTTCTTCGGTACACCCTATCTGCGCTGCCTCTTCCGAAATTGAGGCTATTTGCGACCCTTGATCAATAAGAGCCCTTAATAATATATGCTCACCATTTGCAGCTTTTGACCTCACTTGGGCCGTGGTCAGAATTACTGTTGTATGACTTGCTTTTGTGGACATCGCCGCCTTCTTTTGAGCGTTATCGAAATGCAGGAGCTCATGATGACTGCTAAAGTTGCATATTTTACATTTCATATTGCTGGTGCATGTTTCTCCTAATTTGTGAAGTAGGCACTTGTAACAAATTTTATTGTCTTTGGCAAATTTATGTCTTTCATCCGATGATAGGCTCTTGAAACTTCTGCATTCCGTTATGAAATGATGTGGTATTTTGCAGTAAGTACACTGCCTGTATGGTTTTCTTGAATTGGTCGACGTGTGATTAGCTTTAAATATTTGCTGCTTTTGGATTTTGTTACCTTGCTCCTTTTCAGCTACAGCTTGCAATGTTTGAAAGTGTTGATCCAGTAAATCTCTAATATCAGATAATGTCTGCACTTCTCTGTTTTTTTTTACCGTTTGCTTATATAATTTGAGTCCATCTTTGTCCAACTTTCGAAATATGACTCGAGTAATAAATGGATCGGCGTTTTCAATTTGTATTCCTAACGACTGTATTGCGTTAAGTCACTCATTTGTAGTATGGAGCAATTGTCTAACGCTTTCAGCATTATCACTATTTATGGGAGGCTGATCCATTATCCTGTCCCACTGTGTTGTGAATAATATACGTTTATTATCGTATCTTTGTTTTAACAGACTCCACGCTGCTTCATAATTTTCGGTTGAGGTGAGGCGAAGGCGTATCATTTTTTCTGAGCTTGATAATTGCTCATTTTTATGAACCATATCCTGGAACACATTGTAGAAATGATCCCATTCTTTTATCTTGCCATAAAATATTGGAATTTTTAATTTTTCTAAATCCAAATTAGGCCGATAATTTACTTTTGGCTCTTCTTTCACTAAACATCTTTCCAAATGCTCCAAATTTTCAAAATATTCATCAACTACCTTTTCATGGGCATCTTGAATTTGAACATTGTGATATCTTGAAAATTCATTTGTGTACGCATTTTTGATGTCACTAAATAAACTTTCCAAATATTTAATTTGGTGATTGCCGATTGTGCTCGCAAAGCGCATACCAGTCACTTTATTTGTTACGGCTTGAATTTTCCTCATGAAGATTTAAATTTTTGGGGCACTTTTTCCCATGTTTTCTGCTTGTGCTGGTGTTGGTACCATGTTGTTACCTGCTGAAAAGGTACGCATTTATCTTGATTGAAATGACACTTCATCACAAAGTGACTGTCTGAACCCTTCAACTACTTAGTCCATCTGTATTTTTATGGCACTGTACTTATCTTGCGGGAAATAATCCTCATCGCCAACACCATGCAGCAAAAGTTTCTCGTTGTTGGTGTCTAATTCTTTTTGGAGTTTTTGTACCAATTTAGCTTCTCTTCAGCCCTGGATCTAGTTACTGCTCTTCCTGCTACTGAGTTGTATATTTGCAGTACTTTTTTGCCAATATCCATCTGGGTTTCAAAAAGTTTTCCTCTATTTACCCTCATGTTGCTTTATTTTTTTTTCCACTACTTAAAAAATAAGCCTTGAGCACTAAAACACTTCACTTTAGGTTTTTGTAATTCTCCAAAGGAATCGTTGGAGAAAATTGGTTTGGTCGCCCTGTTGACCTTGTGCCTCGACTCACAGCTGATGCTATTCCTTTGGATTGCAAAACCTTTAATTGAGTATAGTTTTATTTACTAATACGGCTTTTTCGTTGCGATTTTTCAGTGTCCCTTGAGCTCAATTCTAAGTCTCGTATGAACCAAATGTTACTATAGCCCCTTACCTTGGGTAGGGGGTGACAAATAAGTAAATTAACCACGGTGGTTGTGTTCGGTTGAGAACATTTTTATTTCTGAATCTCTAAATTATTTTACATGTTCTTATATACAAAATCTTAAATATACGTTCCTAAAACTAAATAAAAAAGGTCTGATTTCAATATCAGCCTAAGTAAATTGTGTTTGCTGCTATGCCATAAATAACTGATTTGATGATCCTGTTCAAGTGGACTGTATATTGTTTGAACTTTGCGAAAAGGTGAGAAACCATCTGTTGTTATCTTTTCTTCAAGTGGGCTGTATGTATTTGTGTGTGTGTGTTTAGTTTCTTATGTTCTTGCATGAACACAAAGGGATACATAAGATAGGATATTCAACAATTGTAAAGCATGATGTACATATCAATATTTTAATTACTTCTCCGGTAGAGTTACGTAGATAAGTTTTTATCTTCTTTGGAGTTTTTTTATCTGGGAACCAGCATTAACACCATCAATAATGTCAGTATAGAAATCCAACGAAGAATAACTCGCGCAAACAAGTGCCATTTTCTGACTGAGTTGGCAATTGAGATGTAAAGTCCTATCTCGAATCACGAAAATAAATATGTCACTTGTCGAACCCATCCTGGTTTATGGTGCAGAAACTTGGATCTGAGGAGCCTTGGTGGGACTACCGTCCCCCTATATCCATGACGTTGAGTTCAAGAATTTTAAAAGCTCCCCGGGTTTAATATTTCCAAGCTCGGAGAGGTTCCCGAAAAGGGGTTTCCGCTCCGGCAGTGCGCTGGACAATCGCACAGCAGGTGCTCGACCATCTCTTCCTCCCCCGGAAGGTTGCAGCTTCGGCACGAGGTGTTGTGTTCCCAACCCATCCGCGCCGCGTGCGTCCCAATAGTCCAGTGCCCAGAGAGCACCGCAACTAGTCTGAAAAGGTCCCTTCTGTTCACCCTCAGAAGGTTTGAAGAACGCCTCCACCTATCCTGAGCCTCGCTAAGCCAGTGCTCAGAGATCGGGACCTTAACGAGTCCAAGGGGTGCAAGGACCTCCTTCGTCTCCGAGGCATCAGAAGCCGATCCACGCCGAGCTAGCACATCGGCCATCGCGTTTCCCAGTATGTTACGATGCTCCGGCACCCATATTAGAAAACCGATATGCCGATCAGCCAGGTTCATGGCACACTGCCTCCACTGACACTGATTTCGGATTGAAAAACGATAGCTGAGTGTGGTAGACGCATAGATAGGGACATAGCCGGGAGTGCGGCCATGTTGTGCGAATGAACGTAGGTGTTCCGGCCCATAAAGTATTCTTATCGGCACCCAGAGGAAGAGGGAGACCACCACTCCGATTTAAGGACAAAGTGAAGACCGGTTTGTGCTCCCGTGATGTTTCCAATTGGCAGAAAGACGTAACGAGTGCTGAGCTATGGTAAAAGGCCAAAATGGCGGAGACGGTTGGGCGGCATTTAAAGAAGAAGAAGGGTTGAAAAGGTGAGTTCTACTGTAGAAGTGGAAATGGGAGCGTTGGAAAAATTTGTAGCAATTTGCATAAGATATGAAATGACGTTTTGGCGCAGCTCTGAAGTGCGTAAAATGCAGTTTTTTGCGAAAGATAATGTCAATTTTAAGAACCTTCTCCATAAATTGGTTTCGGCCACTATATTTTGGTTTTGAACAAGTGGTTCATAAAATTCGGCAAAATTAAATGAATTTTTGCTATTTTCTTCTCTGTGGTTTGTTGGAAAACCGAAGCGAAATCTCTAAAGATAGTTTCATGTTGAGTGAATCGACTATTTCCATTATTATATGATCAATACATGAATGGATAAAAAACAGTAATCTTAAAATAAACATCTAGGTTACATGCTTGTAGACTTTGACTAGGTTTGAATGGGTTCTGTTTGATTTCAATATCCATGTCACAAGTTCTGAACAACGTAAGTCTAGTCTTTTGCGAAATCCACTACAAGCCCTTAGTCTATATTTTTCCTTTGAAGTTTATAACACAAAGGCAGAATGCATTGTGTTAACAAAGATGCTAAAAGACTGGTTTATTATTTTAAAAAAATAGTTTTTAATGTTGACCTAAGAAATTTATAATACTAAGCAATAGAGAAAATGTTGAAATTTTTAAAATGTTAAGCCTTTCGTATAACAAAACTTACGCCATAAATATATCAATAAATGCCCATAAGTGGCACAACTTTTTGTCAACTTCACCCGGAAACTTTCTTATAAATACTAAAATTTAATAGATCACAAAACTGCATATAAAATTAGGATTAAAATATATAAAAATTAGGATTAATAAGTATGGAATTTTGACGAAACTTGGTTAAACTTTTCTAGGTTTTGAACAAAGCTTGAAATTTGTTCTTAAATATTTTTTATCAGATAATGGACTTTTATAAAAAACGGGTTACCGTCGCTATATATTTTTCCGCCGTCGTGTGCTCTGATTACATTAATGAGCCTGCCTACTCTAGTATTTTCAGACTGCCTGAATTCGGATTTTTAAAGACGTGAGAGATAAAGGGGTAGAGGTTTAGCTCAGCAATATCAGACCTTGAAAATTGCGTTATTATTTTGATCTGTTATTTTATTACTACCAGAATCAATGTGTACGCATACCTCGAAACCGGTTTTATCGTCTTGAAAGCCTTGTGAATTTTGTAGAAGGTCTGAAAAGACTAGTATATGTATATAAGCTTCATATTCCACTAAAATGCACATTGTCAATTCCTCTTCCTGGCTACGCCACTGCCACTTCGAATTCAACACGATTTCGCTGTCCGTCTTCCTTGTCTCCAGTAGTAGTACCCAATTTCCGATTGCCCAATTTCCGTTTTCCCGGCCGTCAACAGTAAAAAGAGTTCTCATCCGAGGAAGTTGTTTTTACTTTGGAATTCCATTTTTAAAAATACGCCCTCTTGCTACTGCTAATCAGAGACTGCGAAAGGACCTCCGCGTGCCCTTCAGCCGAGAATGTAAGATATCACACGGGTTGCCTACCTGAGCATGGATCTAGACAGTCCAGGTACCCAGAGTGTACGGAACAATGACACAACCAAACTCCTGTACACTCCTCTGCATGCAGGTCATCATTAAAGCTTCTTTGTACTCGCTGTCGCCAACGTGCATTATTCTTTCAATGAACCTTTCGAATTCTCCCAGAGCCGCCTTATCAGATGTTATCGTCTAAGCTGCTGCACCGTACAGCATGACAGGTACGATGGGTGTTTTTTTCATTCGTTCAGGTTTATTTTCATTTAATTCCCAATTTCCTACCGACATAGGTTTTGAAAACTCGGTGGAGGCAGCGCAAAGCGTTAGTATTTTAATAGAGTACAGCTCTATCTACTGTTTTTAAATGAAACAAGTATATTGTGATGAATTCGATAAGTCTGCGATTATTAAGCCTGTGTTCGATCACTACAAAGTCAAATAAACACACGCACAGATAATGTAACTAATAGCTAGTTTTATTTACCAATTTAAGAGTTTGGTAACTTCACAGTAGTTCACTGTTCAACGCTTAAAAAAAAAACTGATCAACTTGCCTTGCTTGGTTACTGCCTTATATAGTCCAACAGGGTGCTTCCCTACGCAGCTAGCCTTTCCAGATGGACCAACTTCATCTTATTCCTTGGCTTTCCCATAGTTGGTATGCGATATACCACATCGTTGATCCGTTTTATGACTTCCCAGTTGCATTGTAGTTTTGGGGACAAACCTTTCTTATGCTGTGGGTTGTATAGCAGCACTAAATCTCCAAGATGCTTGTGGATTTCCGAACATTTATTCCTGCATAATAGTTTATGCCAAACTTCCGGTCAGCCGACAACCGAAGATCATTCCCAAAAATTAACTTTGCACGAGTCTGACCTGTTGTCTCATATACTGCAGATCGATATGCCATCAGGAACAAGGATATATGAGTATCCCAGTCTACTATCCTTAGGTGTTCCTCCAAGGTTCTATTGAATCGTTCAACCTTGCGATCTGACTGAGGATGCTGCAGTTGTTCGATTTTTCCGAATGAAGTGCAGGTGTTCGAGTTTTCCGAATGCCCAATGTCTTGAACATTTCTTGGAACACAGCTGATTCGAAATTCCTGCCTTGGTCAGAGTGTAGCTCCATCGGTGCACCAAACCTCGATACCCAACTATTATTGAACATTTCTGCTACGGTTTCTGGGGTTGATTTGGAATAGGGTATACTTCTGGCCATTTGCTGAAATAGTCCATAACTACTAGTACATATTTGTTTCCGGATTTGCTAGTAGGAAAAGGGTGCTGCTGAGTTATACTGTTTCATCTCTCCATAGATTCTCGATTTTGGTCCTTTAGCTTTGATACACACCTCACAGTTGGCAATCCACTCCGCGACGTATTGACGGCATCCAACCCAATAGAATCTCTGCTTGATTTTCTCTAAGGTTTTCCTGACCCCGAGATGACCTCCGCTTGGGCCGTTATGTAATTCATTGAGAACATCAGGGATTTTCTTTCTTGGAACGACTATCGACTTGCGAACACATTGACAAACCTCACTCTCCCATATTCGATGCAAACAACCGGATTCCAATTCCAAACTGTTCCACTGTGCCCAGGGCAACAGGACTTTCTGCTGACATCTCCTCTCTTGTTGGTCGTTCGTTGCGCTCAAGCCCTTGCATTACACGAGCCAGATCTGGATCTTCGTGCTGAGACTCCCATATTCGATGCAAACAGCCGGATTCCAATTCCAAACTGTTCCACTGTGCCCAATATGACTTGGCAACAGGACTTTCTGCCGACTTCTCCCCTTTGTTGGTCGTTCGTTGCGCTCAAGCCCTTGCATCACACGAGCAATATCTGGATCTTCGTGCTGAGACTTCTTTAATTGCCCCATGTCCTATTCCTCCGTAGATGTTATAGTCATCAACCGCATATCTATAATGTCTTCCTTGGCCTCAGCTTTGGGACAATGCTTGCATTCCAAGTTGCATGGTCGTCGTGACATTGCATCAGCATTTCCGTGGGTGCTACCTTTGCGATGCTCTATGAAGAAGTGATAACTTTGCAGTCGCTCTATCCACCGTGTCAGTTGACCTTCCGGATTACGGAACTGCAAGAGCCACTTCAACGCTGCATGGTCTGTCCTGACGTGGAATCGCTGTCCATAGAGATACCTGTGGAAATGTTTAACGCACTCTACCAATGCCAATAGTTCTCTCCGTGTTACGCAATAGTTCCTTTCAGGCTTCCCAATTGTTCGGCTGTAGTACGCAACAATCTTGGACAAAAAACCCCCTAACCACTGGCATCTATACCCAGAATAAACGTTGAACCCGGGATCGGATATGCTATCATTGGGGCAGTGCATAGTCGCTGCTTTAAGGTTTGGAAAGCCACTTCATGTTCCTTCTTCCATTCAAAGCACGTATTTTTCCTGGTAAGCTCATGGAGACTACTACCTGCGCTGGCGAAATTTGGTACAAATCGGCGATAATACTTGCACAGCCCAAGAAAACTTCGTAACTCATGCAAATTCCTCGGCCTTGGCCAATCCTTTATGGCTTCGATCTTTTCCTTAGCAGTGCAGATTCCCTCCGTCGTCACCTTGTGACCCAAATAACTTACTTCAGGGGTGCACTTCTTGGGACTTAATTTCAGACCAGCACCAGCTATCCGTTCTTTAGGTGTTCCTCGAAACTTTTTTCCAGCACGATGATGTCGTCCAGGTACACCAAACATGTTTTCCAATGCAATCCCTTTAGTACCTGATCCATGAGACTCAAAAGTAGCTGATGGTTCGATCACGCAGCTGTCATTCATTTCCTGTAAAATGTCTCTTAGCACTTGGCGTTTGGCCAGTATCAATTTGATGCTTCACAACGTTGGTTCGACTTGGTTTGGAACGATCCTTGTCAAATATGCTCGAGTACTTTGTTAAAAGTGCCTTTGCCTTTTTCTGATGATCTTTTTCGAGGCTTGACGTCCACGACGTGATACCATCTGAAAGATCAATCTTGCTTGTAGAATCATTTTCCTGAGCTGTTCACAATTGATAACTACCTCGACCTCTTGGCATTGTCCCAATATTGGTCCTTTGGAAAGTTGAACCGGCGGTTTGAACTCATTAAGTACTCTTACCGGTACACGTCCATCTGGTTTTGTCTTGGCCAGGGTTTTTCTACTAATATGTTTTTCCTTGATTTGTTTGCTGCTTCGACAAACCACAATTTGTTTGTGCCATAATCTCCATCAATCTTTGCCCATATGATTGCTTCCGACTTCGGTGGAATTTGTTGCCTCTCCTCCACAAGCACTCGCTACTAACGTATTTGTTTTTGCAACCAAAATTTAGTGGCACATCCATGTTTTGCATGTCGCTCTTGATGCCTTGCTCACTTAAGAAGTCCACACCAACTATGATTTCGTCAACAATATCTGCTACTATAAAACTGTGTAGAACGGCCACGTTCCCAATTGCGATTTCACATGTTACTTCTCCTAGGACTAGCAATGGTCTCACCTCCTTGTAACTAAATCAGATCGAATTATAGAATGCGATGCGCGTGTATCCACAGTTGGTAAGTGCTCTTTTCCATCCACATATGCAACAACAGTATCAGTACTAGCTTTCCTTCCGATCTGTGAGACAGAGATTATGGGGCATTCGGTTGCGGCAGCTAGTCCACGCCCCTTTCGGCTGGCCCGATTTAGTTTAACGACTATTTTGATTGGGAGGTTTTCTCATCTCCTTCAGCTTTGCGTTTTCGTCCACCTGAATTGCTGGGGTTACTGGAGCCAGTGCCGCAATAACGTGCTATGTGACCTGGTTTTCCGCACTTAAAGCATTTAATGACACCATTACTTTTTTTCTGTTCTCCGTTCAACGCTTCCAAAATTTTGTCTACCCAAGCCGGAGTTTCCCCTTCTACGCGATGAGCCTTGTATGCAGGTTTACTCAAAAGCGAGGCTGTTTCCTGTGTCAGAGTATGCGATACCGTTTCAGAGAATGTCCGTTTGGGGTTTGATATGTGTGGCCCCCTTCGTCTCCACATCGCGTATTTCATTTATAAAACTTTGCATTTTTACACTCTCAGTGTACTCCACGGGTGCGTCGGCATTTGCTAGATAGGCCAAACTCTCGATGCCCTATGCATATTTCTGCAAAATCTCATTCAGTTTCTGGGATCGATTCTGTAGCTCTATTTGGTATATCTGCTTTCGATGTTCGCTACCATAGCGTCTCTCAACCGTACCCATCAATGCATCATAACTGTTTCTTTCGAAGTCGGGAATAGTCTGTAAGATTTCTGCTGCTGGTCCCTTCAAATCCACGAATAGTGCTGTAACTTTATCTTCGGTGCGCCAATAATTTACCGCAGCCGTCTTCTCAAATTGCAGCTTAAATCCCTGGAATGGAACAGAACCCTCAAAGGAAGGTGATTTTACCTTGGGATTATTCGCTAAAGCAGATGGACGATTTACTTGCAATTCCTGGATACGACCTCTCGAATTTATCCTGCAGCTGTGCAATTTTCGCATCTCGGACTTCTAGTTTAGATGACACCCTAGTCTCCTGTGCTGGCAACTGCGAAGAGATATATGCCTTCTGGTCTTCCATTTGAGATCTCATGTATACCTTCTGTTCGTCTAGTGGAGATATAATACGCGTACCCTGTTCTTCAAGCTTAGATGCCATGTCTACCTTCTGTTCTTCCATCTGAGATGACATGTGTGTCCTTTGTTCTTCCAGCTGAGATGCCATGTGTGTCTTCTGTTCTTCCGGCTGATATGCCATGTGTGTCTTCTGTTCTTCCGGCTGAGATGCCATGGGTGTCTTCTGTTCTTCCAGCTGTGTTGAAATGCTTGACGACATCTGAGTCAATACATCCATCAACGCGTTTGTGTCCACACTTGCCACTGGATTCGGCTCCTTTTTCTCTTCCATTTTCATCGATACCTCTTGCACACACAATATGGAAACATAATCATCAACGTTGATTCCATTCGCTTCCATTTCCTCCCGTAGTCGTGATTGTAGATCGTATTTATTGCCTGTGGTGTTTAGTCCGCCTTGTTCCAACTCAGTTTTGAGCTGCTGAATATTTAATTAATTCAACTTAGCCATGTCCTTGTTATCCTTGCTGGTATTATTTAACACTCCCACTTCTGACACCAATTGTGACGACTTCGATGAGTCTTCGATTATTAATCCTGGGTACGATCAGTATAAAGTCAAATTAACACACGCGCAGATTTGTAACTAATAGCTAGTTTTATTTACTAGTAATAAACGCAATACAAATTTAAGAGTTCGGTAACTTCACAGTAGTTCACTGTTCAACGCTTGAAAATAAACTGATGAACCTGCCTTGCTTGGTCACTGCCTTATATCTTGGCCCGATTCTGTTCTTGTTGTTTATAAATGATATTTCTACAATAATAAAATTTTCAAAAATGTTAATGTATGCCGACCACGTAAAGCTTTTCATGTCATTCGCGTCATTTGAAGATAGAAATAAGCTACAATCAGATCTAGATGCACTAGTTACTTGGTGCGATTTAAATTATATGCCACTTAACCTTAAAAAATGTAAACGCATGGGTTTTTCGCGTGGAATTTCTCAGCCGGCTTCCTATACAATTAAAAATTATAGTCTTGAGCAAGTGTATGATTTTGTTGACCTGGGGGTTACTATGGACTATAAACTCAGTTTCAACCGCCATATTAATACAACAGTCAATAAGGCTAGAGGTGTCCTAGCATTCGTTAAACGATGGTCTAAAGAATTTAGCGACCCTTATGTAACTAAAGCCCTCTTCACTACATTAGTCAGACCGATACTTGAATATGGTTCTATAATTTGGAACCCGCGTTACCAGGTTCATGTAGATCGCCTTGAATCATTGGGATCCCTCGTACAATCTGCCACCCTATACGAATCGTTTAAAACTCATTAATCTACACACACTTTCTAGTCGGAGGGAAATGCTTGGAATTATTTTTATGATTAAATTGCTAAATGGTTCACTATCCAGCCCATTTCTTCTAAGTGAAGTGAACTTCAATGTACCGTCTCGTCCTTCAAGGCATTTTAAACCTCTAGTCTTAAAACAGTGCCGAACCAATTTTCAGTTAAATGAGCCTTTTCGCTGTTTGTGTCAAGGTTATAACTCTCTTTCTGGTAGATTTGATATTTCAGACTCGCTTTTCAGCATAAAAAAATCAATCCTTTCTGTCCTCAATTCATAGCTACTAATTGTTTTTTATTCTTTGACTTCTATTTTAACTTTTAACAATAATTTTATTCTGTTAACTAGTTATTTCTTAATGTATAATCTATCCTATATCTACTTTACTTAGATGATGAGGTTTTCTCTGTAGCTGAGCAGTTTTAGATCTCGACGATTAACAAACCAAAGCCTTTCAACGACTCGGCACGAACGAATAATCCGCGCGTTATGCGGATGCGCCCCTCGCGCCGGTCGGGCGGGATATGGTGGGTAATCCGTTGGGAATTATTATTATTGTTATTATTATTAAAAATATATAGTCCAACAGGGTGCTTCCCTACGCACCGAGAACTTTCTTGGTTGTTCGCTCTTCGTGTTCTCGAAGGGTCGGTGTTATTTATTGGCATCTCCTCTTTGCATCGCTCGATCTCTCTCCCTCTTGCTTGGTACATGCTTGCATGCATAAACGTAGCCATCGTTATCTCTGTTGTGTTTAACTAGTGGTGGGAGTGTTATTGAGCTAGGGATGGTACATGCTTGAGAATAGTCGCCACAATGTTAAAGCTCGGAATGAAATGAACAATATTTTGAAAGTAGATATAGGGATATGTAAAAGTCTGAGCTAAAACGGCGGGTAAAAGCCAGAACAGAATATGACTGTGAGTCGACTCGAAAACTCTAAGCCCGCATTTCACTAAATTTATGCATGTTGAAGTTCAAAATTAGAGAAATTTTTTATGTAAATGCAATACCCAAATTAGTACTATATGTATGTCTTGTTGAAAAATTAATTGTAAATGTTTGTTTTGTTTTATGTTATATATTTTATGTAAAAATACAGAGTCTCCCTGAGGGAGATGCGACAATGCTTCGAAACGCGTAGGTGAAAAGGAAAACCTTTGTTTTTGCCTTAAAACGGATCGGTCAAAAAGCTCGAGAAACCACCGTTGGAAATAAACATTGGCTAACTGACTAAGAATAAATATCAACTGGTCTTGAGCTCGTAAAATTTACAAAAATATGTAAAATGCACAGACCGTAAAAACCAATACCAAAATAAATTGGCACCGGATCACGGATATGTACAATACTTACTTTCAAAACATATAAAGGAAGAATGTACAAGAACCGAAAGCCCAACATACATCATTTACGTATAGACAGAATGTACACTGTTGGCAGATAACAACACCAATCAAGGGAAAAAATGATTTAAGCAGCTTGAAAACTAGGTTAGGCAGTTGCGATTGCAAAAGTGGAAGTGTGCGGGTTCGATTCGGCCAAGATCTTCTGAAATAACAAAACTGTACGAACTAGCCCGACGAGCTTGTATATGTTTATTGCTTTCTATTTATCCTTTAATCAAAAATAATAATAACTGACTAAGAATTATTATCAACAAGTCTTCAACTCGTAAAACTTACAAAAGTTCTTGTAGAATCTCAAAAATGTTTTGTATTTTTGGCATTGGTGCTTGTTGTGTGGTCGAACGTTCGCCATATTCCCGTGGTATCTTATCAGGATGTGTTGTACTAGTGGCCACCGATTCTCGTGCTGCAACTTGCGCTGAATTGATCTTTTAAGTCCACAATCGTATTTTTTAATTCGTTTATTGGTCTTCCGCATGGCTCTGCTTGATCGAGTTGATTTCGTCACGTCAAAAGTGTCGATTAATACAGCAAAGTTCTGGACTTTGTTACCGCTGGTTAAAACGTTTTTGCTTCGTATCAACTTATTTGATTTCTTCATGCTTATTGGCATAATGGTGGCTATTTACCGTTGCCGTTGCTTTCAAAATTAACTGTTCTTGTCGATGTCCGCTTGCAATTCGAGCACCGCTAGGTGGACTTCAGCGAAAAACTTCTACTGGTGTAGCCGAAATTCCTTTAATCTGCAAGTACATACGCTAAAGGCTTGCGCCGTCACTACGTATATGTCGATTCGGTGAGTAGTCTGACTGGGAATATTGGTTCTATCTTCGTTGCTCCACTTATATGTACTTGTATATACGTAGCTTTGTTGGCTCGCGACGTCATCATATTTTGGTTGCCGTGTGGTGTCGTTCAGCCGTGCGACCAAAGCAACTGAATAGTTCGTCGTTGGACGTCAAAAGTATGGTAGGTCGGTGGTTTATTTATTTGACTAGCTGTGATGCGTGATTTTCGTTATGACTGCTTGTTTCTTTCCTACTCATTCCTTTGTAGTTAATATACGTGAACTTAGCATGATTAATATTACTACCAAGCCAATGACTGTTACAATTGTAAGTGTACCAATCGAAAAGGTTGTTTTCTTAACTCAATGCGGTTTGTATTGTTGATATGCATTCTAGTGATAAAATGTCTATGTCCTTTTTTTTGGTTGGGGCCAACTGGGGGACAGAGGGTATTGCTTCGAATGATTGCGACGCGAAGTTTTTATATGATTGATTATAGACTTTTATTGTTGCGATAAAAATTTTATGATATGAGTTCCGTTGATCTCTTGTGAGGTGTTAGCGATCTCCACATTCAAGTTGAAATTATTCAGTAGTATTAAGACCTGATGTCGTTGTGCACTTTGAGTTTAAACTATCTATTACTCTATGTATTGTGAACTCCATTCAAAGTAACATATGCCTAAGTTTCTATGACCTATGCTTAAGTTTATTCATCAATCGTAATCTTATTATCGATATACATAGCAGGTAAGCCTGTCACAGCACATCACTATTTTTCATTATTATAAAATAAGTTGACATATGTGCCACAAGTTTATCTTCTTTAAATGGTCATCTAACCGCCTGGGCGATTTTGACCGCACAAGTTTATCACTTGAGCATTTTAATCTTCAAAAAACTTGAACATACGAGATTATTAGCTTCGGGTGTGGGGTGTATCCCATAAAGAACAACCTAAAGAACGATATAAAATTTTGGTTAATACCAAAAGTGAATTTAAGGAAATCCCTCGGGATGCTGGGGTAGATTTTCCACCAACTGCCACGCGATCGCAGCTGAAAAAAATGTTTTGCTGAAGTTGTGAGAGATGCTTCTATTGACGACAACCATTCTGCTAATAATAACAACACTGCCGTATCTGCCGAGTCGTTGAGATGTTGGTCACTGATGAGCTAAAAGCTGCTGCTGAAGATGCCGTTAATCAAATTTTAAATGCCGATGCTGCTGCAGTCAATACTGAAGTTATATATAAATGAATTGAGTTCATTTAGTCAGCCACAGCGGTGGACATCAAGCATACACTGCCTAAGTGTAGTGGCGATGATGGCAACCAACCAGTTCGCAATTTCATACGGAACTTTGAGGATATAATGGACTCAGTGAGCGCTGATGACCGCTTGGGTTTTCTTAGTTTGCGACGTTTCCTGGAGGACGTTCGTTGTCACTGTTTGACATTAGTGTAAATCGACAGGATGCCCATTAGATGCTTACGTCATTTGAATCAAAGGGAAAAACTCTTCATTGTTATGTCTTGCACATGCAGGCCTTTACCGGATAAGCTTATATAAGCGAAGAGGAAGTAGTTTCGTTTATATTGGATGGACTTCAAAAGAGAGTAGCTAACTTACAACTATTGATGGGTGCGCGCTCTATCAGTGAGCTAAAGACCCAAATAAATCCTGCTCCTCTTTATTGAATTTAGAACTACATTGGTCATTGTGGTAATATAATAATAATAACAATAATTCCCAACGGATAACCCACCATCCCGCCCAACCTACACGAGGGGTGCATCCGCATAACGCACAACTTTTTTTTTTTTTACATATCGATGGCCCCGAGCAGCTTTGTACCAACTCGTGGAGAACGTCTTGTTTTATCTTATCTCGTGCTCAGTTCAGTAAACTGTTTCAACTCGCGTTCTCCGTGTCATTCTGTACTAACTAACTGAGGCACGTTCATTTTATCTTATCTCGAACGCAGCGAAGTAAACTATCTTAAGTCAATCGCGTCTTTTCATAATGTCTCAACTCCCGGCGTTGCTTATATACTGTCTCAACTAATTTTTTTGGAATTTTTTTTTTTTAATCTTCAAATACATATTTCCATTGTAATTTATCTGAGAAAATCCAAAAGCAATCAAAAATATATTTATATATTTAAAAATGTTTAAACCGAATAGCTCAACTTAGTTTGAGGAAAAATGTTCCGTTCTATTTTATCTCAACTCGCGTATACATGCCATGTAGGGGAATCAGTAACTAGTGAGACAAATTTTTGGTTCAGAACTAGAACTTAAGTGATCTGATGCGTCCCATTCCCAAATTGGCATCCTCCAAAGAGTTTTATGCAGTTGAACTGCTTCTTACTCTCCACTATCGAAGCCCTCTCTATCTTCTAGATCGGCTCCTAACCACCTGAACCTGTAAAAGTAGCATCCTATCCTCTCCCGGCCCTTTACAATTCCAGAACCTCTTTCTTTTTCGGAACTACTGAAATAGGTCCGATAAAGGGATACAAACTGTAGAATTCCGAAATAGCTCGGAACTATCGACTTAATACCCATTGTTGAACTAGATCCAAACTGACGAATTTTCCACTAGTCGGAACTATAGACAAGGTAATGCAGCCGGGGACACTTTCCACCGTCTAGGACATCGCCATGTTAAATTCGGCAGTTGAAAGCATGCAACCAAAAATTAAATTTTGACTTATAATTATTATTTCCAAAAAATAAACCAAACGTTGACGAGAGAATATTATTGGAAAAAAATATTTTTTTTTTCGTTTTATAAATTTTACAAAGCAAAGTTTTGAATAAATTTTGAAATTCGGGCAAAGTGTTCAATGTATAAATTTCAAATAATAATTATTTGGAGTCTTTGGAAAAAAATGTTGAAACTCTCATCAGTATTTATTCTTAAAAATGGTACAAAACAATCAAATATTACATTTAGGCAAATGTGATAAGCTTTATGTGAGTCTCTATTTTTCAAATGATATATGTACATATGTATTATAATTTATTATCATAAAAACTTGATGTAATGTCTTAGATTGATGTAGGCACAAATACGTGTTACAATAAAAAGCGCGGGCAACTACATTCCCCCTTCAAGTATTTCTATTCATTGAAAATACTGAAAATTCTTTTGTTTAAATTGAAAATATGAGTTAAGTTAAATTTTATATAGTCAAGTTGAAGGATATTACGTGTCTACATTATTTTCATTACTTTTAAATAAAAAAAGGTTTTAATTCACTTGCTTCTGCAGAGTATTTCATCATTAATTAAGCATTTAAGAAGATTGTGTTATGCATGGACTCGAATTGGATTTTTATTTTTACCTTAAACATTAAAATAGCTCGTTCTTGAAATTGTACGAATCAGAGTTAAGATAGTTTATAAGCAACGCCGGGAGTTGAGACATTATGAAAAGACGCGATTGAGTTAAGATAGTTTACTTCGCAGCGTTCGAGATAAGATAAAATGGACGTGCCTCAGTTAGTACAGAATGAAATGGAGAACGCGAGTTGAGACAGTTTACTGCACTGAGCGCGAGATAAGATAAAAAAAAACGTTCTCCACGAGTTGGTACAAAGCTGCTCGGGGCCATCGATATATATATATTGTTAAGTGTCGAGATCTAAAACTGCTCAGCTACAGAGAAAAGCTCATGAACTAAGTAACACAAGATATTAAAACTTATAAATAATGTATTAAGCGAAGAAAGAATCAGTTCAATTATAAAGAGTAAATTCATAAAGTTGATATGGGTTAAGCAAGGATAGTATCGATTTTTAATGCTAAAAAGAGAGTCAGAAATATCAAACGTGCCGCAGTGATTGTTATAATTGTCACACAAACATCGCAAAGGCTCATTTAATTAAAAATTAGTCCTACACTGTTTCAAAAAAACAGACTTAAAATGTCTTGATGGCCGAAAAGGAATGTTAAAGTTTACTTCTCCCAACAAAAATGGACTAGATCCCAACCCGTTTAATAATTTTATCATAAATATTGTTCCGAGTATTTCTCTACGACTAGCAAGGGTAGGAAAGTTTATAACTTTCAAGCAATTATCATAGGGAGGCAAATTATAAAAGGAATCCCATGAAAGATCTCTTAAAGCGAAAAGTAAGAATTGTTTTTGAACCGATACTATCCGATCAACGAGGGCCTGGTAGCTCGGACTCGAAATAATTGAGCCATATTCTAATATCGGTCTTACTAATGTTGTAAAATGGGGTTTAGTTACGTACGGATCACTAAATTCTTTCGACCATCGCTGAACGAATGATACAACACCCCTGGATTTATTGACGGTTGCATTAATATGGATATTGAAGCTAAGTTTACTATCCATTGTAATATATTTACATTTTTTAAGATTGAGTGGCATATAGTTTAAATCGCCCCACCCAGTCTATCAAGATCTGATTAAAGATAAAGCTCTATTTTCGCTCACCGAGTAAGACATAAAAATCTTAACGTCGTCAGCGTACATAGTACAAAAACAGAATCGGGTCAATATGGCTACCTTGAGGAACTCCAGAAGGTACATCAATGCCATTAGATAGTGCATTTTTTAAAACGCGTCTGATACAAGGGCTGTGAATTCTAGTAGGTTCGTGCTTGTTGATTTTGCTTTACAAAAGCCGTGCTGACAAACTGCAATCAATGAGGATATAGAAGTTGTAAGCTGATTTGTAACAATGGCTTCAAATAATTTGGGAAGACGCCGCTTTTTAAAGACAGATTAAACAGATCAGTTAGAGGATGGTAGATGTAGTTAGCACAGTTTTTGAGAAAACATGTAGGGATCATATCAGAGCCACATTTAAATTATTAATTTCGAGTTTTCAGATACGATAAAACATTTTCAGAAGAAATTATTGGATGTTGTTTGTATTTAACTGATATGGATATTTATTTAATCGAGGAAAGGTAGCAGTAGAATAATTAGATTTAAAAAATTGGGAAAAGAAATTTGCAATATCTTGATTATCGCTGGATATAGTCTTGGTATTTGATGGCAGAAGGAAAATCTCTTATTTTACGTTTGCCAAAAGAGAGAACCTTTCTCTATAGAACGGTTTCTTAATGTTAAAAATCCATGCAAGACTGTGGCTGCAGTTGTAAATTAAAAATGTGGACTTACCACCCAATCCCGTTTTCTTATTATCCCGCCCAACCGACACGAGGGGAGCATCCGCATAACACACGGGTTTTTTTTTTTATATATATATATTGCCAAGTCGTTGAAAGGCAGGGGTTTGTTAAGTGTCGAGATCTAAAACTGCTCAGCTACAGAGGAAAGCTCATGAGCTAAGTAACACAAGAAATTAAAACTTATAAATATTGCATTAAGCGAAGAAAGAATCAGTTCGATTATAAAGAGTAAATTCATAAAGTTGATATGAGGTATCGATTATATGAGGAATGCTAAAAAGCGAGTCAGAAATAACAAATGTGCTGGAGTAAGTGTTATAATTGACACACAAGCATCGGAAAGGCTCACTTAATTCAAAATTCGTCCTACACTGTTTGAAAAAAAGAGGTTTAAAATGTCTTTATGGCCGGAAGGAGTGTGAAAGTTGACTTCTCCCAACAAATATGCACTAGAGACCAACCCGTTTGAAAATTTAATCATAAATATTGTTCCGAGCATTTCTCTACGACTAGCAAGGGTAGGAAGGTTAATAAGTTTCAAGCGATTAGTATAGGGAGGCAAAATTATACAGGGAATCCCATGAAATATCTCTTAAAGCGAAAAGTAAAAATTGTTTTTGAACTGATTCTAACCGATCAACGTGGACCTGTAGCTCGAATTTCAAATAATTGAGCCATATTCTAATATCGGTCTTACTAATGTTGTAAAAAGGGCTTTAGTTATGTACGGATCACTAAATTCTTTCGACCATCGCTTAACGAACGATAAAACATATTAACCTATTGTCGTTTATTATAGTTTGTTTATTATTATTTCCGTTAAGATTCATTAAATTATTGGTAATAATTGTTTGGTCCTCGTGGGCAGGTGATCCTGCTAAATATTTCCACGCTGTACCTAGGGTGTTAATTTCCCTGGTGCGAAATGCTTAAGGATTGGGTAGAGAAAACTATCCTTGAGTAGTTTCTCTGGTACGTTGTTTTTGTAGTAACTACAAAAACACTCCCAGAAGGTTTTGGGAGTGTTGTCGAAAGTGACACTCCTTGGCCGGATTTGAACCCGGTACGCTCCGGTTCTCCCTTACAGTACTGCCCGACTGTCGTGGTAGCGATTACCTTTGTGCATATTAGTCGCCTCTTACGACCGGTATGCCTACCTCGGGCATATTCTAAACCCTTAACCCACAGGGGTAATTGTGGATGTCCGTCAAAAACATTTCGTATTTCTCTAGGTCAATTATGTGAATGAGTCTAAAAGCACCGTCTTGAATTTTAGCTGTTCCATTATTTATGGTCACTAGTCAAAATCAAAAATTTCCACGTCTCCGTTTGCCTGTTGGAGGAAGTAAAGTCTGCAATAAGAGGTATCAGTTACCTTCTGAATTGCCTAAGTTGCTCTTGGGAAATGTCTTTATTATGTATTTTTCTAAGCTTGTCAATTTTCTCCGGGCGGGCTTGTTAAATTCTGTTGGATCTTTACTAACGTTTTGTCCAAAAAATATTTTTTTGGCTTTCTACCTGTAGTCGAATGTATAGTAGTATTCGTAAACTGTTCTGTCTATAAGTCCGACGAACGATAAAAAATGTTTACGGTTTTGAGGCATCGTATTCTTTCTGTAAGAGTGTAATGGAAACGTTCGACCTGACCATTTAACGAACTTTTGTATGGAGGGGTTTTGTATATTCATATGCCAAGTGTATCCTCGATCACAAAGGTACTACAGGCAGAAATTTGGCTGATCTTATTGTCATAGCTATGACTTCGGTGACACCAAGTTGGAATAAAAGTTGGCGCGAGGGTTCCTAAACATCTTCTCTTGCTCTAGATTCTAGTTTAGTTTTTTAAATATTTGTCGTTCCTGTATATATCTATGTGAAGAATATGTCCTGGGTATTGGGCTTTTCCCTAATTTGGGATTTTTTGTAAACCGGTCGTATTTATTTTTGCTGCATACCGAACAGCTTTTGTATGGTGGTATTTTCTATTTTCTTTGGCTTGGCCGGGAAGAAATAGTTTTCTAAAATTAGTTTTTTTATTTTCGACGCAGAAAGAAGGTATATGGTTACTGCGGAGGAGACTTGGTTGCTATTCGAAAAACACAGCAAGCACCAGGATCTATGTGGGCGCACAAGTTTCTCGATCCATATCAAATAGTGAAGTGTTTATGAAATAACAGATATGCTGTCCATCGAATTGGAGAGATTGAAGGTCCCAAACAAACATCTACTGCAGCCGATTCTATGAAAAGATGGATCTGTGATGATGACGAACACCTTTTCCGAAGAGATGATTGAGCAATAAGTGGAAGAGGGCAATTGAGTTCTTAATGAGGCACCCATAAACTAGGGTCGAGTACATGATCGGGATGGCCGAATGTGGGGTTATGCAAGCCACAATTATTATTTTAATACTTTGACACTGACTACTTTTAATAATGATAATCCAGTTAGTATATGAAATGCATACAATTATGTGTCAAGATTTCTCTTTGAGTTTTAGAGAATTAGTTTTTAAAAAGTAATTACACATAACGCTAGTCATTTTATGTGTATAATTTGATAATTATAAATTTGTCAAACTTCAACAAATCAAATATTATCTCACAATCTGTGATGATGACGAACACCTTTTCCGAAGTGATGATGAGCAATAAGTGGAAGAGGGCAATTGAGTTCTTAATGAGGCACCCATAAACTAGGGTCGAGTACATGATCGGGATGGCCGAATGTGGGGTTATACAAGCCACTATTATTATTTTAATACTTTGACACTGACTACTTTTAATAATGATAATCCAGTTAGTATATGAAATGCATACAATTATGTGTCAAGATTTCTCTTTGAGTTTTAGAGAATTAGTTTTTAAAAAGTAATTACACATAACGCTAGTCATTTTCTGTGTATAATTTGATAATTATAAATTTGTCAAACTTCAACAAATCAAATATTATCTCACAATCTGTGATGATGACGAACACTTTTTCCGAAGTGATGATGAGCAATAAGTGGAAGAGGGCAATTGAGTTCTTAATGAGGCACCCATAAACTAGGGTCGAGTACATCATCGGGATGGCCGAATGTGGTGTTATACAAGCCACCATTATTATTTTAATACTTTGACACTGACTACTTTTAATAATGATAATCCAGTTAGTATATGAAATGCATACAATTATGTGTCAAGATTTTTCTTTGAGTTTTAGAGAATTAGTTTTTAAAAAGTAATTACACATAACGCTAGTAATTTTCTGTGTATAATTTTATAACTATAAATTTGTCAAACTTCAACAAATCAAATATTATCTCACAATATTGGCAACCACATCAATGTCGGCATCAATTATTTAGAAAATGTAAAGCACCTTGGTTACTTGGAAACAATTTAAAGAAAGAATAAGTGCACTGGTGCAGTGCGAACAACATGGATCTCAACCTGGTTCTATTTTTTCATACAAATTGGCGAGACCTGCATGTTTTATGGCGACTCCGAAGAGCATTTGTAAATGCAGATGACTTATTGCTGAGAACCTATTTCATGGTGGCCGCCTAATAGAGCAGACAAATAGCTTGAATACTGTTTGTGTCAGTATTTCAATAATCACTGGAGAAACTTTGAACCCTCCCACTCACTTTTCTTTATTAAAAGACTCTGCTCACAACTTTAAATTAATAAATTAAACGATTAAGAGGGTGGCTTGGGAACACGTCCTCTCCAACCATCCAATCAGAGCTCTTTATTCTGAAGCCGACTAATAACAATATGAAAGCAATATTAACTCGACATAGCTTAATGATAAGTAGTCTTATGTGTCACTTCTTACACCCTCCCAGTGATCCTATATCCTTGTTTGGATTGCAGATATTTCGACATAAGCAACATATTATTTATGGCGGCCGCCGTGGTGTGAAGGTAGTGTTGCCGGCCTACCACACCGAAGGTCCATGGTTCGAGCCCTGGTACAGGTAACATCAAAAGTGATTTGAAAAAAGTTTTCAAAACGGGGTCGCCCCTCGGCAGTGGTTTGGCAAACTCTCCGAGTGTATTTCTGCCATGACAGGCTTCTCAGCAAAAATTCGTCTCCTTTGTAGATGCCGTTCGGAGTCGGCAAAAAACTATAGGTCCCACCAATTTGTAGGGAAAATTCAAATCGGCACACCACAAATTGGAAGAGAAGCTTGGCGCAAAAATCTCTTAGGAGGTTTATGATGATATACCTGTTGTATATCGCGCCATAGAGAGAGAACATATTATTTATACAAGGTGGCGCAAAAGTAAGCTTCCGATGTTCAGCATATCGGTTGTGGCACGTGCAGTGTGTGCTGTTGCACCGTCTTGTTGGAACCACATGTTTTCCAATCCCAATTCATCAAGTTGCGGCAAAAAGAACTCGTTGATCATTGCTCTGTAGCGCTCACCATTCACAGTAACCGTTTGCCCCGATCGATTATTGGTCAAATAAATAGTCAGCAATATTCCGCGTTCTGGAGCAGTGTAGCGTAACATTGTTTATTAACGTGTATTTCGCATGTGTTTACTACACAAATGTCAAAACAGAACTGACTTTAGGGGCCAATCGCAAAATTTACTTTTGCGCCACCCTGTATGTGTATATATATAATATATATTATATAATATATTTTACCTACGCTCGTGGAATTATGTTCGTTTTATTTATATTGTACTAGCAGACTCAGCAGGCGTTGTATTGCCCAAAAATTGACTTGCCTACATTTGACAAATTGTACTCTTGAATAAAGGATCCGAAAATCCAAATATTATTAATTGGAACCAAATATATTCAGACGAACTAAAATTTTACATAGCCTGGGGAAGTCCCACTTACCGCTGTATCCAGTGAACCTTTCATAAAGATCGGTGCAGTACTTTGGACACACATATTTTTATTTATAAGTTTGTCTTGAATAATCTGTAAGATTTGTTCAATCTGTAGACTTAAAAGAATAAATAAATAATAGGCTGGCCAACCCACTACTGAGGGTTGCGGCCCCTGATAAGTAACAGGGGTGCATCAACCTCCTTCGCTTCTGAGACTTAGAGAATAGACAAATGCCGAGCCAGCTCATCAGCTACCTCATGTTGTAGCACTCGGTGAGTACGGGAGACGAATGCTTAAGGACATAGCTTCGAGAGTTGCAAATAGTTCGCTCCTCCGTAGGCCATTTTGAATCCGTCCGTGAAAACGGAAATGTCGAATTTCCGTTTTAATTACCCTCTTTCTAAGACTTGCCGTCCATTCTCGTTTTAATATAGGAATCGTTCACATTTAGGAAAATGCAGCTGTACATACGTGAATATGTTCACTCTTTCTAAAATTTCAATATCCCAGTCCTAAATGCACCATTCGCGCTTTTGTCCATCAAGAGATGGTGAGTAAAAACTTCTGTTTTTCGTGCTAGTTGAGAAGACCACCAGCATCGCTTTGTCAATGCTCTTTTTATGATCACATTGATAACGTACGGCAGAGACCAGCTACAAGTAGTACCATATCAATCGCTTAGGCCACTACTTACTTGTAGAGTTAACGAAATATTCTGCCCATGACACAGAGCTAGAGCAGTGGTTAGATGAAACCATCCTTCCACAAATGTAGTTTGGACTCCCTGGCTCCAAGCTTTGGCATTACCATTTCTATTAAAGAATCGACCCTGTACAGTTTATAGTAGGATCTTCACTAAAAAGACACACACAACGTCTTCTAATACTGCCAGAGGTGCCTGCTATTTGAAAATATTTGTTCAGCATTGTTACATACTCAGTTGATCAGTGCCGTAGACAGGGGTCAATCCACTACTATTTTTTTTATGAACTAAAAACACAACTTCATTTTATGATTCTGATTCATATTTTTTTTAAGACTTCTAAAAAACTCAATTTTTATGAATATATCGGTTAGTGGATTATGCGTTTGAATATTAAACCTATATACTCGTACGTATACTACTCTTTTCAGACCTTCTAATAAATTCACTAGCTTTAAAGACGATACGATAAAACCTGGTTTCGAGGTATGCGTACACATTGGTTCTGGTAGTAATAAAATAACAGACTGAAATAATATTGTTATTTTCCCGGTCTGAAATTGCTGAGGTAGAACTCTATGCCTCTATCTCTCACGTCAATAGAAATCTGAGTTCAGACAGTCTGAAGATACTAGTGAACGTAGGCTCGTTAATTTAATCAGAGCACACAGTGGCGGAAAATAGATAGCGACAAAAATTTTTTACACGTTTTTTATAAAAGTATAGTCCATCATCTAATAAAAAACATGCAACAACAAATTTCAAACTTTGTACAAAACCTGGGAAAGTTTAAACAAGTTTTATCAAAATTGCACACTTTTTAATAAGAATTTTTATGAAACATTTAGATATGCCTGTTAAATTTTAGTATTTATAAAAAAGTGCAGTGTGAAGTTGGAAAACAATATTGCCAATTATGGGAATTTATTGATAATTTTATGGTGTCAGTTTTGTTATGCGAAAGAAGCTAAATTTATAAAACTTCAACATTTCAACCTCCTGTTGAATACTTATATAAACTTTTTGAAAAGATGACAGCACTTCAAACGGAAAGAAAATGGAAAGTCAAAATAAGCTGTCAAAATATAAATATGAAACAAAATTTGGGCAATTTTTTGCCTAACAAAATTTATTTAAATTCGTGTTTGTATTTTTCTAAGTAATTCAAGCGGTTGTGAAAAGTTCTCTTGGCTATACAGCGCGCACTAGCTGCATCTTCTTAAAAAAGAGATAATTTTTAGCACGAGAAAACGGCCCTAAGTATTTTAAAACTCTTAGGTCAACATTAAAAACAATTTTTTTAAAATAAATTTTTGGACTTTTGGGGGCCCCCTTTCTACATAAAAGTTTCATCACTGGATCAATTTCATCAAGTATCTTTCTACTTACTACCTCAATATTTTTAAAGAATAAGTCAAATACGACGTTTTTTGCTCTCATCAGTTCATCACATGCGTATTGAATTTGCTTTATAGTTGATGTTGGGTGAAACAATTTTTTTTCATACGATTCCGAGAATCAATAGAATGTATTAATCAGTTCATATACATATACAAGGTGGCGCAAAAGTAATCCTCCTATCAATAAATGCTATAAATTTTGCGATTGGCCCCTAAAGTCAGTTCTGTTTTGACATTTGTGTAGTAAACACATGCGAAATACACGTTAATAAACAATGTTACGCTACACTGCTCCAGAACGCGGAATATTGCTGACTATTTATTTGACCAATAATCGGTCGGTGAAAAACGGTTACTGCGCAAAAGTAATCCTCCTATCAGAAAATGCTATAAATTTTGCGATTGGCCCCTAAAGTCAGTTCTGTTTTGACATTTGTGTAGTAAACACATGCGAAATACACGTTAATAAACAATGTTACGCTACACTGCTCCAGAACGCGGAATATTGCTGACTATTTATTTGACCAATAATCGGTCGGGGCCAAACGGTTACTGTGAATGGTGAGCGCTACAGAGCAATGATCAACGAGTTCTTTTTGCCGCAATTTGATGAATTGGGATTGGAAAACATGTGGCTCCAACAAGACGGTGCAACAGCACACACTGCACGTGCCACAACCGATATGCTGAACATCGGAAGCTTACTTTTGTATACACTTTTGGTCAGAAATATTTATTCAAATTATATCGGAGTATACGAATATAGAGATAGCAGGACTTGACAGTTAATAAGAATACATTTATTTATCGATCTGATTAATTAAAAAACATTTTTTCCGAAGTCTGTTGATGATTAAGTTTTTAAACATGCAGTTTAAAATCCTCCAATCTTCAATTATTTGGAACTGAGAAGTGAGCTTTTCGAGCTTTGGCGGCAGCGAATGCATTGATAATAATCTGGAAGTCTAACTTCTTGGCTAATTCTGCCTCTAGACATAGTGTAGCTAGTCCTGAAATCCTGCCCTGCGGCGAGCATGATCGATGGAAATTTTTAATCCTTGCCAAAGCACGTGAGAACGCGCTTTATAATCACAACTTTCAAATAAATGTTTGAATTAAGCGACTATCAAAGGCATTCTAATTTAACTATTTACTCAATTTCTTGAAAACTACGGCCCCCGCCCCCCTCCCTCGTCGGGCCTCGCTATCAGTCAACAAACGGACGCTTCGAAGTACCGAAAAGAATTCATCCAAAACCTCTTTAAATCCCGATGTATATTCAGGGAAGCTAAACCGTTTAGCCGATCTTCAGTCATAGTTGGTCGAAGATACATCTTCAGACGACGTAGCGTTGAGAAAGAGCGTTCATTCGTAGCCGTAGTTACGGGCAAAACTGCCATTATTGGAAGAATTTGATGAAAATTTGGAAAAGCCTCTGCGTTGCAAATGTCAAGTGCTTCGAGGGAATTCTTGACTTCCTTCCTAGCAATGCGTCGTCGAATAGTTAAACAAATATCACTACAACTTATGCACACATTTGTACACGCCAACATACATACATACAAAACGTGAATGCATGCTCCTACCCTGTGGGGAAAATCTCTAGTTCTGAACTGGTGCGCATCTAGTGCGTTTCGAACCACAACTAGTTCGTCTTCTATCTCTTTCACATGTAATCAACTGGCGAATTTAACATGGCGATGTCCTAGGCGGTGGAAATTGTCCTCCGCTGCATTACCTTTTCGACAGTTCCGAACTAGTTCGACAGTTGGGATTTAGTTCGTTTATTGCTAATATTGCTCTAGTTCTGAACTATTTCCAAATTCTGCAGTTTGAATTTAGTTAAGAATTAAAAAAAAAATATTTGGAGAAGATTTCCATGGTGGAACTACACTCGGAGACTTTTTGCCAAATGACTGCTTACGGTCGCGACCCCCGTTTGGAAAAACTTTTTCAAACCACTTTTGATGTTTTTTTTTCCAGGACTCAAACCACTTTTGATGTTATCTTTTCCAGCAACAATACCGCCACACCATTGCGGTTAGTTTATGCACTGCTAATAATTTGAGCCTACCTTCCCAATAAGCAAACTACGTTTACTATATCCTCTTCAATCCCGCACCGAAAATACGCTCGAAAAAATAATTGTTTATGACTTATTTTTAATAACTGGTGTCTGAAGAGTTTATTTCAATTAAAATTTTTTTTGTAATTTTGTTTTTATACTAAAAAACAGTTTTTCGAAATTTTTAATTTTTAATATAACTGCAAAATAAAACAAAATATTCTTATGTAATAAAAAGAAAAAGCTATTTTAATGTTTTTCTATTAAAAATAAATAAATATATATTAAAAAAAGTAAAAGTTTTTATGTGTACACAAAAAAAATATTGACTCACTTGTGACAAAATATGATCCCTCTCTCTCTATGGCGCGATATACAACAGGTATATCATCATAAACCTCCTAAGAGATTTTTGCGCCAAGCTTTTCTTCCAATTTGTGGTGTGCCGATTTGAATTTTTCCCTACAAATTGGTGGGACCTACAGTTTTTTGCCGACTCCGAACGGCATCTACAAAGGAGACGAATTTTTGCTGAGAAGCCTGTAATGGCAGAAATACAATCGGAGAGTTTGCCAAACCACTGCCGAGTGAAAATTCAAATCGGCACACCACAAATTGGAAGAGAAGCTTGGCGCAAAAATCTCTTAGGAGGTTTATGATGATATACCTGTTGTATATCGCGCCATAGAGAGAGAGAAATCTGACATTGTAACCGACCAAGTCCTCGGCCACGTTATTTACGACATGGGCAGCGCAGGTGAACATGGAATTAGACGTCTACGTCGACGTCTTAGTGGTCACGTTTGATAACATGTTCAACTACGGTGCTCATGTAGCCGCGAAAAGTACAAAGCCGCAATAAAATCCTCAAGTCACTGTCTGACAGCACTTAGGGAAAAGATAAAGAAACGTTACTGGCAACGTACAAGGCCAGCCGGTTCTGAGCTACGCGACGCCTATATGGTCGCCGGGGCTAGCAGACACACACTAGAGGAGGTTGGAGGCCTGCCAAAACACCGCACTCAGAACTGCCACGGGATGCCTTCCTATGTGTCCTGAACATCATCTACATAGTGAGGCAAAAATGCTCGGAGTAAAAGAGCATAGCGAAATGCTGACCAGGCAATTTCTGCTGAACTGCTATAAACCACAGCATCCGAACAGGAGCCTGCTCAATGAAAATCCGCCTCCCAAGAGAATAAGGAGTCATATCCGTAAGCACTATGATGAGATCCGGCATCATATTTTCTCGCCGTTTGATCTAAAGGTGCACCGGCGGGCCCTCAATCTCATCCACACAGAGTCGTTAAACTCCTTTGTCGGATCTCGTCCGACGAACGCCGTCCTACAGGGAGACAAGGGTCATGCTGGCCCAACTTCGTTCTGGATACTGTAACAGGTTAAACTCTTACCTATCCAGACTGAACCCTGACATGCCAAATGCTTGCCCGGCATGCGGCGTGTCTCCACATAACACTAACTATCTGTTCATCTGCTCAGCTGAGCATACTCTTCTAACAGCAATATCACTTTGGTCCAACCCTGTTGAAACCGCAAGGGTTCTTGGACTCCCGTTAGAAGAACTTAATGACAATGTTGGGTAAGGGAGGAGTTAATCTAGGCAGGTTAAATAGCCGCTACAACAACAACAACAAATGTTCCGCCGCCAACGCGTAAGGGTCCCTAAATCTTTCCAAGAACCCTTCTCTCGAATACTCCCAGAGCCGCCTCATCAGATGTTGTAAGTGTCCAAGCTTCAACACCACAAACCAGGACGGGTACGATAAGTGACTTATAAAATGTTATTTTGGTTCTTCGAGAGAGGAATTTACTTCTCAATTGCCTACTCCGTCCAAAGTAGCACTTGTTTGCAAGAGTCTAGAAAGAGTATACAACTCTAAAGAGGTTAAAAACTTATCTACGTAACTCTGCCGGACAGGTAATTAAAATATTGATATGTACATTATGCTTTACCATTGTTGAATATCCTAGTTATCCCTTCTTTTATACAATTAAGAAGCGGTTCGCGGTACATAAAAATGTGCCCGTTACAACACAAGAAGTAATTGAAAAATAGTGTCTTTAGCAAAGAAGATTAAAATTCGCTTTATAACTAATAATATTTGGTTAACTTGCACATAAATATATATAAGCGTAAATGTGTAAGAACTGAAGTATATAAGAAAGAAGAGATAAACTTTCACAAAAAAACTGGATTACCCACTAACTAATTAAAAAAATACAATACTAGCTGGTACGGAACTGCCCACGGGAGAAATGTAATATATCATGAGAGAAATTAATCGATTTAATCGGAATTTTCCTGTGAATTTCGATGAAGTCGATAGAAATCGCAAAGCTCGATTACAATTATTCCCCGCCGCCAGCTCCGCCAGAATAGTTGATAGACCCCAGTAAGTTTATTTTTAAATTTTAATAATGCCCAATGAAATAAATGGTAGACAAGAAATATATTACGGTAAGAACGGCATATGCACATATGAACAAACAGGCGCAGGCGAAGCCTCTAGGCATTGTGTGTCTCAAATTTCAGTTATCGATGCAAATTTTTTATCATCCCCCCTTCCCCAAATCCTGACTACGCCACTGCAGTATATCATATTGTACATGTGAAAATTGCGGCGATCTGATGCTAGGATTAAGAATGCACAGAAGACTGGCCCGATACGAAGTTATTTTATCATGCAATTTGTCAGCGCATTCGCGCTCTGGCACCCACGCCACTGTTGGCAGTAAAGGACTTTGTATACCTATGAACCAACAATACCACCAACAATAATGTCAGCTTAGAAATCCAGAACTACTCTTGCCAATAAATGTTAGTTTGGACTTTGACTGGCAATTGAGTAGCCGAACAAAAATCACGCTCTAAAAGTCGCTCATAATACCCGACGTTGTTGTTGTAGCGACTACTTAACCTGCCTAGGATGTCACCCCTCATCCAACACTGTCATCAGGCTCTTCTAACGGGAGTCCAAAAAACCTCGCGGCTTCAACAGGGGTGGACTAGAGTGAAATTGGTGTTAGAAGAGTGGGCTCAGTTGAAGATGACCACCGCTGATGAGTCGACCTTTGGAGTATTCGACAGAAATGTTCTTCGAAGGATTTAAGGCTTCTACGCGATGCCGGCGGGGTTTGCCGAAGAAGATTTAAAGATGAGTTGTCTGTTCTAAATGATCATTCAAACTTTTTATTATTAAAACTGAGCTGTAATTTTCAAGTTCAATGTCTAAATAGAAAATAAGAGGTGACTGACACTTTCTTCACGAGATGGCTCAAATCTTAGAGACGGTAATCCGACAATCACTTAATGAAAATATTACTTAATCGTCCATTTTTATGTATATAAGCTGATTACAATTTGTTTCTTATTTACTTATAGATTTCCATAAAACTCATCCATTTGTTATTTCCGGAAGCGTGGATCAGACCGTAAAAGTATGGGAGTGCCGTTAATTTCATTAAAAACAGAACCATGAAAACTCAGAAAATTTAATTTGCAAATAAAACTGGAAGGGCATGCATCATTTGGTATCTACATGTACATATGTAGCTCTTTAAATACGACGTAATATAATATAATGAAATCATTAACATATTATTTATTTTATTGCAAACAATATAGCAAATGCAGTGAGATCAATGCACATATGTTATATTTTAGCTACATAAGCTTACGATTAATAAATACACATAAGAGCCCGTTTCACACAAATTTTTTCTTTCAAATTGGCTTAAAATTTACTCGTATCTCGTTTTATATTTCTCGTATTTATTTACTAGTCTGGTGTTATTATATAGGAATAGATTTGTCATTCAGCTTATGTTTGGTAGAATTTGTAGGTGCTTTTTCCCTAACAGTCGAATAATTTTATATTATAATACTAGGTGGCTTCACCACGCGCTTAGTGTACATTAAAGCTGTACGCCACCGGAAAACGCTACCGATTTTTGTAATTTTCCGTTCGCGAGCTTTAGCATAATGTACTTATATTAGGCAGTGCCGGCTGTTTATGGTATACATCGAAACTTGGTCCGAAATGGTCGAACGAGGGAGCGATCGACGGGTATTAATGCCAGTATTAAGAATCCGAAAGGAGAGGTATATATTTCCTTAAAACGTTTCTAAGAACTATAGTTATATAGAAAAACTTGGAACCCGGTACCCAACTCCATTTATATGTTGTAAAAATTTAGATTTTCATAAACTTTTCAAAGCATGAATGCAAAGTAAAAATAAATTGCAATATAATACATTTGACGTGTTCGAAAATATTCCAATCCAAATATCTTAAATATGAAAACTTACTAAAAGAAAAACAAAGCAATATTCTTCTGAAAAACACCCTTTTGCTGAATGGGGTATGTTATACGTTCAATATTCAAGAAAATACAAAAAAAAATTTACCAACTTTCACTAGCATTTCATGCTATTGAGATCGTGTCCGAAATTTTCGATTTAAATAAAATACCGACTTCAGATTTATAATTTCAATGTGTGTCTATAGAAAAAGTACAAAAAGGAATGATCAACAAAAAGAATAAAAACATAATACTGACATTTGCATATTGCATTATCGAAGAAGTGAATTATATTCAACACACTCTCGCAATAAGCACGTCATGTTTAGTAGAAAATCCAAGTCTGCTCAAAAAATTCTCATGCTAACTTTTGGTAGTGATTTCATCATAACATCTTCCACCATATTTTGTGTTGTGCTGCAGCTCCAAATGGCCAGCTGCGACTGCTTGACGAACGAAATGATTCCTTGTGCGACCATGAGCACAGGGTCACTCGCCAAACATTGAACTCCTTTATTATCAACAAAAATCTTTATATCGACGCATTCTCGTAAACCGAGCTCAGTTAATAAACTTCGTAAGTAAATTGCCGTTTTCTAAGCTGACGTACTCCGCTTTCGTAAATGACAGTGCATTGCTTTTTCTTCCATGTGATTGCAGCACCGCTAAGCAAAAATACGTAGCCGGTATAGAAACGACGATCCCCAGTAAAACCTCCCCTATCTGCATCCGTGTACCAATCAGTGAATAATCCGTCTTACGGAACACTAATCCACTATATGCCAAGCCAGCAAGATATCTAAGAAATCTCTTTGCAGGCAACCAGTGACAGGTGGACGGGTTAGTAACGTACTGTGCTAACCGCGATACAGTGTTAGCTATGTCAGGTCTCGTTGCCACTGACAAATATATGAAATTTCCAATCAACTCTCAATAACGATCTACGTCGGACAACTTGTTTTTCGCATCTGAAAACTTGGCATTTGCCGAAGCAAAGAAGGCGTCATTACATGATTGCAATCTTCTATACGATACTGCTTCAATAAATTCATAACATAACCTGTTTGTCGCAAACCAATTTGGCCTCCAGTTTGGTTTATTTCCAGCAAAGTTCATGTCGGAATGCAATCAATGCATTCCTATTCACATTCCATTTTTTGGAATAAGGAATGCAAATTTGCAATCCTGACTCCTTTTGTTATTCCAGAATAATTATTCCTTTTGCATTCCTCATGTGGAATAAAAAAATTTAAAAGCATTCTGCATGTAAATAATGAATTTAGAAAGCGATCTTTAGGTAAAAAGTATGTTTTTAGCAGTTTCGAATTGAAAATATGTCTTGCACTAATAGCCAAAGTGACGAATCTCTAGATATTCTATTTTTTGTTTAAAGTATAGGATTGATTGAGTTTCCGCTGGGTTTAGGATTGCCTATTCATCATTTCGGTTAGATGATTTTACTTTCAGATATTTATTTTTAAATTTATTACTCGATTATTTTCTTCTGAAATGTGCAGTAGATCTACTGCAACTGCAGTGGCTTTCGCAGATAAATTTTGGCTCGCGCAAGTTAAAATCGGTTAAAATGTATGTCATTGTTCGGCCGGGGTGCGTCGGAAAACGAAAGTGGGTGGCGCACCGAACAAAACAAAATGGGGAATGTTTTGCTAAGTCTCCACATTTTCAAATTGCAACTACAGACACAGTTTATCGTGAATTTTGACAAGTTATATACCGTAAGAGAGCTAAAAGTGTCAGCTTTCCAACGGTGTATCGCTTGTTGAGATAGCTTGAACGGTTGCAGAATTATAAACAAAACAAAAATGGGAATGTTTTGCTAAGTCTCCACATTTTCAAATTGCAACTACAGACACAGTTTATCGTGAATTTTGACAAGTTATATACCGTAAGAGAGCTAAAAGTGTCAGCTTTCCAACGGTGTATCGCTTGTTGAGATAGCTTGAACGGTTGCAGAATTATAAACAAAACAAAAATGGGAATGTTTTGCTAAGTCTCCACATTTTCAAATTGCAACTACAGACACAGTTTAACGTGAATTTTGACAAGTTATATACCGTAAGAGAGCTAAAAGTGTCAGCTTTCCAACGGTGTATCGCTTGTTGAGATAGCTTGAACGGTTGCAGAATTATAAACAAAACAAAAATGGGAATGTTTTGCTAAGTCTCCACATTTTCAAATTGCAACTACAGACACAGTTTATCGTGAATTTTGACAAGTTATATACCGTAAGAGAGCTAAAAGTGTCAGCTTTCCAACGGTGTATCGCTTGTTGAGATAGCTTGAACGGTTGCAGAACTATAAACAAAACAAAAATGGGAATGTAAGAAAGCTAAAAGTGTCAGCTTTCCAACGGTGTATCGCTTGTTGAGATAGCTTGACCGTTGCAGAATTATAAACAAAACAAAAATGTGAATGTTTTGCTAAGTCTCCACATTTTCAAATTGCAACTACAGACACAGTTTAACGTGAATTTTGACAAGTTATATACCGTAAGAGAGCTAAAAGTGTCAGCTTTCCAACGGTGTATCGCTTGTTGAGATAGCTTGAACGGTTGCAGAATTATAAACAAAACAAAAATGGGAATGTTTTGCTAAGTCTCCACATTTTCAAATTGCAACTACAGACACAGTTTATCGTGAATTTTGACAAGTTATATACCGTAAGAGAGCTAAAAGTGTCAGCTTTCCAACGGTGTATCGCTTGTTGAGATAGCTTGAACGGTTGCAGAATTATAAACAAAACAAAAATGGGAATGTTTTGCTAAGTCTCCACATTTTCAAATTGCAACTACAGACACAGTTTATCGTGAATTTTGACAAGTTATATACCGTAAGAGAGCTAAAAGTGTCAGCTTTCCAACGGTGTATCGCTTGTTGAGATAGCTTGAACGGTTGCAGAATTATAAACAAAACAAAAATGGGAATGTTTTGCTAAGTCTCCACATTTTCAAATTGCAACTACAGACACAGTTTAACGTGAATTTTGACAAGTTATATACCGTAAGAGAGCTAAAAGTGTCAGCTTTCCAACGGTGTATCGCTTGTTGAGATAGCTTGAACGGTTGCAGAATTATAAACAAAACAAAAATGGGAATGTTTTGCTAAGTCTCCACATTTTCAAATTGCAACTACAGACACAGTTTATCGTGAATTTTGACAAGTTATATACCGTAAGAGAGCTAAAAGTGTCAGCTTTCCAACGGTGTATCGCTTGTTGAGATAGCTTGAACGGTTGCAGAACTATAAACAAAACAAAAATGGGAATGTAAGAAAGCTAAAAGTGTCAGCTTTCCAACGGTGTATCGCTTGTTGAGATAGCTTGAACGGTTGCAGAATTATAAACAAAACAAAAATGGGAATGTTTTGCTAAGTCTCCACATTTTCAAATTGCAACTACAGACACAGTTTAACGTGAATTTTGACAAGTTATATACCGTAAGAGAGCTAAAAGTGTCAGCTTTCCAACGGTGTATCGCTTGTTGAGATAGCTTGAACGGTTGCAGAACTATAAACAAAACAAAAATGGGAATGTAAGAAAGCTAAAAGTGTCAGCTTTCCAACGGTGTATCGCTTGTTGAGATAGCTTGTACGGTTGCAGAATTATAAACAAAACAAAAATGGGAATGTTTTGCTAAGTCTCCACATTTTCAAATTGCAACTACAGACACAGTTTATCGTGAATTTTGACAAGTTATATACCGTAAGAGAGCTAAAAGTGTCAGCTTTCCAACGGTGTATCGCTTGTTGAGATAGCTTGAACGGTTGCAGAATTATAAACAAAACAAAAATGGGAATGTTTTGCTAAGTCTCCACATTTTCAAATTGCAACTACAGACACAGTTTATCGTGAATTTTGACAAGTTATATACCGTAATAGAGCTAAAAGTGTCAGCTTTCCAACGGTGTATCGCTTGTTGAGATAGCTTGAACGGTTGCAGAATTATAAACAAAACAAAAATGGGAATGTTTTGCTAAGTCTCCACATTTTCAAATTGCAACTACAGACACAGTTTATCGTGAATTTTGACAAGTTATATACCGTAAGAGAGCTAAAAGTGTCAGCTTTCCAACGGTGTATCGCTTGTTGAGATAGCTTGAACGGTTGCAGAACTATAAACAAAACAAAAATGGGAATGTAAGAAAGCTAAAAGTGTCAGCTTTCCAACGGTGTATCGCTTGTTGAGATAGCTTGAACGGTTGCAGAATTATAAACAAAACAAAAATGGGAATGTTTTGCTAAGTCTCCACATTTTCAAATTGCAACTACAGACACAGTTTAACGTGAATTTTGACAAGTTATATACCGTAAGAGAGCTAAAAGTGTCAGCTTTCCAACGGTGTATCGCTTGTTGAGATAGCTTGAACGGTTGCAGAACTATAAACAAAACAAAAATGGGAATGTAAGAAAGCTAAAAGTGTCAGCTTTCCAACGGTGTATCGCTTGTTGAGATAGCTTGTACGGTTGCAGAATTATAAACAAAACAAAAATGGGAATGTTTTGCTAAGTCTCCACATTTTCAAATTGCAACTACAGACACAGTTTATCGTGAATTTTGACAAGTTATATACCGTAAGAGAGCTAAAAGTGTCAGCTTTCCAACGGTGTATCGCTTGTTGAGATAGCTTGAACGGTTGCAGAACTATAAACAAAACAAAAATGGGAATGTAAGAAAGCTAAAAGTGTCAGCTTTCCAACGGTGTATCGCTTGTTGAGATAGCTTGAACGGTTGCAGAATTATAAACAAAACAAAAATGGGAATGTTTTGCTAAGTCTCCACATTTTCAAATTGCAACTACAGACACAGTTTATCGTGAATTTTGACAAGTTATATACCGTAAGAGAGCTAAAAGTGTCAGCTTTCCAACGGTGTATCGCTTGTTGAGATAGCTTGAACGGTTGCAGAACTATAAACAAAACAAAAATGGGAATGTAAGAAAGCTAAAAGTGTCAGCTTTCCAACGGTGTATCGCTTGTTGAGATAGCTTGTACGGTTGCAGAATTATAAACAAAACAAAAATGGGAATGTTTTGCTAAGTCTCCACATTTTCAAATTGCAACTACAGACACAGTTTAACGTGAATTTTGACAAGTTATATACCGTAAGAGAGCTAAAAGTGTCAGCTTTCCAACGGTGTATCGCTTGTTGAGATAGCTTGAACGGTTGCAGAATTATAAACAAAACAAAAATGGGAATGTTTTGCTAAGTCTCCACATTTTCAAATTGCAACTACAGACACCGTTTATCGTGAATTTTGACAAGTTATATACCGTAAGAGAGCTAAAAGTGTCAGCTTTCCAACGGTGTATCGCTTGTTGAGATAGCTTGAACGGTTGCAGAACTATAAACAAAACAAAAATGGGAATGTAAGAAAGCTAAAAGTGTCAGCTTTCCAACGGTGTATCGCTTGTTGAGATAGCTTGAACGGTTGCAGAATTATAAACAAAACAAAAATGGGAATGTTTTGCTAAGTCTCCACATTTTCAAATTGCAACTACAGACACAGTTTATCGTGAATTTTGACAAGTTATATACCGTAAGAGAGCTAAAAGTGTCAGCTTTCCAACGGTGTATCGCTTGTTGAGATAGCTTGAATGGTTGCAGAACTATAAACAAAACAAAAATGGGAATGTAAGAAAGCTAAAAGTGTCAGCTTTCCAACGGTGTATCGCTTGTTGAGATAGCTTGAACGGTTGCAGAATTATAAACAAAACAAAAATGGGAATGTTTTGCTAAGTCTCCACATTTTCAAATTGCAACTACAGACACAGTTTATCGTGAATTTTGACAAGTTATATACCGTAAGAGAGCTAAAAGTGTCAGCTTTCCAACGGTGTATCGCTTGTTGAGATAGCTTGAATGGTTGCAGAACTATAAACAAAACAAAAATGGGAATGTAAGAAAGCTAAAAGTGTCAGCTTTCCAACGGTGTATCGCTTGTTGAGATAGCTTGAACGGTTGCAGAATTATAAACAAAACAAAAATGGGAATGTTTTGCTAAGTCTCCACATTTTCAAATTGCAACTACAGACACAGTTTAACGTGAATTTTGACAAGTTATATACCGTAAGAGAGCTAAAAGTGTCCGCTTTCCAACGGTGTATCGCTTGTTGAGATAGCTTGAACGGTTGCAGAACTATAAACAAAACAAAAATGGGAATGTAAGAAAGCTAAAAGTGTCAGCTTTCCAACGGTGTATCGCTTGTTGAGATAGCTTGAACGGTTGCAGAATTATAAACAAAACAAAAATGGGAATGTTTTGCTAAGTCTCCACATTTTCAAATTGCAACTACAGACACAGTTTAACGTGAATTTTGACAAGTTATATACCGTAAGAGAGCTAAAAGTGTCAGCTTTCCAACGGTGTATCGCTTGTTGAGATAGCTTGAACGGTTGCAGAATTATAAACAAAACAAAAATGGGAATGTTTTGCTAAGTCTCCACATTTTCAAATTGCAACTACAGACACAGTTTATCGTGAATTTTGACAAGTTATATACCGTAAGAGAGCTAAAAGTGTCAGCTTTCCAACGGTGTATCGCTTGTTGAGATAGCTTGAACGGTTGCAGAACTATAAACAAAACAAAAATGGGAATGTAAGAAAGCTAAAAGTGTCAGCTTTCCAACGGTGTATCGCTTGTTGAGATAGCTTGAACGGTTGCAGAATTATAAACAAAACAAAAATGGGAATGTTTTGCTAAGTCTCCACATTTTCAAATTGCAACTACAGACACAGTTTAACGTGAATTTTGACAAGTTATATACCGTAAGAGAGCTAAAAGTGTCAGCTTTCCAACGGTGTATCGCTTGTTGAGATAGCTTGAACGGTTGCAGAACTATAAACAAAACAAAAATGGGAATGTAAGAAAGCTAAAAGTGTCAGCTTTCCAACGGTGTATCGCTTGTTGAGATAGCTTGAACGGTTGCAGAATTATAAACAAAACAAAAATGGGAATGTTTTGCTAAGTCTCCACATTTTCAAATTGCAACTACAGACACAGTTTAACGTGAATTTTGACAAGTTATATACCGTAAGAGAGCTAAAAGTGTCAGCTTTCCAACGGTGTATCGCTTGTTGAGATAGCTTGAACGGTTGCAGAATTATAAACAAAACAAAAATGGGAATGTTTTGCTAAGTCTCCACATTTTCAAATTGCAACTACAGACACAGTTTATCGTGAATTTTGACAAGTTATATACCGTAAGAGAGCTAAAAGTGTCAGCTTTCCAACGGTGTATCGCTTGTTGAGATAGCTTGAACGGTTGCAGAACTATAAACAAAACAAAAATGGGAATGTAAGAAAGCTAAAAGTGTCAGCTTTCCAACGGTGTATCGCTTGTTGAGATAGCTTGAACGGTTGCAGAATTATAAACAAAACAAAAATGGGAATGTTTTGCTAAGTCTCCACATTTTCAAATTGCAACTACAGACACAGTTTAACGTGAATTTTGACAAGTTATATACCGTAAGAGAGCTAAAAGTGTCAGCTTTCCAACGGTGTATCGCTTGTTGAGATAGCTTGAACGGTTGCAGAATTATAAACAAAACAAAAATGGGAATGTTTTGCTAAGTCTCCACATTTTCAAATTGCAACTACAGACACAGTTTATCGTGAATTTTGACAAGTTATATACCGTAAGAGAGCTAAAAGTGTCAGCTTTCCAACGGTGTATCGCTTGTTGAGATAGCTTGAACGGTTGCAGAATTATAAACAAAACAAAAATGGGAATGTTTTGCTAAGTCTCCACATTTTCAAATTGCAACTACAGACACAGTTTAACGTGAATTTTGACAAGTTATATACCGTAAGAGAGCTAAAAGTGTCAGCTTTCCAACGGTGTATCGCTTGTTGAGATAGCTTGAACGGTTGCAGAACTATAAACAAAACAAAAATGGGAATGTAAGAAAGCTAAAAGTGTCAGCTTTCCAACGGTGTATCGCTTGTTGAGATAGCTTGAACGGTTGCAGAACTATAAACAAAACAAAAATGGGAATGTAAGAAAGCTAAAAGTGTCAGCTTTCCAACGGTGTATCGCTTGTTGAGATAGCTTGAACGGTTGCAGAATTATAAACAAAACAAAAATGGGAATGTTTTGCTAAGTCTCCACATTTTCAAATTGCAACTACAGACACAGTTTAACGTGAATTTTGACAAGTTATATACCGTAAGAGAGCTAAAAGTGTCAGCTTTCCAACGGTGTATCGCTTGTTGAGATAGCTTGAACGGTTGCAGAACTATAAACAAAACAAAAATGGGAATGTAAGAAAGCTAAAAGTGTCAGCTTTCCAACGGTGTATCGCTTGTTGAGATAGCTTGAACGGTTGCAGAATTATAAACAAAACAAAAATGGGAATGTTTTGCTAAGTCTCCACATTTTCAAATTGCAACTACAGACACAGTTTAACGTGAATTTTGACAAGTTATATACCGTAAGAGAGCTAAAAGTGTCAGCTTTCCAACGGTGTATCGCTTGTTGAGATAGCTTGAACGGTTGCAGAATTATAAACAAAACAAAAATGGGAATGTTTTGCTAAGTCTCCACATTTTCAAATTGCAACTACAGACACAGTTTATCGTGAATTTTGACAAGTTATATACCGTAAGAGAGCTAAAAGTGTCAGCTTTCCAACGGTGTATCGCTTGTTGAGATAGCTTGAACGGTTGCAGAACTATAAACAAAACAAAAATGGGAATGTAAGAAAGCTAAAAGTGTCAGCTTTCCAACGGTGTATCGCTTGTTGAGATAGCTTGAACGGTTGCAGAATTATAAACAAAACAAAAATGGGAATGTTTTGCTAAGTCTCCACATTTTCAAATTGCAACTACAGACACAGTTTAACGTGAATTTTGACAAGTTATATACCGTAAGAGAGCTAAAAGTGTCAGCTTTCCAACGGTGTATCGCTTGTTGAGATAGCTTGAACGGTTGCAGAATTATAAACAAAACAAAAATGGGAATGTTTTGCTAAGTCTCCACATTTTCAAATTGCAACTACAGACACAGTTTATCGTGAATTTTGACAAGTTATATACCGTAAGAGAGCTAAAAGTGTCAGCTTTCCAACGGTGTATCGCTTGTTGAGATAGCTTGAACGGTTGCAGAATTATAAACAAAACAAAAATGGGAATGTTTTGCTAAGTCTCCACATTTTCAAATTGCAACTACAGACACAGTTTAACGTGAATTTTGACAAGTTATATACCGTAAGAGAGCTAAAAGTGTCAGCTTTCCAACGGTGTATCGCTTGTTGAGATAGCTTGAACGGTTGCAGAATTATAAACAAAACAAAAATGGGAATGTAAGAAAGCTAAAAGTGTCAGCTTTCCAACGGTGTATCGCTTGTTGAGATAGCTTGAACGGTTGCAGAATTATAAACAAAATAAAAATGGGAATGTTTTGCTAAGTCTCCACATTTTCAAATTGCAACTACAGACACAGTTTATCGTGAATTTTGACAAGTTATATACCGTAAGAGAGCTAAAAGTGTCAGCTTTCCAACGGTGTATCGCTTGTTGAGATAGCTTGAACCGTTGCAGAACTATAAACTAAACAAAAATGGGAATGTAAGAAAGCTAAAAGTGTCAGCTTTCCAACGGTGTATCGCTTGTTGAGATAGCTTGAACGGTTGCAGAATTATAAACAAAACAAAAATGGGAATGTTTTGCTAAGTCTCCACATTTTCAAATTGCAACTACAGACACAGTTTAACGTGAATTTTGACAAGTTATATACCGTAAGAGAGCTAAAAGTGTCAGCTTTCCAACGGTGTATCGCTTGTTGAGATAGCTTGAACGGTTGCAGAATTATAAACAAAACAAAAATGGGAATGTAAGAAAGCTAAAAGTGTCAGCTTTCCAACGGTGTATCGCTTGTTGAGATAGCTTGAACGGTTGCAGAATTATAAACAAAATAAAAATGGGAATGTTTTGCTAAGTCTCCACATTTTCAAATTGCAACTACAGACACAGTTTATCGTGAATTTTGACAAGTTATATACCGTAAGAGAGCTAAAAGTGTCAGCTTTCCAACGGTGTATCGCTTGTTGAGATAGCTTGAACGGTTGCAGAACTATAAACTAAACAAAAATGGGAATGTAAGAAAGCTAAAAGTGTCAGCTTTCCAACGGTGTATCGCTTGTTGAGATAGCTTGAACGGTTTGGCAGAATTATAAACAAAACAAAAATGGGAATGTTTTGCTAAGTCTCCACATTTTCAAATTGCAACTACAGACACAGTTTAACGTGAATTTTGACAAGTTATATACCGTAAGAGAGCTAAAAGTGTCAGCTTTCCAACGGTGTATCGCTTGTTGAGATAGCTTGAACGGTTGCAGAATTATAAACAAAACAAAAATGGGAATGTTTTGCTAAGTCTCCACATTTTCAAATTGCAACTACAGACACAGTTTATCGTGAATTTTGACAAGTTATATACCGTAAGAGAGCTAAAAGTGTCAGCTTTCCAACGGTGTATCGCTTGTTGAGATAGCTTGAACGGTTGCAGAACTATAAACAAAACAAAAATGGGAATGTAAGAAAGCTAAAAGTGTCAGCTTTCCAACGGTGTATCGCTTGTTGAGATAGCTTGAACGGTTGCAGAATTATAAACAAAACAAAAATGGGAATGTTTTGCTAAGTCTCCACATTTTCAAATTGCAACTACAGACACAGTTTAACGTGAATTTTGACAAGTTATATACCGTAAGAGAGCTAAAAGTGTCAGCTTTCTAACGGTGTATCGCTTGTTGAGATAGCTTGAACGGTTGCAGAATTATAAACAAAACAAAAATGGGAATGTTTTGCTAAGTCTCCACATTTTCAAATTGCAACTACAGACACAGTTTATCGTGAATTTTGACAAGTTATATACCGTAAGAGAGCTAAAAGTGTCAGCTTTCCAACGGTGTATCGCTTGTTGAGATAGCTTGAACGGTTGCAGAATTATAAACAAAACAAAAATGGGAATGTTTTGCTAAGTCTCCACATTTTCAAATTGCAACTACAGACACAGTTTATCGTGAATTTTGACAAGTTATATACCGTAAGAGAGCTAAAAGTGTCAGCTTTCCAACGGTGTATCGCTTGTTGAGATAGCTTGAACGGTTGCAGAATTATAAACAAAACAAAAATGGGAATGTTTTGCTAAGTCTCCACATTTTCAAATTGCAACTACAGACACAGTTTATCGTGAATTTTGACAAGTTATATACCGTAAAAGAGCTAAAAGTGTCAGCTTTCCAACGGTGTATCGCTTGTTGAGATAGCTTGAACGGTTGCAGAATTATAAACAAAACAAAAATGGGAATGTTTTGCTAAGTCTCCACATTTTCAAATTGCAACTACAGACACAGTTTAACGTGAATTTTGACAAGTTATATACCGTAAGAGAGCTAAAAGTGTCAGCTTTCTAACGGTGTATCGCTTGTTGAGATAGCTTGAACGGTTGCAGAATTATAAACAAAACAAAAATGGGAATGTTTTGCTAAGTCTCCACATTTTCAAATTGCAACTACAGACACAGTTTATCGTGAATTTTGACAAGTTATATACCGTAAGAGAGCTAAAAGTGTCAGCTTTCCAACGGTGTATCGCTTGTTGAGATAGCTTGAACGGTTGCAGAATTATAAACAAAACAAAAATGGGAATGTTTTGCTAAGTCTCCACATTTTCAAATTGCAACTACAGACACAGTTTATCGTGAATTTTGACAAGTTATATACCGTAAGAGAGCTAAAAGTGTCAGCTTTCTAACGGTGTATCGCTTGTTGAGATAGCTTGAACGGTTGCAGAATTATAAACAAAACAAAAATGGGAATGTTTTGCTAAGTCTCCACATTTTCAAATTGCAACTACAGACACAGTTTATCGTGAATTTTGACAAGTTATATACCGTAAGAGAGCTAAAAGTGTCAGCTTTCCAACGGTGTATCGCTTGTTGAGATAGCTTGAACGGTTGCAGAACTATAAACAAAACAAAAATGGGAATGTAAGAAAGCTAAAAGTGTCAGCTTTCCAACGGTGTATCGCTTGTTGAGATAGCTTGAACGGTTGCAGAATTATAAACAAAACAAAAATGGGAATGTTTTGCTAAGTCTCCACATTTTCAAATTGCAACTACAGACACAGTTTAACGTGAATTTTGACAAGTTATATACCGTAAGAGAGCTAAAAGTGTCAGCTTTCCAACGGTGTATCGCTTGTTGAGATAGCTTGAACGGTTGCAGAATTATAAACAAAACAAAAATGGGAATGTTTTGCTAAGTCTCCACATTTTCAAATTGCAACTACAGACACAGTTTATCGTGAATTTTGACAAGTTATATACCGTAAGAGAGCTAAAAGTGTCAGCTTTCCAACGGTGTATCGCTTGTTGAGATAGCTTGAACGGTTGCAGAATTATAAACAAAACAAAAATGGGAATGTTTTGCTAAGTCTCCACATTTTCAAATTGCAACTACAGACACAGTTTATCGTGAATTTTGACAAGTTATATACCGTAAGAGAGCTAAAAGTGTCAGCTTTCTAACGGTGTATCGCTTGTTGAGATAGCTTGAACGGTTGCAGAATTATAAACAAAACAAAAATGGGAATGTTTTGCTAAGTCTCCACATTTTCAAATTGCAACTACAGACACAGTTTATCGTGAATTTTGACAAGTTATATACCGTAAGAGAGCTAAAAGTGTCAGCTTTCCAACGGTGTATCGCTTGTTGAGATAGCTTGAACGGTTGCAGAACTATAAACAAAACAAAAATGGGAATGTAAGAAAGCTAAAAGTGTCAGCTTTCCAACGGTGTATCGCTTGTTGAGATAGCTTGAACGGTTGCAGAATTATAAACAAAACAAAAATGGGAATGTTTTGCTAAGTCTCCACATTTTCAAATTGCAACTACAGACACAGTTTAACGTGAATTTTGACAAGTTATATACCGTAAGAGAGCTAAAAGTGTCAGCTTTCCAACGGTGTATCGCTTGTTGAGATAGCTTGAACGGTTGCAGAATTATAAACAAAACAAAAATGGGAATGTTTTGCTAAGTCTCCACATTTTCAAATTGCAACTACAGACACAGTTTATCGTGAATTTTGACAAGTTATATACCGTAAGAGAGCTAAAAGTGTCAGCTTTCCAACGGTGTATCGCTTGTTGAGATAGCTTGAACGGTTGCAGAATTATAAACAAAACAAAAATGGGAATGTTTTGCTAAGTCTCCACATTTTCAAATTGCAACTACAGACACAGTTTAACGTGAATTTTGACAAGTTATATACCGTAAGAGAGCTAAAAGTGTCAGCTTTCCAACGGTGTATCGCTTGTTGAGATAGCTTGAACGGTTGCAGAATTATAAACAAAACAAAAATGGGAATGTAAGAAAGCTAAAAGTGTCAGCTTTCCAACGGTGTATCGCTTGTTGAGATAGCTTGAACGGTTGCAGAATTATAAACAAAATAAAAATGGGAATGTTTTGCTAAGTCTCCACATTTTCAAATTGCAACTACAGACACAGTTTATCGTGAATTTTGACAAGTTATATACCGTAAGAGAGCTAAAAGTGTCAGCTTTCCAACGGTGTATCGCTTGTTGAGATAGCTTGAACGGTTGCAGAACTATAAACTAAACAAAAATGGGAATGTAAGAAAGCTAAAAGTGTCAGCTTTCCAACGGTGTATCGCTTGTTGAGATAGCTTGAACGGTTGCAGAATTATAAACAAAACAAAAATGGGAATGTTTTGCTAAGTCTCCACATTTTCAAATTGCAACTACAGACACAGTTTAACGTGAATTTTGACAAGTTATATACCGTAAGAGAGCTAAAAGTGTCAGCTTTCCAACGGTGTATCGCTTGTTGAGATAGCTTGAACGGTTGCAGAATTATAAACAAAACAAAAATGGGAATGTTTTGCTAAGTCTCCACATTTTCAAATTGCAACTACAGACACAGTTTATCGTGAATTTTGACAAGTTATATACCGTAAGAGAGCTAAAAGTGTCAGCTTTCCAACAGTGTATCGCTTGTTGAGATAGCTTGAACGGTTGCAGAACTATAAACAAAACAAAAATGGGAATGTAAGAAAGCTAAAAGTGTCAGCTTTCCAACGGTGTATCGCTTGTTGAGATAGCTTGAACGGTTGCAGAATTATAAACAAAACAAAAATGGGAATGTTTTGCTAAGTCTCCACATTTTCAAATTGCAACTACAGACACAGTTTAACGTGAATTTTGACAAGTTATATACCGTAAGAGAGCTAAAAGTGTCAGCTTTCTAACGGTGTATCGCTTGTTGAGATAGCTTGAACGGTTGCAGAATTATAAACAAAACAAAAATGGGAATGTTTTGCTAAGTCTCCACATTTTCAAATTGCAACTACAGACACAGTTTATCGTGAATTTTGACAAGTTATATACCGTAAGAGAGCTAAAAGTGTCAGCTTTCCAACGGTGTATCGCTTGTTGAGATAGCTTGAACGGTTGCAGAATTATAAACAAAACAAAAATGGGAATGTTTTGCTAAGTCTCCACATTTTCAAATTGCAACTACAGACACAGTTTATCGTGAATTTTGACAAGTTATATACCGTAAGAGAGCTAAAAGTGTCAGCTTTCCAACGGTGTATCGCTTGTTGAGATAGCTTGAACGGTTGCAGAATTATAAACAAAACAAAAATGGGAATGTTTTGCTAAGTCTCCACATTTTCAAATTGCAACTACAGACACAGTTTATCGTGAATTTTGACAAGTTATATACCGTAAAAGAGCTAAAAGTGTCAGCTTTCCAACGGTGTATCGCTTGTTGAGATAGCTTGAACGGTTGCAGAATTATAAACAAAACAAAAATGGGAATGTTTTGCTAAGTCTCCACATTTTCAAATTGCAACTACAGACACAGTTTAACGTGAATTTTGACAAGTTATATACCGTAAGAGAGCTAAAAGTGTCAGCTTTCTAACGGTGTATCGCTTGTTGAGATAGCTTGAACGGTTGCAGAATTATAAACAAAACAAAAATGGGAATGTTTTGCTAAGTCTCCACATTTTCAAATTGCAACTACAGACACAGTTTATCGTGAATTTTGACAAGTTATATACCGTAAGAGAGCTAAAAGTGTCAGCTTTCCAACGGTGTATCGCTTGTTGAGATAGCTTGAACGGTTGCAGAATTATAAACAAAACAAAAATGGGAATGTTTTGCTAAGTCTCCACATTTTCAAATTGCAACTACAGACACAGTTTATCGTGAATTTTGACAAGTTATATACCGTAAGAGAGCTAAAAGTGTCAGCTTTCCAACGGTGTATCGCTTGTTGAGATAGCTTGAACGGTTGCAGAATTATAAACAAAACAAAAATGGGAATGTTTTGCTAAGTCTCCACATTTTCAAATTGCAACTACAGACACAGTTTAACGTGAATTTTGACAAGTTATATACCGTAAGAGAGCTAAAAGTGTCAGCTTTCCAACGGTGTATCGCTTGTTGAGATAGCTTGAACGGTTGCAGAACTATAAACAAAACAAAAATGGGAATGTAAGAAAGCTAAAAGTGTCAGCTTTCCAACGGTGTATCGCTTGTTGAGATAGCTTGAACGGTTGCAGAATTATAAACAAAACAAAAATGGGAATGTTTTGCTAAGTCTCCACATTTTCAAATTGCAACTACAGACACAGTTTAACGTGAATTTTGACAAGTTATATACCGTAAGAGAGCTAAAAGTGTCAGCTTTCCAACGGTGTATCGCTTGTTGAGATAGCTTGAACGGTTGCAGAATTATAAACAAAACAAAAATGGGAATGTTTTGCTAAGTCTCCACATTTTCAAATTGCAACTACAGACACAGTTTATCGTGAATTTTGACAAGTTATATACCGTAAGAGAGCTAAAAGTGTCAGCTTTCCAACGGTGTATCGCTTGTTGAGATAGCTTGAACGGTTGCAGAATTATAAACAAAACAAAAATGGGAATGTTTTGCTAAGTCTCCACATTTTCAAATTGCAACTACAGACACAGTTTATCGTGAATTTTGACAAGTTATATACCGTAAAAGAGCTAAAAGTGTCAGCTTTCCAACGGTGTATCGCTTGTTGAGATAGCTTGAACGGTTGCAGAATTATAAACAAAACAAAAATGGGAATGTTTTGCTAAGTCTCCACATTTTCAAATTGCAACTACAGACACAGTTTATCGTGAATTTTGACAAGTTATATACCGTAAGAGAGCTAAAAGTGTCAGCTTTCCAACGGTGTATCGCTTGTTGAGATAGCTTGAACGGTTGCAGAACTATAAACAAAACAAAAATGGGAATGTAAGAAAGCTAAAAGTGTCAGCTTTCCAACGGTGTATCGCTTGTTGAGATAGCTTGAACGGTTGCAGAATTATAAACAAAACAAAAATGGGAATGTTTTGCAAGTCTCCACATTTTCAAATTGCAACTACAGACACAGTTTATCGTGAATTTTGACAAGTTATATACCGTAAGAGAGCTAAAAGTGTCAGCTTTCCAACGGTGTATCGCTTGTTGAGATAGCTTGAACGGTTGCAGAACTATAAACAAAACAAAAATGGGAATGTAAGAAAGCTAAAAGTGTCAGCTTTCCAACGGTGTATCGCTTGTTGAGATAGCTTGAACGGTTGCAGAATTATAAACAAAACAAAAATGGGAATGTTTTGCTAAGTCTCCACATTTTCAAATTGCAACTACAGACACAGTTTAACGTGAATTTTGACAAGTTATATACCGTAAGAGAGCTAAAAGTGTCAGCTTTCCAACGGTGTATCGCTTGTTGAGATAGCTTGAACGGTTGCAGAATTATAAACAAAACAAAAATGGGAATGTTTTGCTAAGTCTCCACATTTTCAAATTGCAACTACAGACACAGTTTATCGTGAATTTTGACAAGTTATATACCGTAAGAGAGCTAAAAGTGTCAGCTTTCCAACGGTGTATCGCTTGTTGAGATAGCTTGAACGGTTGCAGAACTATAAACAAAACAAAAATGGGAATGTAAGAAAGCTAAAAGTGTCAGCTTTCCAACGGTGTATCGCTTGTTGAGATAGCTTGAACGGTTGCAGAATTATAAACAAAACAAAAATGGGAATGTTTTGCAAGTCTCCACATTTTCAAATTGCAACTACAGACACAGTTTATCGTGAATTTTGACAAGTTATATACCGTAAGAGAGCTAAAAGTGTCAGCTTTCCAACGGTGTATCGCTTGTTGAGATATCTTGAACGGTTGCAGAACTATAAACAAAACAAAAATGGGAATGTAAGAAAGCTAAAAGTGTCAGCTTTCCAACGGTGTATCGCTTGTTGAGATAGCTTGAACGGTTGCAGAATTATAAACAAAACAAAAATGGGAATGTTTTGCTAAGTCTCCACATTTTCAAATTGCAACTACAGACACAGTTTTAACGTGAATTTTGACAAGTTAATATACCGTAAGAGAGCTAAAAGTGTCAGCTTTCTAACGGTGTATCGCTTGTTGAGATAGCTTGAACGGTTGCAGAATTATAAACAAAACAAAAATGGGAATGTTTTGCTAAGTCTCCACATTTTCAAATTGCAACTACAGGACACAGTTTATCGTGAATTTTGACAAGTTATATACCGTAAGAGAGCTAAAAGTGTCAGCTTTCCAACGGGTGTATCGCTTGTTGAGATAGCTTGAACGGTTGCAGAATTATAAACAAAACAAAAATGGGAATGTTTTGCTAAGTCTCCACATTTTCAAATTGCAACTACAGACACAGTTTATCGTGAATTTTGACAAGTTATATACCGTAAGAGAGCTAAAAGTGTCAGCTTTCCAACGGTGTATCGCTTGTTGAGATAGCTTGAACGGTTGCAGAATTATAAACAAAACAAAAATGGGAATGTTTTGCTAAGTCTCCACATTTTCAAATTGCAACTACAGACACAGTTTAACGTGAATTTTGACAAGTTATATACCGTAAGAGAGCTAAAAGTGTCAGCTTTCTAACGGTGTATCGCTTGTTGAGATAGCTTGAACGGTTGCAGAATTATAAACAAAACAAAAATGGGAATGTTTTGCTAAGTCTCCACATTTTCAAATTGCAACTACAGACACAGTTTATCGTGAATTTTGACAAGTTATATACCGTAAGAGAGCTAAAAGTGTCAGCTTTCCAACGGTGTATCGCTTGTTGAGATAGCTTGAACGGTTGCAGAATTATAAACAAAACAAAAATGGGAATGTTTTGCTAAGTCTCCACATTTTCAAATTGCAACTACAGACACAGTTTATCGTGAATTTTGACAAGTTATATACCGTAAGAGAGCTAAAAGTGTCAGCTTTCCAACGGTGTATCGCTTGTTGAGATAGCTTGAACGGTTGCAGAATTATAAACAAAACAAAAATGGGAATGTTTTGCTAAGTCTCCACATTTTCAAATTGCAACTACAGACACAGTTTAACGTGAATTTTGACAAGTTATATACCGTAAGAGAGCTAAAAGTGTCAGCTTTCCAACGGTGTATCGCTTGTTGAGATAGCTTGAACGGTTGCAGAACTATAAACAAAACAAAAATGGGAATGTAAGAAAGCTAAAAGTGTCAGCTTTCCAACGGTGTATCGCTTGTTGAGATAGCTTGAACGGTTGCAGAATTATAAACAAAACAAAAATGGGAATGTTTTGCTAAGTCTCCACATTTTCAAATTGCAACTACAGACACAGTTTAACGTGAATTTTGACAAGTTATATACCGTAAGAGAGCTAAAAGTGTCAGCTTTCCAACGGTGTATCGCTTGTTGAGATAGCTTGAACGGTTGCAGAATTATAAACAAAACAAAAATGGGAATGTTTTGCTAAGTCTCCACATTTTCAAATTGCAACTACAGACACAGTTTATCGTGAATTTTGACAAGTTATATACCGTAAGAGAGCTAAAAGTGTCAGCTTTCCAACGGTGTATCGCTTGTTGAGATAGCTTGAACGGTTGCAGAATTATAAACAAAACAAAAATGGGAATGTTTTGCTAAGTCTCCACATTTTCAAATTGCAACTACAGACACAGTTTATCGTGAATTTTGACAAGTTATATACCGTAAGAGAGCTAAAAGTGTCAGCTTTCCAACGGTGTATCGCTTGTTGAGATAGCTTGAACGGTTGCAGAATTATAAACAAAACAAAAATGGGAATGTTTTGCTAAGTCTCCACATTTTCAAATTGCAACTACAGACACAGTTTAACGTGAATTTTGACAAGTTATATACCGTAAGAGAGCTAAAAGTGTCAGCTTTCCAACGGTGTATCGCTTGTTGAGATAGCTTGAACGGTTGCAGAATTATAAACAAAACAAAAATGGGAATGTTTTGCTAAGTCTCCACATTTTCAAATTGCAACTACAGACACAGTTTATCGTGAATTTTGACAAGTTATATACCGTAAGAGAGCTAAAAGTGTCAGCTTTCCAACGGTGTATCGCTTGTTGAGATAGCTTGAACGGTTGCAGAATTATAAACAAAACAAAAATGGGAATGTTTTGCTAAGTCTCCACATTTTCAAATTGCAACTACAGACACAGTTTATCGTGAATTTTGACAAGTTATATACCGTAAGAGAGCTAAAAGTGTCAGCTTTCCAACGGTGTATCGCTTGTTGAGATAGCTTGAACGGTTGCAGAATTATAAACAAAACAAAAATGGGAATGTTTTGCTAAGTCTCCACATTTTCAAATTGCAACTACAGACACAGTTTAACGTGAATTTTGACAAGTTATATACCGTAAGAGAGCTAAAAGTGTCAGCTTTCCAACGGTGTATCGCTTGTTGAGATAGCTTGAACGGTTGCAGAACTATAAACAAAACAAAAATGGGAATGTAAGAAAGCTAAAAGTGTCAGCTTTCCAACGGTGTATCGCTTGTTGAGATAGCTTGAACGGTTGCAGAATTATAAACAAAACAAAAATGAGAATGTTTTGCTAAGTCTCCACATTTTCAAATTGCAACTACAGACACAGTTTAACGTGAATTTTGACAAGTTATATACCGTAAGAGAGCTAAAAGTGTCAGCTTTCCAACGGTGTATCGCTTGTTGAGATAGCTTGAACGGTTGCAGAATTATAAACAAAACAAAAATGGGAATGTTTTGCTAAGTCTCCACATTTTCAAATTGCAACTACAGACACAGTTTATCGTGAATTTTGACAAGTTATATACCGTAAGAGAGCTAAAAGTGTCAGCTTTCCAACGGTGTATCGCTTGTTGAGATAGCTTGAACGGTTGCAGAATTATAAACAAAACAAAAATGGGAATGTTTTGCTAAGTCTCCACATTTTCAAATTGCAACTACAGACACAGTTTATCGTGAATTTTGACAAGTTATATACCGTAAAAGAGCTAAAAGTGTCAGCTTTCCAACGGTGTATCGCTTGTTGAGATAGCTTGAACGGTTGCAGAATTATAAACAAAACAAAAATGGGAATGTTTTGCTAAGTCTCCACATTTTCAAATTGCAACTACAGACACAGTTTATCGTGAATTTTGACAAGTTATATACCGTAAGAAAGCTAAAAGTGTCAGCTTTCCAACGGTGTATCGCTTGTTGAGATAGCTTGAACGGTTGCAGAACTATAAACAAAACAAAAATGGGAATGTAAGAAAGCTAAAAGTGTCAGCTTTCCAACGGTGTATCGCTTGTTGAGATAGCTTGAACGGTTGCAGAATTATAAACAAAACAAAAATGGGAATGTTTTGCAAGTCTCCACATTTTCAAATTGCAACTACAGACACAGTTTATCGTGAATTTTGACAAGTTATATACCGTAAGAGAGCTAAAAGTGTCAGCTTTCCAACGGTGTATCGCTTGTTGAGATAGCTTGAACGGTTGCAGAACTATAAACAAAACAAAAATGGGAATGTAAGAAAGCTAAAAGTGTCAGCTTTCCAACGGTGTATCGCTTGTTGAGATAGCTTGAACGGTTGCAGAATTATAAACAAAACAAAAATGGGAATGTTTTGCTAAGTCTCCACATTTTCAAATTGCAACTACAGACACAGTTTAACGTGAATTTTGACAAGTTATATACCGTAAGAGAGCTAAAAGTGTCAGCTTTCCAACGGTGTATCGCTTGTTGAGATAGCTTGAACGGTTGCAGAATTATAAACAAAACAAAAATGGGAATGTTTTGCTAAGTCTCCACATTTTCAAATTGCAACTACAGACACAGTTTATCGTGAATTTTGACAAGTTATATACCGTAAGAGAGCTAAAAGTGTCAGCTTTCCAACGGTGTATCGCTTGTTGAGATAGCTTGAACGGTTGCAGAACTATAAACAAAACAAAAATGGGAATGTAAGAAAGCTAAAAGTGTCAGCTTTCCAACGGTGTATCGCTTGTTGAGATAGCTTGAACGGTTGCAGAATTATAAACAAAACAAAAATGGGAATGTTTTGCAAGTCTCCACATTTTCAAATTGCAACTACAGACACAGTTTATCGTGAATTTTGACAAGTTATATACCGTAAGAGAGCTAAAAGTGTCAGCTTTCCAACGGTGTATCGCTTGTTGAGATAGCTTGAACGGTTGCAGAACTATAAACAAAACAAAAATGGGAATGTAAGAAAGCTAAAAGTGTCAGCTTTCCAACGGTGTATCGCTTGTTGAGATAGCTTGAACGGTTGCAGAATTATAAACAAAACAAAAATGGGAATGTTTTGCTAAGTCTCCACATTTTCAAATTGCAACTACAGACACAGTTTAACGTGAATTTTGACAAGTTATATACCGTAAGAGAGCTAAAAGTGTCAGCTTTCCAACGGTGTATCGCTTGTTGAGATAGCTTGAACGGTTGCAGAATTATAAACAAAACAAAAATGGGAATGTTTTGCTAAGTCTCCACATTTTCAAATTGCAACTACAGACACAGTTTATCGTGAATTTTGACAAGTTATATACCGTAAGAGAGCTAAAAGTGTCAGCTTTCCAACGGTGTATCGCTTGTTGAGATAGCTTGAACGGTTGCAGAACTATAAACAAAACAAAAATGGGAATGTAAGAAAGCTAAAAGTGTCAGCTTTCCAACGGTGTATCGCTTGTTGAGATAGCTTGAACGGTTGCAGAATTATAAACAAAACAAAAATGGGAATGTTTTGCTAAGTCTCCACATTTTCAAATTGCAACTACAGACACAGTTTATCGTGAATTTTGACAAGTTATATACCGTAAGAGAGCTAAAAGTGTCAGCTTTCCAACGGTGTATCGCTTGTTGAGATAGCTTGAACGGTTGCAGAACTATAAACAAAACAAAAATGGGAATGTAAGAAAGCTAAAAGTGTCAGCTTTCCAACGGTGTATCGCTTGTTGAGATAGCTTGAACGGTTGCAGAATTATAAACAAAACAAAAATGGGAATGTTTTGCTAAGTCTCCACATTTTCAAATTGCAACTACAGACACAGTTTAACGTGAATTTTGACAAGTTATATACCGTAAGAGAGCTAAAAGTGTCAGCTTTCCAACGGTGTATCGCTTGTTGAGATAGCTTGAACGGTTGCAGAACTATAAACAAAACAAAAATGGGAATGTAAGAAAGCTAAAAGTGTCAGCTTTCCAACGGTGTATCGCTTGTTGAGATAGCTTGAACGGTTGCAGAATTATAAACAAAACAAAAATGGGAATGTTTTGCTAAGTCTCCACATTTTCAAATTGCAACTACAGACACAGTTTAACGTGAATTTTGACAAGTTATATACCGTAAGAGAGCTAAAAGTGTCAGCTTTCCAACGGTGTATCGCTTGTTGAGATAGCTTGAACGGTTGCAGAATTATAAACAAAACAAAAATGGGAATGTTTTGCTAAGTCTCCACATTTTCAAATTGCAACTACAGACACAGTTTATCGTGAATTTTGACAAGTTATATACCGTAAGAGAGCTAAAAGTGTCAGCTTTCCAACGGTGTATCGCTTGTTGAGATAGCTTGAACGGTTGCAGAATTATAAACAAAACAAAAATGGGAATGTTTTGCTAAGTCTCCACATTTTCAAATTGCAACTACAGACACAGTTTATCGTGAATTTTGACAAGTTATATACCGTAAAAGAGCTAAAAGTGTCAGCTTTCCAACGGTGTATCGCTTGTTGAGATAGCTTGAACGGTTGCAGAACTATAAACAAAACAAAAATGGGAATGTAAGAAAGCTAAAAGTGTCAGCTTTCCAACGGTGTATCGCTTGTTGAGATAGCTTGAACGGTTGCAGAACTATAAACAAAACAAAAATGGGAATGTAAGAAAGCTAAAAGTGTCAGCTTTCCAACGGTGTATCGCTTGTTGAGATAGCTTGAACGGTTGCAGAACTATAAACAAAACAAAAATGGGAATGTAAGAAAGCTAAAAGTGTCAGCTTTCCAACGGTGTATCGCTTGTTGAGATAGCTTGAACGGTTGCAGAACTATAAACAAAACAAAAATGGGAATGTAAGAAAGCTAAAAGTGTCAGCTTTCCAACGGTGTATCGCTTGTTGAGATAGCTTGAACGGTTGCAGAATTATAAACAAAACAAAAATGGGAATGTTTTGCAAGTCTCCACATTTTCAAATTGCAACTACAGACACAGTTTAACGTGAATTTTGACAAGTTATATACCGTAAGAGAGCTAAAAGTGTCAGCTTTCCAACGGTGTATCGCTTGTTGAGATAGCTTGAACGGTTGCAGAATTATAAACAAAACAAAAATGGGAATGTTTTGCTAAGTCTCCACATTTTCAAATTGCAACTACAGACACAGTTTATCGTGAATTTTGACAAGTTATATACCGTAAGAGAGCTAAAAGTGTCAGCTTTCCAACGGTGTATCGCTTGTTGAGATAGCTTGAACGGTTGCAGAATTATAAACAAAACAAAAATGGGAATGTTTTGCTAAGTCTCCACATTTTCAAATTGCAACTACAGACACAGTTTAACGTGAATTTTGACAAGTTATAAAACCGTAAGAGAGCTAAAAGTGTCAGCTTTCCAACGGTGTATCGCTTGTTGAGATAGCTTGAACGGTTGCAGAATTATAAACAAAACAAAAATGGGAATGTTTTGCTAAGTCTCCACATTTTCAAATTGCAACTACAGACACAGTTTATCGTGAATTTTGACAAGTTATATACCGTAAGAGAGCTAAAAGTGTCAGCTTTCCAACGGTGTATCGCTTGTTGAGATAGCTTGACCGTTGCGGAATTATAAACAAAACAAAAATGGGAATGTTTTGCTAAGTCTCCACATTTTCAAATTGCAACTACAGACACAGTTTAACGTGAATTTTGACAAGTTATATACCGCAAGAGAGCTAAAAGTGTCAGCTTTCCAACGGTGTATCGCTTGTTGAGATAGCTTGAACGGTTGCAGAACTATAAACAAAACAAAAATGGGAATGTAAGAAAGCTAAAAGTGTCAGCTTTCCAACGGTGTATCGCTTGTTGAGATAGCTTGAACGGTTGCAGAACTATAAACAAAACAAAAATGGGAATGTAAGAAAGCTAAAAGTGTCAGCTTTCCAACGGTGTATCGCTTGTTGAGATAGCTTGAACGGTTGCAGAATTATAAACAAAACAAAAATGGGAATGTTTTGCTAAGTCTCCACATTTTCAAATTGCAACTACAGACACAGTTTAACGTGAATTTTGACAAGTTATATACCGTAAGAGAGCTAAAAGTGTCAGCTTTCCAACGGTGTATCGCTTGTTGAGATAGCTTGAACGGTTGCAGAACTATAAACAAAACAAAAATGGGAATGTAAGAAAGCTAAAAGTGTCAGCTTTCCAACGGTGTATCGCTTGTTGAGATAGCTTGAACGGTTGCAGAACTATAAACAAAACAAAAATGGGAATGTAAGAAAGCTAAAAGTGTCAGCTTTCCAACGGTGTATCGCTTGTTGAGATAGCTTGAACGGTTGCAGAACTATAAACAAAACAAAAATGGGAATGTAAGAAAGCTAAAAGTGTCAGCTTTCCAACGGTGTATCGCTTGTTGAGATAGCTTGAACGGTTGCAGAATTATAAACAAAACAAAAATGGGAATGTTTTGCAAGTCTCCACATTTTCAAATTGCAACTACAGACACAGTTTAACGTGAATTTTGACAAGTTATATACCGTAAGAGAGCTAAAAGTGTCAGCTTTCCAACGGTGTATCGCTTGTTGAGATAGCTTGAACGGTTGCAGAATTATAAACAAAACAAAAATGGGAATGTTTTGCTAAGTCTCCACATTTTCAAATTGCAACTACAGACACAGTTTATCGTGAATTTTGACAAGTTATATACCGTAAGAGAGCTAAAAGTGTCAGCTTTCCAACGGTGTATCGCTTGTTGAGATAGCTTGAACGGTTGCAGAATTATAAACAAAACAAAAATGGGAATGTTTTGCTAAGTCTCCACATTTTCAAATTGCAACTACAGACACAGTTTATCGTGAATTTTGACAAGTTATATACCGTAAGAGAGCTAAAAGTGTCAGCTTTCCAACGGTGTATCGCTTGTTGAGATAGCTTGACCGTTGCAGAATTATAAACAAAACAAAAATGGGAATGTTTTGCTAAGTCTCCACATTTTCAAATTGCAACTACAGACACAGTTTAACGTGAATTTTGACAAGTTATATACCGCAAGAGAGCTAAAAGTGTCAGCTTTCCAACGGTGTATCGCTTGTTGAGATAGCTTGAACGGTTGCAGAACTATAAACAAAACAAAAATGGGAATGTAAGAAAGCTAAAAGTGTCAGCTTTCCAACGGTGTATCGCTTGTTGAGATAGCTTGAACGGTTGCAGAATTATAAACAAAACAAAAATGGGAATGTTTTGCTAAGTCTCCACATTTTCAAATTGCAACTACAGACACAGTTTAACGTGAATTTTGACAAGTTATAAAACCGTAAGAGAGCTAAAAGTGTCAGCTTTCCAACGGTGTATCGCTTGTTGAGATAGCTTGAACGGTTGCAGAATTATAAACAAAACAAAAATGGGAATGTTTTGCTAAGTCTCCACATTTTCAAATTGCAACTACAGACACAGTTTATCGTGAATTTTGACAAGTTATATACCGTAAGAGAGCTAAAAGTGTCAGCTTTCCAACGGTGTATCGCTTGTTGAGATAGCTTGACCGTTGCAGAATTATAAACAAAACAAAAATGGGAATGTTTTGCTAAGTCTCCACATTTTCAAATTGCAACTACAGACACAGTTTAACGTGAATTTTGACAAGTTATATACCGCAAGAGAGCTAAAAGTGTCAGCTTTCCAACGGTGTATCGCTTGTTGAGATAGCTTGAACGGTTGCAGAACTATAAACAAAACAAAAATGGGAATGTAAGAAAGCTAAAAGTGTCAGCTTTCCAACGGTGTATCGCTTGTTGAGATAGCTTGAACGGTTGCAGAACTATAAACAAAACAAAAATGGGAATGTAAGAAAGCTAAAAGTGTCAGCTTTCCAACGGTGTATCGCTTGTTGAGATAGCTTGAACGGTTGCAGAATTATAAACAAAACAAAAATGGGAATGTTTTGCTAAGTCTCCACATTTTCAAATTGCAACTACAGACACAGTTTAACGTGAATTTTGACAAGTTATATACCGTAAGAGAGCTAAAAGTGTCAGCTTTCCAACGGTGTATCGCTTGTTGAGATAGCTTGAACGGTTGCAGAATTATAAACAAAACAAAAATGGGAATGTAAGAAAGCTAAAAGTGTCAGCTTTCCAACGGTGTATCGCTTGTTGAGATAGCTTGAACGGTTGCAGAATTATAAACAAAACAAAAATGGGAATGTTTTGCTAAGTCTCCACATTTTCAAATTGCAACTACAGACACAGTTTATCGTGAATTTTGACAAGTTATATACCGTAAGAGAGCTAAAAGTGTCAGCTTTCCAACGGTGTATCGCTTGTTGAGATAGCTTGAACGGTTGCAGAACTATAAACAAAACAAAAATGGGAATGTAAGAAAGCTAAAAGTGTCAGCTTTCCAACGGTGTATCGCTTGTTGAGATAGCTTGAACGGTTGCAGAATTATAAACAAAACAAAAATGGGAATGTTTTGCTAAGTCTCCACATTTTCAAATTGCAACTACAGACACAGTTTAACGTGAATTTTGACAAGTTATATACCGTAAGAGAGCTAAAAGTGTCAGCTTTCCAACGGTGTATCGCTTGTTGAGATAGCTTGAACGGTTGCAGAATTATAAACAAAACAAAAATGGGAATGTAAGAAAGCTAAAAGTGTCAGCTTTCCAACGGTGTATCGCTTGTTGAGATAGCTTGAACGGTTGCAGAATTATAAACAAAACAAAAATGGGAATGTTTTGCTAAGTCTCCACATTTTCAAATTGCAACTACAGACACAGTTTATCGTGAATTTTGACAAGTTATATACCGTAAGAGAGCTAAAAGTGTCAGCTTTCCAACGGTGTATCGCTTGTTGAGATAGCTTGAACGGTTGCAGAACTATAAACAAAACAAAAATGGGAATGTAAGAAAGCTAAAAGTGTCAGCTTTCCAACGGTGTATCGCTTGTTGAGATAGCTTGAACGGTTGCAGAATTATAAACAAAACAAAAATGGGAATGTTTTGCTAAGTCTCCACATTTTCAAATTGCAACTACAGACACAGTTTAACGTGAATTTTGACAAGTTATATACCGTAAGAGAGCTAAAAGTGTCAGCTTTCCAACGGTGTATCGCTTGTTGAGATAGCTTGAACGGTTGCAGAATTATAAACAAAACAAAAATGGGAATGTTTTGCTAAGTCTCCACATTTTCAAATTGCAACTACAGACACAGTTTATCGTGAATTTTGACAAGTTATATACCGTAAGAGAGCTAAAAGTGTCAGCTTTCCAACGGTGTATCGCTTGTTGAGATAGCTTGAACGGTTGCAGAATTATAAACAAAACAAAAATGGGAATGTTTTGCTAAGTCTCCACATTTTCAAATTGCAACTACAGACACAGTTTATCGTGAATTTTGACAAGTTATATACCGTAAGAGAGCTAAAAGTGTCAGCTTTCCAACGGTGTATCGCTTGTTGAGATAGCTTGAACGGTTGCAGAACTATAAACAAAACAAAAATGGGAATGTAAGAAAGCTAAAAGTGTCAGCTTTCCAACGGTGTATCGCTTGTTGAGATAGCTTGAACGGTTGCAGAATTATAAACAAAACAAAAATGGGAATGTTTTGCTAAGTCTCCACATTTTCAAATTGCAACTACAGACACAGTTTAACGTGAATTTTGACAAGTTATATACCGTAAGAGAGCTAAAAGTGTCAGCTTTCCAACGGTGTATCGCTTGTTGAGATAGCTTGAACGGTTGCAGAATTATAAACAAAACAAAAATGGGAATGTTTTGCTAAGTCTCCACATTTTCAAATTGCAACTACAGACACAGTTTATCGTGAATTTTGACAAGTTATATACCGTAAGAGAGCTAAAAGTGTCAGCTTTCCAACGGTGTATCGCTTGTTGAGATAGCTTGAACGGTTGCAGAACTATAAACAAAACAAAAATGGGAATGTAAGAAAGCTAAAAGTGTCAGCTTTCCAACGGTGTATCGCTTGTTGAGATAGCTTGAACGGTTGCAGAATTATAAACAAAACAAAAATGGGAATGTTTTGCTAAGTCTCCACATTTTCAAATTGCAACTACAGACACAGTTTATCGTGAATTTTGACAAGTTATATACCGTAAGAGAGCTAAAAGTGTCAGCTTTCCAACGGTGTATCGCTTGTTGAGATAGCTTGAACGGTTGCAGAATTATAAACAAAACAAAAATGGGAATGTTTTGCTAAGTCTCCACATTTTCAAATTGCAACTACAGACACAGTTTATCGTGAATTTTGACAAGTTATATACCGTAAGAGAGCTAAAAGTGTCAGCTTTCCAACGGTGTATCGCTTGTTGAGATAGCTTGAACGGTTGCAGAACTATAAACAAAACAAAAATGGGAATGTAAGAAAGCTAAAAGTGTCAGCTTTCCAACGGTGTATCGCTTGTTGAGATAGCTTGAACGGTTGCAGAATTATAAACAAAACAAAAATGGGAATGTTTTGCTAAGTCTCCACATTTTCAAATTGCAACTACAGACACAGTTTATCGTGAATTTTGACAAGTTATATACCGTAAGAGAGCTAAAAGTGTCAGCTTTCCAACGGTGTATCGCTTGTTGAGATAGCTTGAACGGTTGCAGAACTATAAACAAAACAAAAATGGGAATGTAAGAAAGCTAAAAGTGTCAGCTTTCCAACGGTGTATCGCTTGTTGAGATAGCTTGAACGGTTGCAGAATTATAAACAAAACAAAAATGGGAATGTTTTGCTAAGTCTCCACATTTTCAAATTGCAACTACAGACACAGTTTAACGTGAATTTTGACAAGTTATATACCGTAAGAGAGCTAAAAGTGTCAGCTTTCCAACGGTGTATCGCTTGTTGAGATAGCTTGAACGGTTGCAGAACTATAAACAAAACAAAAATGGGAATGTAAGAAAGCTAAAAGTGTCAGCTTTCCAACGGTGTATCGCTTGTTGAGATAGCTTGAACGGTTGCAGAATTATAAACAAAACAAAAATGGGAATGTTTTGCTAAGTTTCCACAATTCAAATTGCAACTACAGATACAGTTTATCGTGAATTTTGACAAGTTATATACCGTAAGAGAGCTAAAAGTGTCAGCTTTCCAACGGTGTATCGCTTGTTGAGATAGCTTGAACGGTTGCAGAATTATAAACAAAACAAAAATGGGAATGTTTTGCTAAGTCTCCACATTTTCAAATTGCAACTACAGACACAGTTTATCGTGAATTTTGACAAGTTATATACCGTAAGAGAGCTAAAAGTGTCAGCTTTCCAACGGTGTATCGCTTGTTGAGATAGCTTGAACGGTTGCAGAACTATAAACAAAACAAAAATGGGAATGTAAGAAAGCTAAAAGTGTCAGCTTTCCAACGGTGTATCGCTTGTTGAGATAGCTTGAACGGTTGCAGAATTATAAACAAAACAAAAATGGGAATGTTTTGCTAAGTCTCCACATTTTCAAATTGCAACTACAGACACAGTTTAACGTGAATTTTGACAAGTTATATACCGTAAGAGAGCTAAAAGTGTCAGCTTTCCAACGGTGTATCGCTTGTTGAGATAGCTTGAACGGTTGCAGAACTATAAACAAAACAAAAATGGGAATGTAAGAAAGCTAAAAGTGTCAGCTTTCCAACGGTGTATCGCTTGTTGAGATAGCTTGAACGGTTGCAGAATTATAAACAAAACAAAAATGGGAATGTTTTGCTAAGTCTCCACATTTTCAAATTGCAACTACAGACACAGTTTAACGTGAATTTTGACAAGTTATATACCGTAAGAGAGCTAAAAGTGTCAGCTTTCCAACGGTGTATCGCTTGTTGAGATAGCTTGAACGGTTGCAGAATTATAAACAAAACAAAAATGGGAATGTAAGAAAGCTAAAAGTGTCAGCTTTCCAACGGTGTATCGCTTGTTGAGATAGCTTGAACGGTTGCAGAATTATAAACAAAACAAAAATGGGAATGTTTTGCTAAGTCTCCACATTTTCAAATTGCAACTACAGACACAGTTTATCGTGAATTTTGACAAGTTATATACCGTAAGAGAGCTAAAAGTGTCAGCTTTCCAACGGTGTATCGCTTGTTGAGATAGCTTGAACGGTTGCAGAACTATAAACAAAACAAAAATGGGAATGTAAGAAAGCTAAAAGTGTCAGCTTTCCAACGGTGTATCGCTTGTTGAGATAGCTTGAACGGTTGCAGAATTATAAACAAAACAAAAATGGGAATGTTTTGCTAAGTCTCCACATTTTCAAATTGCAACTACAGACACAGTTTAACGTGAATTTTGACAAGTTATATACCGTAAGAGAGCTAAAAGTGTCAGCTTTCCAACGGTGTATCGCTTGTTGAGATAGCTTGAACGGTTGCAGAATTATAAACAAAACAAAAATGGGAATGTTTTGCTAAGTCTCCACATTTTCAAATTGCAACTACAGACACAGTTTATCGTGAATTTTGACAAGTTATATACCGTAAGAGAGCTAAAAGTGTCAGCTTTCCAACGGTGTATCGCTTGTTGAGATAGCTTGAACGGTTGCAGAATTATAAACAAAACAAAAATGGGAATGTTTTGCTAAGTCTCCACATTTTCAAATTGCAACTACAGACACAGTTTATCGTGAATTTTGACAAGTTATATACCGTAAGAGAGCTAAAAGTGTCAGCTTTCCAACGGTGTATCGCTTGTTGAGATAGCTTGAACGGTTGCAGAACTATAAACAAAACAAAAATGGGAATGTAAGAAAGCTAAAAGTGTCAGCTTTCCAACGGTGTATCGCTTGTTGAGATAGCTTGAACGGTTGCAGAATTATAAACAAAACAAAAATGGGAATGTTTTGCTAAGTCTCCACATTTTCAAATTGCAACTACAGACACAGTTTAACGTCAATTTTGACAAGTTATATACCGTAAGAGAGCTAAAAGTGTCAGCTTTCCAACGGTGTATCGCTTGTTGAGATAGCTTGAACGGTTGCAGAATTATAAACAAAACAAAAATGGGAATGTTTTGCTAAGTCTCCACATTTTCAAATTGCAACTACAGACACAGTTTATCGTGAATTTTGACAAGTTATATACCGTAAGAGAGCTAAAAGTGTCAGCTTTCAAACGGTGTATCGCTTGTTGAGATAGCTTGAACGGTTGCAGAACTATAAACAAAACAAAAATGGGAATGTAAGAAAGCTAAAAGTGTCAGCTTTCCAACGGTGTATCGCTTGTTGAGATAGCTTGAACGGTTGCAGAATTATAAACAAAACAAAAATGGGAATGTTTTGCTAAGTCTCCACATTTTCAAATTGCAACTACAGACACAGTTTATCGTGAATTTTGACAAGTTATATACCGTAAGAGAGCTAAAAGTGTCAGCTTTCCAACGGTGTATCGCTTGTTGAGATAGCTTGAACGGTTGCAGAATTATAAACAAAACAAAAATGGGAATGTTTTGCTAAGTCTCCACATTTTCAAATTGCAACTACAGACACAGTTTATCGTGAATTTTGACAAGTTATATACCGTAAGAGAGCTAAAAGTGTCAGCTTTCCAACGGTGTATCGCTTGTTGAGATAGCTTGAACGGTTGCAGAACTATAAACAAAACAAAAATGGGAATGTAAGAAAGCTAAAAGTGTCAGCTTTCCAACGGTGTATCGCTTGTTGAGATAGCTTGAACGGTTGCAGAATTATAAACAAAACAAAAATGGGAATGTTTTGCTAAGTCTCCACATTTTCAAATTGCAACTACAGACACAGTTTATCGTGAATTTTGACAAGTTATATACCGTAAGAGAGCTAAAAGTGTCAGCTTTCCAACGGTGTATCGCTTGTTGAGATAGCTTGAACGGTTGCAGAACTATAAACAAAACAAAAATGGGAATGTAAGAAAGCTAAAAGTGTCAGCTTTCCAACGGTGTATCGCTTGTTGAGATAGCTTGAACGGTTGCAGAATTATAAACAAAACAAAAATGGGAATGTTTTGCTAAGTCTCCACATTTTCAAATTGCAACTACAGACACAGTTTAACGTGAATTTTGACAAGTTATATACCGTAAGAGAGCTAAAAGTGTCAGCTTTCCAACGGTGTATCGCTTGTTGAGATAGCTTGAACGGTTGCAGAACTATAAACAAAACAAAAATGGGAATGTAAGAAAGCTAAAAGTGTCAGCTTTCCAACGGTGTATCGCTTGTTGAGATAGCTTGAACGGTTGCAGAATTATAAACAAAACAAAAATGGGAATGTTTTGCTAAGTTTCCACATTTTCAAATTGCAACTACAGACACAGTTTAACGTGAATTTTGACAAGTTATATACCGTAAGAGAGCTAAAAGTGTCAGCTTTCCAACGGTGTATCGCTTGTTGAGATAGCTTGAACGGTTGCAGAATTATAAACAAAACAAAAATGGGAATGTTTTGCTAAGTCTCCACATTTTCAAATTGCAACTACAGACACAGTTTATCGTGAATTTTGACAAGTTATATACCGTAAGAGAGCTAAAAGTGTCAGCTTTCCAACGGTGTATCGCTTGTTGAGATAGCTTGAACGGTTGCAGAACTATAAACAAAACAAAAATGGGAATGTAAGAAAGCTAAAAGTGTCAGCTTTCCAACGGTGTATCGCTTGTTGAGATAGCTTGAACGGTTGCAGAATTATAAACAAAACAAAAATGGGAATGTTTTGCTAAGTCTCCACATTTTCAAATTGCAACTACAGACACAGTTTAACGTGAATTTTGACAAGTTATATACCGTAAGAGAGCTAAAAGTGTCAGCTTTCCAACGGTGTATCGCTTGTTGAGATAGCTTGAACGGTTGCAGAACTATAAACAAAACAAAAATGGGAATGTAAGAAAGCTAAAAGTGTCAGCTTTCCAACGGTGTATCGCTTGTTGAGATAGCTTGAACGGTTGCAGAATTATAAACAAAACAAAAATGGGAATGTTTTGCTAAGTCTCCACATTTTCAAATTGCAACTACAGACACAGTTTAACGTGAATTTTGACAAGTTATATACCGTAAGAGAGCTAAAAGTGTCAGCTTTCCAACGGTGTATCGCTTGTTGAGATAGCTTGAACGGTTGCAGAATTATAAACAAAACAAAAATGGGAATGTTTTGCTAAGTCTCCACATTTTCAAATTGCAACTACAGACACAGTTTATCGTGAATTTTGACAAGTTATATACCGTAAGAGAGCTAAAAGTGTCAGCTTTCCAACGGTGTATCGCTTGTTGAGATAGCTTGAACGGTTGCAGAACTATAAACAAAACAAAAATGGGAATGTAAGAAAGCTAAAAGTGTCAGCTTTCCAACGGTGTATCGCTTGTTGAGATAGCTTGAACGGTTGCAGAATTATAAACAAAACAAAAATGGGAATGTTTTGCTAAGTCTCCACATTTTCAAATTGCAACTACAGACACAGTTTAACGTGAATTTTGACAAGTTATATACCGTAAGAGAGCTAAAAGTGTCAGCTTTCCAACGGTGTATCGCTTGTTGAGATAGCTTGAACGGTTGCAGAATTATAAACAAAACAAAAATGGGAATGTTTTGCTAAGTCTCCACATTTTCAAATTGCAACTACAGACACAGTTTATCGTGAATTTTGACAAGTTATATACCGTAAGAGAGCTAAAAGTGTCAGCTTTCCAACGGTGTATCGCTTGTTGAGATAGCTTGAACGGTTGCAGAATTATAAACAAAACAAAAATGGGAATGTTTTGCTAAGTCTCCACATTTTCAAATTGCAACTACAGACACAGTTTAACGTGAATTTTGACAAGTTATATACCGTAAGAGAGCTAAAAGTGTCAGCTTTCCAACGGTGTATCGCTTGTTGAGATAGCTTGAACGGTTGCAGAATTATAAACAAAACAAAAATGGGAATGTAAGAAAGCTAAAAGTGTCAGCTTTCCAACGGTGTATCGCTTGTTGAGATAGCTTGAACGGTTGCAGAATTATAAACAAAATAAAAATGGGAATGTTTTGCTAAGTCTCCACATTTTCAAATTGCAACTACAGACACAGTTTATCGTGAATTTTGACAAGTTATATACCGTAAGAGAGCTAAAAGTGTCAGCTTTCCAACGGTGTATCGCTTGTTGAGATAGCTTGAACGGTTGCAGAACTATAAAATAAACAAAAATTGGAATGTAAGATAGCTAAAAGTGTCAGCTTTCCAACGGTGTATCGCTTGTTGAGATAGCTTGAACGGTTGCAGAATTATAAACAAAACAAAAATGGGAATGTTTTGCTAAGTCTCCACATTTTCAAATTGCAACTACAGACACAGTTTAACGTGAATTTTGACAAGTTATATACCGTAAGAGAGCTAAAAGTGTCAGCTTTCCAACGGTGTATCGCTTGTTGAGATAGCTTGAACGGTTGCAGAATTATAAACAAAACAAAAATGAGAATGTTTTGCTAAGTCTCCACATTTTCAAATTGCAACTACAGACACAGTTTATCGTGAATTTTGACAAGTTATATACCGTAAGAGAGCTAAAAGTGTCAGCTTTCCAACGGTGTATCGCTTGTTGAGATAGCTTGAACGGTTGCAGAACTATAAACAAAACAAAAATGGGAATGTAAGAAAGCTAAAAGTGTCAGCTTTCCAACGGTGTATCGCTTGTTGAGATAGCTTGAACGGTTGCAGAATTATAAACAAAACAAAAATGGGAATGTTTTGCTAAGTCTCCACATTTTCAAATTGCAACTACAGACACAGTTTAACGTGAATTTTGACAAGTTATATACCGTAAGAGAGCTAAAAGTGTCAGCTTTCTAACGGTGTATCGCTTGTTGAGATAGCTTGAACGGTTGCAGAATTATAAACAAAACAAAAATGGGAATGTTTTGCTAAGTCTCCACATTTTCAAATTGCAACTACAGACACAGTTTATCGTGAATTTTGACAAGTTATATACCGTAAGAGAGCTAAAAGTGTCAGCTTTCCAACGGTGTATCGCTTGTTGAGATAGCTTGAACGGTTGCAGAATTATAAACAAAACAAAAATGGGAATGTTTTGCTAAGTCTCCACATTTTCAAATTGCAACTACAGACACAGTTTATCGTGAATTTTGACAAGTTATATACCGTAAGAGAGCTAAAAGTGTCAGCTTTCCAACGGTGTATCGCTTGTTGAGATAGCTTGAACGGTTGCAGAATTATAAACAAAACAAAAATGGGAATGTTTTGCTAAGTCTCCACATTTTCAAATTGCAACTACAGACACAGTTTATCGTGAATTTTGACAAGTTATATACCGTAAAAGAGCTAAAAGTGTCAGCTTTCCAACGGTGTATCGCTTGTTGAGATAGCTTGAACGGTTGCAGAATTATAAACAAAACAAAAATGGGAATGTTTTGCTAAGTCTCCACATTTTCAAATTGCAACTACAGACACAGTTTAACGTGAATTTTGACAAGTTATATACCGTAAGAGAGCTAAAAGTGTCAGCTTTCTAACTGTGTATCGCTTGTTGAGATAGCTTGAACGGTTGCAGAATTATAAACAAAACAAAAATGGGAATGTTTTGCTAAGTCTCCACATTTTCAAATTGCAACTACAGACACAGTTTATCGTGAATTTTGACAAGTTATATACCGTAAGAGAGCTAAAAGTGTCAGCTTTCCAACGGTGTATCGCTTGTTGAGATAGCTTGAACGGTTGCAGAATTATAAACAAAACAAAAATGGGAATGTTTTGCTAAGTCTCCACATTTTCAAATTGCAACTACAGACACAGTTTATCGTGAATTTTGACAAGTTATATACCGTAAGAGAGCTAAAAGTGTCAGCTTTCCAACGGTGTATCGCTTGTTGAGATAGCTTGAACGGTTGCAGAATTATAAACAAAACAAAAATGGGAATGTTTTGCTAAGTCTCCACATTTTCAAATTGCAACTACAGACACAGTTTAACGTGAATTTTGACAAGTTATATACCGTAAGAGAGCTAAAAGTGTCAGCTTTCCAACGGTGTATCGCTTGTTGAGATAGCTTGAACGGTTGCAGAACTATAAACAAAACAAAAATGGGAATGTAAGAAAGCTAAAAGTGTCAGCTTTCCAACGGTGTATCGCTTGTTGAGATAGCTTGAACGGTTGCAGAATTATAAACAAAACAAAAATGGGAATGTTTTGCTAAGTCTCCACATTTTCAAATTGCAACTACAGACACAGTTTAACGTGAATTTTGACAAGTTATATACCGTAAGAGAGCTAAAAGTGTCAGCTTTCCAACGGTGTATCGCTTGTTGAGATAGCTTGAACGGTTGCAGAATTATAAACAAAACAAAAATGGGAATGTTTTGCTAAGTCTCCACATTTTCAAATTGCAACTACAGACACAGTTTATCGTGAATTTTGACAAGTTATATACCGTAAGAGAGCTAAAAGTGTCAGCTTTCCAACGGTGTATCGCTTGTTGAGATAGCTTGAACGGTTGCAGAATTATAAACAAAACAAAAATGGGAATGTTTTGCTAAGTCTCCACATTTTCAAATTGCAACTACAGACACAGTTTATCGTGAATTTTGACAAGTTATATACCGTAAAAGAGCTAAAAGTGTCAGCTTTCCAACGGTGTATCGCTTGTTGAGATAGCTTGAACGGTTGCAGAATTATAAACAAAACAAAAATGGGAATGTTTTGCTAAGTCTCCACATTTTCAAATTGCAACTACAGACACAGTTTATCGTGAATTTTGACAAGTTATATACCGTAAGAGAGCTAAAAGTGTCAGCTTTCCAACGGTGTATCGCTTGTTGAGATAGCTTGAACGGTTGCAGAACTATAAACAAAACAAAAATGGGAATGTAAGAAAGCTAAAAGTGTCAGCTTTCCAACGGTGTATCGCTTGTTGAGATAGCTTGAACGGTTGCAGAATTATAAACAAAACAAAAATGGGAATGTTTTGCAAGTCTCCACATTTTCAAATTGCAACTACAGACACAGTTTATCGTGAATTTTGACAAGTTATATACCGTAAGAGAGCTAAAAGTGTCAGCTTTCCAACGGTGTATCGCTTGTTGAGATAGCTTGAACGGTTGCAGAACTATAAACAAAACAAAAATGGGAATGTAAGAAAGCTAAAAGTGTCAGCTTTCCAACGGTGTATCGCTTGTTGAGATAGCTTGAACGGTTGCAGAATTATAAACAAAACAAAAATGGGAATGTTTTGCTAAGTCTCCACATTTTCAAATTGCAACTACAGACACAGTTTAACGTGAATTTTGACAAGTTATATACCGTAAGAGAGCTAAAAGTGTCAGCTTTCCAACGGTGTATCGCTTGTTGAGATAGCTTGAACGGTTGCAGAATTATAAACAAAACAAAAATGGGAATGTTTTGCTAAGTCTCCACATTTTCAAATTGCAACTACAGACACAGTTTATCGTGAATTTTGACAAGTTATATACCGTAAGAGAGCTAAAAGTGTCAGCTTTCCAACGGTGTATCGCTTGTTGAGATAGCTTGAACGGTTGCAGAACTATAAACAAAACAAAAATGGGAATGTAAGAAAGCTAAAAGTGTCAGCTTTCCAACGGTGTATCGCTTGTTGAGATAGCTTGAACGGTTGCAGAATTATAAACAAAACAAAAATGGGAATGTTTTGCAAGTCTCCACATTTTCAAATTGCAACTACAGACACAGTTTATCGTGAATTTTGACAAGTTATATACCGTAAGAGAGCTAAAAGTGTCAGCTTTCCAACGGTGTATCGCTTGTTGAGATAGCTTGAACGGTTGCAGAACTATAAACAAAACAAAAATGGGAATGTAAGAAAGCTAAAAGTGTCAGCTTTCCAACGGTGTATCGCTTGTTGAGATAGCTTGAACGGTTGCAGAATTATAAACAAAACAAAAATGGGAATGTTTTGCTAAGTCTCCACATTTTCAAATTGCAACTACAGACACAGTTTAACGTGAATTTTGACAAGTTATATACCGTAAGAGAGCTAAAAGTGTCAGCTTTCCAACGGTGTATCGCTTGTTGAGATAGCTTGAACGGTTGCAGAATTATAAACAAAACAAAAATGGGAATGTTTTGCTAAGTCTCCACATTTTCAAATTGCAACTACAGACACAGTTTATCGTGAATTTTGACAAGTTATATACCGTAAGAGAGCTAAAAGTGTCAGCTTTCCAACGGTGTATCGCTTGTTGAGATAGCTTGAACGGTTGCAGAACTATAAACAAAACAAAAATGGGAATGTAAGAAAGCTAAAAGTGTCAGCTTTCCAACGGTGTATCGCTTGTTGAGATAGCTTGAACGGTTGCAGAATTATAAACAAAACAAAAATGGGAATGTTTTGCTAAGTCTCCACATTTTCAAATTGCAACTACAGACACAGTTTATCGTGAATTTTGACAAGTTATATACCGTAAGAGAGCTAAAAGTGTCAGCTTTCCAACGGTGTATCGCTTGTTGAGATAGCTTGAACGGTTGCAGAACTATAAACAAAACAAAAATGGGAATGTAAGAAAGCTAAAAGTGTCAGCTTTCCAACGGTGTATCGCTTGTTGAGATAGCTTGAACGGTTGCAGAATTATAAACAAAACAAAAATGGGAATGTTTTGCTAAGTCTCCACATTTTCAAATTGCAACTACAGACACAGTTTAACGTGAATTTTGACAAGTTATATACCGTAAGAGAGCTAAAAGTGTCAGCTTTCCAACGGTGTATCGCTTGTTGAGATAGCTTGAACGGTTGCAGAACTATAAACAAAACAAAAATGGGAATGTAAGAAAGCTAAAAGTGTCAGCTTTCCAACGGTGTATCGCTTGTTGAGATAGCTTGAACGGTTGCAGAATTATAAACAAAACAAAAATGGGAATGTTTTGCTAAGTCTCCACATTTTCAAATTGCAACTACAGACACAGTTTAACGTGAATTTTGACAAGTTATATACCGTAAGAGAGCTAAAAGTGTCAGCTTTCCAACGGTGTATCGCTTGTTGAGATAGCTTGAACGGTTGCAGAATTATAAACAAAACAAAAATGGGAATGTTTTGCTAAGTCTCCACATTTTCAAATTGCAACTACAGACACAGTTTATCGTGAATTTTGACAAGTTATATACCGTAAGAGAGCTAAAAGTGTCAGCTTTCCAACGGTGTATCGCTTGTTGAGATAGCTTGAACGGTTGCAGAATTATAAACAAAACAAAAATGGGAATGTTTTGCTAAGTCTCCACATTTTCAAATTGCAACTACAGACACAGTTTATCGTGAATTTTGACAAGTTATATACCGTAAAAGAGCTAAAAGTGTCAGCTTTCCAACGGTGTATCGCTTGTTGAGATAGCTTGAACGGTTGCAGAACTATAAACAAAACAAAAATGGGAATGTAAGAAAGCTAAAAGTGTCAGCTTTCCAACGGTGTATCGCTTGTTGAGATAGCTTGAACGGTTGCAGAACTATAAACAAAACAAAAATGGGAATGTAAGAAAGCTAAAAGTGTCAGCTTTCCAACGGTGTATCGCTTGTTGAGATAGCTTGAACGGTTGCAGAACTATAAACAAAACAAAAATGGGAATGTAAGAAAGCTAAAAGTGTCAGCTTTCCAACGGTGTATCGCTTGTTGAGATAGCTTGAACGGTTGCAGAACTATAAACAAAACAAAAATGGGAATGTAAGAAAGCTAAAAGTGTCAGCTTTCCAACGGTGTATCGCTTGTTGAGATAGCTTGAACGGTTGCAGAATTATAAACAAAACAAAAATGGGAATGTTTTGCAAGTCTCCACATTTTCAAATTGCAACTACAGACACAGTTTAACGTGAATTTTGACAAGTTATATACCGTAAGAGAGCTAAAAGTGTCAGCTTTCCAACGGTGTATCGCTTGTTGAGATAGCTTGAACGGTTGCAGAATTATAAACAAAACAAAAATGGGAATGTTTTGCTAAGTCTCCACATTTTCAAATTGCAACTACAGACACAGTTTATCGTGAATTTTGACAAGTTATATACCGTAAGAGAGCTAAAAGTGTCAGCTTTCCAACGGTGTATCGCTTGTTGAGATAGCTTGAACGGTTGCAGAATTATAAACAAAACAAAAATGGGAATGTTTTGCTAAGTCTCCACATTTTCAAATTGCAACTACAGACACAGTTTAACGTGAATTTTGACAAGTTATATACCGTAAGAGAGCTAAAAGTGTCAGCTTTCCAACGGTGTATCGCTTGTTGAGATAGCTTGAACGGTTGCAGAATTATAAACAAAACAAAAATGGGAATGTTTTGCTAAGTCTCCACATTTTCAAATTGCAACTACAGACACAGTTTATCGTGAATTTTGACAAGTTATATACCGTAAGAGAGCTAAAAGTGTCAGCTTTCCAACGGTGTATCGCTTGTTGAGATAGCTTGACCGTTGCAGAATTATAAACAAAACAAAAATGGGAATGTTTTGCTAAGTCTCCACATTTTCAAATTGCAACTACAGACACAGTTTAACGTGAATTTTGACAAGTTATATACCGTAAGAGAGCTAAAAGTGTCAGCTTTCCAACGGTGTATCGCTTGTTGAGATAGCTTGAACGGTTGCAGAATTATAAACAAAACAAAAATGGGAATGTTTTGCTAAGTCTCCACATTTTCAAATTGCAACTACAGACACAGTTTATCGTGAATTTTGACAAGTTATATACCGTAAGAGAGCTAAAAGTGTCAGCTTTCCAACGGTGTATCGCTTGTTGAGATAGCTTGAACGGTTGCAGAATTATAAACAAAACAAAAATGGGAATGTTTTGCTAAGTCTCCACATTTTCAAATTGCAACTACAGACACAGTTTATCGTGAATTTTGACAAGTTATATACCGTAAGAGAGCTAAAAGTGTCAGCTTTCCAACGGTGTATCGCTTGTTGAGATAGCTTGAACGGTTGCAGAACTATAAACAAAACAAAAATGGGAATGTAAGAAAGCTAAAAGTGTCAGCTTTCCAACGGTGTATCGCTTGTTGAGATAGCTTGAACGGTTGCAGAATTATAAACAAAACAAAAATGGGAATGTTTTGCTAAGTCTCCACATTTTCAAATTGCAACTACAGACACAGTTTATCGTGAATTTTGACAAGTTATATACCGTAAGAGAGCTAAAAGTGTCAGCTTTCCAACGGTGTATCGTTTGTTGAGATAGCTTGAACGGTTGCAGAACTATAAACAAAACAAAAATGGGAATGTAAGAAAGCTAAAAGTGTCAGCTTTCCAACGGTGTATCGCTTGTTGAGATAGCTTGAACGGTTGCAGAATTATAAACAAAACAAAAATGGGAATGTTTTGCTAAGTCTCCACATTTTCAAATTGCAACTACAGACACAGTTTAACGTGAATTTTGACAAGTTATATACCGTAAGAGAGCTAAAAGTGTCAGCTTTCCAACGGTGTATCGCTTGTTGAGATAGCTTGAACGGTTGCAGAACTATAAACAAAACAAAAATGGGAATGTAAGAAAGCTAAAAGTGTCAGCTTTCCAACGGTGTATCGCTTGTTGAGATAGCTTGAACGGTTGCAGAATTATAAACAAAACAAAAATGGGAATGTTTTGCTAAGTCTCCACATTTTCAAATTGCAACTACAGACACAGTTTAACGTGAATTTTGACAAGTTATATACCGTAAGAGAGCTAAAAGTGTCAGCTTTCCAACGGTGTATCGCTTGTTGAGATAGCTTGAACGGTTGCAGAATTATAAACAAAACAAAAATGGGAATGTTTTGCTAAGTCTCCACATTTTCAAATTGCAACTACAGACACAGTTTATCGTGAATTTTGACAAGTTATATACCGTAAGAGAGCTAAAAGTGTCAGCTTTCCAACGGTGTATCGCTTGTTGAGATAGCTTGAACGGTTGCAGAATTATAAACAAAACAAAAATGGGAATGTTTTGCTAAGTCTCCACATTTTCAAATTGCAACTACAGACACAGTTTATCGTGAATTTTGACAAGTTATATACCGTAAAAGAGCTAAAAGTGTCAGCTTTCCAACGGTGTATCGCTTGTTGAGATAGCTTGAACGGTTGCAGAACTATAAACAAAACAAAAATGGGAATGTAAGAAAGCTAAAAGTGTCAGCTTTCCAACGGTGTATCGCTTGTTGAGATAGCTTGAACGGTTGCAGAACTATAAACAAAACAAAAATGGGAATGTAAGAAAGCTAAAAGTGTCAGCTTTCCAACGGTGTATCGCTTGTTGAGATAGCTTGAACGGTTGTAGAACTATAAACAAAACAAAAATGGGAATGTAAGAAAGCTAAAAGTGTCAGCTTTCCAACGGTGTATCGCTTGTTGAGATAGCTTGAACGGTTGCAGAACTATAAACAAAACAAAAATGGGAATGTAAGAAAGCTAAAAGTGTCAGCTTTCCAACGGTGTATCGCTTGTTGAGATAGCTTGAACGGTTGCAGAATTATAAACAAAACAAAAATGGGAATGTTTTGCAAGTCTCCACATTTTCAAATTGCAACTACAGACACAGTTTAACGTGAATTTTGACAAGTTATATACCGTAAGAGAGCTAAAAGTGTCAGCTTTCCAACGGTGTATCGCTTGTTGAGATAGCTTGAACGGTTGCAGAATTATAAACAAAACAAAAATGGGAATGTTTTGCTAAGTCTCCACATTTTCAAATTGCAACTACAGACACAGTTTATCGTGAATTTTGACAAGTTATATACCGTAAGAGAGCTAAAAGTGTCAGCTTTCCAACGGTGTATCGCTTGTTGAGATAGCTTGAACGGTTGCAGAATTATAAACAAAACAAAAATGGGAATGTTTTGCTAAGTCTCCACATTTTCAAATTGCAACTACAGACACAGTTTAACGTGAATTTTGACAAGTTATATACCGTAAGAGAGCTAAAAGTGTCAGCTTTCCAACGGTGTATCGCTTGTTGAGATAGCTTGAACGGTTGCAGAATTATAAACAAAACAAAAATGGGAATGTTTTGCTAAGTCTCCACATTTTCAAATTGCAACTACAGACACAGTTTATCGTGAATTTTGACAAGTTATATACCGTAAGAGAGCTAAAAGTGTCAGCTTTCCAACGGTGTATCGCTTGTTGAGATAGCTTGACCGTTGCAGAATTATAAACAAAACAAAAATGGGAATGTTTTGCTAAGTCTCCACATTTTCAAATTGCAACTACAGACACAGTTTAACGTGAATTTTGACAGACAAGTTATATACCGTAAGAGAGCTAAAAGTGTCAGCTTTCCAACGGTGTATCGCTTGTTGAGATAGCTTGAACGGTTGCAGAATTATAAACAAAACAAAAATGGGAATGTTTTGCTAAGTCTCCACATTTTCAAATTGCAACTACAGACACAGTTTATCGTGAATTTTGACAAGTTATATACCGTAAGAGAGCTAAAAGTGTCAGCTTTCCAACGGTGTATCGCTTGTTGAGATAGCTTGAACGGTTGCAGAATTATAAACAAAACAAAAATGGGAATGTTTTGCTAAGTCTCCACATTTTCAAATTGCAACTACAGACACAGTTTATCGTGAATTTTGACAAGTTATATACCGTAAAAGAGCTAAAAGTGTCAGCTTTCCAACGGTGTATCGCTTGTTGAGATAGCTTGACCGTTGCAGAATTATAAACAAAACAAAAATGGGAATGTTTTGCTAAGTCTCCACATTTTCAAATTGCAACTACAGACACAGTTTAACGTGAATTTTGACAAGTTATATACCGTAAGAGAGCTAAAAGTGTCAGCTTTCCAACGGTGTATCGCTTGTTGAGATAGCTTGACCGTTGCAGAATTATAAACAAAACAAAAATGGGAATGTTTTGCTAAGTCTCCACATTTTCAAATTGCAACTACAGACACAGTTTAACGTGAATTTTGACAAGTTATATACCGTAAGAGAGCTAAAAGTGTCAGCTTTCCAACGGTGTATCGCTTGTTGAGATAGCTTGAACGGTTGCAGAATTATAAACAAAACAAAAATGGGAATGTTTTGCTAAGTCTCCACATTTTCAAATTGCAACTACAGACACAGTTTATCGTGAATTTTGACAAGTTATATACCGTAAGAGAGCTAAAAGTGTCAGCTTTCCAACGGTGTATCGCTTGTTGAGATTGCTTGAACGGTTGCAGAATTATAAACAAAACAAAAATGGGAATGTTTTGCTAAGTCTCCACATTTTCAAATTGCAACTACAGACACAGTTTATCGTGAATTTTGACAAGTTATATACCGTAAGAGAGCTAAAAGTGTCAGCTTTCCAACGGTGTATCGCTTGTTGAGATAGCTTGAACGGTTGCAGAACTATAAACAAAACAAAAATGGGAATGTAAGAAAGCTAAAAGTGTCAGCTTTCCAACGGTGTATCGCTTGTTGAGATAGCTTGAACGGTTGCAGAATTATAAACAAAACAAAAATGGGAATGTTTTGCTAAGTCTCCACATTTTCAAATTGCAACTACAGACACAGTTTATCGTGAATTTTGACAAGTTATATACCGTAAGAGAGCTAAAAGTGTCAGCTTTCCAACGGTGTATCGCTTGTTGAGATAGCTTGAACGGTTGCAGAACTATAAACAAAACAAAAATGGGAATGTAAGAAAGCTAAAAGTGTCAGCTTTCCAACGGTGTATCGCTTGTTGAGATAGCTTGAACGGTTGCAGAATTATAAACAAAACAAAAATGGGAATGTTTTGCTAAGTCTCCACATTTTCAAATTGCAACTACAGACACAGTTTAACGTGAATTTTGACAAGTTATATACCGTAAGAGAGCTAAAAGTGTCAGCTTTCCAACGGTGTATCGCTTGTTGAGATAGCTTGAACGGTTGCAGAACTATAAACAAAACAAAAATGGGAATGTAAGAAAGCTAAAAGTGTCAGCTTTCCAACGGTGTATCGCTTGTTGAGATAGCTTGAACGGTTGCAGAATTATAAACAAAACAAAAATGGGAATGTTTTGCTAAGTCTCCACATTTTCAAATTGCAACTACAGACACAGTTTAACGTGAATTTTGACAAGTTATATACCGTAAGAGAGCTAAAAGTGTCAGCTTTCCAACGGTGTATCGCTTGTTGAGATAGCTTGAACGGTTGCAGAATTATAAACAAAACAAAAATGGGAATGTTTTGCTAAGTCTCCACATTTTCAAATTGCAACTACAGACACAGTTTATCGTGAATTTTGACAAGTTATATACCGTAAGAGAGCTAAAAGTGTCAGCTTTCCAACGGTGTATCGCTTGTTGAGATAGCTTGAACGGTTGCAGAATTATAAACAAAACAAAAATGGGAATGTTTTGCTAAGTCTCCACATTTTCAAATTGCAACTACAGACACAGTTTATCGTGAATTTTGACAAGTTATATACCGTAAAAGAGCTAAAAGTGTCAGCTTTCCAACGGTGTATCGCTTGTTGAGATAGCTTGAACGGTTGCAGAACTATAAACAAAACAAAAATGGGAATGTAAGAAAGCTAAAAGTGTCAGCTTTCCAACGGTGTATCGCTTGTTGAGATAGCTTGAACGGTTGCAGAACTATAAACAAAACAAAAATGGGAATGTAAGAAAGCTAAAAGTGTCAGCTTTCCAACGGTGTATCGCTTGTTGAGATAGCTTGAACGGTTGCAGAACTATAAACAAAACAAAAATGGGAATGTAAGAAAGCTAAAAGTGTCAGCTTTCCAACGGTGTATCGCTTGTTGAGATAGCTTGAACGGTTGCAGAACTATAAACAAAACAAAAATGGGAATGTAAGAAAGCTAAAAGTGTCAGCTTTCCAACGGTGTATCGCTTGTTGAGATAGCTTGAACGGTTGCAGAATTATAAACAAAACAAAAATGGGAATGTTTTGCAAGTCTCCACATTTTCAAATTGCAACTACAGACACAGTTTAACGTGAATTTTGACAAGTTATATACCGTAAGAGAGCTAAAAGTGTCAGCTTTCCAACGGTGTATCGCTTGTTGAGATAGCTTGAACGGTTGCAGAATTATAAACAAAACAAAAATGGGAATGTTTTGCTAAGTCTCCACATTTTCAAATTGCAACTACAGACACAGTTTATCGTGAATTTTGACAAGTTATATACCGTAAGAGAGCTAAAAGTGTCAGCTTTCCAACGGTGTATCGCTTGTTGAGATAGCTTGAACGGTTGCAGAATTATAAACAAAACAAAAATGGGAATGTTTTGCTAAGTCTCCACATTTTCAAATTGCAACTACAGACACAGTTTAACGTGAATTTTGACAAGTTATATACCGTAAGAGAGCTAAAAGTGTCAGCTTTCCAACGGTGTATCGCTTGTTGAGATAGCTTGAACGGTTGCAGAATTATAAACAAAACAAAAATGGGAATGTTTTGCTAAGTCTCCACATTTTCAAATTGCAACTACAGACACAGTTTATCGTGAATTTTGACAAGTTATATACCGTAAGAGAGCTAAAAGTGTCAGCTTTCCAACGGTGTATCGCTTGTTGAGATAGCTTGACCGTTGCAGAATTATAAACAAAACAAAAATGGGAATGTTTTGCTAAGTCTCCACATTTTCAAATTGCAACTACAGACACAGTTTAACGTGAATTTTGACAAGTTATATACCGTAAGAGAGCTAAAAGTGTCAGCTTTCCAACGGTGTATCGCTTGTTGAGATAGCTTGAACGGTTGCAGAATTATAAACAAAACAAAAATGGGAATGTTTTGCTAAGTCTCCACATTTTCAAATTGCAACTACAGACACAGTTTATCGTGAATTTTGACAAGTTATATACCGTAAGAGAGCTAAAAGTGTCAGCTTTCCAACGGTGTATCGCTTGTTGAGATAGCTTGAACGGTTGCAGAATTATAAACAAAACAAAAATGGGAATGTTTTGCTAAGTCTCCACATTTTCAAATTGCAACTACAGACACAGTTTATCGTGAATTTTGACAAGTTATATACCGTAAAAGAGCTAAAAGTGTCAGCTTTCCAACGGTGTATCGCTTGTTGAGATAGCTTGAACGGTTGCAGAACTATAAACAAAACAAAAATGGGAATGTAAGAAAGCTAAAAGTGTCAGCTTTCCAACGGTGTATCGCTTGTTGAGATAGCTTGAACGGTTGCAGAATTATAAACAAAACAAAAATTGGAATGTTTTGCTAAGTCTCCACATTTTCAAATTGCAACTACAGACACAGTTTATCGTGAATTTTGACAAGTTATATACCGTAAGAGAGCTAAAAGTGTCAGCTTTCCAACGGTGTATCGCTTGTTGAGATAGCTTGAACGGTTGCAGAACTATAAACAAAACAAAAATGGGAATGTAAGAAAGCTAAAAGTGTCAGCTTTCCAACGGTGTATCGCTTGTTGAGATAGCTTGAACGGTTGCAGAATTATAAACAAAACAAAAATGGGAATGTTTTGCTAAGTCTCCACATTTTCAAATTGCAACTACAGACACAGTTTATCGTGAATTTTGACAAGTTATATACCGTAAGAAAGCTAAAAGTGTCAGCTTTCCAACGGTGTATCGCTTGCTGAGATAGCTTGAACGGTTGCAGAACTATAAACAAAACAAAAATGGGAATGTAAGAAAGCTAAAAGTGTCAGCTTTCCAACGGTGTATCGCTTGTTGAGATAGCTTGAACGGTTGCAGAATTATAAACAAAACAAAAATGGGAATGTTTTGCTAAGTCTCCACATTTTCAAATTGCAACTACAGACACAGTTTATCGTGAATTTTGACAAGTTATATACCGTAAGAGAGCTAAAAGTGTCAGCTTTCCAACGGTGTATCGCTTGTTGAGATAGCTTGAACGGTTGCAGAACTATAAACAAAACAAAAATGGGAATGTAAGAAAGCTAAAAGTGTCAGCTTTCCAACGGTGTATCGCTTGTTGAGATAGCTTGAACGGTTGCAGAATTATAAACAAAACAAAAATGGGAATGTTTTGCTAAGTCTCCACATTTTCAAATTGCAACTACAGACACAGTTTAACGTGAATTTTGACAAGTTATATACCGTAAGAGAGCTAAAAGTGTCAGCTTTCCAACGGTGTATCGCTTGTTGAGATAGCTTGAACGGTTGCAGAACTATAAACAAAACAAAAATGGGAATGTAAGAAAGCTAAAAGTGTCAGCTTTCCAACGGTGTATCGCTTGTTGAGATAGCTTGAACGGTTGCAGAATTATAAACAAAACAAAAATGGGAATGTTTTGCTAAGTCTCCACATTTTCAAATTGCAACTACAGACACAGTTTAACGTGAATTTTGACAAGTTATATACCGTAAGAGAGCTAAAAGTGTCAGCTTTCCAACGGTGTATCGCTTGTTGAGATAGCTTGAACGGTTGCAGAATTATAAACAAAACAAAAATGGGAATGTTTTGCTAAGTCTCCACATTTTCAAATTGCAACTACAGACACAGTTTATCGTGAATTTTGACAAGTTATATACCGTAAGAGAGCTAAAAGTGTCAGCTTTCCAACGGTGTATCGCTTGTTGAGATAGCTTGAACGGTTGCAGAACTATAAACAAAACAAAAATGGGAATGTAAGAAAGCTAAAAGTGTCAGCTTTCCAACGGTGTATCGCTTGTTGAGATAGCTTGAACGGTTGCAGAATTATAAACAAAACAAAAATGGGAATGTTTTGCTAAGTCTCCACATTTTCAAATTGCAACTACAGACACAGTTTAACGTGAATTTTGACAAGTTATATACCGTAAGAGAGCTAAAAGTGTCAGCTTTCCAACGGTGTATCGCTTGTTGAGATAGCTTGAACGGTTGCAGAACTATAAACAAAACAAAAATGGGAATGTAAGAAAGCTAAAAGTGTCAGCTTTCCAACGGTGTATCGCTTGTTGAGATAGCTTGAACGGTTGCAGAATTATAAACAAAACAAAAATGGGAATGTTTTGCTAAGTCTCCACATTTTCAAATTGCAACTACAGACACAGTTTAACGTGAATTTTGACAAGTTATATACCGTAAGAGAGCTAAAAGTGTCAGCTTTCCAACGGTGTATCGCTTGTTGAGATAGCTTGAACGGTTGCAGAATTATAAACAAAACAAAAATGGGAATGTTTTGCTAAGTCTCCACATTTTCAAATTGCAACTACAGACACAGTTTATCGTGAATTTTGACAAGTTATATACCGTAAGAGAGCTAAAAGTGTCAGCTTTCCAACGGTGTATCGCTTGTTGAGATAGCTTGAACGGTTGCAGAACTATAAACAAAACAAAAATGGGAATGTAAGAAAGCTAAAAGTGTCAGCTTTCCAACGGTGTATCGCTTGTTGAGGTAGCTTGAACGGTTGCAGAATTATAAACAAAACAAAAATGGGAATGTTTTGCTAAGTCTCCACATTTTCAAATTGCAACTACAGACACAGTTTAACGTGAATTTTGACAAGTTATATACCGTAAGAGAGCTAAAAGTGTCAGCTTTCTAACGGTGTATCGCTTGTTGAGATAGCTTGAACGGTTGCAGAATTATAAACAAAACAAAAATGGGAATGTTTTGCTAAGTCTCCACATTTTCAAATTGCAACTACAGACACAGTTTATCGTGAATTTTGACAAGTTATATACCGTAAGAGAGCTAAAAGTGTCAGCTTTCCAACGGTGTATCGCTTGTTGAGATAGCTTGAACGGTTGCAGAATTATAAACAAAACAAAAATGGGAATGTTTTGCTAAGTCTCCACATTTTCAAATTGCAACTACAGACACAGTTTATCGTGAATTTTGACAAGTTATATACCGTAAGAGAGCTAAAAGTGTCAGCTTTCCAACGGTGTATCGCTTGTTGAGATAGCTTGAACGGTTGCAGAATTATAAACAAAACAAAAATGGGAATGTTTTGCTAAGTCTCCACATTTTCAAATTGCAACTACAGACACAGTTTATCGTGAATTTTGACAAGTTATATACCGTAAAAGAGCTAAAAGTGTCAGCTTTCCAACAGTGTATCGCTTGTTGAGATAGCTTGAACGGTTGCAGAATTATAAACAAAACAAAAATGGGAATGTTTTGCTAAGTCTCCACATTTTCAAATTGCAACTACAGACACAGTTTAACGTGAATTTTGACAAGTTATATACCGTAAGAGAGCTAAAAGTGTCAGCTTTCTAACGGTGTATCGCTTGTTGAGATAGCTTGAACGGTTGCAGAATTATAAACAAAACAAAAATGGGAATGTTTTGCTAAGTCTCCACATTTTCAAATTGCAACTACAGACACAGTTTATCGTGAATTTTGACAAGTTATATACCGTAAGAGAGCTAAAAGTGTCAGCTTTCCAACGGTGTATCGCTTGTTGAGATAGCTTGAACGGTTGCAGAATTATAAACAAAACAAAAATGGGAATGTTTTGCTAAGTCTCCACATTTTCAAATTGCAACTACAGACACAGTTTATCGTGAATTTTGACAAGTTATATACCGTAAGAGAGCTAAAAGTGTCAGCTTTCCAACGGTGTATCGCTTGTTGAGATAGCTTGAACGGTTGCAAAACTATAAACAAAACAAAAATGGGAATGTAAGAAAGCTAAAAGTGTCAGCTTTCCAACGGTGTATCGCTTGTTGAGATAGCTTGAACGGTTGCAGAATTATAAACAAAACAAAAATGGGAATGTTTTGCTAAGTCTCCACATTTTCAAATTGCAACTACAGACACAGTTTATCGTGAATTTTGACAAGTTATATACCGTAAGAGAGCTAAAAGTGTCAGCTTTCCAACGGTGTATCGCTTGTTGAGATAGCTTGAACGGTTGCAGAACTATAAACAAAACAAAAATGGGAATGTAAGAAAGCTAAAAGTGTCAGCTTTCCAACGGTGTATCGCTTGTTGAGATAGCTTGAACGGTTGCAGAATTATAAACAAAACAAAAATGGGAATGTTTTGCTAAGTCTCCACATTTTCAAATTGCAACTACAGACACAGTTTATCGTGAATTTTGACAAGTTATATACCGTAGGAAAGCTAAGGATGTCTGCTTTCCAACGGTGTATCGCTTGTTGAGATAGCTTGAACGGTTGCAGAATTATAAACAAAACAAAAATGGGAAGTTTTGCTAAGTCTCCACATTTTCGAATTGCAACTACTGACACAGTTTATCGTGAATTATGACAAGTCATATACCGTAAGAAAGCTAAAAGTGCCAGCTTTCCAACGGTGTATCGCTTGTTGAGATAGCTTGACCGTTGCAGAATTATAAACAAAACAAAAATGGGAATGTTTTGCTAAGTCTCCACATTTTCGAATTGCAACTACTGACACAGTTTATCGTGAATTTTGACAAGTCATATACCGTAAGAAAGCTAAAAGTGTCAGCTTTCCAACGGTGTATCGCTTGTTGAGATAGCTTGAACGGTTGCAGAATTATAAACAAAACAAAAATGGGAATGTTTTGCTAAGTCTCCACATTTTCGAATTGCAACTACTGACACAGTTTATCGTGAATTTTGACAAGTCATATACCGTAAGAAAACTAAAAGTGTCAGCTTTCCAACGGTGTATCGCTTGTTGAGATAGCTTGACCGTTGCAGAATTATAAACAAAACAAAAATGGGAATGTTTTGCTAAGTCTCCACATTTTCAAATTGCAACTACAGACACAGTTTATCGTGAATTTTGACAAGTTATATACCGTAAGAGAGCTAAAAGTGTCAGCTTTCCAACGGTGTATCGCTTGTTGAGATAGCTTGAACGGTTGCAGAATTATAAACAAAACAAAAATGGGAATGTTTTGCTAAGTCTCCACATTTTCGAATTGCAACTACTGACACAGTTTATCGTGAATTTTGACAAGTCATATACCGTAAGAAAACTAAAAGTGTCAGCTTTCCAACGGTGTATCGCTTGTTGAGATAGCTTGAACGGTTGCAGAATTATAAACAAAACAAAAATGGGAATGTTTTGCTAAGTCTCCACATTTTCAAATTGCAACTACAGACACAGTTTAACGTGAATTTTGACAAGTTATATACCGTAAGAGAGCTAAAAGTGTCAGCTTTCCAACGGTGTATCGCTTGTTGAGATAGCTTGAACGGTTGCAGAACTATAAACAAAACAAAAATGGGAATGTAAGAAAGCTAAAAGTGTCAGCTTTCCAACGGTGTATCGCTTGTTGAGATAGCTTGAACGGTTGCAGAATTATAAACAAAACAAAAATGGGAATGTTTTGCTAAGTCTCCACATTTTCAAATTGCAACTACAGACACAGTTTAACGTGAATTTTGACAAGTTATATACCGTAAGAGAGCTAAAAGTGTCAGCTTTCCAACGGTGTATCGCTTGTTGAGATAGCTTGAACGGTTGCAGAATTATAAACAAAACAAAAATGGGAATGTTTTGCTAAGTCTCCACATTTTCAAATTGCAACTACAGACACAGTTTAACGTGAATTTTGACAAGTTATATACCGTAAGAGAGCTAAAAGTGTCAGCTTTCCAACGGTGTATCGCTTGTTGAGATAGCTTGAACGGTTGCAGAACTATAAACAAAACAAAAATGGGAATGTAAGAAAGCTAAAAGTGTCAGCTTTCCAACGGTGTATCGCTTGTTGAGATAGCTTGAACGGTTGCAGAATTATAAACAAAACAAAAATGGGAATGTTTTGCTAAGTCTCCACATTTTCAAATTGCAACTACAGACACAGTTTAACGTGAATTTTGACAAGTTATATACCGTAAGAGAGCTAAAAGTGTCAGCTTTCCAACGGTGTATCGCTTGTTGAGATAGCTTGAACGGTTGCAGAACTATAAACAAAACAAAAATGGGAATGTAAGAAAGCTAAAAGTGTCAGCTTTCCAACGGTGTATCGCTTGTTGAGATAGCTTGAACGGTTGCAGAATTATAAACAAAACAAAAATGGGAATGTTTTGCTAAGTCTCCACATTTTCAAATTGCAACTACAGACACAGTTTAACGTGAATTTTGACAAGTTATATACCGTAAGAGAGCTAAAAGTGTCAGCTTTCCAACGGTGTATCGCTTGTTGAGATAGCTTGAACGGTTGCAGAATTATAAACAAAACAAAAATGGGAATGTTTTGCTAAGTCTCCACATTTTCAAATTGCAACTACAGACACAGATTATCGTGAATTTTGACAAGTTATATACCGTAAGAGAGCTAAAAGTGTCAGCTTTCCAACGGTGTATCGCTTGTTGAGATAGCTTGAACGGTTGCAGAACTATAAACAAAACAAAAATGGGAATGTAAGAAAGCTAAAAGTGTCAGCTTTCCAACGGTGTATCGCTTGTTGAGATAGCTTGAACGGTTGCAGAATTATAAACAAAACAAAAATGGGAATGTTTTGCTAAGTCTCCACATTTTCAAATTGCAACTACAGACACAGTTTAACGTGAATTTTGACAAGTTATATACCGTAAGAGAGCTAAAAGTGTCAGCTTTCCAACGGTGTATCGCTTGTTGAGATAGCTTGAACGGTTGCAGAATTATAAACAAAACAAAAATGGGAATGTTTTGCTAAGTCTCCACATTTTCAAATTGCAACTACAGACACAGTTTATCGTGAATTTTGACAAGTTATATACCGTAAGAGAGCTAAAAGTGTCAGCTTTCCAACGGTGTATCGCTTGTTGAGATAGCTTGAACGGTTGCAGAATTATAAACAAAACAAAAATGGGAATGTTTTGCTAAGTCTCCACATTTTCAAATTGCAACTACAGACACAGTTTAACGTGAATTTTGACAAGTTATATACCGTAAGAGAGCTAAAAGTGTCAGCTTTCCAACGGTGTAGCGCTTGTTGAGATAGCTTGAACGGTTGCAGAATTATAAACAAAACAAAAATGGGAATGTTTTGCTAAGTCTCCACATTTTCAAATTGCAACTACAGACACAGTTTATCGTGAATTTTGACAAGTTATATACCGTAAGAGAGCTAAAAGTGTCAGCTTTCCAACGGTGTATCGCTTGTTGAGATAGCTTGAACGGTTGCAGAACTATAAACAAAACAAAAATGGGAATGTAAGAAAGCTAAAAGTGTCAGCTTTCCAACGGTGTATCGCTTGTTGAGATAGCTTGAACGGTTGCAGAATTATAAACAAAACAAAAATGGGAATGTTTTGCTAAGTCTCCACATTTTCAAATTGCAACTACAGACACAGTTTAACGTGAATTTTGACAAGTTATATACCGTAAGAGAGCTAAAAGTGTCAGCTTTCCAACGGTGTATCGCTTGTTGAGATAGCTTGAACGGTTGCAGAATTATAAACAAAACAAAAATGGGAATGTTTTGCTAAGTCTCCACATTTTCAAATTGCAACTACAGACACAGATTATCGTGAATTTTGACAAGTTATATACCGTAAGAGAGCTAAAAGTGTCAGCTTTCCAACGGTGTATCGCTTGTTGAGATAGCTTGAACGGTTGCAGAACTATAAACAAAACAAAAATGGGAATGTAAGAAAGCTAAAAGTGTCAGCTTTCCAACGGTGTATCGCTTGTTGAGATAGCTTGAACGGTTGCAGAATTATAAACAAAACAAAAATGGGAATGTTTTGCTAAGTCTCCACATTTTCAAATTGCAACTACAGACACAGTTTAACGTGAATTTTGACAAGTTATATACCGTAAGAGAGCTAAAAGTGTCAGCTTTCCAACGGTGTAGCGCTTGTTGAGATAGCTTGAACGGTTGCAGAATTATAAACAAAACAAAAATGGGAATGTTTTGCTAAGTCTCCACATTTTCAAATTGCAACTACAGACACAGTTTATCGTGAATTTTGACAAGTTATATACCGTAAGAGAGCTAAAAGTGTCAGCTTTCCAACGGTGTATCGCTTGTTGAGATAGCTTGAACGGTTGCAGAACTATAAACAAAACAAAAATGGGAATGTAAGAAAGCTAAAAGTGTCAGCTTTCCAACGGTGTATCGCTTGTTGAGATAGCTTGAACGGTTGCAGAATTATAAACAAAACAAAAATGGGAATGTTTTGCTAAGTCTCCACATTTTCAAATTGCAACTACAGACACAGTTTAACGTGAATTTTGACAAGTTATATACCGTAAGAGAGCTAAAAGTGTCAGCTTTCTAACGGTGTATCGCTTGTTGAGATAGCTTGAACGGTTGCAGAATTATAAACAAAACAAAAATGGGAATGTTTTGCTAAGTCTCCACATTTTCAAATTGCAACTACAGACACAGTTTATCGTGAATTTTGACAAGTTATATACCGTAAGAGAGCTAAAAGTGTCAGCTTTCCAACGGTGTATCGCTTGTTGAGATAGCTTGAACGGTTGCAGAATTATAAACAAAACAAAAATGGGAATGTTTTGCTAAGTCTCCACATTTTCAAATTGCAACTACAGACACAGTTTATCGTGAATTTTGACAAGTTATATACCGTAAGAGAGCTAAAAGTGTCAGCTTTCCAACGGTGTATCGCTTGTTGAGATAGCTTGAACGGTTGCAGAATTATAAACAAAACAAAAATGGGAATGTTTTGCTAAGTCTCCACATTTTCAAATTGCAACTACAGACACAGTTTATCGTGAATTTTGACAAGTTATATACCGTAAAAGAGCTAAAAGTGTCAGCTTTCCAACGGTGTATCGCTTGTTGAGATAGCTTGAACGGTTGCAGAATTATAAACAAAACAAAAATGGGAATGTTTTGCTAAGTCTCCACATTTTCAAATTGCAACTACAGACACAGTTTAACGTGAATTTTGACAAGTTATATACCGTAAGAGAGCTAAAAGTGTCAGCTTTCTTACGGTGTATCGCTTGTTGAGATAGCTTGAACGGTTGCAGAATTATAAACAAAACAAAAATGGGAATGTTTTGCTAAGTCTCCACATTTTCAAATTGCAACTACAGACACAGTTTATCGTGAATTTTGACAAGTTATATACCGTAAGAGAGCTAAAAGTGTCAGCTTTCCAACGGTGTATCGCTTGTTGAGATAGCTTGAACGGTTGCAGAATTATAAACAAAACAAAAATGGGAATGTTTTGCTAAGTCTCCACATTTTCAAATTGCAACTACAGACACAGTTTATCGTGAATTTTGACAAGTTATATACCGTAAGAGAGCTAAAAGTGTCAGCTTTCCAACGGTGTATCGCTTGTTGAGATAGCTTGAACGGTTGCAGAATTATAAACAAAACAAAAATGGGAATGTTTTGCTAAGTCTCCACATTTTCAAATTGCAACTACAGACACAGTTTAACGTGAATTTTGACAAGTTATATACCGTAAGAGAGCTAAAAGTGTCAGCTTTCCAACGGTGTATCGCTTGTTGAGATAGCTTGAACGGTTGCAGAACTATAAACAAAACAAAAATGGGAATGTAAGAAAGCTAAAAGTGTCAGCTTTCCAACGGTGTATCGCTTGTTGAGATAGCTTGAACGGTTGCAGAATTATAAACAAAACAAAAATGGGAATGTTTTGCTAAGTCTCCACATTTTCAAATTGCAACTACAGACACAGTTTAACGTGAATTTTGACAAGTTATATACCGTAAGAGAGCTAAAAGTGTCAGCTTTCCAACGGTGTATCGCTTGTTGAGATAGCTTGAACGGTTGCAGAATTATAAACAAAACAAAAATGGGAATGTTTTGCTAAGTCTCCACATTTTCAAATTGCAACTACAGACACAGTTTATCGTGAATTTTGACAAGTTATATACCGTAAGAGAGCTAAAAGTGTCAGCTTTCCAACGGTGTATCGCTTGTTGAGATAGCTTGAACGGTTGCAGAATTATAAACAAAACAAAAATGGGAATGTTTTGCTAAGTCTCCACATTTTCAAATTGCAACTACAGACACAGTTTATCGTGAATTTTGACAAGTTATATACCGTAAAAGAGCTAAAAGTGTCAGCTTTCCAACGGTGTATCGCTTGTTGAGATAGCTTGAACGGTTGCAGAATTATAAACAAAACAAAAATGGGAATGTTTTGCTAAGTCTCCACATTTTCAAATTGCAACTACAGACACAGTTTATCGTGAATTTTGACAAGTTATATACCGTAAGAGAGCTAAAAGTGTCAGCTTTCCAACGGTGTATCGCTTGTTGAGATAGCTTGAACGGTTGCAGAACTATAAACAAAACAAAAATGGGAATGTAAGAAAGCTAAAAGTGTCAGCTTTCCAACGGTGTATCGCTTGTTGAGATAGCTTGAACGGTTGCAGAATTATAAACAAAACAAAAATGGGAATGTAAGAAAGCTAAAAGTGTCAGCTTTCCAACGGTGTATCGCTTGTTGAGATAGCTTGAACGGTTGCAGAATTATAAACAAAACAAAAATGGGAATGTTTTGCAAGTCTCCACATTTTCAAATTGCAACTACAGACACAGTTTAACGTGAATTTTGACAAGTTATATACCGTAAGAGAGCTAAAAGTGTCAGCTTTCCAACGGTGTATCGCTTGTTGAGATAGCTTGAACGGTTGCAGAATTATAAACAAAACAAAAATGGGAATGTTTTGCTAAGTCTCCACATTTTCAAATTGCAACTACAGACACAGTTTATCGTGAATTTTGACAAGTTATATACCGTAAGAGAGCTAAAAGTGTCAGCTTTCCAACGGTGTATCGCTTGTTGAGATAGCTTGAACGGTTGCAGAATTATAAACAAAACAAAAATGGGAATGTTTTGCTAAGTCTCCACATTTTCAAATTGCAACTACAGACACAGTTTAACGTGAATTTTGACAAGTTATATACCGTAAGAGAGCTAAAAGTGTCAGCTTTCCAACGGTGTATCGCTTGTTGAGATAGCTTGAACGGTTGCAGAATTATAAACAAAACAAAAATGGGAATGTTTTGCTAAGTCTCCACATTTTCAAATTGCAACTACAGACACAGTTTATCGTGAATTTTGACAAGTTATATACCGTAAGAGAGCTAAAAGTGTCAGCTTTCCAACGGTGTATCGCTTGTTGAGATAGCTTGACCGTTGCAGAATTATAAACAAAACAAAAATGGGAATGTTTTGCTAAGTCTCCACATTTTCAAATTGCAACTACAGACACAGTTTAACGTGAATTTTGACAAGTTATATACCGTAAGAGAGCTAAAAGTGTCAGCTTTCCAACGGTGTATCGCTTGTTGAGATAGCTTGAACGGTTGCAGAATTATAAACAAAACAAAAATGGGAATGTTTTGCTAAGTCTCCACATTTTCAAATTGCAACTACAGACACAGTTTATCGTGAATTTTGACAAGTTATATACCGTAAGAGAGCTAAAAGTGTCAGCTTTCCAACGGTGTATCGCTTGTTGAGATAGCTTGAACGGTTGCAGAATTATAAACAAAACAAAAATGGGAATGTTTTGCTAAGTCTCCACATTTTCAAATTGCAACTACAGACACAGTTTATCGTGAATTTTGACAAGTTATATACCGTAAAAGAGCTAAAAGTGTCAGCTTTCCAACGGTGTATCGCTTGTTGAGATAGCTTGAACGGTTGCAGAACTATAAACAAAACAAAAATGGGAATGTAAGAAAGCTAAAAGTGTCAGCTTTCCAACGGTGTATCGCTTGTTGAGATAGCTTGAACGGTTGCAGAATTATAAACAAAACAAAAATGGGAATGTTTTGCTAAGTCTCCACATTTTCAAATTGCAACTACAGACACAGTTTAACGTGAATTTTGACAAGTTATATACCGTAAGAGAGCTAAAAGTGTCAGCTTTCCAACGGTGTATCGCTTGTTGAGATAGCTTGAACGGTTGCAGAATTATAAACAAAACAAAAATGGGAATGTTTTGCTAAGTCTCCACATTTTCAAATTGCAACTACAGACACAGTTTATCGTGAATTTTGACAAGTTATATACCGTAAGAGAGCTAAAAGTGTCAGCTTTCCAACGGTGTATCGCTTGTTGAGATAGCTTGAACGGTTGCAGAATTATAAACAAAACAAAAATGGGAATGTTTTGCTAAGTCTCCACATTTTCAAATTGCAACTACAGACACAGTTTATCGTGAATTTTGACAAGTTATATACCGTAAAAGAGCTAAAAGTGTCAGCTTTCCAACGGTGTATCGCTTGTTGAGATAGCTTGAACGGTTGCAGAACTATAAACAAAACAAAAATGGGAATGTAAGAAAGCTAAAAGTGTCAGCTTTCCAACGGTGTATCGCTTGTTGAGATAGCTTGAACGGTTGCAGAATTATAAACAAAACAAAAATGGGAATGTTTTGCTAAGTCTCCACATTTTCAAATTGCAACTACAGACACAGTTTAACGTGAATTTTGACAAGTTATATACCGTAAGAGAGCTAAAAGTGTCAGCTTTCCAACGGTGTATCGCTTGTTGAGATAGCTTGAACGGTTGCAGAATTATAAACAAAACAAAAATGGGAATGTAAGAAAGCTAAAAGTGTCAGCTTTCCAACGGTGTATCGCTTGTTGAGATAGCTTGAACGGTTGCAGAATTATAAACAAAACAAAAATGGGAATGTTTTGCTAAGTCTCCACATTTTCAAATTGCAACTACAGACACAGTTTATCGTGAATTTTGACAAGTTATATACCGTAAGAGGGCTAAAAGTGTCAGCTTTCCAACGGTGTATCGCTTGTTGAGATAGCTTGAACGGTTGCAGAATTATAAACAAAACAAAAATGGGAATGTTTTGCTAAGTCTCCACATTTTCAAATTGCAACTACAGACACAGTTTATCGTGAATTTTGACAAGTTATATACCGTAAGAGCGCTAAAAGTGTCAGCTTTCCAACGGTGTATCGCTTGTTGAGATAGCTTGAACGGTTGCAGAATTATAAACAAAACAAAAATGGGAATGTTTTGCTAAGTCTCCACATTTTCAAATTGCAACTACAGACACAGTTTATCGTGAATTTTGACAAGTTATATACCGTAAGAGAGCTAAAAGTGTCAGCTTTCCAACGGTGTATCGCTTGTTGAGATAGCTTGAACGGTTGCAGAATTATAGAATTTATAAACAAAACAAAAATGGGAATGTAAGAAAGCTAAAAGTGTCAGCTTTCCAACGGTGTATCGCTTGTTGAGATAGCTTGAACGGTTGCAGAATTATAAACAAAACAAAAATGGGAATGTTTTGCTAAGTCTCCACATTTTCAAATTGCAACTACAGACACAGTTTAACGTGAATTTTGACAAGTTATATACCGTAAGAGAGCTAAAAGTGTCAGCTTTCCAACGGTGTATCGCTTGTTGAGATAGCTTGAACGGTTGCAGAATTATAAACAAAACAAAAATGGGAATGTTTTGCTAAGTCTCCACATTTTCAAATTGCAACTACAGACACAGTTTATCGTGAATTTTGACAAGTTATATACCGTAAGAGAGCTAAAAGTGTCAGCTTTCCAACGGTGTATCGCTTGTTGAGATAGCTTGAACGGTTGCAGAACTATAAACAAAACAAAAATGGGAATGTAAGAAAGCTAAAAGTGTCAGCTTTCCAACGGTGTATCGCTTGTTGAGATAGCTTGAACGGTTGCAGAATTATAAACAAAACAAAAATGGGAATGTTTTGCTAAGTCTCCACATTTTCAAATTGCAACTACAGACACAGTTTAACGTGAATTTTGACAAGTTATATACCGTAAGAGAGCTAAAAGTGTCAGCTTTCCAACGGTGTATCGCTTGTTGAGATAGCTTGAACGGTTGCAGAATTATAAACAAAACAAAAATGGGAATGTTTTGCTAAGTCTCCACATTTTCAAATTGCAACTACAGACACAGTTTATCGTGAATTTTGACAAGTTATATACCGTAAGAGAGCTAAAAGTGTCAGCTTTCCAACGGTGTATCGCTTGTTGAGATAGCTTGAACGGTTGCAGAATTATAAACAAAACAAAAATGGGAATGTTTTGCTAAGTCTCCACATTTTCAAATTGCAACTACAGACACAGTTTAACGTGAATTTTGACAAGTTATATACCGTAAGAGAGCTAAAAGTGTCAGCTTTCCAACGGTGTATCGCTTGTTGAGATAGCTTGAACGGTTGCAGAATTATAAACAAAACAAAAATGGGAATGTTTTGCTAAGTCTCCACATTTTCAAATTGCAACTACAGACACAGTTTATCGTGAATTTTGACAAGTTATATACCGTAAGAGAGCTAAAAGTGTCAGCTTTCCAACGGTGTATCGCTTGTTGAGATAGCTTGAACGGTTGCAGAATTAAAGGGTGTTTTTTTTAGGCGTATAGAACTTCGAATTGAAATAAAACACAAGAAAATCGTTTAAGGTCCATCAATTTGGCTTTATTGGAAGGCTAATTTTATGCCATTAATGTTTAAGTATGATTTCGGGCATGTGGCCGCCGCAGCTGGCTCGAATAAAGCCAATTCTACAGGTCCAATTTTCAACCACTTTTTCGAGCATATGGGGCCGTATGTCGGCAATAACGCCACGAATGTTGGCTTCCAATTCCCCTAACGTTTCTGGTTTGTTGGTGTAGACGAGCGACTTCACATATCCCCAAAGAAAATAATCCAATGGTGTCAAATCACACGACCTTGGTGGCCAATTGACAGGTCCATTCCGCGAAATTATGCGCTCATCGAATGTTTCCTTCAATAAATCGATTGTGACGTGCGCTGTGTGGCATGTAGCGCCGTCTTGTTGGAACCACAACTCATCCACATTCATGCCATCCAATTCGGGAACAAAATAGTCGGTTATCATGGCTCTATACCGGTCTCCATTAACGGTAGCTGCCTCTCCAGCATTATTGCGGAAGAAGTATGGCCCAATGACTCCACCAGCCCATAGAGCACACCAAACAGTCAGTTTTTGTGGATGTAATGGCGTTTCAAGGGTCTCATGTGGATTCTCTTCACTCCAAATGCGGCAATTTTGCTTGTTGACGTAGCCATTCAACCAAAAATGAGCCTCATCACTGAACAAAATTTTGCGATGAAAATCAGCATCGAAATCAATCTCATTTTCGGCCCATACACCAAAATCACGACGCATTGCATGGTCTCGCGGCTTTAATTCTTGCACAAGCTGGATCTTGTAAGGTCGCAAGCCAAGATCTTTGCGCAAAATCTTCCATAAAGTTGATGGACAAAGCTCCAATTGCTGTGCACGGTGGCGAATCGATTCATTCGGGTCCTCTTCAACACTTTGCTCTACAGCGGCAATTGTTTCTTCGGTGCGCACTGTTCGACGTCTCTGCGGATGCGTATTATCACATAGAGTAAACGTAGTGCGAAAACGATCCATGGTTAACCGAATTAATTGCTCTGATGGACGATTATGTCGACCATAAAATGGATGGAGCTCACGGTAAACCTCGCGAACTGAACCATTATTTTCGAAATAAATTTGCACGATTTGCAAGCGTTGTTCTTTTGTCAACCTGTTCATGATGAAATGGCAAACCAAACTGAACATAAATGACATTAGAGTTGCCAGATTTGATCACAAAATGCCAGTTTTATCTCTATTCGAAAAACAAACCTGTAAAAAAAACACCCTGTATAAACAAAACAAAAATGGGAATGTTTTGCTAAGTCTCCACATTTTCAAATTGCAACACAGACACAGTTTATCGTGAATTTTGACAAGTTATATACCGTAAGAGAGCTAAAAGTGTCAGCTTTTCAACGGTGTATCGCTTGTTGAGATAGCTTGAACGGTTGCAGAATTATAAACAAAACAAAAATGGGAATGTTTTGCGAAGTCTCCACATTTTCAAATTGCAACTACAGACACAGTTTATCGTGAATTTTGACAAGTTATATACCGTAAAAGAGCTAAAAGTGTCAGCTTTCCAACGGTGTATCGCTTGTTGAGATAGCTTGAACGGTTGCAGAATTATAAACAAAACAAAAATGGGAATGTTTTGCTAAGTCTCCACATTTTCAAATTGCAACTACAGACACAGTTTATCGTGAATTTTGACAAGTTATATACCGTAAGAGAGCTAAAAGTGTCAGCTTTCCAACGGTGTATCGCTTGTTGAGATAGCTTGAACGGTTGCAGAACTATAAACAAAACAAAAATGGGAATGTAAGAAAGCTAAAAGTGTCAGCTTTCCAACGGTGTATCGCTTGTTGAGATAGCTTGAACGGTTGCAGAATTATAAACAAAACAAAAATGGGAATGTTTTGCTAAGTCTCCACATTTTCAAATTGCAACTACAGACACAGTTTATCGTGAATTTTGACAAGTTATATACCGTAAGAGAGCTAAAAGTGTCAGCTTTCCAACGGTGTATCGCTTGTTGAGATAGCTTGAACGGTTGCAGAACTATAAACAAAACAAAAATGGGAATGTAAGAAAGCTAAAAGTGTCAGCTTTCCAACGGTGTATCGCTTGTTGAGATAGCTTGAACGGTTGCAGAATTATAAACAAAACAAAAATGGGAATGTTTTGCTAAGTCTCCACATTTTCAAATTGCAACTACAGACACAGTTTATCGTGAATTTTGACAAGTTATATACCGTAAGAGAGCTAAAAGTGTCAGCTTTCCAACGGTGTATCGCTTGTTGAGATAGCTTGAACGGTTGCAGAACTATAAACAAAACAAAAATGGGAATGTAAGAAAGCTAAAAGTGTCAGCTTTCCAACGGTGTATCGCTTGTTGAGATAGCTTGAACGGTTGCAGAATTATAAACAAAACAAAAATGGGAATGTTTTGCTAAGTCTCCACATTTTCAAATTGCAACTACAGACACAGTTTAACGTGAATTTTGACAAGTTATATACCGTAAGAGAGCTAAAAGTGTCAGCTTTCCAACGGTGTATCGCTTGTTGAGATAGCTTGAACGGTTGCAGAATTATAAACAAAACAAAAATGGGAATGTTTTGCTAAGTCTCCACATTTTCAAATTGCAACTACAGACACAGTTTAACGTGAATTTTGACAAGTTATATACCGTAAGAGAGCTAAAAGTGTCAGCTTTCCAACGGTGTATCGCTTGTTGAGATAGCTTGAACGGTTGCAGAACTATAAACAAAACAAAAATGGGAATGTAAGAAAGCTAAAAGTGTCAGCTTTCCAACGGTGTATCGCTTGTTGAGATAGCTTGAACGGTTGCAGAATTATAAACAAAACAAAAATGGGAATGTTTTGCTAAGTCTCCACATTTTCAAATTGCAACTACAGACACAGTTTATCGTGAATTTTGACAAGTTATATACCGTAAGAGAGCTAAAAGTGTCAGCTTTCCAACGGTGTATCGCTTGTTGAGATAGCTTGAACGGTTGCAGAACTATAAACAAAACAAAAATGGGAATGTAAGAAAGCTAAAAGTGTCAGCTTTCCAACGGTGTATCGCTTGTTGAGATAGCTTGAACGGTTGCAGAATTATAAACAAAACAAAAATGGGAATGTTTTGCTAAGTCTCCACATTTTCAAATTGCAACTACAGACACAGTTTAACGTGAATTTTGACAAGTTATATACCGTAAGAGAGCTAAAAGTGTCAGCTTTCCAACGGTGTATCGCTTGTTGAGATAGCTTGAACGGTTGCAGAATTATAAACAAAACAAAAATGGGAATGTTTTGCTAAGTCTCCACATTTTCAAATTGCAACTACAGACACAGTTTATCGTGAATTTTGACAAGTTATATACCGTAAGAGAGCTAAAAGTGTCAGCTTTCCAACGGTGTATCGCTTGTTGAGATAGCTTGAACGGTTGCAGAACTATAAACAAAACAAAAATGGGAATGTTTTGCTAAGTCTCCACATTTTCAAATTGCAACTACAGACACAGTTTAACGTGAATTTTGACAAGTTATATACCGTAAGAGAGCTAAAAGTGTCAGCTTTCCAACGGTGTATCGCTTGTTGAGATAGCTTGAACGGTTGCAGAATTATAAACAAAACAAAAATGGGAATGTTTTGCTAAGTCTCCACATTTTCAAATTGCAACTACAGACACAGTTTATCGTGAATTTTGACAAGTTATATACCGTAAGAGAGCTAAAAGTGTCAGCTTTCCAACGGTGTATCGCTTGTTGAGATAGCTTGAACGGTTGCAGAATTATAAACAAAACAAAAATGGGAATGTTTTGCTAAGTCTCCACATTTTCAAATTGCAACTACAGACACAGTTTAACGTGAATTTTGACAAGTTATATACCGTAAGAGAGCTAAAAGTGTCAGCTTTCCAACGGTGTATCGCTTGTTGAGATAGCTTGAACGGTTGCAGAATTATAAACAAAACAAAAATGGGAATGTTTTGCTAAGTCTCCACATTTTCAAATTGCAACTACAGACACAGTTTATCGTGAATTTTGACAAGTTATATACCGTAAGAGAGCTAAAAGTGTCAGCTTTCCAACGGTGTATCGCTTGTTGAGATAGCTTGACCGTTGCAGAATTATAAACAAAACAAAAATGGGAATGTTTTGCTAAGTCTCCACATTTTCAAATTGCAACTACAGACACAGTTTAACGTGAATTTTGACAAGTTATATACCGTAAGAGAGCTAAAAGTGTCAGCTTTCCAACGGTGTATCGCTTGTTGAGATAGCTTGAACGGTTGCAGAATTATAAACAAAACAAAAATGGGAATGTTTTGCTAAGTCTCCACATTTTCAAATTGCAACTACAGACACAGTTTATCGTGAATTTTGACAAGTTATATACCGTAAGAGAGCTAAAAGTGTCAGCTTTCCAACGGTGTATCGCTTGTTGAGATAGCTTGAACGGTTGCAGAATTATAAACAAAACAAAAATGGGAATGTTTTGCTAAGTCTCCACATTTTCAAATTGCAACTACAGACACAGTTTATCGTGAATTTTGACAAGTTATATACCATAAGAGAGCTAAAAGTGTCAGCTTTCCAACGGTGTATCGCTTGTTGAGATAGCTTGAACGGTTGCAGAATTATAAACAAAACAAAAATGGGAATGTTTTGCTAAGTCTCCACATTTTCAAATTGCAACTACAGACACAGTTTATCGTGAATTTTGACAAGTTATATACCGTAAAAGAGCTAAAAGTGTCAGCTTTCCAACGGTGTATCGCTTGTTGAGATAGCTTGAACGGTTGCAGAATTATAAACAAAACAAAAATGGGAATGTTTTGCTAAGTCTCCACATTTTCAAATTGCAACTACAGACACAGTTTATCGTGAATTTTGACAAGTTATATACCGTAAGAGAGCTAAAAGTGTCAGCTTTCCAACGGTGTATCGCTTGTTGAGATAGCTTGAACGGTTGCAGAACTATAAACAAAACAAAAATGGGAATGTAAGAAAGCTAAAAGTGTCAGCTTTCCAACGGTGTATCGCTTGTTGAGATAGCTTGAACGGTTGCAGAACTATAAACAAAACAAAAATGGGAATGTAAGAAAGCTAAAAGTGTCAGCTTTCCAACGGTGTATCGCTTGTTGAGATAGCTTGAACGGTTGCAGAATTATAAACAAAACAAAAATGGGAATGTTTTGCTAAGTCTCCACATTTTCAAATTGCAACTACAGACACAGTTTAACGTGAATTTTGACAAGTTATATACCGTAAGAGAGCTAAAAATGTCAGCTTTCCAACGGTGTATCGCTTGTTGAGATATCTTGAACGGTTGCAGAATTATAAACAAAACAAAAATGGGAATGTAAGAAAGCTAAAAGTGTCAGCTTTCCAACGGTGTATCGCTTGTTGAGATAGCTTGAACGGTTGCAGAATTATAAACAAAACAAAAATGGGAATGTTTTGCTAAGTCTCCACATTTTCAAATTGCAACTACAGACACAGTTTAACGTGAATTTTGACAAGTTATATACCGTAAGAGAGCTAAAAGTGTCAGCTTTCCAACGGTGTATCGCTTGTTGAGATATCTTGAACGGTTGCAGAATTATAAACAAAACAAAAATGAGAATGTAAGAAAGCTAAAAGTGTCAGCTTTCCAACGGTGTATCGCTTGTTGAGATAGCTTGAACGGTTGCAGAATTATAAACAAAACAAAAATGGGAATGTTTTGCTAAGTCTCCACATTTTCAAATTGCAACTACAGACACAGTTTATCGTGAATTTTGACAAGTTATATACCGTAAGAGAGCTAAAAGTGTCAGCTTTCCAACGGTGTATCGCTTGTTGAGATAGCTTGAACGGTTGCAGAACTATAAACAAAACAAAAATGGGAATGTAAGAAAGCTAAAAGTGTCAGCTTTCCAACGGTGTATCGCTTGTTGAGATAGCTTGAACGGTTGCAGAATTATAAACAAAACAAAAATGGGAATGTTTTGCTAAGTCTCCACAATTTCAAATTGCAACTACAGACACAGTTTAACGTGAATTTTGACAAGTTATATACCGTAAGAGAGCTAAAAGTGTCAGCTTTCCAACGGTGTATCGCTTGTTGAGATAGCTTGAACGGTTGCAGAATTATAAACAAAACAAAAATGGGAATGTAAGAAAGCTAAAAGTGTCAGCTTTCCAACGGTGTATCGCTTGTTGAGATAGCTTGAACGGTTGCAGAATTATAAACAAAACAAAAATGGGAATGTTTTGCTAAGTCTCCACATTTTCAAATTGCAACTACAGACACAGTTTATCGTGAATTTTGACAAGTTATATACCGTAAGAGAGCTAAAAGTGTCAGCTTTCCAACGGTGTATCGCTTGTTGAGATAGCTTGAACGGTTGCAGAACTATAAACAAAACAAAAATGGGAATGTAAGAAAGCTAAAAGTGTCAGCTTTCCAACGGTGTATCGCTTGTTGAGATAGCTTGAACGGTTGCAGAATTATAAACAAAACAAAAATGGGAATGTTTTGCTAAGTCTCCACATTTTCAAATTGCAACTACAGACACAGTTTAACGTGAATTTTGACAAGTTATATACCGTAAGAGAGCTAAAAGTGTCAGCTTTCCAACGGTGTATCGCTTGTTGAGATAGCTTGAACGGTTGCAGAATTATAAACAAAACAAAAATGGGAATGTAAGAAAGCTAAAAGTGTCAGCTTTCCAACGGTGTATCGCTTGTTGAGATAGCTTGAACGGTTGCAGAATTATAAACAAAACAAAAATGGGAATGTTTTGCTAAGTCTCCACATTTTCAAATTGCAACTACAGACACAGTTTATCGTGAATTTTGACAAGTTATATACCGTAAGAGAGCTAAAAGTGTCAGCTTTCCAACGGTGTATCGCTTGTTGAGATAGCTTGAACGGTTGCAGAACTATAAACAAAACAAAAATGGGAATGTAAGAAAGCTAAAAGTGTCAGCTTTCCAACGGTGTATCGCTTGTTGAGATAGCTTGAACGGTTGCAGAACTATAAACAAAACAAAAATGGGAATGTAAGAAAGCTAAAAGTGTCAGCTTTCCAACGGTGTATCGCTTGTTGAGATAGCTTGAACGGTTGCAGAATTATAAACAAAACAAAAATGGGAATGTTTTGCTAAGTCTCCACATTTTCAAATTGCAACTACAGACACAGTTTAACGTGAATTTTGACAAGTTATATACCGTAAGAGAGCTAAAAGTGTCAGCTTTCCAACGGTGTATCGCTTGTTGAGATAGCTTGAACGGTTGCAGAATTATAAACAAAACAAAAATGGGAATGTAAGAAAGCTAAAAGTGTCAGCTTTCCAACGGTGTATCGCTTGTTGAGATAGCTTGAACGGTTGCAGAATTATAAACAAAACAAAAATGGGAATGTTTTGCTAAGTCTCCACATTTTCAAATTGCAACTACAGACACAGTTTATCGTGAATTTTGACAAGTTATATACCGTAAGAGAGCTAAAAGTGTCAGCTTTCCAACGGTGTATCGCTTGTTGAGATAGCTTGAACGGTTGCAGAACTATAAACAAAACAAAAATGGGAATGTAAGAAAGCTAAAAGTGTCAGCTTTCCAACGGTGTATCGCTTGTTGAGATAGCTTGAACGGTTGCAGAATTATAAACAAAACAAAAATGGGAATGTTTTGCTAAGTCTCCACATTTTCAAATTGCAACTACAGACACAGTTTAACGTGAATTTTGACAAGTTATATACCGTAAGAGAGCTAAAAGTGTCAGCTTTCCAACGGTGTATCGCTTGTTGAGATAGCTTGAACGGTTGCAGAATTATAAACAAAACAAAAATGGGAATGTAAGAAAGCTAAAAGTGTCAGCTTTCCAACGGTGTATCGCTTGTTGAGATAGCTTGAACGGTTGCAGAATTATAAACAAAACAAAAATGGGAATGTTTTGCTAAGTCTCCACATTTTCAAATTGCAACTACAGACACAGTTTATCGTGAATTTTGACAAGTTATATACCGTAAGAGAGCTAAAAGTGTCAGCTTTCCAACGGTGTATCGCTTGTTGAGATAGCTTGAACGGTTGCAGAACTATAAACAAAACAAAAATGGGAATGTAAGAAAGCTAAAAGTGTCAGCTTTCCAACGGTGTATCGCTCGTTGAGATAGCTTGAACGGTTGCAGAATTATAAACAAAACAAAAATGGGAATGTTTTGCTAAGTCTCCACATTTTCAAATTGCAACTACAGACACAGTTTAACGTGAATTTTGACAAGTTATATACCGTAAGAGAGCTAAAAGTGTCAGCTTTCCAACGGTGTATCGCTTGTTGAGATAGCTTGAACGGTTGCAGAATTATAAACAAAACAAAAATGGGAATGTTTTGCTAAGTCTCCACATTTTCAAATTGCAACTACAGACACAGTTTATCGTGAATTTTGACAAGTTATATACCGTAAGAGAGCTAAAAGTGTCAGCTTTCCAACGGTGTATCGCTTGTTGAGATAGCTTGAACGGTTGCAGAACTATAAACAAAACAAAAATGGGAATGTAAGAAAGCTAAAAGTGTCAGCTTTCCAACGGTGTATCGCTTGTTGAGATAGCTTGAACGGTTGCAGAATTATAAACAAAACAAAAATGGGAATGTTTTGCTAAGTCTCCACATTTTCAAATTGCAACTACAGACACAGTTTAACGTGAATTTTGACAAGTTATATACCGTAAGAGAGCTAAAAGTGTCAGCTTTCCAACGGTGTATCGCTTGTTGAGATAGCTTGAACGGTTGCAGAATTATAAACAAAACAAAAATGGGAATGTTTTGCTAAGTCTCCACATTTTCAAATTGCAACTACAGACACAGTTTATCGTGAATTTTGACAAGTTATATACCGTAAGAGAGCTAAAAGTGTCAGCTTTCCAACGGTGTATCGCTTGTTGAGATAGCTTGAACGGTTGCAGAACTATAAACAAAACAAAAATGGGAATGTAAGAAAGCTAAAAGTGTCAGCTTTCCAACGGTGTATCGCTTATTGAGATAGCTTGAACGGTTGCAGAATTATAAACAAAACAAAAATGGGAATGTTTTGCTAAGTCTCCACATTTTCAAATTGCAACTACAGACACAGTTTAACGTGAATTTTGACAAGTTATATACCGTAAGAGAGCTAAAAGTGTCAGCTTTCCAACGGTGTATCGCTTGTTGAGATAGCTTGAACGGTTGCAGAATTATAAACAAAACAAAAATGGGAATGTTTTGCTAAGTCTCCACATTTTCAAATTGCAACTACAGACACAGTTTATCGTGAATTTTGACAAGTTATATACCGTAAGAGAGCTAAAAGTGTCAGCTTTCCAACGGTGTATCGCTTGTTGAGATAGCTTGAACGGTTGCAGAATTATAAACAAAACAAAAATGGGAATGTTTTGCTAAGTCTCCACATTTTCAAATTGCAACTACAGACACAGTTTAACGTGAATTTTGACAAGTTATATACCGTAAGAGAGCTAAAAGTGTCAGCTTTCCAACGGTGTATCGCTTGTTGAGATAGCTTGAACGGTTGCAGAATTATAAACAAAACAAAAATGGGAATGTTTTGCTAAGTCTCCACATTTTCAAATTGCAACTACAGACACAGTTTATCGTGAATTTTGACAAGTTATATACCGTAAGAGAGCTAAAAGTGTCAGCTTTCCAACGGTGTATCGCTTGTTGAGATAGCTTGACCGTTGCAGAATTATAAACAAAACAAAAATGGGAATGTTTTGCTAAGTCTCCACATTTTCAAATTGCAACTACAGACACAGTTTAACGTGAATTTTGACAAGTTATATACCGTAAGAGAGCTAAAAGTGTCAGCTTTCCAACGGTGTATCGCTTGTTGAGATAGCTTGAACGGTTGCAGAATTATAAACAAAACAAAAATGGGAATGTTTTGCTAAGTCTCCACATTTTCAAATTGCAACTACAGACACAGTTTATCGTGAATTTTGACAAGTTATATACCGTAAGAGAGCTAAAAGTGTCAGCTTTCCAACGGTGTATCGCTTGTTGAGATAGCTTGAACGGTTGCAGAATTATAAACAAAACAAAAATGGGAATGTTTTGCTAAGTCTCCACATTTTCAAATTGCAACTACAGACACAGTTTATCGTGAATTTTGACAAGTTATATACCGTAAAAGAGCTAAAAGTGTCAGCTTTCCAACGGTGTATCGCTTGTTGAGATAGCTTGAACGGTTGCAGAATTATAAACAAAACAAAAATGGGAATGTTTTGCTAAGTCTCCACATTTTCAAATTGCAACTACAGACACAGTTTATCGTGAATTTTGACAAGTTATATACCGTAAGAGAGCTAAAAGTGTCAGCTTTCCAACGGTGTATCGCTTGTTGAGATAGCTTGAACGGTTGCAGAACTATAAACTAAACAAAAATGGGAATGTAAGAAAGCTAAAAGTGTCAGCTTTCCAACGGTGTATCGCTTGTTGAGATAGCTTGAACGGTTGCAGAATTATAAACAAAACAAAAATGGGAATGTTTTGCTAAGTCTCCACATTTTCAAATTGCAACTACAGACACAGTTTAACGTGAATTTTGACAAGTTATATACCGTAAGAGAGCTAAAAGTGTCAGCTTTCCAACGGTGTATCGCTTGTTGAGATAGCTTGAACGGTTGCAGAATTATAAACAAAACAAAAATGGGAATGTTTTGCTAAGTCTCCACATTTTCAAATTGCAACTACAGACACAGTTTATCGTGAATTTTGACAAGTTATATACCGTAAGAGAGCTAAAAGTGTCAGCTTTCCAACGGTGTATCGCTTGTTGAGATAGCTTGAACGGTTGCAGAACTATAAACAAAACAAAAATGGGAATGTAAGAAAGCTAAAAGTGTCAGCTTTCCAACGGTGTATCGCTTGTAGAGATAGCTTGAACGGTTGCAGAATTATAAACAAAACAAAAATGGGAATGTTTTGCTAAGTCTCCACATTTTCAAATTGCAACTACAGACACAGTTTAACGTGAATTTTGACAAGTTATATACCGTAAGAGAGCTAAAAGTGTCAGCTTTCTAACGGTGTATCGCTTGTTGAGATAGCTTGAACGGTTGCAGAATTATAAACAAAACAAAAATGGGAATGTTTTGCTAAGTCTCCACATTTTCAAATTGCAACTACAGACACAGTTTATCGTGAATTTTGACAAGTTATATACCGTAAGAGAGCTAAAAGTGTCAGCTTTCCAACGGTGTATCGCTTGTTGAGATAGCTTGAACGGTTGCAGAATTATAAACAAAACAAAAATGGGAATGTTTTGCTAAGTCTCCACATTTTCAAATTGCAACTACAGACACAGTTTATCGTGAATTTTGACAAGTTATATACCGTAAGAGAGCTAAAAGTGTCAGCTTTCCAACGGTGTATCGCTTGTTGAGATAGCTTGAACGGTTGCAGAATTATAAACAAAACAAAAATGGGAATGTTTTGCTAAGTCTCCACATTTTCAAATTGCAACTACAGACACAGTTTATCGTGAATTTTGACAAGTTATATACCGTAAAAGAGCTAAAAGTGTCAGCTTTCCAACGGTGTATCGCTTGTTGAGATAGCTTGAACGGTTGCAGAATTATAAACAAAACAAAAATGGGAATGTTTTGCTAAGTCTCCACATTTTCAAATTGCAACTACAGACACAGTTTATCGTGAATTTTGACAAGTTATATACCGTAAGAGAGCTAAAAGTGTCAGCTTTCCAACGGTGTATCGCTTGTTGAGATAGCTTGAACGGTTGCAGAACTATAAACAAAACAAAAATGGGAATGTAAGAAAGCTAAAAGTGTCAGCTTTCCAACGGTGTATCGCTTGTTGAGATAGCTTGAACGGTTGCAGAACTATAAACAAAACAAAAATGGGAATGTAAGAAAGCTAAAAGTGTCAGCTTTCCAACGGTGTATCGCTTGTTGAGATAGCTTGAACGGTTGCAGAATTATAAACAAAACAAAAATGGGAATGTTTTGCTAAGTCTCCACATTTTCAAATTGCAACTACAGACACAGTTTAACGTGAATTTTGACAAGTTATATACCGTAAGAGAGCTAAAAGTGTCAGCTTTCCAACGGTGTATCGCTTGTTGAGATAGCTTGAACGGTTGCAGAATTATAAACAAAACAAAAATGGGAATGTTTTGCTAAGTCTCCACATTTTCAAATTGCAACTACAGACACAGTTTAACGTGAATTTTGACAAGTTATATACCGTAAGAGAGCTAAAAGTGTCAGCTTTCCAACGGTGTATCGCTTGTTGAGATAGCTTGAACGGTTGCAGAATTATAAACAAAACAAAAATGGGAATGTTTTGCTAAGTCTCCACATTTTCAAATTGCAACTACAGACACAGTTTATCGTGAATTTTGACAAGTTATATACCGTAAGAGAGCTAAAAGTGTCAGCTTTCCAACGGTGTATCGCTTGTTGAGATAGCTTGACCGTTGCAGAATTATAAACAAAACAAAAATGGGAATGTTTTGCTAAGTCTCCACATTTTCAAATTGCAACTACAGACACAGTTTAACGTGAATTTTGACAAGTTATATACCGTAAGAGAGCTAAAAGTGTCAGCTTTCCAACGGTGTATCGCTTGTTGAGATAGCTTGAACGGTTGCAGAATTATAAACAAAACAAAAATGGGAATGTTTTGCTAAGTCTCCACATTTTCAAATTGCAACTACAGACACAGTTTATCGTGAATTTTGACAAGTTATATACCGTAAGAGAGCTAAAAGTGTCAGCTTTCCAACGGTGTATCGCTTGTTGAGATAGCTTGAACGGTTGCAGAATTATAAACAAAACAAAAATGGGAATGTTTTGCTAAGTCTCCACATTTTCAAATTGCAACTACAGACACAGTTTATCGTGAATTTTGACAAGTTATATACCGTAAAAGAGCTAAAAGTGTCAGCTTTCCAACGGTGTATCGCTTGTTGAGATAGCTTGAACGGTTGCAGAATTATAAACAAAACAAAAATGGGAATGTTTTGCTAAGTCTCCACATTTTCAAATTGCAACTACAGACACAGTTTATCGTGAATTTTGACAAGTTATATACCGTAAGAGAGCTAAAAGTGTCAGCTTTCCAACGGTGTATCGCTTGTTGAGATAGCTTGAACGGTTGCAGAACTATAAACTAAACAAAAATGGGAATGTAAGAAAGCTAAAAGTGTCAGCTTTCCAACGGTGTATCGCTTGTTGAGATAGCTTGAACGGTTGCAGAATTATAAACAAAACAAAAATGGGAATGTTTTGCTAAGTCTCCACATTTTCAAATTGCAACTACAGACACAGTTTAACGTGAATTTTGACAAGTTATATACCGTAAGAGAGCTAAAAGTGTCAGCTTTCCAACGGTGTATCGCTTGTTGAGATAGCTTGAACGGTTGCAGAATTATAAACAAAACAAAAATGGGAATGTTTTGCTAAGTCTCCACATTTTCAAATTGCAACTACAGACACAGTTTATCGTGAATTTTGACAAGTTATATACCGTAAGAGAGCTAAAAGTGTCAGCTTTCCAACGGTGTATCGCTTGTTGAGATAGCTTGAACGGTTGCAGAACTATAAACAAAACAAAAATGGGAATGTAAGAAAGCTAAAAGTGTCAGCTTTCCAACGGTGTATCGCTTGTTGAGATAGCTTGAACGGTTGCAGAATTATAAACAAAACAAAAATGGGAATGTTTTGCTAAGTCTCCACATTTTCAAATTGCAACTACAGACACAGTTTAACGTGAATTTTGACAAGTTATATACCGTAAGAGAGCTAAAAGTGTCAGCTTTCTAACGGTGTATCGCTTGTTGAGATAGCTTGAACGGTTGCAGAATTATAAACAAAACAAAAATGGGAATGTTTTGCTAAGTCTCCACATTTTCAAATTGCAACTACAGACACAGTTTATCGTGAATTTTGACAAGTTATATACCGTAAGAGAGCTAAAAGTGTCAGCTTTCCAACGGTGTATCGCTTGTTGAGATAGCTTGAACGGTTGCAGAATTATAAACAAAACAAAAATGGGAATGTTTTGCTAAGTCTCCACATTTTCAAATTGCAACTACAGACACAGTTTATCGTGAATTTTGACAAGTTATATACCGTAAGAGAGCTAAAAGTGTCAGCTTTCCAACGGTGTATCGCTTGTTGAGATAGCTTGAACGGTTGCAGAATTATAAACAAAACAAAAATGGGAATGTTTTGCTAAGTCTCCACATTTTCAAATTGCAACTACAGACACAGTTTATCGTGAATTTTGACAAGTTATATACCGTAAAAGAGCTAAAAGTGTCAGCTTTCCAACGGTGTATCGCTTGTTGAGATAGCTTGAACGGTTGCAGAATTATAAACAAAACAAAAATGGGAATGTTTTGCTAAGTCTCCACATTTTCAAATTGCAACTACAGACACAGTTTATCGTGAATTTTGACAAGTTATATACCGTAAGAGAGCTAAAAGTGTCAGCTTTCCAACGGTGTATCGCTTGTTGAGATAGCTTGAACGGTTGCAGAACTATAAACAAAACAAAAATGGGAATGTAAGAAAGCTAAAAGTGTCAGCTTTCCAACGGTGTATCGCTTGTTGAGATAGCTTGAACGGTTGCAGAACTATAAACAAAACAAAAATGGGAATGTAAGAAAGCTAAAAGTGTCAGCTTTCCAACGGTGTATCGCTTGTTGAGATAGCTTGAACGGTTGCAGAATTATAAACAAAACAAAAATGGGAATGTTTTGCTAAGTCTCCACATTTTCAAATTGCAACTACAGACACAGTTTAACGTGAATTTTGACAAGTTATATACCGTAAGAGAGCTAAAAGTGTCAGCTTTCCAACGGTGTATCGCTTGTTGAGATAGCTTGAACGGTTGCAGAATTATAAACAAAACAAAAATGGGAATGTTTTGCTAAGTCTCCACATTTTCAAATTGCAACTACAGACACAGTTTATCGTGAATTTTGACAAGTTATATACCGTAAGAGAGCTAAAAGTGTCAGCTTTCCAACGGTGTATCGCTTGTTGAGATAGCTTGAACGGTTGCAGAATTATAAACAAAACAAAAATGGGAATGTTTTGCTAAGTCTCCACATTTTCAAATTGCAACTACAGACACAGTTTATCGTGAATTTTGACAAGTTATATACCGTAAAAGAGCTAAAAGTGTCAGCTTTCCAACGGTGTATCGCTTGTTGAGATAGCTTGAACGGTTGCAGAATTATAAACAAAACAAAAATGGGAATGTTTTGCTAAGTCTCCACATTTTCAAATTGCAACTACAGACACAGTTTATCGTGAATTTTGACAAGTTATATACCGTAAGAGAGCTAAAAGTGTCAGCTTTCCAACGGTGTATCGCTTGTTGAGATAGCTTGAACGGTTGCAGAACTATAAACAAAACAAAAATGGGAATGTAAGAAAGCTAAAAGTGTCAGCTTTCCAACGGTGTATCGCTTGTTGAGATAGCTTGAACGGTTGCAGAACTATAAACAAAACAAAAATGGGAATGTAAGAAAGCTAAAAGTGTCAGCTTTCCAACGGTGTATCGCTTGTTGAGATAGCTTGAACGGTTGCAGAATTATAAACAAAACAAAAATGGGAATGTTTTGCAAGTCTCCACATTTTCAAATTGCAACTACAGACACAGTTTATCGTGAATTTTGACAAGTTATATACCGTAAGAGAGCTAAAAGTGTCAGCTTTCCAACGGTGTATCGCTTGTTGAGATAGCTTGAACGGTTGCAGAATTATAAACAAAACAAAAATGGGAATGTTTTGCTAAGTCTCCACATTTTCAAATTGCAACTACAGACACAGTTTATCGTGAATTTTGACAAGTTATATACCGTAAGAGAGCTAAAAGTGTCAGCTTTCCAACGGTGTATCGCTTGTTGAGATAGCTTGAACGGTTGCAGAATTATAAACAAAACAAAAATGGGAATGTTTTGCTAAGTCTCCACATTTTCAAATTGCAACTACAGACACAGTTTATCGTGAATTTTGACAAGTTATATACCGTAAAAGAGCTAAAAGTGTCAGCTTTCCAACGGTGTATCGCTTGTTGAGATAGCTTGAACGGTTGCAGAATTATAAACAAAACAAAAATGGGAATGTTTTGCTAAGTCTCCACATTTTCAAATTGCAACTACAGACACAGTTTATCGTGAATTTTGACAAGTTATATACCGTAAGAGAGCTAAAAGTGTCAGCTTTCCAACGGTGTATCGCTTGTTGAGATAGCTTGAACGGTTGCAGAACTATAAACAAAACAAAAATGGGAATGTAAGAAAGCTAAAAGTGTCAGCTTTCCAACGGTGTATCGCTTGTTGAGATAGCTTGAACGGTTGCAGAACTATAAACAAAACAAAAATGGGAATGTAAGAAAGCTAAAAGTGTCAGCTTTCCAACGGTGTATCGCTTGTTGAGATAGCTTGAACGGTTGCAGAATTATAAACAAAACAAAAATGGGAATGTTTTGCAAGTCTCCACATTTTCAAATTGCAACTACAGACACAGTTTAACGTGAATTTTGACAAGTTATATACCGTAAGAGAGCTAAAAGTGTCAGCTTTCCAACGGTGTATCGCTTGTTGAGATAGCTTGAACGGTTGCAGAACTATAAACAAAACAAAAATGGGAATGTAAGAAAGCTAAAAGTGTCAGCTTTCCAACGGTGTATCGCTTGTTGAGATAGCTTGAACGGTTGCAGAATTATAAACAAAACAAAAATGGGAATGTTTTGCAAGTCTCCACATTTTCAAATTGCAACTACAGACACAGTTTAACGTGAATTTTGACAAGTTATATACCGTAAGAGAGCTAAAAGTGTCAGCTTTCCAACGGTGTATCGCTTGTTGAGATAGCTTGAACGGTTGCAGAATTATAAACAAAACAAAAATGGGAATGTTTTGCTAAGTCTCCACATTTTCAAATTGCAACTACAGACACAGTTTATCGTGAATTTTGACAAGTTATATACCGTAAGAGAGCTAAAAGTGTCAGCTTTCCAACGGTGTATCGCTTGTTGAGATAGCTTGAACGGTTGCAGAATTATAAACAAAACAAAAATGGGAATGTTTTGCTAAGTCTCCACATTTTCAAATTGCAACTACAGACACAGTTTAACGTGAATTTTGACAAGTTATATACCGTAAGAGAGCTAAAAGTGTCAGCTTTCCAACGGTGTATCGCTTGTTGAGATAGCTTGAACGGTTGCAGAATTATAAACAAAACAAAAATGGGAATGTTTTGCTAAGTCTCCACATTTTCAAATTGCAACTACAGACACAGTTTATCGTGAATTTTGACAAGTTATATACCGTAAGAGAGCTAAAAGTGTCAGCTTTCCAACGGTGTATCGCTTGTTGAGATAGCTTGACCGTTGCAGAATTATAAAAAAAACAAAAATGGGAATGTTTTGCTAAGTCTCCACATTTTCAAATTGCAACTACAGACACAGTTTAACGTGAATTTTGACAAGTTATATACCGTAAGAGAGCTAAAAGTGTCAGCTTTCCAACGGTGTATCGCTTGTTGAGATAGCTTGAACGGTTGCAGAATTATAAACAAAACAAAAATGGGAATGTTTTGCTAAGTCTCCACATTTTCAAATTGCAACTACAGACACAGTTTATCGTGAATTTTGACAAGTTATATACCGTAAGAGAGCTAAAAGTGTCAGCTTTCCAACGGTGTATCGCTTGTTGAGATAGCTTGAACGGTTGCAGAATTATAAACAAAACAAAAATGGGAATGTTTTGCTAAGTCTCCACATTTTCAAATTGCAACTACAGACACAGTTTATCGTGAATTTTGACAAGTTATATACCGTAAAAGAGCTAAAAGTGTCAGCTTTCCAACGGTGTATCGCTTGTTGAGATAGCTTGAACGGTTGCAGAACTATAAACAAAACAAAAATGGGAATGTAAGATAGCTAAAAGTGTCAGCTTTCCAACGGTGTATCGCTTGTTGAGATAGCTTGAACGGTTGCAGAATTATAAACAAAACAAAAATGGGAATGTTTTGCTAAGTCTCCACATTTTCAAATTGCAACTACAGACACAGTTTAACGTGAATTTTGACAAGTTATATACCGTAAGAGAGCTAAAAGTGTCAGCTTTCCAACGGTGTATCGCTTGTTGAGATAGCTTGAACGGTTGCAGAATTATAAACAAAACAAAAATGGGAATGTTTTGCTAAGTCTCCACATTTTCAAATTGCAACTACAGACACAGTTTATCGTGAATTTTGACAAGTTATATACCGTAAAAGAGCTAAAAGTGTCAGCTTTCCAACGGTGTATCGCTTGTTGAGATAGCTTGAACGGTTGCAGAACTATAAACAAAACAAAAATGGGAATGTAAGAAAGCTAAAAGTGTCAGCTTTCCAACGGTGTATCGCTTGTTGAGATAGCTTGAACGGTTGCAGAATTATAAACAAAACAAAAATGGGAATGTTTTGCTAAGTCTCCACATTTTCAAATTGCAACTACAGACACAGTTTAACGTGAATTTTGACAAGTTATATACCGTAAGAGAGCTAAAAGTGTCAGCTTTCCAACGGTGTATCGCTTGTTGAGATAGCTTGAACGGTTGCAGAATTATAAACAAAACAAAAATGGGAATGTAAGAAAGCTAAAAGTGTCAGCTTTCCAACGGTGTATCGCTTGTTGAGATAGCTTGAACGGTTGCAGAATTATAAACAAAACAAAAATGGGAATGTTTTGCTAAGTCTCCACATTTTCAAATTGCAACTACAGACACAGTTTATCGTGAATTTTGACAAGTTATATACCGTAAGAGAGCTAAAAGTGTCAGCTTTCCAACGGTGTATCGCTTGTTGAGATAGCTTGAACGGTTGCAGAATTATAAACAAAACAAAAATGGGAATGTTTTGCTAAGTCTCCACATTTTCAAATTGCAACTACAGACACAGTTTATCGTGAATTTTGACAAGTTATATACCGTAAGAGAGCTAAAAGTGTCAGCTTTCCAACGGTGTATCGCTTGTTGAGATAGCTTGAACGGTTGCAGAATTATAGAATTTATAAACAAAACAAAAATGGGAATGTAAGAAAGCTAAAAGTGTCAGCTTTCCAACGGTGTATCGCTTGTTGAGATAGCTTGAACGGTTGCAGAATTATAAACAAAACAAAAATGGGAATGTTTTGCTAAGTCTCCACATTTTCAAATTGCAACTACAGACACAGTTTAACGTGAATTTTGACAAGTTATATACCGTAAGAGAGCTAAAAGTGTCAGCTTTCCAACGGTGTATCGCTTGTTGAGATAGCTTGAACGGTTGCAGAATTATAAACAAAACAAAAATGGGAATGTTTTGCTAAGTCTCCACATTTTCAAATTGCAACTACAGACACAGTTTATCGTGAATTTTGACAAGTTATATACCGTAAGAGAGCTAAAAGTGTCAGCTTTCCAACGGTGTATCGCTTGTTGAGATAGCTTGAACGGTTGCAGAACTATAAACAAAACAAAAATGGGAATGTAAGAAAGCTAAAAGTGTCAGCTTTCCAACGGTGTATCGCTTGTTGAGATAGCTTGAACGGTTGCAGAATTATAAACAAAACAAAAATGGGAATGTTTTGCTAAGTCTCCACATTTTCAAATTGCAACTACAGACACAGTTTAACGTGAATTTTGACAAGTTATATACCGTAAGAGAGCTAAAAGTGTCAGCTTTCCAACGGTGTATCGCTTGTTGAGATAGCTTGACCGTTGCAGAATTATAAACAAAACAAAAATGGGAATGTTTTGCTAAGTCTCCACATTTTCAAATTGCAACTACAGACACAGTTTATCGTGAATTTTGACAAGTTATATACCGTAAGAGAGCTAAAAGTGTCAGCTTTCCAACGGTGTATCGCTTGTTGAGATAGCTTGAACGGTTGCAGAATTATAAACAAAACAAAAATGGGAATGTTTTGCTAAGTCTCCACATTTTCAAATTGCAACTACAGACACAGTTTATCGTGAATTTTGACAAGTTATATACCGTAAAAGAGCTAAAAGTGTCAGCTTTCCAACGGTGTATCGCTTGTTGAGATAGCTTGAACGGTTGCAGAATTATAAACAAAACAAAAATGGGAATGTTTTGCTAAGTCTCCACATTTTCAAATTGCAACTACAGACACAGTTTATCGTGAATTTTGACAAGTTATATACCGTAAGAGAGCTAAAAGTGTCAGCTTTCCAACGGTGTATCGCTTGTTGAGATAGCTTGAACGGTTGCAGAACTATAAACAAAACAAAAATGGGAATGTAAGAAAGCTAAAAGTGTCAGCTTTCCAACGGTGTATCGCTTGTTGAGATAGCTTGAACGGTTGCAGAACTATAAACAAAACAAAAATGGGAATGTAAGAAAGCTAAAAGTGTCAGCTTTCCAACGGTGTATCGCTTGTTGAGATAGCTTGAACGGTTGCAGAATTATAAACAAAACAAAAATGGGAATGTTTTGCTAAGTCTCCACATTTTCAAATTGCAACTACAGACACAGTTTAACGTGAATTTTGACAAGTTATATACCGTAAGAGAGCTAAAAGTGTCAGCTTTCCAACGGTGTATCGCTTGTTGAGATAGCTTGAACGGTTGCAGAATTATAAACAAAACAAAAATGGGAATGTTTTGCTAAGTCTCCACATTTTCAAATTGCAACTACAGACACAGTTTATCGTGAATTTTGACAAGTTATATACCGTAAGAGAGCTAAAAGTGTCAGCTTTCCAACGGTGTATCGCTTGTTGAGATAGCTTGAACGGTTGCAGAATTATAAACAAAACAAAAATGGGAATGTTTTGCTAAGTCTCCACATTTTCAAATTGCAACTACAGACACAGTTTATCGTGAATTTTGACAAGTTATATACCGTAAGAGAGCTAAAAGTGTCAGCTTTCCAACGGTGTATCGCTTGTTGAGATAGCTTGAACGGTTGCAGAACTATAAACAAAACAAAAATGGGAATGTAAGAAAGCTAAAAGTGTCAGCTTTCCAACGGTGTATCGCTTGTTGAGATAGCTTGAACGGTTGCAGAACTATAAACAAAACAAAAATGGGAATGTAAGAAAGCTAAAAGTGTCAGCTTTCCAACGGTGTATCGCTTGTTGAGATAGCTTGAACGGTTGCAGAATTATAAACAAAACAAAAATGGGAATGTTTTGCTAAGTCTCCACATTTTCAAATTGCAACTACAGACACAGTTTAACGTGAATTTTGACAAGTTATATACCGTAAGAGAGCTAAAAGTGTCAGCTTTCCAACGGTGTATCGCTTGTTGAGATAGCTTGAACGTTTGCAGAATTATAAACAAAACAAAAATGGGAATGTTTTGCTAAGTCTCCACATTTTCAAATTGCAACTACAGACACAGTTTATCGTGAATTTTGACAAGTTATGTACCGTAAGAGAGCTAAAAGTGTCAGCTTTCCAACGGTGTATCGCTTGTTGAGATAGCTTGAACGGTTGCAGAATTATAAACAAAACAAAAATGGGAATGTTTTGCTAAGTCTCCACATTTTCAAATTGCAACTACAGACACAGTTTAACGTGAATTTTGACAAGTTATATACCGTAAGAGAGCTAAAAGTGTCAGCTTTCCAACGGTGTATCGCTTGTTGAGATAGCTTGAACGGTTGCAGAATTATAAACAAAACAAAAATGGGAATGTTTTGCTAAGTCTCCACATTTTCAAATTGCAACTACAGACACAGTTTATCGTGAATTTTGACAAGTTATATACCGTAAGAGAGCTAAAAGTGTCAGCTTTCCAACGGTGTATCGCTTGTTGAGATAGCTTGACCGTTGCAGAATTATAAACAAAACAAAAATGGGAATGTTTTGCTAAGTCTCCACATTTTCAAATTGCAACTACAGACACAGTTTAACGTGAATTTTGACAAGTTATATACCGTAAGAGAGCTAAAAGTGTCAGCTTTCCAACGGTGTATCGCTTGTTGAGATAGCTTGAACGGTTGCAGAATTATAAACAAAACAAAAATGGGAATGTTTTGCTAAGTCTCCACATTTTCAAATTGCAACTACAGACACAGTTTATCGTGAATTTTGACAAGTTATATACCGTAAGAGAGCTAAAAGTGTCAGCTTTCCAACGGTGTATCGCTTGTTGAGATAGCTTGAACGGTTGCAGAATTATAAACAAAACAAAAATGGGAATGTTTTGCTAAGTCTCCACATTTTCAAATTGCAACTACAGACACAGTTTATCGTGAATTTTGACAAGTTATATACCGTAAGAGAGCTAAAAGTGTCAGCTTTCCAACGGTGTATCGCTTGTTGAGATAGCTTGAACGGTTGCAGAACTATAAACAAAACAAAAATGGGAATGTAAGAAAGCTAAAAGTGTCAGCTTTCCAACGGTGTATCGCTTGTTGAGATAGCTTGAACGGTTGCAGAATTATAAACAAAACAAAAATGGGAATGTTTTGCTAAGTCTCCACATTTTCAAATTGCAACTACAGACACAGTTTATCGTGAATTTTGACAAGTTATATACCGTAAAAGAGCTAAAAGTGTCAGCTTTCCAACGGTGTATCGCTTGTTGAGATAGCTTGAACGGTTGCAGAATTATAAACAAAACAAAAATGGGAATGTTTTGCTAAGTCTCCACATTTTCAAATTGCAACTACAGACACAGTTTATCGTGAATTTTGACAAGTTATATACCGTAAGAGAGCTAAAAGTGTCAGCTTTCCAACGGTGTATCGCTTGTTGAGATAGCTTGAACGGTTGCAGAACTATAAACAAACCAAAAATGGGAATGTAAGAAAGCTAAAAGTGTCAGCTTTCCAACGGTGTATCGCTTGTTGAGATAGCTTGAACGGTTGCAGAATTATAAACAAAACAAAAATGGGAATGTTTTGCTAAGTCTCCACATTTTCAAATTGCAACTACAGACACAGTTTAACGTGAATTTTGACAAGTTATATACCGTAAGAGAGCTAAAAGTGTCAGCTTTCCAACGGTGTATCGCTTGTTGAGATAGCTTGAACGGTTGCAGAACTATAAACAAAACAAAAATGGGAATGTAAGAAAGCTAAAAGTGTCAGCTTTCCAACGGTGTATCGCTTGTTGAGATAGCTTGAACGGTTGCAGAATTATAAACAAAACAAAAATGGGAATGTTTTGCTAAGTCTCCACATTTTCAAATTGCAACTACAGACACAGTTTATCGTGAATTTTGACAAGTTATATACCGTAAGAGAGCTAAAAGTGTCAGCTTTCCAACGGTGTATCGCTTGTTGAGATAGCTTGAACGGTTGCAGAATTATAGAATTTATAAACAAAACAAAAATGGGAATGTAAGAAAGCTAAAAGTGTCAGCTTTCCAACGGTGTATCGCTTGTTGAGATAGCTTGAACGGTTGCAGAATTATAAACAAAACAAAAATGGGAATGTTTTGCTAAGTCTCCACATTTTCAAATTGCAACTACAGACACAGTTTATCGTGAATTTTGACAAGTTATATACCGTAAGAGAGCTAAAAGTGTCAGCTTTCCAACGGTGTATCGCTTGTTGAGATAGCTTGAACGGTTGCAGAATTATAAACAAAACAAAAATGGGAATGTAAGAAAGCTAAAAGTGTCAGCTTTCCAACGGTGTATCGCTTGTTGAGATAGCTTGAACGGTTGCAGAATTATAAACAAAACAAAAATGGGAATGTTTTGCTAAGTCTCCACATTTTCAAATTGCAACTACAGACACAGTTTAACGTGAATTTTGACAAGTTATATACCGTAAGAGAGCTAAAAGTGTCAGCTTTCCAACGGTGTATCGCTTGTTGAGATAGCTTGACCGTTGCAGAATTATAAACAAAACAAAAATGGGAATGTTTTGCTAAGTCTCCACATTTTCAAATTGCAACTACAGACACAGTTTATCGTGAATTTTGACAAGTTATATACCGTAAGAGAGCTAAAAGTGTCAGCTTTCCAACGGTGTATCGCTTGTTGAGATAGCTTGAACGGTTGCAGAATTATAAACAAAACAAAAATGGGAATGTTTTGCTAAGTCTCCACATTTTCAAATTGCAACTACAGACACAGTTTATCGTGAATTTTGACAAGTTATATACCGTAAAAGAGCTAAAAGTGTCAGCTTTCCAACGGTGTATCGCTTGTTGAGATAGCTTGAACGGTTGCAGAATTATAAACAAAACAAAAATGGGAATGTTTTGCTAAGTCTCCACATTTTCAAATTGCAACTACAGACACAGTTTATCGTGAATTTTGACAAGTTATATACCGTAAGAGAGCTAAAAGTGTCAGCTTTCCAACGGTGTATCGCTTGTTGAGATAGCTTGAACGGTTGCAGAACTATAAACAAAACAAAAATGGGAATGTAAGAAAGCTAAAAGTGTCAGCTTTCCAACGGTGTATCGCTTGTTGAGATAGCTTGAACGGTTGCAGAACTATAAACAAAACAAAAATGGGAATGTAAGAAAGCTAAAAGTGTCAGCTTTCCAACGGTGTATCGCTTGTTGAGATAGCTTGAACGGTTGCAGAATTATAAACAAAACAAAAATGGGAATGTTTTGCTAAGTCTCCACATTTTCAAATTGCAACTACAGACACAGTTTAACGTGAATTTTGACAAGTTATATACCGTAAGAGAGCTAAAAGTGTCAGCTTTCCAACGGTGTATCGCTTGTTGAGATAGCTTGAACGGTTGCAGAATTATAAACAAAACAAAAATGGGAATGTTTTGCTAAGTCTCCACATTTTCAAATTGCAACTACAGACACAGTTTATCGTGAATTTTGACAAGTTATATACCGTAAGAGAGCTAAAAGTGTCAGCTTTCCAACGGTGTATCGCTTGTTGAGATAGCTTGAACGGTTGCAGAATTATAAACAAAACAAAAATGGGAATGTTTTGCTAAGTCTCCACATTTTCAAATTGCAACTACAGACACAGTTTATCGTGAATTTTGACAAGTTATATACCGTAAGAGAGCTAAAAGTGTCAGCTTTCCAACGGTGTATCGCTTGTTGAGATAGCTTGAACGGTTGCAGAACTATAAACAAAACAAAAATGGGAATGTAAGAAAGCTAAAAGTGTCAGCTTTCCAACGGTGTATCGCTTGTTGAGATAGCTTGAACGGTTGCAGAACTATAAACAAAACAAAAATGGGAATGTAAGAAAGCTAAAAGTGTCAGCTTTCCAACGGTGTATCGCTTGTTGAGATAGCTTGAACGGTTGCAGAATTATAAACAAAACAAAAATGGGAATGTTTTGCTAAGTCTCCACATTTTCAAATTGCAACTACAGACACAGTTTAACGTGAATTTTGACAAGTTATATACCGTAAGAGAGCTAAAAGTGTCAGCTTTCCAACGGTGTATCGCTTGTTGAGATAGCTTGAACGGTTGCAGAATTATAAACAAAACAAAAATGGGAATGTTTTGCTAAGTCTCCACATTTTCAAATTGCAACTACAGACACAGTTTATCGTGAATTTTGACAAGTTATGTACCGTAAGAGAGCTAAAAGTGTCAGCTTTCCAACGGTGTATCGCTTGTTGAGATAGCTTGAACGGTTGCAGAATTATAAACAAAACAAAAATGGGAATGTTTTGCTAAGTCTCCACATTTTCAAATTGCAACTACAGACACAGTTTAACGTGAATTTTGACAAGTTATATACCGTAAGAGAGCTAAAAGTGTCAGCTTTCCAACGGTGTATCGCTTGTTGAGATAGCTTGAACGGTTGCAGAATTATAAACAAAACAAAAATGGGAATGTTTTGCTAAGTCTCCACATTTTCAAATTGCAACTACAGACACAGTTTATCGTGAATTTTGACAAGTTATATACCGTAAGAGAGCTAAAAGTGTCAGCTTTCCAACGGTGTATCGCTTGTTGAGATAGCTTGACCGTTGCAGAATTATAAACAAAACAAAAATGGGAATGTTTTGCTAAGTCTCCACATTTTCAAATTGCAACTACAGACACAGTTTAACGTGAATTTTGACAAGTTATATACCGTAAGAGAGCTAAAAGTGTCAGCTTTCCAACGGTGTATCGCTTGTTGAGATAGCTTGAACGGTTGCAGAATTATAAACAAAACAAAAATGGGAATGTTTTGCTAAGTCTCCACATTTTCAAATTGCAACTACAGACACAGTTTATCGTGAATTTTGACAAGTTATATACCGTAAGAGAGCTAAAAGTGTCAGCTTTCCAACGGTGTATCGCTTGTTGAGATAGCTTGAACGGTTGCAGAATTATAAACAAAACAAAAATGGGAATGTTTTGCTAAGTCTCCACATTTTCAAATTGCAACTACAGACACAGTTTATCGTGAATTTTGACAAGTTATATACCGTAAGAGAGCTAAAAGTGTCAGCTTTCCAACGGTGTATCGCTTGTTGAGATAGCTTGAACGGTTGCAGAACTATAAACAAAACAAAAATGGGAATGTAAGAAAGCTAAAAGTGTCAGCTTTCCAACGGTGTATCGCTTGTTGAGATAGCTTGAACGGTTGCAGAATTATAAACAAAACAAAAATGGGAATGTTTTGCTAAGTCTCCACATTTTCAAATTGCAACTACAGACACAGTTTATCGTGAATTTTGACAAGTTATATACCGTAAAAGAGCTAAAAGTGTCAGCTTTCCAACGGTGTATCGCTTGTTGAGATAGCTTGAACGGTTGCAGAATTATAAACAAAACAAAAATGGGAATGTTTTGCTAAGTCTCCACATTTTCAAATTGCAACTACAGACACAGTTTATCGTGAATTTTGACAAGTTATATACCGTAAGAGAGCTAAAAGTGTCAGCTTTCCAACGGTGTATCGCTTGTTGAGATAGCTTGAACGGTTGCAGAACTATAAACAAAACAAAAATGGGAATGTAAGAAAGCTAAAAGTGTCAGCTTTCCAACGGTGTATCGCTTGTTGAGATAGCTTGAACGGTTGCAGAATTATAAACAAAACAAAAATGGGAATGTTTTGCTAAGTCTCCACATTTTCAAATTGCAACTACAGACACAGTTTAACGTGAATTTTGACAAGTTATATACCGTAAGAGAGCTAAAAGTGTCAGCTTTCCAACGGTGTATCGCTTGTTGAGATAGCTTGAACGGTTGCAGAACTATAAACAAAACAAAAATGGGAATGTAAGAAAGCTAAAAGTGTCAGCTTTCCAACGGTGTATCGCTTGTTGAGATAGCTTGAACGGTTGCAGAACTATAAACAAAACAAAAATGGGAATGTAAGAAAGCTAAAAGTGTCAGCTTTCCAACGGTGTATCGCTTGTTGAGATAGCTTGAACGGTTGCAGAATTATAAACAAAACAAAAATGGGAATGTTTTGCTAAGTCTCCACATTTTCAAATTGCAACTACAGACACAGTTTAACGTGAATTTTGACAAGTTATATACCGTAAGAGAGCTAAAAGTGTCAGCTTTCCAACGGTGTATCGCTTGTTGAGATAGCTTGAACGGTTGCAGAATTATAAACAAAACAAAAATGGGAATGTTTTGCTAAGTCTCCACATTTTCAAATTGCAACTACAGACACAGTTTATCGTGAATTTTGACAAGTTATATACCGTAAGAGAGCTAAAAGTGTCAGCTTTCCAACGGTGTATCGCTTGTTGAGATAGCTTGAACGGTTGCAGAACTATAAACAAAACAAAAATGGGAATGTAAGAAAGCTAAAAGTGTCAGCTTTCCAACGGTGTATCGCTTGTTGAGATAGCTTGAACGGTTGCAGAATTATAAACAAAACAAAAATGGGAATGTTTTGCTAAGTCTCCACATTTTCAAATTGCAACTACAGACACAGTTTATCGTGAATTTTGACAAGTTATATACCGTAAGAGAGCTAAAAGTGTCAGCTTTCCAACGGTGTATCGCTTGTTGAGATAGCTTGAACGGTTGCAGAACTATAAACAAAACAAAAATGGGAATGTAAGAAAGCTAAAAGTGTCAGCTTTCCAACGGTGTATCGCTTGTTGAGATAGCTTGAACGGTTGCAGAACTATAAACAAAACAAAAATGGGAATGTAAGAAAGCTAAAAGTGTCAGCTTTCCAACGGTGTATCGCTTGTTGAGATAGCTTGAACGGTTGCAGAATTATAAACAAAACAAAAATGGGAATGTTTTGCTAAGTCTCCACATTTTCAAATTGCAACTACAGACACAGTTTAACGTGAATTTTGACAAGTTATATACCGTAAGAGAGCTAAAAGTGTCAGCTTTCCAACGGTGTATCGCTTGTTGAGATAGCTTGAACGGTTGCAGAATTATAAACAAAACAAAAATGGGAATGTTTTGCTAAGTCTCCACATTTTCAAATTGCAACTAGCTTTCCAACGGTGTATCGCTTGTTGAGATAGCTTGAACGGTTGCAGAATTATAAACAAAACAAAAATGGGAATGTTTTGCTAAGTCTCCACATTTTCAAATTGCAACTACAGACACAGTTTAACGTGAATTTTGACAAGTTATATACCGTAAGAGAGCTAAAAGTGTCAGCTTTCCAACGGTGTATCGCTTGTTGAGATAGCTTGAACGGTTGCAGAATTATAAACAAAACAAAAATGGGAATGTTTTGCTAAGTCTCCACATTTTCAAATTGCAACTACTGACACAGTTTATCGTGAATTTTGACAAGTTATATACCGTAAGAGATCTAAAAGTGTCAGCTTTCCAACGGTGTATCGCTTGTTGAGATAGCTTGACCGTTGCAGAATTATAAACAAAACAAAAATGGGAATGTTTTGCTAAGTCTCCACATTTTCAAATTGCAACTACAGACACAGTTTAACGTGAATTTTGACAAGTTATATACCGTAAGAGAGCTAAAAGTGTCAGCTTTCCAACGGTGTATCGCTTGTTGAGATAGCTTGAACGGTTGCAGAATTATAAACAAAACAAAAATGGGAATGTTTTGCTAAGTCTCCACATTTTCAAATTGCAACTACAGACACAGTTTATCGTGAATTTTGACAAGTTATATACCGTAAGAGAGCTAAAAGTGTCAGCTTTCCAACGGTGTATCGCTTGTTGAGATAGCTTGAACGGTTGCAGAATTATAAACAAAACAAAAATGGGAATGTTTTGCTAAGTCTCCACATTTTCAAATTGCAACTACAGACACAGTTTATCGTGAATTTTGACAAGTTATATACCGTAAGAGAGCTAAAAGTGTCAGCTTTCCAACGGTGTATCGCTTGTTGAGATAGCTTGAACGGTTGCAGAACTATAAACAAAACAAAAATGGGAATGTAAGAAAGCTAAAAGTGTCAGCTTTCCAACGGTGTATCGCTTGTTGAGATAGCTTGAACGGTTGCAGAATTATAAACAAAACAAAAATGGGAATGTTTTGCTAAGTCTCCACATTTTCAAATTGCAACTACAGACACAGTTTATCGTGAATTTTGACAAGTTATATACCGTAAAAGAGCTAAAAGTGTCAGCTTTCCAACGGTGTATCGCTTGTTGAGATAGCTTGAACGGTTGCAGAATTATAAACAAAACAAAAATGGGAATGTTTTGCTAAGTCTCCACATTTTCAAATTGCAACTACAGACACAGTTTATCGTGAATTTTGACAAGTTATATACCGTAAGAGAGCTAAAAGTGTCAGCTTTCCAACGGTGTATCGCTTGTTGAGATAGCTTGAACGGTTGCAGAACTATAAACAAAACAAAAATGGGAATGTAAGAAAGCTAAAAGTGTCAGCTTTCCAACGGTGTATCGCTTGTTGAGATAGCTTGAACGGTTGCAGAATTATAAACAAAACAAAAATGGGAATGTTTTGCTAAGTCTCCACATTTTCAAATTGCAACTACAGACACAGTTTAACGTGAATTTTGACAAGTTATATACCGTAAGAGAGCTAAAAGTGTCAGCTTTCCCAACGGTGTATCGCTTGTTGAGATAGCTTGAACGGTTGCAGAACTATAAACAAAACAAAAATGGGAATGTAAGAAAGCTAAAAGTGTCAGCTTTCCAACGGTGTATCGCTTGTTGAGATAGCTTGAACGGTTGCAGAACTATAAACAAAACAAAAATGGGAATGTAAGAAAGCTAAAAGTGTCAGCTTTCCAACGGTGTATCGCTTGTTGAGATAGCTTGAACGGTTGCAGAATTATAAACAAAACAAAAATGGGAATGTTTTGCTAAGTCTCCACATTTTCAAATTGCAACTACAGACACAGTTTAACGTGAATTTTGACAAGTTATATACCGTAAGAGAGCTAAAAGTGTCAGCTTTCCAACGGTGTATCGCTTGTTGAGATAGCTTGAACGGTTGCAGAATTATAAACAAAACAAAAATGGGAATGTTTTGCTAAGTCTCCACATTTTCAAATTGCAACTACAGACACAGTTTATCGTGAATTTTGACAAGTTATATACCGTAAGAGAGCTAAAAGTGTCAGCTTTCCAACGGTGTATCGCTTGTTGAGATAGCTTGAACGGTTGCAGAACTATAAACAAAACAAAAATGGGAATGTAAGAAAGCTAAAAGTGTCAGCTTTCCAACGGTGTATCGCTTGTTGAGATAGCTTGAACGGTTGCAGAATTATAAACAAAACAAAAATGGGAATGTTTTGCTAAGTCTCCACATTTTCAAATTGCAACTACAGACACAGTTTATCGTGAATTTTGACAAGTTATATACCGTAAGAGAGCTAAAAGTGTCAGCTTTCCAACGGTGTATCGCTTGTTGAGATAGCTTGAACGGTTGCAGAACTATAAACAAAACAAAAATGGGAATGTAAGAAAGCTAAAAGTGTCAGCTTTCCAACGGTGTATCGCTTGTTGAGATAGCTTGAACGGTTGCAGAACTATAAACAAAACAAAAATGGGAATGTAAGAAAGCTAAAAGTGTCAGCTTTCCAACGGTGTATCGCTTGTTGAGATAGCTTGAACGGTTGCAGAATTATAAACAAAACAAAAATGGGAATGTTTTGCTAAGTCTCCACATTTTCAAATTGCAACTACAGACACAGTTTAACGTGAATTTTGACAAGTTATATACCGTAAGAGAGCTAAAAGTGTCAGCTTTCCAACGGTGTATCGCTTGTTGAGATAGCTTGAACGGTTGCAGAATTATAAACAAAACAAAAATGGGAATGTTTTGCTAAGTCTCCACATTTTCAAATTGCAACTACAGACACAGTTTATCGTGAATTTTGACAAGTTATGTACCGTAAGAGAGCTAAAAGTGTCAGCTTTCCAACGGTGTATCGCTTGTTGAGATAGCTTGAACGGTTGCAGAATTATAAACAAAACAAAAATGGGAATGTTTTGCTAAGTCTCCACATTTTCAAATTGCAACTACAGACACAGTTTAACGTGAATTTTGACAAGTTATATACCGTAAGAGAGCTAAAAGTGTCAGCTTTCCAACGGTGTATCGCTTGTTGAGATAGCTTGAACGGTTGCAGAATTATAAACAAAACAAAAATGGGAATGTTTTGCTAAGTCTCCACATTTTCAAATTGCAACTACAGACACAGTTTAACGTGAATTTTGACAAGTCATATACCGTAAGAGAGCTAAAAGTGTCAGCTTTCCAACGGTGTATCGCTTGTTGAGATAGCTTGACCGTTGCAGAATTATAAACAAAACAAAAATGGGAATGTTTTGCTAAGTCTCCACATTTTCAAATTGCAACTACAGACACAGTTTAACGTGAATTTTGACAAGTTATATACCGTAAGAGAGCTAAAAGTGTCAGCTTTCCAACGGTGTATCGCTTGTTGAGATAGCTTGAACGGTTGCAGAATTATAAACAAAACAAAAATGGGAATGTTTTGCTAAGTCTCCACATTTTCAAATTGCAACTACAGACACAGTTTATCGTGAATTTTGACAAGTTATATACCGTAAGAGAGCTAAAAGTGTCAGCTTTCCAACGGTGTATCGCTTGTTGAGATAGTTTGAACGGTTGCAGAATTATAAACAAAACAAAAATGGGAATGTTTTGCTAAGTCTCCACATTTTCAAATTGCAACTACAGACACAGTTTATCGTGAATTTTGACAAGTTATATACCGTAAGAGAGCTAAAAGTGTCAGCTTTCCAACGGTGTATCGCTTGTTGAGATAGCTTGAACGGTTGCAGAACTATAAACAAAACAAAAATGGGAATGTAAGAAAGCTAAAAGTGTCAGCTTTCCAACGGTGTATCGCTTGTTGAGATAGCTTGAACGGTTGCAGAATTATAAACAAAACAAAAATGGGAATGTTTTGCTAAGTCTCCACATTTTCAAATTGCAACTACAGACACAGTTTATCGTGAATTTTGACAAGTTATATACCGTAAAAGAGCTAAAAGTGTCAGCTTTCCAACGGTGTATCGCTTGTTGAGATAGCTTGAACGGTTGCAGAATTATAAACAAAACAAAAATGGGAATGTTTTGCTAAGTCTCCACATTTTCAAATTGCAACTACAGACACAGTTTATCGTGAATTTTGACAAGTTATATACCGTAAGAGAGCTAAAAGTGTCAGCTTTCCAACGGTGTATCGCTTGTTGAGATAGCTTGAACGGTTGCAGAACTATAAACAAAACAAAAATGGGAATGTAAGAAAGCTAAAAGTGTCAGCTTTCCAACGGTGTATCGCTTGTTGAGATAGCTTGAACGGTTGCAGAATTATAAACAAAACAAAAATGGGAATGTTTTGCTAAGTCTCCACATTTTCAAATTGCAACTACAGACACAGTTTATCGTGAATTTTGACAAGTTATATACCGTAAGAGAGCTAAAAGTGTCAGCTTTCCAACGGTGTATCGCTTGTTGAGATAGCTTGAACGGTTGCAGAATTATAAACAAAACAAAAATGGGAATGTTTTGCTAAGTCTCCACATTTTCAAATTGCAACTACAGACACAGTTTATCGTGAATTTTGACAAGTTATATACCGTAAAAGAGCTAAAAGTGTCAGCTTTCCAACGGTGTATCGCTTGTTGAGATAGCTTGAACGGTTGCAGAATTATAAACAAAACAAAAATGGGAATGTTTTGCTAAGTCTCCACATTTTCAAATTGCAACTACAGACACAGTTTATCGTGAATTTTGACAAGTTATATACCGTAAGAGAGCTAAAAGTGTCAGCTTTCCAACGGTGTATCGCTTGTTGAGATAGCTTGAACGGTTGCAGAACTATAAACAAAACAAAAATGGGAATGTAAGAAAGCTAAAAGTGTCAGCTTTCCAACGGTGTATCGCTTGTTGAGATAGCTTGAACGGTTGCAGAACTATAAACAAAACAAAAATGGGAATGTATGAAAGCTAAAAGTGTCAGCTTTCCAACGGTGTATCGCTTGTTGAGATAGCTTGAACGGTTGCAGAATTATAAACAAAACAAAAATGGGAATGTTTTGCTAAGTCTCCACATTTTCAAATTGCAACTACAGACACAGTTTAACGTGAATTTTGACAAGTTATATACCGTAAGAGAGCTAAAAGTGTCAGCTTTCTAACGGTGTATCGCTTGTTGAGATAGCTTGAACGGTTGCAGAATTATAAACAAAACAAAAATGGGAATGTTTTGCTAAGTCTCCACATTTTCAAATTGCAACTACAGACACAGTTTAACGTGAATT